>FWPY01000043.1:716023-1316023 GCA_900174645.1 Sonneratia alba
ACCAAAGATTTTTTAAATCAATACAAAATAGAATACATAGAATATTCTCTCCTCTCATGAGAAGTAACTAATCTTTTATTGATCGTTGAAGACTACTCCCAACAATGTTCTTCATGAGTGTTCTGGTTGATTTCGGCTATAGTTCTCACACCATCAGAGAATTGAAATCAATTCCCTTGAATTTATTCAACACCCAATTGTAAATATGTACAAAAGATTCCCTAATTTCATTAATTAGGAAATATGAAAATTATTGATTAAGATGTTATTTATTAATTTATAAATTGGCTTTTCTAACTAATTTCACTAAGTAATAAAGTCAGTGTGCGGGTCGGTCTGGTTTATATATATGACCAGGAATCAAAGGGAGTGGTTTGATTGGATGCCCGATTTCGGTTCCATTAGTTTGAACCGACCGGACGGTCCGGCTCTGGCAACCGGCCGGACTGAATAACTCAAAAGTCAAGAGACATTCCCCAGCAGGCAAACGTAGAAGAGGTGGACTGAGACGCCATGGCTCCCGGAAAGAAATCGAAGAGGAGCAACAAGAAGGACCCCAAGATATTGAAGAAGCGCAGGAGCATCGCGGTGGCTCCTGTGGACCCCAGAGCCGTTGACACCGAGTGGTGGGACATTTTCTGGCGCAAGAACTCTTCGTCCTCAGGTTTCGACATCGTTTTATCTCCGCGAGCTTCTAATGTCTAATGGTGATTCATTTCTTGCACTGTGTTGCATTCTGCGGTTGAGTGGATGCTACTGGTCAGCTTTCCGCTGGGGATTGCTCGAGAACATTGATTACTTGGAGTTTGGTAGTTAGGGCTTTGCTAATCAGCAGTCACTGCATCCACATCTTATCTTAGACAGTCCTTTCGATCAATGCCCGTCATCGATGCACGTCATTTTCCGAGATTTTTGAGGCATCATTTTACTAGGCTTCTCTATCATAGTGTTCACCTTGAAGATTCACTTGAATGTGAGCGCCGTCGGTGCATGAAAAACTCCAGCGGGTTCACTCCCAAGCTTGTTCATGTATTTCTTTTACCACAATAATTTCTAGGACTTTACCTTTCCCTTTTCTCGGCAAGTTCATTGTCTACTTGTATCGTTGACCAGCCCGTCCTACATAATTGTGAGACGTTGTAAGGTCTCTGTCCCTGCAATGAACTTGAATATCTTTCCTTACTGATATGTTCTTGAATTTCATTAAGGTTATTATTATTAATCACCCATTAGAAAGAATTAAAATGCAAAACTCTTCGAGCCTTCTTATATGTAGCTTCAATTTTTAGCAGGTTTGGTACCTGACAATGAGGAGGAAGGATTCAAGCACTTCTTTAGGCTCTCCAAGCAAACCTTTGCTTACATATGTTCCCTTGTGAGAGAAGATCTTATATCATGCCCACCTTCGGGGCTCATCAACATTGAAGGGAGGCTCCTTAGTGTTGAGAAGCAAGTGGCAATTGCCTTGAGAAGATTGGCTTCTGGTGAGTCCCAGGTCTCGGTGGGAGCTGCCTTTGGGGTTGGGCAGTCTACAGTATCCCATGTGACCTGGCGGTTCATTGAAGCCCTGGAAGATCGTGCAAGGCACCACTTAAAGTGGCCTGATCCCGATAGGACAGAGGTAATAAAGTCCCAATTCGAGGCATTGTATGGGCTGCCCAATTGTTGTGGAGTAATAGATGCGACTCACATTATCATGACCCTACCAGCAGTTCAGACTTAGGATGATTGGTGTGACCTGGCTAATAATTATAGCATGTTCCTGCAAGGAGTTGTTGACCATGAACTTAGATTCCTTGATATAGTCACAGGTTGGCCAGGAGGAATGACAGTCTCTAAGCTTCTGAAGTTCTCAGGGCTGTTCAAGCTCTGTGAAAGCAATGCTTGACTCAATGGGCCTGTAGAGGAGACCCTAGGAGGTGGGCCTGAGGTGGCTCGAGAGTACATTGTTGGTGGTCCTGCATATCCGCTTCTTCCATGGCTCATAATTCCTTACGCGAGCAGTGAACTCTCGGGCTCTGCTGCCTCTAATTTTAATGCTGCACATCAATCTGCAAGATCACTTGCAGTTAGGGCCTTCTTGCAATTAAAAGGAAGTTGGAGGATACTCAGCAAGGTCATGTGGAGGCCTGACAAGCAAAAGCTTCCAAGCATTATATTAGTCTGCTGTTTGCTCCATAACATCATAGTTGACAACAGTGATAAACTGAACCCTGATGTTGCACTGTCTGTTCATCATGATTCAGGTCATGTAGAGCAATGTTGTAAGCAAGTTGATCCATTAGGAAGGACTGTTCGGGACAACCTAGCCAAATACTTGAAGTCTGTCAAAGAGAGAGCTTAATGAAGTAATGCATCTCTTCATTATGTAGCCAATACCATGTGTGGATGGAATCTGATGTTCCTCCATGTTTTGTGTAGAATCTTTTGTCTCTCTTTTTTAATGAAATGACAAGAAATCGTCCTTGCGATGAAGCTTTTTTTTTTTAACCTTTTTGTCCTCTGCATAGATATTTGTATTGCTAGATGAAGATGTTATTCCAGACAAGATTGTGTATTTGGCATATAAATGATAAAAAGGTAATTGTACTTGGTATAAACTATACAATGCTTAGGCTTGAAATGAGTAGCAGCACAAAAGGGGAGAAAATGCAATCTAATGGTACGCCTTTTAATGCTCACTCTGCTTCTGAATATTCAGACTTATTGTGGTACATGTACTTAGTCTTTCGGATCTTTTTCTTCATGAGATCTTCCTTTAGAGGTCTCAAGTTTCTCAACTTTTCTATAGGTAGCATACCATGGATCTTATTATCAGTGAGCAAAACCATCACAGAAAGAGATCGGTAACTCAAAATCTGCAGGTACCATGCTTCTCTATTCAACTTCAACTCATTCCTCTAGGAAGACTAAAGCTGCACACTGATGCTCTTCGTTGTGGTACCTTCTCTATTCAACTTCAACTCATTCCTCTACGAAGACTAAAGCTGCACACTGATGCTCTTCGTTGCAGAACAAAGATAATGCTGCATTTGACTCTGTTGCTTCCTGCAATCAGTGTTAAACATGCTTTGATGAAACAAAATTATTAAATGAAAAGCATAAACTTTTTTGAATTGGTGCCTGGGGATGTACAGTGGTTAGGATCTTAGTAAATAAAAATCCTGTCTCCTCCCTAGTGAGATTGATTAACATATTTCCAACCATAACAGGAGTACCTATAATTAACTAATCCTCCGTGAGAGAACCTCACTTTGCTCGTGTAGGGAGCTGAACACAAGCACAGAACTGCCCCTTCTTCCTCTTCAGATTGGCCCTCACCTGAACATGCAGGAAATCCTTCAATAAGACCCTTGTCTTCCTCTCAGAAACCCTGGCTGTTCTCAAGCCTCCCCTGCTCTCCTTCTCTATCTCATCATCGAGCTTCAACAAACAAAACTGTATCTTTTGAACTTCCAACTAAAGGTTTGCAATCTTCTCAAACCCTCTACGAGCCTGTTCTGAGATCTTCCTCTTGACCCCTCTTACACAATCGCCATCACTTGTTTCTGTACCACCTGATCTAGACAAAAAACTCCCCTGAACTCTCTCGATCAGCTTATGATTCACATCAAATAAGTCTAGAACTGCCATCTCAGCTTCTTCCAGCTTCTCCTTCCCTGTCCTGTATTCTGCTTCTCTTCCCATTCTGCTCCTCTCAGCAACCTCAACCTTCCTTTTCAAATCCTGCACGATTATCTGCAAATTTGTCAGCTTCTGAACACCTGCACTAGATCCTGGGATTTCACAACAAGTTTCATCAATCTATACTTTGAAACAACAAACACATTGCGGCTCTTGAGGTTCTTTACCACATGTTGTTGTTGGATTTTATCACATGTTGGTGACATTTTTATCATCTTCGGTATTACATTTCAACACTAGTTGCTAAGGATTCCATTAGTTCGCCCTAGACCTTTGGGTTCCGTGACAAGTTTTATCAATCTACTCTTCGAAACCTGTTCTTTGCAGCTTGTGGGGTTGTTTGCCATATCTTGATGTTGGGTTTTATCGCATGTTGGTGACATTCTTATTATCTTCGGTATTGCGTTTCACCACTAGCTGCTAAGGTTCCCATTAGTTAGTACTAGATCTTGGGGTTCCGCGACAAATTTCATCAATCTACCCTTCAAAACCTGCTCTTTGCAGCTCTTGGGTTTCTTTACTATATCTTGATGTTGGATTTTATCGCATGTTGGGGACGTTCATATCATCTTCGGTATTGCGTTTCACCGCTAGTTGCTAAGGTTCCCATCAGCTGGCACTAGATCTTGAGGTTTTGCAACAAGTTTTGTCAATTAATCGTTCGAAACCTGCTCTTTGCAGCATGAGGGGTTTTTCACCACAGGTTCATGTTGGGTTTTATCGCATATTGGTGACGTTCTTATCATCTTCAGTATTGCATTTCACCACTAGTTGTTAAGGTTCTCGTCAGTTGGTATTAGATCTTTGGGTTCCGAGAGAAGTTTCATTAATATACCCTTTGAAACCTACTCTTTGCAGCTTGTGGGGTTCTTTACCACATCTTAATGTTGAGTTTTATCACATGTTGGTGACGATCTTATCATTTTCAGTATTGCGTTTTACCACTAGTTGCTAAGGTTCCCATCAGCTGGCATTAGATCTTGGGGTTTTTGCAACAAGTTTTGTCAATCAACCCTTCGAAACCTGCACTTTGCAGCATGTGGGGTTTTTTACCACAGGTTCATGTTGAGTTTTATCGCATGTTGGTGACATTCTTATCATCTTCAGTATTGCATTTCACCACTAGTTGTTAAGGTTCTCATTAGTTGGTATTAGATCTTTGGGTTCCGAGAGAAGTTTCATCAATCTACCATTCGAAACCTACTCTTTGCAGCTTGTGGGGTTCTTTACCACATATTGATGTTGGGTTTTATCGCATATTGGTGACAATCTTATCATTTTCAGTATTGTGTTTCACACTAGTTGCTAAGGTTCCCATCAACTAGTATCAGATCTTGGGGTTCCATAACAAGTTTTGTTAATCTACCTTTTGAAACCAGCTCTTTGCAGCATGTAGGGTTTTTTTATCACATCTTGATGTTGGCTTTTATTGCATATTAGTGACATTCTTATTAGTTTCGGTATTGCATTTCACCACTAGTTGCTAAGGTTCTCGTCAGTTGGTATTAGACCTTTGGGTTCCGAGTAAGTTTCATCAATCTACCCTTTGAAACCTACTCTTTGCTGCTTGTGGGGTTCTTTACCACTTCTTGATGTTGGGTTTGAACGCATGTTGGAGACGTTCTTATCATCTTTGGTATTGTGGTTCACCACTAGTTGCTAAGGTTCCCCTCAGTTGGTACTAGATCTTAAGGTTCCACGACAAGTTTCATCAATCTATGTTTCGAAACCTGCTCTTTGCAGCTCTTGGGGTTCTTTACCACATCTTAATGTTAGGTTTTACCGCATGTTTGTGACGATCTTATCATCTTCGGTGTTGCGTTTCCCCACTAGTTGCTAAGGTTCCCCTCAGTAGGCACTATATCTTGGGGTTCTGTCACAAGTTTCATCAATTTATCCTTCGAAACCTGCTGTTTGCAGCTTATGGGGTTCTTTACCACATCTTAATGTTGGGTTTTATCGCATGTTGGTGACGATCTTATGATCTTCGGTATTGCGTTTCACCACTAGTTGCTAAGGTTCCCATTAGCTAACACTAGATCTTGGGGTTCCGCAACAAGTTTTGTCAATTTAACCTTCGAAACCTGCTCTTTGCAGCTTCTTGGGGTTGCTTACCACTTCTTAGTGTTGGGTTTGAATGCATGTTGATGACATTCTTATCATCTGCGGTATTGCGTTTCACCAATAGTTGCTAAGGATCCCATCAGATCGCACCAGATCGAGGGGTTCCACAACAAGTTCAACAATCTACCCATCGAAACATGCTCTTTGCTGCTCTTGGGGTTCTTTACCACATCTTCATGTTGGGTTTGAACATATGTTGGTGACGTTCTTATCATCTTCAATATTGCGTTTCACCACTAGTTGCTAAGGTTTCGATCAGTTGACGCTAGATGTTGAGGTTCTGCGGTGAGTTTTGTCAACCTACCCTTCAAAACCTGCTCTTCGCAGCTTGTGGGATTGTTTACCACATCTTCATGGTGGGCTTTAGGGCATATTGGAGACATTTCTATCATCTTCGGTATTGCATTTTACCACTAGTTGCGAAGGATCCCATATGTTCGCACTAGATCTTGGGGTTCCATAACAAGTTTTGTCAATCTACCCTTTGAAACCTGCTATTTGTAGCTTTTGGGGTAGTTTACCACATCTTGATGTTGCATTTTATTGCATGTTCATGACATTCAAAAGTTTTGTCACTTGTTGGTGACGTTCTTATGATCTTCGGTATTGCATTTCATCACTGGTTGCTGAGGTTCTCGTCTGTTGGTATTAGATATTTGGGTTCCGAGACAAGTTTCATCAACCTAGCCATTGAGACCTGCTCTTGGCTGCTTGTGGAATTGTCTACCATATCTTGTTGTTGGGTTTTATCTCATGTTTGTGATGTTCCTATCATCTTCAGTATTGCGTTTCACCACTAGTTGCTAAGGGTTTCGATCAGTTGGAGCTAGATGTTGAGGTTCTGCGATGAGTTTTGTCAACCTACCCTTCAAAACCTGCTCTTCGCAGCTTGTGGGATTGTTTACCACATATTCATGATGGGTTTTAGGGCATATTGGAAACGTTCTTATCATCTTCGGTATTGCATTTTACCACTAGTTGTGAAGGATCCCATCTGTTCGCACTAGATCTTGGGGTTCCATGACAAGTTTCATCAATCTACCCTTCGAAACCTGCTATTTGTAGCTTTTGGGGTAGTTTACCACATCTTGATGTTGCACTTTATTGCATGTTCATGACATTCAAAAGTTGTCACTTGTTGGTGACATTCTTATGATCTTCAGTATTGCATTTCATCATTGGTTGCTGAGGTTCTTGTCTGTTGGTATTAGATATTTGGGTTCTGAGACAAGTTTCATCAACCTAGCCATTAAGACCTGCTCTTGGCTACTTGTGGAATTGTCTACCACATCTTGTTATTGGGTTTTATCGCATGTTTGTGATGTTCCTATCATCTTCGATATTGCGTTTCACCACTAATTGCTAAGGTTTTGATCAGTTGGCGCTAGATGTTGAGGTTCTGCGGTGAGTTTTGTCAACCTACCCTTCAAAACCTGCTCTTCGCAGCTTGTGGGATTGTTTACCACATCTTCATGATGGGTTTCAGGGCATATTGGAGATGTTCCTATCATCTTTGGTATTGCATTTTACTACTAGTTGCGAAGGATCCCATCTGTTCGCACTAGATCTTGGGGTTCCATGACAAGTTTCGTCAATCTACCCTTCGAAACCTGCTATTTGTAGCTTTTGGGGTAGTTTACCACATCTTGATGTTACACTTTATTGCATGTTCATGACATTCAAAAGTTGTCACTTGTTGGTGACGTTCTTATGATCTTCAGTATTGCATTTCATCATTGGTTGCTGAGGTTCTTGTCTGTTGGTATTAGATATTTGGGTTCTGAGACAAGTTTCATCAACCTAGCCATTAAGACCTGCTCTTGGCTGCTTGTGGAATTGTCTACCACATCTTGTTATTGGGTTTTATCGCATGTTTGTGATGTTCCTATCATCTTCGATATTGCGTTTCACCACTAATTGCTAAGGTTTTGATCAGTTGGCGCTAGATGTTGAGGTTCTGCGGTGAGTTTTGTCAACCTACCCTTCAAAACCTGCTCTTCGCAGCTTGTGGGATTGTTTACCACATCTTCATGATGGGTTTCAGGGCATATTGGAGATGTTCCTATCATTTTTGGTATTGCATTTTACTACTAGTTGCGAAGGATCCCATTTGTTCGCACTAGATCTTGGGGTTCCATGACAAGTTTCGTCAATCTACCCTTCGAAACCTGCTATTTGTAGCTTTTGGGGTAGTTTACCACATCTTGATGTTGCACTTTATTGCATGTTCATGACATTCAAAAGTTGTCACTTGTTGGTGACATTCTTATGATCTTCAGTATTGCATTTCATCATTGGTTGCTGAGGTTCTCGTCTGTTGGTATTAGATATTTGGGTTCCGAGACAAGTTTCATCAACCTAGCCATGAAGACCTGCTCTTTGCAGCTTGTGGAGTTGTTTACCACATCTTGATGTTGGGTTTTATCGCATGTTGGTAACGATCTAATCAACTTCGGTATTGCGTTTAACCACTAGTTGCTAAGGTTCCCCTCAGTTGGCACTATATCTTGGGGCTCTGCCACAAGTTTCATCAATTTATCCTTCGAAACCTGCTCTTTGCAACTTGTGGAGTTGTTTACCACATCTTGATGTTGGGTTTTATCACATGTTGGTGACGATCTAATCAACTTCGGTATTGCGTTTCACCACTAGTTGCTAAGGTTCCCCTCAGTTGGCACTATATCTTGGGGCTCTGCCACAAGTTTCATCAATTTATCCTTTGAAACCTGCTCTTTGCAGCTTGTGGGGTTGTTTACCACATCTTCATATTGGGTTTGATCGCATGTTGGTGACGATCTAATCAACTTCGGTATTGCGTTTCACCACTAGTTGCTAAGGTTCCCCTCAGTTGGCATTATATCTTGGGGCTCTACCACAAGTTTCATCAATTTATCCTTCGAAACCTGCTCTTTGCAGCTTGTGGGTTGTTTACCACATCTTGATGTTGGGTTTTATCACATGTTGGTGACGATCTAATCAACTTCGGTATTGCGTTTCACCACTAGTTGCTGAGGTTCCCCTCAGTTGGCACTATATCTTGGGGCTCTACCACAAGTTTCATTAATCTATCCTTCAAAACCTGCTCTTTGCAGCTTGTGGGGTTCTTTACCACATCTTCATGTTGGGTTTTATCTTATGTTGTTGACGATCTTATCATTTTCGGTATTGCGTTTCACCACTAGTAGCTAAGGTTCCCATCAGCTGGCAGTAAATCTTGGGGTTCTACAATAAGTTTTGTCAACCTACCCTTCGAAACCTTTCTTTGCAGCATGTGGGGGTTTTTTTTTTTATCACATGTTCATGTTGGGTTTTTATCACATGTTGGCGACGTTCTTATCATCTTCGGTATTGCATTTCACCACTAGTTGCTAAGGTTCTCGTCAGTTGGTATTAGATCTTTGGGTTCCGAGACATGTTTCATCAATCTACCCATCGAAACCTTCTCTTTGCAGCTTGTGGGGTGCTTTACCACATCTTGATGTTGGGTTTGATCGTATGCTGGTGATGTTCTTATCATCTTCAGTATTAAATTTCACCACTAGTTGCTAAGGTTCCCATCAGTTGGCACTAGATCTTGAGGTTCCGCAACAAGTTTTGTCAGTCTACCATTCGAAACCTACTCTTTGCTAGTTGGGGGGCTGTTTACCACATCTTGATGTTGGGTTGGAGCGCATGTTGCTGACATTCTTATCATCTCTGGTATTGCATTTCCCCACTAGCTGACGTGATCCTTACCGACCCGTAATAAGACCCGAATATAATGTGGTCACCAAAGATCGTGTTCGACGGTAGACTCGGTGGAACCGCGACCCATTACCTATAAAGAGGTAAGAACCTTGGTATAATGAAGACGCCACAATCAACTATGGAACGGTTGATTGATAAATCGGGGGTGAACGCCACGGAAGACTCCGATAAGTTCAATAGGTTCATCAAGAACCAAAGAGTGAGTAAAACCTCACATCTTATTCATAAAAGAAAACTCTTTGTGCATCCCTTTCTTCTCAAAGCTCTATTACAAGCCTTTAAATAGGCCAATTTCAATATTTGCAACTCATTGTGTTTCCTAAAGTGTTTCCATAGGTTGGAAAACTAAAATAAAGGAAACATGCAAGTTTAACAACTAGAAATTCTAACATATATGCTATTTAAACAAAATAGGAAAGTGATATGTGCTCAATCACAATAATATTTCAGCACAATATTTTCTAAAAAATCTTCTTATTTTGCAACATTCTTGCATCCATATGTAGTAATCATGAGCTTGAATCTTGATACATGATGTATTATTGTTGGAGACACTTGGTGATAAAGTTGATGCTTTGATGCGTAGCGAGATTCGCATCACTAGCTGCTAAGGTTCTCGTTAGTTGGTATTAGATCTTTGGGTTCCGAGACATGTTTCATCAATCTACCCATCGAAACCTTCTCTTTGCAGCTTGTGGGGCTCTTTACCACATCTTGATGTTGGGTTTGATCACATGCTGGTGACATTCTTATCATCTTCGGTATTGAGTTTCACCACTAGTTGCTAAGGTTCCCATTAGTTGGCACTAGATCTTGGGATTCCGTGACAAGTTTCGTCAATCTACCCTTTGAAATCTGCTCTTTGTAGTTCGTGGGGTTCATTCCCACCTCATGATGTTGAGTTTTATCGTATGTTGGTGACGTTTTTATGATCTTCGGTAGCGCATTTCACCACTAGTTGCTAAGGATCCCATCAGTTTGCAGTAGATTTTGGTGTTCCGTGACAAGTTTCATCAATCTACCCTTCGAAACCTGCTCTTTGTAGCTCTTGGGGTTTTTTACCACATCTTGATGTTGGGGACGTTCTTATCATCTTTGATATTGCGTTTCACCACTAGTTGCTAAGGTTGCCAACAGTTGGCACTAGATCTAGGGGTTTCGCAACATGTTTCATCAATGTACCCTTCGAGACCTGCTCTTTGCAGCTTGTGGGCTTGTCTACGACATCTTGATGTTGGGTTTTATCGCATATTGGTGACATTCTTATCATCATTAGTATTGCGTTTCACCACTAGTGGCTAAGGTTCCCATCAGTTGGCACCAAATCTTGGGGTTCAATGACAAGTTTCGTCAATCTACCCTTCGAAACCTGCTCTTTGCAGTGCGTGGGGTTCATTGCCACCTTTTGATGTTGGCTTTTATCGCATGTTGGTGATGCTCTTATCATCTTCAGTCATGCATTTCACCACTAGTTGCTAAGGATCCCATCAGTTCGCACTAGATTTTGGGGTTCCGCGACAAGTTTCGTCAATGTACCCTTCGAAACCTGCTCTTTGCAGCTTCTGAAGTTGTTTACCACATCTTGATGTTGGGTTTTTTCACATGTTGGTGACGATCTAATAAACTTCGGTATTGCGTTTCAACACTAGTTGCTAAGGTTCCCCTCAGTTGGCACTATATCTTGGGGCTCTGCCACAACTTTCATCAATTTATCTTTTGAAACCTGCTCTTTGTAGCTTGTGGGGTTGTTTACCACATCTTGATGTTGGGTTTTATCGCATGTTGGTGACGATCTAATCAACTTCGGTATTGCGTTTCACCACTAGTTGCTGAGGTTTCCCTCAGTTGGCACTATATCTTGGGGCCACAAGTTTCATTAATCTATCATTCAGAACCTACTCTTTGCAGCTTGTGGGGTTCTTTACCACATCTTCATGTTGGGTTTTATTTTATGTTGGTGACGATCTTATCATCTTCGGTATTGCGTTTCACCACTAGTAGCTAAGGTTCCCATCAGCTGGCACTAAATCTTGGGGTTCTGCAACAAGTTTTGTCAACCTACCTTTCGAAACCTTTCTTTGCAGTATGTGGGGGTTTTTTTATCACATGTTATGTTGGGTTTTATCACATGTTGGTGACGTTCTTATCATCTTCGGTATTGCATTTCACCACTAGTTGCTAAGGTTCTCGTCAGTTGGTATTAGATCTTTGGGTTCCGAGACATGTTTCATCAATCTATCCATCGAAACCTTCTCTTTGCAGCTTGTGGGGTGCTTTACCACATCTTGATGTTGGATTTGATCGCATGCTGGTGATGTTCTTATCATCTTCGGTATTAAGTTTCACCACTAGTTGCTAAGGTTCCCATCAGTTGGCACTAGATCTTGAGGTTCCGCAACAAGTTTCGTCAGTCTACCATTCGAAACCTGCTCTTTGCTGCTTGTGGGGCTGTTTACCACATCATGATGTTGGGTTGGAGCGCGTGTTGTTGACATTCTTATCATCTCCGGTATTGCATTTCCCCACTAGTTGCTAAGGTTTTTGTTAGTTGGTATTAGATCTTTGGGTTCTGAGACATGTTTCATCAATCTACCCATTGAAACCTTCTCTTTGCAGCTTGTGGGGTTCTTTACCACATCTTGATGTTGGGTTTGATCACATGCTGGTGTTGTTCTTATCATCTTCGGTTTCAAGTTTCACCACTAGTTGCTAAGGTTTCCATTAATTGGCACTAGATCTTGGGATTCCGTGACAAGTTTTGTCAATCTGCACTTCGAAACCTGCTCTTTGCAGTTCGTGGGGTTCATTCCCATCTCATGATGTTGGGTTTTATCGTATGTTGGTGATGTTCTTATGATCTTCGGTAGTGCATTTCACCACTAGTTGCTAAGGATCCCATCAGTTCGCAGTAGATTTTGGGGTTCCGTGACAAGTTTCATCAATCTACCCTTCGAAACTGCTCTTTGTAGCTCTTGGGGTTTTTTACCATATCTTGATGTTGGGTTTTATCGCATGTTGGGGACGTTCTTATCATCTTTGATATTGCGTTTCACCACTAGTTGCTAAGGTTGCCAACAGTTGGCACTAGATCTAGGGGTTCCGCGACATGTTTCATCAATGTACCCTTTGAGACCTGCTCTTTGCAGCTTGTGGGCTTGTCTATGACATCTTGATGTTGGGTTTTATCGCATATTGGTGACGTTCTTATCGTCATTAGTATTGCGTTTCACCACTAGTAGCTAAGGTTCCCATCAGTTGGCACCAAATCTTGGGGTTCAATGACAAGTTTCGTCAATCTACCCTTCGAAACTTGCTCTTTGCAGTTCTTGGGGTTCATTGCCACCTCTTGATGTTGAATTTTATCGCATGTTGGTGATGCTCTTATCATCTTCAGTCATGCATTTCACCACTAGTTGCTAAGGATCCCATCAGTTCACACTAGATTTTGGGGTTCCGCAACAAGTTTCGTCAATGTACCCTTCGAAACCTGCTTTTTGCAGCTTGTGAAGTTGTTTACCACGTCTTGAAGTTGGGTTTTATCGCATGGTAGTGATGTTCTTATCATCTTCGGTATTGCGTTTCACCACTTGTTGCTAAGGTTTCCATCAGTTGGCACTAGATCTTGGGGTTCCGCGACAATTTTCATCCAATCTACCCTTTGAAACCAGCTCTTTGCAGCTTGTGGGTTCTTTACCACATCTTAATGTTGGGATTTTATCGCATGGTGGTGACTTTCTTATCATCTCCAGTATTGCGTTTCACCATTGGTTGCTAAGGTTTCCATCAGTTGGCACTAGATCTTGGGGTTCCACGACAAGTTTCATCAATCTACCCTTTGAAACCTACTCTTTGCAGCTTGTGGGGTTCTTTACCACATATTGATGTTGGGTTTTATCGCATAGTGGTGACGTTCTTATCATCTTCAGTATTGCGTTTCATCACTAGTTGCTAAGCTTCTGAACAGTTGGCACTAGATCTTCGAAACCTGCACATTGCAGCTCTTCTAGTTCTTTACCACATGTTGATGTTGGGTTTTATCGCATGTTGGTGTGATTCTTATTGTCTTCGCTATTGGGTTTCACTGCTAGTTGCAAAGGTTGACGTCAATTGGTATGATATCTTCGGGTTCTGAGTCAACTTTCTTCAATCTACCCTTCGAAACCTGCTTTTTGCAGCTCATGGGGTTCATTGCCACATCTTGAAGTTGGGTTTTATCGCATGTTAGTGATGTTCTTTTGATATTCGGTATTGCATTTCACCACTAGCAGCTATCGTTCCCCTCAGTTGACACTAGATCTTTGGGTTCCGAGACAAGTTTTATCAATCTACCCTTTGAGACCTGCTCTTTGCAGCTTGCGGGGTTGTTTACCACATGTTGATGTTGGGTTTGATTGCATGTGGCTGACGTTGTTATCATCTTTGGTATTGCATTTCACCACTAGTGTCTAAGGTTCCCATCAGTTGGCACTAGATTTTGAGGTTTTGCGGCAAGTTTCATCAATCTACCCATTGAAACCTGCTCTTTGCAACTCGTGGGGTTCTTTTCCACATCTTGATGTTGGGTTTGAACTTATGTTGGTGATGTTCTTATGATCTACAGTATTCCCTTTCACCACTATTTGCTAAGGTTCTCGACAGTTGGCACCAGATCTTGGGGTTCCACAACGTGTTTCATCAATGTACCTTTTGAAACCCGCACTTTGCAGCTTGTGGGATTGTTTACCACATCTTCATGATGGGTTTTATCGCATGGTGGGGACGTTCTTATCATCTTCAGTATTGCGTTTCACCACAATTTGCTATGGTTCCGAAGAGTTGGCACTAGATATTGGGGTTCCATGACAAATTTCATCAATGTACCCTTTGAAACCACCTCTTTGCAGCTTGTGGGGTTGTTTACCACATCTTGATGTTGGGTTTGAACACATGTTGGAGACGTTCTTATCATCTTCGGTATTGTGGTTCACCACTAGTTGCTAAGGTTCCCCTTAGTTGGTACTAGATCTTGGGGTTTCACCACTAGTTGCAGCTTGTGGGGTTCTTTACCACATCTTCATGTTGGGTTTTGTCACATGTTTGTGACGATCTTATCATCTTTGGTACTGCGTTTCACCACTAGTTACTAAGGTTCCCATCAGCTGGCACTAGATCTTGGGGTTCTACAACAACTTTCATCAATCTACCATTCAAAACCTGCTCTTTGCAGCTTGTGAAGTTGTTTACCACATCTTGAAGTTGGGTTTTATCACATGGTGGTGACGTATCATCTTCAGTATTGCGTTTCACCACTGGTTGCTAAGGTTCCCATCAGTTGGCACTAGATCTTGGGGTTCTGCGATAAGTTTCCTCAATCTACCCATTGAAACCTGCTGTTTGCAGCTCGTGGGTTTCTTTTCCACATCTTGATGTTGGGTTTGATCACATGTTGGTGACCTTCTCATCATCTTTGGTATTGGGTATCACCACTAATTGCTCAGGTTCTTGTCAATTGGTATTAGATCTTTGGGTTTCTAGACAAGTTTGATGAATCTACTCTTCGAAACCTGCCATTTGCACTTTGTGGGGTTGTTTGCCACATCTTGATGTTGGGTTTTGTACTTATGTTGGTGATGTTCTTCTGATCTACAGTATTCCCTTTCGCCACTATTTGCTAAGGTTCTCAACAGTTGGCACCAGATCTTGGGGTTCCGCGACATGTTTCATCAATGTACCCTTCAAAACCTGCACTTTGCAGCTTGTGGGATTATTTAGCACATCTTGATGATGGGTTTTATCGCATGGTGGTGACGTTCTTATCATCTCCAGTATTGCGTTTCACCACTATTTGCTACGGTTTCAAAGAGTTGGCACTAGATATTAGGGTTCCACTACAAATTTCGTCAATGTACCCTTTGAAACCTGCTCTATGCAGCTTGTGGGGTTGTTTACCACATCTTGATGTTGGGTTTGAATGCATGTTGGAGACGTTCTTATTTATCTTCGGTATTGCAGTTCACCACTAGTTGCTAAGGTTCCCCTCAGTTGGTACTAGATCTTGGGGTTTCACAACAAGTTTCATCAATCTGTCCTTCGAAAGCTGCTCTTTGTAGTTCTTGGGGTTCTTTACCACATCTTGATGTTGGGTTTTGTTGCATATTTGTGACGATCTTATCATCTTTGGTATTGCATTTCCCCACTAGTTGCTAAGGTTCCCCTCAGTACGCACTATATCTTGGGGTTCTGCCACAAGTTTTGACGTGATCCTTACTGACCCGTGGTGAAACCCAATATCAAATATGATAAGAATGCCACCAACTTGCGATAAGACCCAACACCAAACGTGGAAAAAGAACCTTACCAACCCGTGATAAGACCCAAATCGAATGTGGTCACCAAAGATCGTGTTCGACGATAGACTCAGTGGTACCGCGATCCATTACCTATAAAGAGGTAAGAACCTTGGTATAGTGAAGAGGCCACAATCAACTATGGAATGGTTGATTGATAAGTCGGGGGTGAACGCCACGGAAGACTCCGATAAGTTCAATAGGTTCATCAAGAACCAAAGAGGGAGTAAAACCTCACATCTTATTCATAAAAGAAAACTCTTTGTGCGTCCCTCCTTCCTCCAAGCTCTATTACAATCCTTTAAATAGACCAATTTTCAATATTTGCAACTCATTGTGTTTCCTAAAGTGTTCCCATAGGTTGGGAAACTAAAATAAAGGAAACATGCAAGTTTAGTAACTAGAAATCCTAACATATATGCTATCTAAACAAAATAGGAAAGTGATATGTGCTCAATCATAATAATATTTCAGCACAATATCTTCTAAAAATCTTCATATTTTGCAACATTCTTGCATCCATATGCAGACACTTGATGTATTATTGTTGGAGACACTTGGTGATGAAGTTGATGCTTTGATGCGTAGCCAGATTCACATCAAGTTTTATCAATTTATCCTTTGAAACCTGCTATTTGCAGCTTGTGGGGTTCTTTACCACATCTTGATGTTGGGTTTGAACGCATGTTGGAGATGTTCTTATCATCTTCGGTATTGCAATTCACCACTAGTTGCTAAGGTTCCCCTCAGTACGCACTATATCTTGGGGTTCTGCCACAAGTTTCATCAATTTGTCCTTCAAAAGCTGCTCTTTGCAGTTCTTGGGGTTCTTTACCACATCATGATGTTGGGTTTTGTCGCATGTTTGTGATGATCTTATCATCTTCAGTATTGCGTTTCCCCTCTAGTTGCTAAGGTTCCCCTCAGTACGCACTATATCTTGGGGTTCTGCCGCAAGTTTTATCAATTTATCCTTTGAAACCTGCTGTTTGCAGCTTGTGGGGTTCTTTACCACATCTTGATGTTGGACTTTATTGCATGTTGGTGACGATCTTATGATCTTCGGTATTGCGTTTCACCACTAGTTCCTAGGGTTCCCATCAGCTGGTACTAGATCTTGGGGTTCCGCAACAAGTTTTGTCGATCTACCCTTCGAAACCTGCTCTTTGCCACTTCTTGGGGCTGCTTACCACTTCTTGGTGTTGGGTTTGAACACATGTTGGTGACATTCTTATCATCTTTGGTATTGCGTTTCACCAGTAGTTGCTAATTATCCCATCATATCGCACCAGATCGGGGGGGTTCTGCGACAAGTTTCAGCAATCTACCCATCAAAACATGCTCTTTGCAGCTCTTGGGGTTCTTTACCACATCTTCATGTTGGGTTTGAACATATGTTGGTGATGTTCTTATCATCTTCAATATTGCGTTTCACCACTAGTTGCTAAGGTTTCGATCAGTTGACGCTAGATGTTGAGGTTCTGCGGTGAGTTTTGTCAACCTACCCTTCAAAACTTGCTCTTTGCAGCTTGTGGGATTGTTTACCACATCTTCATTGATGTGAATCTCGCTACGCATCAAAGCATCAACTTTATCACCAAGTGTCTCCAACAATAATACATCATGTATCAAGATTCAAGCTCATGATTACTGCATATGGATGCAAGAATGTTGCAAAATAAGAAGATTTTTGGAAAATATTGTGCTGAAATATTATTGTGATTGAGCACATATCACTTTTCTATTTTGTTTAAATAGCATATATGTTAGAATTTCTAGTTGCTAAACTTGCATGTTTCCTTTATTTTAGTTTCCCAACCTATGGGAACACTTTAGGAAACACAATGAGTTGCAAATATTGAAATTGGCCTATTTAAAGGCTTGTAATAGAGCTTGGAGAAGAGAGGGACGCACAAAGAGTTTTCTTTTATGAATAAGATGTGAGGTTTTACTCCCTCTTTGGTTCTTGATGAACCTATTGAACTTATCGGAGTCTTCCGTGGCGTTCACCCCCGACTTATCAATCAACCGTTCCATAGTTGATTGTGGCGTCTTCATTATACCAAGGTTCTTACCTCTTTATAGGTAATGGGTCGCGGTTCCACCGAGTCTACTGTCGAACACGATCTTTGGTGACCACATTATATTCGGGTCTTATTACGGGTCGGTAAGGATCACGTCATTCATGATGGGTTTTAGGGCATATTGGAGACGTTCCTATCATCTTCGGTATTGCATTTCCACACTAGTTGCAAAGGATCCCATATGTTCACACTAGATCTTAGGGTTCCACAACAAGTTTCATCTATCTACACTTCGAAACCTGCTATTTGTAGCTTTTGGGGTTGTTTACCACATCTTGATGTTGCATTTTATCACATGTTCATGACGTTGAAAATTTTTTGTCACTTGGTGACGTTCTTATGATCTATGGTATTGCATTTCACCACTGGCTGGTGAGGTTCTCATCTGTTGGTGTTAGATATTTGGGTTCCGAGACAAGTTTCATCAACCTAGCCATCGAGACCTGCTCTTTGCTGCTTGTGGAATTGTCTACCACATCTTGTTGTTGGCTTTTATCACATGTTCGAGACGTTGCTATCATCTTCGGTATTATGTTTCACCACTAGTTGCTATGGTTCCCCTTAGTTGGCATTATCTCTTGAGGCTCTGCCACAGGTTTCTTCAATTTATCCTTTGAATGGTGCTCTTTGCTGCCTGTGGGGTTGTTTACCACATCTTGATGTTGGGTTTTATCGCATGTTTGGTGACGATCTAATCAACTTCGGTATTGCATTTCACCACTAGTTGTTAAGGTTCCCCTCAGTTGGCGCTATATCATGGGGCTCTGCCACAGGTTTCATCAATTTATCCTTCAAATCCTGCTCTTTGCTGCCTGTGGGGTTGCTTATCACATTTTGATGTTGGGTTTTATCGCATGTTGGTGACAATCTAATCAACTTCGGTATTGTGTTTCACCACTAGTTGCTAAGGTTCCCCTCAGTTGGCACCATATCTTGGGGCTCTGCCACAAGTTTCATCAATGTATCCTTCAAAACCTGCTCTTTGCAGCTTCTGGGGTGCTTTACCACATCTTCATGTTGGGTTTTATTGCATATTGGTGACGATCTTATCATCTTCAGTATTGCGTTTCACCACTAGTAGCTAAGGTTCCCATCAGCTGGCACTAGATCTTGGGGTTCTGCAACAAGTCTTGTCAATCTACCTTTCGAAACCTTTCTTTGCAGCTTGTGGGGTTGTTTACCACATCTTGATTTTGGGTTTTATTGCATGGTGGTGACGTTCTTATCATTTTCAGTATTGCGTTTCACCACTGGTTGCTAAGGTTCCCATCAGTTGGCACTAGATCTTGTGGTTCCACGACAAGTTTTGTCAATCTACCCTTTGAAACTTGCTCTTCGCATGTTGGGGACGCTCTTATGATCTTTGATATTGCATTTCACCACTAGTTGCTAAGGTTGCCAACAGTTGGTACTACATCTAGGGGTTTCGCAACATGTTTCATCAATGTACCATTGAGACCTGCTCTTTGCAACTTGTGGGCTTGTCTACGACATCTTGATGTTGGGTTTTATTGCATGTTGGTGATGTTCTTATCATCATTGGTCTTGCGTTTCACCACTAGTGGCTAAGGTTCCCATCAGTGGCACCTGCTCTTTGCAGTTTGTGGGGTTCATTGCCACCTCTTGATATTGTGTTTTATCTCATGTTGGTGATGCTCTTATCATCTTCAGTCATGCATTTCACCACTAGTTGCTAAGGATCCCATTAGTTCATGCTAGATTTTGGGGTTCTACGACAAGTTTCATCAATGTACCCTTCGAAACCTGTTCTTTGCAGCTTGAGAAGTTGTTTACCACATCTTGAAGTTGGGTTTTATTGCATGGTGGTGACGTTCTTATCATCTTCACTATTGTCACCACTAGTTGCTAAGGTTTTGAACAGTTGGCACTAGATCTTGGGCTTTCACGACAAGTTTCATCAATGTACTCTTCGAAACCTGCACATTGCAGCTCTTCTAGTTCTTTACCACATGTTGATGTTGGGTTTTATCACATATTGGTGTCATTCTTATTGTGTTTACTATTGTGTTTCACTGCTAGTTGCGAAGGTTTCTCGTCAATTGGAATGATATCTTTGGGTTCCGAGTCAACTTTCTTCAATCTACCCTTCGAAACCTGCTTTTTGCAGCTCATGGGGTTCATTGCCACATCTTGACGTTGGGTTTTATCATATGTTGGTGACGTTCTTATGATATTCGGTATTGCATTTCACCACTAGCAGCTATTGTTCCCCTCAGTTGGCACTAGATCTTTGGGTTCCGAGACAAGTTTCATCAATCTACCCTTCGAGACCTGCTATTTGCAGCTTGCAGGGTTGTTTACCACATGTTGATGTTGGGTTTGATCGCATGTTGGTGATATTCTTATCATCTTCGGTATTGCGTTTCACCACTAGTGTCTAAGGTTCCCATCAGTTGGCACTAGATCTTGGGGTTCCATGACAAGTTTCATCAATATACCCTTCGAAACCTGCTCTTTGCAGCTTGTGGGGTTCTTTCCCACATCTTGATGTTGGGTTTGATCGTATGTTGGTGACATTCGCATCATCTTCGGTATTGGGTATCACCACTAATTGCTAAGGTTCTTGTCAGTTGGTATTAGATCTTTGGGTTTCGAGACAAGTTTCTTCAATCTACCCTTCGAAACCTGCTCTTTGCAGTTTGTGGGGGTTGTTTACCGCATATTGATGTTGGGTTTTATTGCATGCTGGTGACGTTCTTATCATCTTCGGTATTGCGTTTCACCACTATTTGCTATGGTTCTGAACAGTTGGCAGTAAATCTTGGGGTTCAACGACAAATTTTGTCAGTGTACCCTTCGAAACCTGCTCTTTGCAGTTTGTGGGGGTTGTTTACCGCATCTTGATGTTGGGTTTTATTGCAAGTTGGTGACGATCTCATCATTTTTGGTGTTGTGTTTCACCACTAGTTGCTAAGGTTCCCATCAGCTGGCACTATATCTTGGGGCTCTGCCACAAGTTTCATCAATTTATCCTTCGAAACCTGCTCTTTGCAGCTTGTGGGATTCTTTACCACATCTTTATGTTGGGTTTTATCACAAGTTGGTGACGATCTCATCATTTTTGGTATTGTGTTTCACCACTAGTTGCTAAGGTTCCCATCAGCTGGCACTATATCTTGGGGCTCTGCCACAAGTCTCATCAATTTATCCTTCGAAACCTGCTCTTTGCAGCTTGTGGGATTCTTTACCACATCTTTATGTTGGGTTTTATCACAAGTTGGTGACGATCTCATCATTTTTGGTATTGTGTTTCACCACTAGTTGCTAAGGTTCCCATCAGCTGGCACTATATCTTGGGGCTCTGCCACAAGTCTCATCAATTTATCCTTCGAAACCTGCTCTTTGCAGCTTGTGGGATTCTTTACCACATCTTTATGTTGGGTTTTATCACAAGTTGGTGACGATCTCATCATTTTTGGTATTGTGTTTCACCACTAGTTGCTAAGGTTCCCATCAGCTGGCACTATATCTTGGGGCTCTGCCACAAGTCTCATCAATTTATCCTTCGAAACCTGCTCTTTGCAGCTTGTGGGATTCTATACCACATCTTCATGTTGGGTTTTATCACAAGTTGGTGACGATCTCATCATTTTTGGTATTGTGTTTCACCACTAGTTGCTAAGGTTCCCATCAGCTGGCACTATATCTTGGGGCTCTGCCACAAGTCTCATCAATTTATCCTTCGAAACCTGCTCTTTGCAGCTTGTGGGATTCTATACCACATCTTCATGTTGGGTTTTATCACAAGTTGGTGACGATCTCATCATTTTTGGTATTGTGTTTCACCACTAGTTGCTAAGGTTCCCATCAGCTGGCACTATATCTTGGGGCTCTGCCACAAGTCTCATCAATTTATCCTTCGAAACCTGCTCTTTACAGCATGTGGGGTTTTTTACCACGTCTTCATGTTGGGTTTTATCACATGTTGGTGACGTCGCTATCATCTTCAGTATTGCATTTCACCACTAGTTGCTAAGGTTCTTGTCAGTTTCAGTTAGATCTTTTGATTCCAAGACAAGTTTCATGAACCTAACCTTTTAAAGCTGCTCTTTGCAGCTTGTGGTGTTGTTTACCACATCTTGATGTTGGGTTTGAACGCATGTTGGTGACGTTCTTGTCATCTCTGGTATTGCCTTTGACCACTAGTGGCTAAGGTTGTCATCAGTTGGTATTAGATCTTTGGGTTCCAATGTAAGTTTGATCAATCTACCCTTCGAAACCTGCTCTTTCAACTTGTGGTGTTGTTTACAACATCTTGATGTTGGGTTTGAACACATGTTGGTGACGTTTTTATCATCTCCAGTGTTGCCTTTCACTGCTAGTTGCTAAGGTTCTCGTCAGTTGGTATTAGATCTTTGGGTTCTGAGACGAGTTTGATCCATCGACCATTCGAAACCTGCTCTTTCCAGCTTGTGGTGTTGTTTACCACGTCTTCCTGTTGGGTTTGAACACATGTTGGTGATATTTTGCCATTCACCGCTAGTTGCTAAGCTTCTTGTTAGTTGGTATTAGATATTCGGGTTCCGAGACAAGTTTCATCAACTACCCTTCGAAATATGCTCTTTGTAGTTTTTGGGGTTCTTTATCTTGGTGTTGGGTTTTATCACATGGTGGTGACGTTCCTATCATCTTGGTGTTGGGTTTGAACACATGTTAGTGATGTTGTTATCATCTTTCGTATTGCGTTTCACCACTAGTTGCTAAGGTTCCTATCAGTTGGCACTAGATCTCGGGGTTCCTATCATTCGAAACCTGCTCTTTGTAGCTTGTGGGGTTCATTACCACATATTGTTGTTGGGTTTTATCGCATGTTGGTGACGATCTTATCATCTTCGGTATTGCGTTTCACCACTAGTTGCTAAGGATCCCATCAGATTGCACCAGATCGGGGGGTTCCATGACAATTTTCGTCAATCCACCCTTCGAAACCTGCACATTGCAGCTCTTATTGTTGTTTTACCACATCTTGGTGTTAGGTGTGAACACATGTTAGTGACATTCTTATAATCTTCGGTATTGCGTTTCACCACTAGTTGCTAAGGATCCCATCAGATTGCACCAGATCGGGGGGTTCCACGACAATTTTCGTCAATCCACCCTTCGAAACCTGCACATTGCAGCTCTTATTGTTGTTTACCACATCTTGGTGTTAGGTGTGAACACATGTTAGTGACATTCTTATAATCTTCGGTATTGCGTTTCACCACTAGTTGCTATGGTTCCCATCAGTTGGCACTAGATCTTGGGGTTCTGCAGCAGGTTTCATCAATCTACCCTTCGGAACCCACTCTTTGCAGCTCTTGGGTTCTTTACCACATCTTGATGTTGCGTTTTATCGCATGTTGGGGACGTTCTTATCATCTTCGGTATTGCGTTTCACCACTAGTTGCTATGGTTCCCAACGGTTGGCACTAGATCTTGGGGTTTCACGACAAGTTTCATCAATGTACCCTTCGAAACCTGCACATTGCAGCTCTTGTAGTTGTTTTCCACATCTTGGTGTTGCGTTTTATCATATCTTGGGGACATTCTTATTAGCTTTGGTATTGCGTTTCACCACTAGTTGCTATGGTTCCCAACAGTTGGCACTAGATCTTGTGGTTCCACAACAAGTTTCATCAATGTACGCTTTGAAACCTGCACATTGCAGCTCTTGTAGTTGTTTTCCACATCGTGGTGTTCCATTTTGTCGTATCCTGGGGACGTTCTTATCATCTTCGGTATTGCGTTTCACCACTAGTTGCTAGGTTCCCAACAGTTGGCACTAGATCTTGGGGTGCCACAACAAGTTTCATCAATGTACGCTTTGAAACCTGCACATTGCAGCTCTTGTAGTTGTTTTCCACATCGTGGTGTTGTGTTTTATCGTATCCTGGGGACGTTCTTATCATCTTCGGTATTGCGTTTCACCACTAATTGCTAAGGTTCACAACAGTTGGCACTAGATCTTGGGGTGCCACAACAAGTTTCATCTATCTAACCTTTGAGACCTACTCTTTGCAACTTGTGGGGTTGTTTACCACATCTTGGTGTTGGGTTTGAACTTATGTTGTTAACGTTCTTATCATCTCCAGTATTGCCTTTCCCCACTAGTTGCTAAGGTTCTTGTCACTTGGCACTAGATTGTGGTCTTTCGCGACAAGTTTCATCAATCTACCCTTTAAAACCTGCTCTTCACAGCTTGTGGGGTTGTTTACCACATCTTGGTGTTGGGTTTGAACTTATGTTGGTAATGTTCTTATCATCTCCGGTATTGCTTTTCTCCACTAGTTGCTAAGGTTCTTGTCACTTGGCACTAGATTGTGGTCTTCCGCGACAAGTTTCGTCAATCTACCCTTCAAAACCTGCTCTTCACAGCTTGTGGGGTTCTTTACCACATCTTGATGTTGGATTTTATCGCATGGTGATGTTGTTCTTATCATCTTCGGTATTGCCTTTCTCCACTAGTTGCTAAGGTTCTTGTCACTTGGCACTAGATTGTGGTCTTCCGCGACAAGTTTCGTCAATCTACCCTTCAAAACCTGCTCTTCACAGCTTGTGGGGTTCTTTACCACATCTTGATGTTGGATTTTATCGCATGGTGATGTTGTTCTTATCATCTTCGGTATTGCGTTTCACCACTAGTTGCTAAGGTTCTTGTCAGTTGGTATTAGATCTTTGGGTTCTGAGACAAGTTTCATCAATCTACCCTTCGAAACCTGCTCTTTGCAGCCTGTGGGGTTCTTTACCACATCTTGATGTTGCATTTTATCACATGTTGGGGACGTTCTTATCATCTTCGGTATTGTGTTTCACCACTAGTTGCTAAGGTTCCCATCAGTTGGCACTAGATCTTGGGGATCCGCGACAAGTTTCATCAATGTACCCTTTCGAAACCTGCTCTTTGCAACTTGGGGGGTTCTTTACCACATCTTGGTGTTGGGTTTGAACGCATCTTAGTGACGTTCTTATCATCTTCAGTACAACGTTTCAGCACTAGTTGCTAAGGTTCCCATCAGTTGGCAGGAAGGCTGAAACTGATGGAATCCTCAGCGACAAGGGCTGAAACGCAATACTGAAGATGATAAGAATGTCACCAATAGGCAATGAAACCCAACATCAAGATGTGGTAAACAACCCCACAAGCTGCACTGAACAGGTTTTGAAGGGTAGATTGTTGAAACTTGCAGCGGAACCCCAAGATCTACTCCCAACTGATGGAAAGCTTAGCAACTAGCGGTGAAATCCAACGCAGAAGAAGTTAGGAACATCACCGACATGCGATAAAACCCAACATGAGGGTGTGGTAAAGAACCCCAAGAGCTTCAATGAGAAGGTTTTGAAGGCTAGATTGATGAAACTTGTCACGGAACCACAAAATCTAGGGCGAACTGATGGGATCCATAGCAACTAGTGGTGAAATGCAATACTGAAGATGATAAGAATGTCATCAACATGTGGAAAAACCCAACATGAAGATGTGGTAAAGAACCCTACAAGCTGCAAAGAGCAGGTTTCGAAGGATAGATTGATGAAACTTTTTGCAGTAGTGGTAATTGAGGGGACCTTAGCAACTAATGGTGAAATGCAATACCGAAGATGATAAGATCGTCACCAACATGCCATAAAACCCAACATCAAGATGTGGTAAAGAACACCACAAGCTGCAAAGAGCAGGTATCGAAGGGTAGATTGACAAAACTTGTTGTGGAACCCCAGGATCTAGTGTAAGCTGATGGCAACCTTAGCAACTAGTGGTGAAACGCAATATCGAACATGATAAGATTGTCTCCAACATGCGATAAAACCCAAGATCAAGTTGTGGTAAAGAACCCAGAAGCTGCAAAGAGCAGGTTTCAAAGGATAGATTGATGAAACTTGTTACAGAACCCCAAGATGTAGTCCCAACTGAGGGGAACCTTAGGAACTAGTGGTGAAACAGCATTCCAAAGATAATAAGAACGTTTCCAACATGCATTCAAACCCAACATCAAGATGTGGTAAAGAACCCCAGAAGCTGCAAAGAGCAGGTTTCAAATGGTAGATTGATGAAACTAGTCTTGGAACCCAAAGATCTAATACCAACTGACGAGAACCTTAGCAACTAACGGTGAAATGCAATACCGAAGATGATAAGAACGTCACCAACATGCAATAAAACCCAACGTTAACATGTGGTAAAAAAACCCCACATGCTGCAAAGATTAGGTTTTTTGAAGGGTAGATTGACAAAACTTGTTGGGGAACCCCAAGATCTAGTGCCAGCTGATTGGAACCTTAGCAACTAGTGGTGAAATACAATACCGAAGAGGATAAGATCATGACCAACATGTGATAAAACCCAACATCAAGATGTGGTAAAGCACTCCGCAAGCTGCAAGAGCAGGTTTTGAAGGATAGATTGATGAAACTTGTTGCGGATGCCCAATATCTAGTGCCAATTGAGGGGAACCTTAGCAACTAGTGGTGAAACGCAATACCGAAGATGATAAGAATGTCTTCAACATGCGTTCAAACCCAACATCAAGATGCGGTAAAGAACCCCGCAAGCTGCAAAGAGCAGGTTTCGAAGGATAGATTGATGAAATTGTCGCAGATCCCCAATATCTAGTGCCAATTGAGGGGAACCTTAGCAACTAGTGGTGAAACGCAATACCGAAGATGATAAGAATGTCTTCAACATGCGTTCAAACCCAACATTAAGATGTGGTAAAGAACGCCGCAAGCTGCAAAGAGCAGGTTTTGAAGGGTAGATTGATAAAACATGTCTTGGAACCCAAAGATCTAATACCAACTGACAAGAACCTTAGCAACTAGTGGTGAAACGCAGTACCGAAGATGATACGAATGTCGCCAACATGCGATAAAACCCAACATCAATATGTGGTAAAAAGCCCCACATGCTGCAAGAGCAGGTTTCGAAGGGTAGATTGACAAAACTTGTTGTGGAACCAACCCCAGGATCTAGTGCAAGCTGATGGGAACCTTAGCAACTAGTGGTGAAACACAATAGCAAAGATGATAAGATTGTCTCCAACATGTGATAAAACCCAACATCAAGTTTTGGTAAAGAACCCCAGAAGCTGCAAAGTGTAGAAGATTTCGAAGGATAGATTGATGAAACTTGTTGCAGAACCCGAAGATATAGTCCCAACTGAGGGGAACCTTAGGAACTAGTGGTGAAACACAATACCGAAGATAATAAGTACGTCTCCAACATGCGATAAAACTCAACATCAAGATGTGGTAAAGAACCCCAGAAGCTACAAAGAGCAGGTTTCAAAGGGTAGATTGACAAAACTTGTTGTGGAACCTGAAGATCTAGTGCCAGCTGATTTGAACCTTAGCAACTAGTAGTGAAACACAATACCGAAGATAATAAGTACGTCTCCAACATGTGATAAAACCCAACATCAAGATGTGGTAAAGAACCCCAGAAGCTGCAAAGAGCAGGTTTTAAAGGGTAGATTGACAAAACTTGTTGCGGCACCCGAAGATCTAGTGCCAGCTGATTGGAACCTTAGCAACTAGTAGTGAAACACAATACCGAAGATAATAAGTACGTCTCCAACATGCGATAAAACCCAACATTAAGATGTGGTAAAGAACCCCAGAAGCTGCAAAGAGCAGGTTTCAAAGGGTAGATTGACAAAACTTGTTGCGGCACCCGAAGATCTAGTGCCAGCTGATTGGAACCTTAGCAACTAGTAGTGAAACACAATACCGAAGATAATAAGTACGTCTCCAACATGCGATAAAACCCAACATCAAGATGTGGTAAAGAACCCCAGAAGCTGCAAAGAGCAGGTTTCAAAGGGTAGATTGACAAAACTTGTTGCGGCACCCGAAGATCTAGTGCCAGCTGATTGGAACCTTAGCAACTAGTAGTGAAACACAGTACCAAATATGATAAAACCAACATGTGATAAAACCAAACATCAAGATGTGGTAAAATCCCACAAGCTGCAAAGAGATGGTTTTGAAGGATAGATTGATGAAACTTGTTGCAGAACCCCAAGATATAGTCCCAACTAAGGGGAACCTTAGCAACTAATGGTGAAACGCAATACTGAAGATGATAGGATCGTCATCAACATGCGGTAAAACCCAACATCAAGATGTGGTAAAGAACCCCGCAAGCTGCAAAGAGCAGGTTTCGAAGGATAGATTGACGAAACTTGTTGCGGATCCCCAATATCTAGTGCCAATTGAGGGGACCTTAGCAACTAGTGGTGAAACACAATACCGGAGATGATAAGAATGTCTCCAACATCCGTTCAAACCCAACATCAAGATGCGGAAAAGAATCCCACAAGCTGCAAAGAGATGGTTTTGAAGGATAGATTGATGAAACTTGTTGCAGAACGCCAAGATATAGTCCCAACTGAGGGGAACCTTAGCAACTAGTGGTGAAACGCAATACTGAAGATGATAGGATCGTCATCAACATGCGGTAAAACCCAACATCAAGATGCGGTAAAGAACCCCGCAAGCTGCAAAGAGCAGGTTTCGAAGGATAGATTGATGAAATTGTCGCAGATCCCAATATCTAGTGCCAATTGAGGGGAACCTTAGCAACTAGTGGTAAAATGCAATACCGGAGATGATAAGAATGTCTCCAACATGCGTTCAAACCCAACATCAAGATGTGGTAAAGAACCCCACAAGTTGCAAAGAGCAGGTTTGGAAGGATAGATTGATGAAACTTGTGGCAGAACCCCAATATATAGTACTAACTGAGGGGAACCTTAGCAACTAGTGGTGAAACACAATACTGAAGATGATAAAAATGTCTCCAATATGCGTTCAAACCCAATGTCAGGATGTGGTTAAGAATCCCACAAGCTGCATAGAGCAGGTTTCGATAGGTAGATTGATGAAACTTGTCTCAGAACCTAAAGATCTAATACCAACTGACATGAACCTTTGCAACTAGTGGTGAAATGCAATACCGAAGATGATAAGATTGTCATTAACAAGCGATAAAACCCAACACGTAGACTGATGAAACTTGTCTCAGAACCCAAATGTCTAATACCAACTGACAAGAAACTTAGCAACTAGTGGTGAAATGCAATACCGAAGATGATAAGAACGTCACCAACATACTATAAAACCCAATGGTAACATGTCGTAAAAAACCCCACATGCTGTAAAGAGCAGGTTTCGAAGGGTAGATTGACAAAACTTGTTGCGGAATCCCAAGAACTAGTGTCAGCTGATGGAAACCTTAGCAACTAGTGGTGAAACACAATACCGAAGATAATAAGATCATCACCAACATAAGATTAAACCCAACATCAAGATGTGGTAAAGAATCCCACAAGCTGCAAAGAGCAGGTTTTGAATGGTAGATTGACAAAACTTCTTGCGGAACCCCAAGATCTAGTGCTAGCTGACGGGAACCTTAGGAACTAGTGGTGAAACGCAATACCGAAGATGATAAGATCGTCACCAACACGTGCTAAAGCCCAACATCAAGATGTGATAAAGAACCCCACAAGCTGCAAACAGCAGGTTTCGAAGTATACATTGATGAAACTTGTGGTAGAACCCCAAGATAGAGTACCAACTGAGGGCAACCTTAGCAACTAGTGGTGAAACCCAATACCGAAGATGATAAGAACATCTCCAACATGCGCTCAAACCCAACGTCAAGATGTGGTAAAGAACCACACAATGCAAAGAGCAGGTTTTGAAGGGTAGATTGATGAAACTTATCTCCGAACCCAAAGATCTAATACCAGTTGACGAGAAGCTTAGCAACTAGTGGTGAAATGCAATATCAAAGATGATAAAAACGTTACCAATATGCGATAAAAACCCAACATTAACATGTTGTAAAAAATCCCACGTGCTGCAAAGAGCAGGTTTTGAAGCGTAGATTGACAAAACTTGTTGTGGAACCCCAAGATCTAGTGCCAGCTGATGGGAACCTTAGCAACTAGCGATGAAATACTATCGAAGATTGATAACATCATCACTAACATGCGATAAAACCTAACATCAAGATGTGGTAAAGAACCCTAAAAGCTGCAAAAAGCAGGTTTCGAAGGGTAGATTGATGAAACTTGTCTCAGAACCCAAAGATCTAATACCAATTGACGAGAACCTTAGCAACTAGTGGTGGTGAAATGCAATACTGAAGATGATAAGAACATCACCAACATGCAATAAAACCCAACGTTAACATATGGTAAAAAACCCCACATGTTGCAAAGAGCAGATTTCAAAGGGTAGATTGACAAAACTTGTTTGGAAACCCCAAGATCTAGTGCCAGCTGATGGGAACCTTAGCAACTAGCGGTGAAATACAATATCGAAGATGATAACATCATCACCAACATGCGATAAAACCCAACATGAAGATGTGGTAAAGAATCCCACAAGCTGCAAAGAGCAGGTTTTTAAGGATAGATTGATGAAACTTGCTGCAGAACCCCAAGATATAGTCCCAACTGAGGGGAACCTTAGCAACTAGTGGTGAAACGCAATACCGAAGATGATAAGATTGTCACCAACATGCGGTAAAACCCAACATCAACATATGGTAAAGAAAGAGCAGGTTTCACAGGATAGATTGATAAAACTTGTTGTGGAACCCCAAGATCTAGTGCCAACTGAAGGGAACCTTAGCAACTAGTGGTGAAACGCAATACCGAAGATGATAAGAACGTCTCCAACAAGCATTCAAACCCAACATCAGGATGTGGTAAAGAATCCCACAAGCAGCAAAGAGCAGGTTTCGAATGGTAGATTGATGAAACTTGTCTCGGAACCCAAAGATCTAATACCAACTGAGAAGAACCTTAGCAACTAGTGGTGAAATGCAATACCGAAGATGGTAAGAACATCACCAACATGCAATTTACCCAACATCAAGATGTGGTAAAAAACCCCACATTCTACAAAGAGTTGGTTTCGAAGGGTAGATTGACAAAACTTGTTGCAGAACCCCAAGATCCAATGCCAGCTGATGGGAACCTTAGCAACTAGTGGTGAAACGCAATACCGAAGATGATAAGATCGTCACCAACAAGCGATAAAAGCCAACATCAAGGTGGTAAAAAAACTCCATAAGTTGCAAAGAGCAGGTTTGGAAGGATAGATTGATGAAATTTGTGGCAGAACCCCAATATATAGTACCAACTGAGGGAAACCTTAGCAACTAGTGGTGAAACACAATACTGAAGATGATAAGAACACCTCCAACATGCATTCAAACCCAACATCAGGATGTGTTAAACAATCCCACAAGCTGCATAGAGCAGGTTTCAAAAGGTAGATTGATGAAACTTGTCTTGGAACCCAAAGATCTAATACCAACTTACGAGGACCTTTGCAACTGGTGGTGAAGTGCAATACTGAAGATGATAAGATTGTCACCAACAAGCGATAAAACCCAATATCAAGATGTGGTAAATAGCCCCACAAGCTGCAAAGAGCAGGTTTCGATGGATAAATTCATGAAACTTGTGACAGAACCCCAAGATATAGTACCAACTGAGGGGAACCTTAGTAACTAGTGGTGAAACACAATACCGAAGACAATAAGAACGTCTCCAACATGCGTTCAAACCCAACATCAAGATGTGGTAAAGAACCCTAAAAGCTGCAAAGAACAAGTTTCGAAGGGTAGATTGATGAAACTTGTCTCAGAACCCAAAGATCTAATACCAATTGACGAGAACCTTAGCAACTAGTGGTGGTGAAATGCAATACTGAAGATGATAAGAACGTCACCAACATGCAATAAAACCCAACGTTAACATGTGGTAAAAAACCCCACATGTTGCAAAGAGCAGATTTCAAAGGGTAGATTGACAAAACTTGTTTGGAAACCCCAAGATCTAGTGCCAGCTGATGGGAACCTTAGCAACTAGCGGTGAAATACAATATCGAAGATGATAACATCATCACCAACATGCAATAAAACCCAACATGAAAATGTGGTAAAGAATCCCACAAGCTGCAAAGAGCAGGTTTTTAAGGATAGATTGATGAAACTTGCTGCAGAACCCCAAGATATAGTCCCAACTGAGGGGAACCTTAGCAACTAGTGGTGAAATGCAATACCGAAGATGATAAGATTGTCACCAACATGCGGTAAAACCCAACATCAACATATGGTAAAGAAAGAGCAGGTTTCACAGGATAGATTGATAAAACTTGTTGCGGAACCCCAAGATCTAGTGCCAACTGAAGGGAACCTTAGCAACTAGTGGTGAAACGCAATACCGAAGATGATAAGAACGTCTCCAACAAGCATTCAAACCCAACATCAGGATGTGGTAAAGAATCCCACAAGCAGCAAAGAGCAGGTTTCGAATGGTAGATTGATGAAACTTGTCTCGGAACCCAAAGATCTAATACCAACTAAGAAGAACCTTAGCAACTAGTGGTAAAATGCAATACCGAAGATGGTAAGAACATCACCAACATGCAATTTACCCAACATCAAGATGTGGTAAAAAACCCCACATTCTACAAAGAGTTGGTTTCGAAGGGTAGATTGACAAAACTTGTTGCAGAACCCCAAGATCCAATGCCAGCTAATGGGAACCTTAGCAACTAGTGGTGAAACGCAATACCGAAGATGATAAGATCGTCACCAACAAGCGATAAAAGCCAACATCAAGGTGGTAAAAAACTCCATAAGCTGCAAAGAGCAGGTTTGGAAGGATAGATTGATGAAATTTGTGGCAGAACCCCAATATATAGTACCAACTGAGGGAAACCTTAGCAACTAGTGATGAAACACAATACTGAAGATGATAAGAACGCCTCCAACATGCATTCAAACCCAACATTAGGATGTGTTAAACAATCCCACAAGCTGCATAGAGCAGGTTTCAAAAGGTAGATTGATGAAACTTGTCTTGGAACCCAAAGATCTAATACCAACTTACGAGGACCTTTGCAACTGGTGGTGAAATGCAATACTGAAGATGATAAGATTGTCACCAACAAGCGATAAAACCCAATATCAAGATGTGGTAAAGAGCCCCACAAGCTGCAAAGAGCAGGTTTCGATGGATAAATTCATGAAACTTGTGACAGAACCCCAAGATATAGTACCAACTGAGGGGAACCTTAGTAACTAGTGGTGAAACACAATACCGAAGACAATAAGAACGTCTCCAACATGCGTTCAAACCCAACATCAAGATGTGGTAAAGAACCCTAAAAGCTGCAAAGAACAAGTTTCGAAGGGTAGATTGATGAAACTTGTCTCAGAATCCAAAGATCTAATACCAACTGACGAGAACCTTAGCAACTAGTGGTGGTGAAATGCAATACTGAAGATGATAAGAACGTCATCAACATGCAATAAAATCCAACGTTAACATGTGGTAAAAAACCCCACATGTTGCAAAGAGCAGGTTTTGAAGGGTAGATTGACAAAACTTGTTGCGGAACCCCAAAATCTAGTGCCAGCTGATGGGAACCTTAGTAACTAGCGGTGAAATACAATATCGAAGATGATAACTTTATCACCAACATGCGATAAAACCCAACATGAAGATGTGGTAAAGAATCCCACAAGCTGCAAAGAGCAGGTTTTTAAGGATAGATTGATAAAACTTGCTGCAGAACCCCAAGATATAGTCCCAACTAAGGGGAACCTTAGCAACTAGTGGTGAAACGTAATACCGAAGATGATAAGATTGTCACCAACATGCGGTAAAACCCAACATCAAGATATGGTAAAGAAAGAGCAGGTTTCACATAATAGATTGATAAAACTTGTTGCGGAACCCCAAGATCTAGTGCCAATTGAGGGGAACCTTAGCAACTAGTGGTGAAACGCAATACCGAAGATGATAAGATCATCACCAACAAGCGATAAAAGCCAACATCAAGATGTGGTAAAAAACTCCACAAGCTGCAAAGAGAAGGTTTGGAAGGATAGATTGATGAAACTTGTGGCAGAACCCCAATATATAGTACCAACTGAGGGAAACCTTAGCAACTAGTGGTGAAACACAATACTGAAGATGATAAGAACGCCTCTAACATGCATTCAAACCCAACATCATGATGTGTTAAACAATCCCACAAGCTGCATAGAGCAGGTTTCAAAAGGTAGATTAATGAAACTTGTCTTGGAACCCAAAGATCTAATACCAACTTACAAGGACCTTTGCAACTGGTGGTGAAATGCAATACCGAAGATGATAAGATTGTCACCAATAAGCGATAAAACCCAACATCAAGATGTGGTAAAGAGCCCTACAAGCTGCAAAGAGCAGGTTTCGATGGATAAATTCATGAAACTTGTGACAGAACCCCAAGATATAGTACCAACTGAGGGGAACCTTAGCAACTAGTGGTGAAACACAATACCGAAGATAATAAGAACGTCCCCAACATGCGTTCAAACCCAACATCAAGATGTGATAAAGAACCCTAAAAGCTGCAAAGAGCAGGTTTTGAAGGGTAGATTGATGAAACTTGTCTCAGAACCCAAAGATCTAATACCAACTGACGAGAACCTTAGCAACTAGTGGTGGTGAAATGCAATACTGAAGATGATAAGAACATCACCAACATGCAATAAAACCCAACGTTAACATGTGGTAAAAAACCCCACATGTTGCAAAGAGCAGGTTTCGAAGGGTAGATTGACAAAACTTGTTGCGGAACCTCAAGATCTTGTGCCAGCTGATTGGAACCTTAGCAACTAGTGGTGAAACACAATACCAAATATGATAAGATTATCACCAACATACGATAAAACCCAACATCAAGAGGTGGTAAAGAATCCCACAAGTTGCAAAGAGAATGTTTTGAAGGATAGATTGATGAAAGTTGTAGTAGAACCCCAAGATATAGTCCCAACTGAGGGGAACCTTAGCAGCTAGTGATGAAACACAATGTCGAAGATGATAAGAATGTCTCCAAAATGCGTTCAAACCCAACATCAAGATGTGGTAAAGAACCCCACAAGCTGTAAATAGCAGGTTTCGAATGGTAGATTGATGAAACTTATCTCGAAACCCAAAGATCTAATACCAACTGACAATAACCTTAGCAACTAGTGGTGAAATGCAATATTGAAAATGATAAGAACGTCACCAACATGCAATAAAACCCAACATCAAAATGTGGTAAAAAACCCCACATGCTGCAAAGAGCTAGTTTCGAAGGGTATTGACAAAACTTGTTGCAGAACCCCAAGATCTAGTGCCAGCTGATGGGAGCCTTAGCAACTAGTAGTGAAACGCAATACCAAGGATGATAAGATCGTCACCAACATGCGATAAAACCCAATATTAAGATGTGGTAAAGAACCTTAGAAGTTGCAATGAGCAGGTTTCGAAGGATAGATTGATGAAACTTGTTGCAGAACCCCAATATATAGTCCCAATTGAGGGTAACCTTAGCAACTAATTGCGAAACACAATACCGAAAATGATAAGAATGTCTCCAACATGTGTTCAAACCCAACATCAAGATGTGGTAAAAAACCCCACAAGCTGCAAAGAGCAGGTTTTGAAGAGTAGATTGATGAGACTTCTCTCGGAACCCAAAGATGATAAGAACGCCACTAACATACAATAAAACCCAACATGAACTTGTGGTAAAAAACCCCACATGCTACAAAGGGCAGGTTTCGAAGGGTAGATTGACAAAACTTGTTGCGAAACCCCAAGATCTAGTGCCAGCTGATAGGAACCTTAGCAACTAGTGGTGAAACGCAATACTGAAGATGATAAGATTGTCACCAACATGCGATAAAACCCAACATCAAGATGTGGTAAAGAACTCCATAAATTGCAAAGATCTGGTTTCGAATGATAGATTGATGAAACTTGTCGGGGAACCCTAAGCTCTAGTGCCAACTGTTGGGATCCTTAGCAACTAGTGGTGAAACGCAATACCGAAGATAATAAGAACGTCACCATAATGCAATAGAACCCAACATGAAGATGTGGCAAACAACCCCACAAGCTGCAAAGAGCAGGTTTCGAAGGGTAAATTGATGAAACTTGTCACGGAACCCGAAGGTCTAGGGTGAATTGATGGAATCCTTAGCAACTAGTGTTGAAATGTAATACTGAAGATGATAAGAGCGTCACCAACATGTGATAAAACCCAACAAAAAGATGTGGTAAAGAACCCTAAGAGCTGCAATGTGCTTGTTTCAAAGGGCAAATTGATGAAACTTGTTGTGGAAACCCAGAATCTAGTGCAGGTGCTCAGAAGCTGACAAATTTGTAGATAACCGTGCAGGATTTGAAAAGGAAGGTTGAGGTTGCTGAGAGGAGCAGAATGGGAAGAGAAGCAGAATACAGGACAGTGAAGGAGAAGCTGGAAGAAGTTGAGATGGCAGTTCTAGACTTATTCGATGTGAATCATAAGCTGACCGAGAGAGTTCGGGGGAGTTTTTTGTCTAGATCAGGTGGTACATAAACAAGTGATGGCGATCGTGTAAGAGGGGTCAAGAGGAAGATCTCAGAATAGGCTCGTAGAGGGTCTGAGAAGATTGCAAACCTTCAATTGGAAGTTCAAAAGATACAGTTTTGTTTGTTGAAGCTCGATGATGAGATAGAGAAGGAGAGCAGGGGAGGCTTGAGAACAGCCAGGGTTTCTGAGAGGAAGACAGGGGTCTTATTGAAGGATTTCCTGCATGTTCAGGTGAGGGCCAATCTGAAGAGGAAGAAGGGGCAGTTCTGTGCTTGTGTTTAGCTCCCTACACGAGCAAAGTGAGATTCTCTCATGGAGGATTAGTTAATTATAGGTACTCCTGTTATGGTTGGAAATATGTTAATCAGTCTCACTAGGGAGGAGACAGGAATTTTATTTACTAAGATCCTAACCACTGTACATCCCCAGGCACCAATTCATAAAAGTTTATGCTTTTCATTTAATAATTTTGTTTCATCAAGCATGTTTCACACTGATTGCAGGAAGCAACAGAGTCAAATGCAGCATTATCTTTGTTCTGCAACGAAGAGCATCAGTGTGCAGCTTTAGTCTTCCTAGAGGAATGAGTTGAAGTTGAATAGAGAAGCATGGTACCTGCAGATTTTGAGTTACCGATCTCTTTCTGTGATGGTTTTGCTCATTGATAATAAGATCCATGGTATGCTACCTATAGAAAAGTTGAGAAACTTGAGACCTCTAAAGGAAGATCTGATGAAGAAAAAGATCAGAAAGACTAAGTACATGTACCACAATAAGTCTGAATATTCAGAAGCAGAGTGAGCATTAAAAGGCGTACCATTAGATTGCATTTTCTCCCCTTTTGTGCCGCTACTCATTTCAAGCCTAAGCATTGTATAGTTTATACCAAGTACAATTACCTTTTTATCATTTATATGCCAAATACACAATCTTGTTTGGAATAACATCTTCATCTAGCAATACAAATATCTATGCAGAGGACAAAAAGGTTAAAAAAAAAAAGCTTCATCACAAGGACGATTTCTTGTCATTTCGTTAAAAAAGAGAGACAAAAGATTCTACACAAAACATGGAGGAACATCAGATTCCATCCACACATGGTATTGGCTACATAATGAAGAGATGCATTACTTCATTAAGCTCTCTCTTTGACAGACTTCAAGTGTTTGGCTAGGTTGTCCCAAACAGTCCTTCCTAATGGATCAACTTGCTTACAACATTGCTCTACATAACCTGAATCATGATGACCAGACAGTGCAACATCAGGGTTCAGTTTATCACTGTTGTCAACTATGATGTTATGGAGCAAACAGCAGACTAATATAATGCTTGGAAGCTTTTGCTTGTCAGGCCTCCACATGACCTTGCTGAGTATCCTCCAACTTCCTTTTAATAGCAAGAAGGCCCTAACTGCAAGTGATCTTGCAGATTGATGCGCAGCATTAAAATTAGAGGCAGCAGAGCCCGAGAGTTCACTGCTCTCGTAAGGAATTATGAGCCACCTCAGGCCCACCTCCTAGGGTCTCCTCTACAGGCCCATTGAGTCGAGCATTGCTTTCACAGAGCTTGAACAGCCCTGAGAACTTCAGAAGCTTAGAGACTGTCATTCCTCCTGGCCAACCTGTGACTATATCAAGGAATCTAAGTTCATGGTCAACAACTCCTTGCAGGAACATGCTATAATTATTAGCCGGGTCACACCAATCATCCTAAGTCTGAACTGCTGGTAGGGTCATGATAATGTGAGTCGCATCTATTGCTCCACAACAATTGGGCAGCCCATACAATGCCTCAAATCGGGACTTTATTACCTCTGTCCTATCGGGATCAGGCCACTTTAAGTGGTGCCTTGCACGATCTTCCAGGGCTTCAATGAACCGCCAGGTCACCTGGGATACTGTAGACTGCCCAACCCCAAAGGCAGCTCCCACCGAGACCTGGGACTCACCAGAAGCCAGTCTTCTCAAGGCAATTGCCACTTGTTCTCAACACTAAGGAGCCTCCCTTCAATGTTGATGAGCCCCGAAGGTGGGCATGATATAAGATCTTCTCTCACAAGGGAACATATATAAGCAAAGGTTTGCTTGGAGAGCCTAAAGAAGTGCTTGAATCCTTCCTCATTGTCAGGTACCAAACCTGCTAAAAATTGAAGCTACATATAAGAAGGCTCGAAGAGTTTTGCATTTTAATTCTTTCTAATGGTTGATTAATAATAATAACCTTCATGAAATTCAAGAACATATCAGTAAGGAAAGATATTCAAGTTCATTGCAGGAACAGAGACCTTACAACGTTTCACAATTATGTAGGATGGGCTGGTCAACGATACAAGTAGACAATGAACTTGCCGAGAAAAGGGAAAGGTAAAGTCCTACAAATTATTGTGGTAAAAGAAATACATGAACAAGCTTGGGAGTGAACCCGCTGGAGTTTTTCATGCACCAACGGCGCTCACATTCAAGTGAATCTTCAAGGTGAACACTATGATAGAGAAGCCTAGTAAAATGATGCCTCAAAAATCTCGGAAAATGACGTGCATCGATGACGGGCATTGATCGAAAGGACTGTCTACGATAAGATGTGGATGCAGTGACTGCTGATTAGCAAAGCCCTAACTACCAAACTCCAAGTAATCAATGTTCTCGAGCAATCCCCAGCGGAAATCTGACCAGTAGCACCCACTCAACCGCAGAATGCAACACAGTGCAAGAAATGAATCACCATTAGATATTAGAAGCTCGCGGAGATAAAACGATGTCGAAACCTGAGGACGAAGAGTTCTTGCGCCAGAAAATGTCCCACCACTCGGTGTCAACGGCTCTGGGGTCCACAGGAGCCACTGCGATGCTCCTGCGCTTCTTCAATATCTTGGGGTCCTTCTTCTTGTTGCTCCTCTTCGATTTCTTTCCGGGAGCCATGGCGTCTCAGTCCACCTCTGCTACGTTTGCCTGCTGGGGAATGTCTTTTGACGTTTGAGTTATTCAGTCCGGCCGGTTGCCAGAGCCGGACTGTCCGGTCGGTTCAAACTAATGAAACCGAAATCGAGCATCCAATCAAACCCCTCCCTTTGATTCCTGGTCATATATATAAACCAGACCGACCCGCACACTGACTTTATTACTTAGTGAAATTAGTTAGAAAAGCCAATTTATAAATAAATAAATAACATCTTAATCAATAATTTTCATATTTCCTAATTAATGAAATTAGGGAATCTTTTGTACATATTTACAATTGGGTGTTGAATAAATTCAAGGGAATTGATTTCAATTTTCTGATGGTGTGAGAACTATAGCCGTAATCAACCAGAACACTCATGAAGAACATTGTTGGGAGTAGTCTTCAACAATGTTCTTTACATGCCAAGTTTATTTCGATCAAGAAATTGACAGCTGATTTGAATTAGTCCATGCGTCTTTGATCTTACCATCACATTGGTTTTGCTGAATCTAGCCTCGAGGAGAACGATCAGAGTGGATGGACTCTAGAGGGTGTCTACTATTGTAATGGTTGTGGGAGCTCATACTGGACTTCTGTGATTGATCGAGGCTGACATGGAAGCTTCGCATCGACAGTGACGTGATCCTTACCGACGACCCGTAGTGAAACTCAATATCAAATATGATAAGAGCACCACCAACTTGCAATAAGACCCAACACCAAACGTGGAAAAGAACCCCAAGAACTGCAAATAACAAGTTTAAAATAATGACTTTAACCTGTTACCTAACGAGGCAAGAACCAAAGTTGCAGATCAAGGAGGGCGCCACACTAAGAATCCCCAAACTAGAGAATCAAAGTGATAAGTCCGGTTGTAGAACGCCACAAGATAACTTGATAAGTTCTAAATCTTCTCAAAAACCAAAAAGAACAATATGTATTTTCTCACCAGAGTATCTCAAAATTCGTCATTTATGAATACCTCAAGAGATATTTATAGTGTCAACATAAAGAAGAAATCAAATATACTAAATATATCCAAAAGATATCCTAGAGAAAGGTATCCTAAAATATTACAAGATATTCTAAGATATTATATTGTAAAGATATTCTGAGATATATCAAGATATCTAAATAATATCCTAGAATACTATATAAATCTTTCCAAATTTGAGAGTATCCTTAAATAATTATAGTTGCCAGCAGGCTTCTAGAACTTTTATTGAGCTTGAATCAAATTGACATGATTCTGCAGCTCACAAGAATTTCCTTCAATGGGCTCCGATGTATGCTTTTCTACCATAAGCTCTTGAACCAACCCGTTGAGTGCCTCCTTGAACTTCTTAGCTCGTGCCCTCGTAATTGGCCCAATTAGAACTTGAATAGGATCCGTGGAAGTTGGCCTGAGTTCTGCATCAGACGGTAGATGCATCCTTGCACTGGAAAATGATTCCATAACAGAGAAATTACTGGGAAGGACATGGAGCTTAAGCTTATTGACAGCAGTAAAAGGAGAAAATGATCCTTGTATGTGTCATCCACACTAACTTTACGATCAGATGTACATTATAGTGATTCTATTGTTGTAGGTAATAGGGATTGTGTTTGATTAGGAGGAGCTTTATTCCCTATATTTAAAGAGATATACCTTAGTTTGCGGTGGAAATGCCAAGCTGATTCCGAACTGTATTGCACTACTTCCATTTTGGCCTTGAGAAGGTGTGAAGGAGCTTTGATCAGAGGCTGTTGTTCCATTTCTCCTCCTCCTCCTCCTCCTCCTTCTCATCATCATCTTCATCTTCCTTGATATGTTTCTCTGGTTTCGTGATGTGGAGCATGGAGTTGCAGGCACTAGCTGCCTCCCCCACTATTGGGAAGATCCATTCCTAGCCCAGGGTCTCTATGAACTTCGATTTGTTCAGCTTCTTCATCACCTCGCTTCTGGGGTTTGCCAACACTAGCTGTGCAGGACAAGCAACAATGCACAGTAACAGAGACATCAACGGACTATGTGAAAGTTTTTGTGTCCCAATGATAGTTCTGTGTGCATCAACGTCGGTAATGCTATGGATGGTAGCTTGGACTCCTGATAAAGCTAAATGATAGCACCCTGAAGCCTTGTGATGCAGAACTCAGGCCAACTTCCATGGATCCTATTTAAGTTCCGATTGGGCCAATTACGAGGGCACGAGCTAAGAAGTTCAAGGAGGCATTCAACGGTTTGGTTCAAGAGCTTATGGCATAAGAACATACAGTTGAGCCCATTGAAGGAAATTCATGTGAGCTACAAAGTCATGTCAACTTGATTCAAGTCCAAGAAGAGTTCTGGCAGCTATAACTATTTAAGGATGCTCTCAAATCTAGATTTGGAAAGATTTATTTAGTCTCTTAGGATATTATTTAGGTATATGGATATATCCTAGAATATCTTTACAATATAATATCTTAGAATATCTTATAATATTTTAGGATATCTATCTCTAGGATATCTTTTTGATATATTTAGTATATTTGATTTCCTCTTTATGTTGACACCATAAATACCCTTGAGGTATTTAGAATTCAGATATACACACTGGTGAGAAGGAATATATTGCTCTTCTTGGTTCTTGAGAAAACTTAGAACTTATCAAGTTATCTTGTAGCATTCTACAACCGGACTTATCACTTTGATTCTCTAGTTCGTGAGGTTTTTGGTGTGGCGTCCTCCTTGATCTGTAACTTTGGTTTTTGCCTTGTTAGGTAACGGGTCAAAGTTCATTATTTTAAACTTGTTCTTGCAGTTCTTGGGGTTCTTTTCCACGTTTGGTGTTGGGTCTTATTGCAAGTTGGTGGCGTTCCTATCATATTTGGTATTGAGTTTCACCACGGGTCGATAAGGATCACGTCAGTTGGTATCAAAGCATTGGGTTCTAAGATAGGTTTTATCTATTCTTTGGTCATTATTCTTTTCTTGATCTTTGGGATTCAATTCTTTTTCATCAATCTTGGATTTGATGGAATTCCTCTTTGTTACAGATTCTTCTTTCTTCCTTTTGATCTTTCTTGATTCCTTATTCTAGTTGTTGCAAAAGTTTAAAAAAATTGAAAAAAAAGAGAGGCTGCAAAGCAAAACAAAAAAAAAAAACAAAAGCAAATAAACTGCAGCAAAAAAAAGATACATAGCAAAAAAAAGAGAAAAAAAAAAGAGAAAGTTGGCCAAAAAAAAGAGGCACATAGCCAAAAAAAAGCAGAAAAAAAGAGAAAGTCGTTATATTTTTTTCGTAATTGCATCCTTTTTTTGTCAATTCTAATTTTTCTAGGTCTTATTCGTCAAGTTGTTTCTTCCCCAATATCCTAGTATTCTTGTGTCCCTTAATTGCCATTCTATTTATTTCCTTTCTGGAAAATCAACATCCTTGGTGATTGGTTTGGTTGGATTCCTTCTTGAATTGCTGCAAATTTCTTGGTTAGGTTTCTTGAGTTTAATTAAGAACCAAAGAAAGCAATACAAGTGGAAAAAGGCAAGAGTGGTGAGCACATTAGAGGGTAAAAGGCGAATATTTTGAGAGAAACACAAGTGAATTGAGTGAATCAACTTTAGAGTGACACACGTGAGGTAGGTGAGGTCCTTTCCTTTATATACTCGAACTAACGTTATTTTCAGCATTTGGATATGGCTCATGAACAAAGGGAAGTGGTCGAAAAGACTACAGAACAAACCATTCCAAACTTACAAATGTAAGCATTGCTAGGGGAGATGAGGCGGATGTTGAAACTTGAATTGGAGTCCATTCAAGAGAGGTTGGATCGAGTAGAAGTTAGAACACCACAATAGTTGCCACGCGACATCCCCAATAGGTGGCTAGGCTGACGCGGTTCATGGGAGGACGATGAGTTGGAGAAGGAAGTTGAATACCATGGAAGGTTTGGGCGTCAACTCAAAGTCAAAGAAGCTTGGAGCAGAGAAGACAACAATTCGGGCAGCATTATGATGAAAATTCCATCATTCTAGGGCAGATATGACCCAGAGGCATACCTCAAATGGGAGAAAAAGATGAAGTTTATTTTTGATTACCACAACTACTTTGAGGTAAAGAAGGTAAAGCTTGCTATCATAGAGTTCTCATATTATGCTATAACTTGGTGGGATCAGCTTGTCTTAAGCAGGAGACGGAATAGAGAATGCCCAATAGAAACATGGGAAGAGATGAAGGCAGTGATGCAAAAGTGATTTGTCCCAAGTTACTACTATCGGGAGCTGCATAAGAGGCTGCAAGGTCTTAGGCAAGGGAACCGGAGTGTCGAAGACTATTACAAGGAGATGGAGGTTGCAATGATTCGAGCTAATGTGGAGGAAGATCGAGAGGCGACAATGGCTAGGTTTTTGTTTGGATTAAACCCTGCTAGAGCAACGCACAGCCTATGGTCGAGCAAGGCATTGCCTGAGGTAGAGCCAGGCACAACCCTGAGCAACCAAGTGCACAAGCCATGGTCATCCAAGGGCTGTCGATGGGGTTGACCAAGCCATCACCTGTGCTAGCGCAAGGCATAGTCCGTGGTCAAGCAAGGAATCACCTGAGGCAGATCCAAAGACTGCCTATTGGGGACCAAGCACACAACCCATGACTGACCAAGGGCCGTTTCCATGGTCGACCAAGCCCTCACCCATGGTACATTGAGGCACAGCCCGTAGTTGACCAAGCCATGGCCTGTGGTAGAGCATGGCACAACCCGTGGTCGACCAAGCTATTACCAAGGGTGGAGCAAGGCACTGCCCCTAGTAAATCAAGGCATTGCCCGTGGTAGAGCAAAACACTGCCTATGGTCAACCAACAGCTGTTGTCGTACTTGAGCAAGGCACTGCCCGTGAGCGATGCCATTGCCCGTGGTAGAGCAAGGCACAGCCCCTGGTCGAGCAAGGCATCACCCATGGTAGAGCGATGCATAACCTGTGGTCGAACATGCCATTGCGTGTGGTAGAGGCAGGCACAGCCTGTGGTTGAGCATGGCAACACCAGTGGTTGACCCAGGGCTGTCTCAATGGTTGTCCAAGCCATCACCAATGGAAGAGCAAGGCACAGCCTGTGGTCAAGAAAGGCATCGCCCGTTGTAGAGCGAGGCACAGCCCAAGGTTGACCAAGCCATTGCCCGTGGTACAGCTAGGCACAACCCATTGTCAAGCAGGGCAACGCTCATCGTAGAGCCTGTGGTTGAGAAGGCTTCACTCATGGTCAAGCAAGGCATCGCCCATGGTAGAGCAAGGCACAGCTCGTGTAGTAGCAAGGCATTGCCCATGGTAGAGCTAGGCACTGCCTATGAGCGACTGAGCACACAGCCTGTGGTCAACCAAGGGCTGTATCAATGGTTGACCAGGCCATCGCCTGTGGTTGGACAAGGCACAACCCATGGTCGAGCAAGGCATCACCCATGGTAGAGCAAGGCACAACCCATGGTCAAACTTCCCATTGCTCAGGGTAGAGCAAGGCACAGCTCATAGTCGAGCAAGGCATCACTTGTGGTAGAGGGCACAGCCTGTAGTTGAGCAAGGGATCGCCTGAGGTAGAGATAGGCACAGCCCATGAGAGACCAAGTGTTCAGCCTGTGAGAGATCAAGCCATCGCTTGTGGAAGAGCAAGGCACAGCCCATAGTCAACTGAGGGCTATCTCCGTGGTTGACCAAGCAGCCATCGCCTGTGGCAGAGCAAGGTATTGCCCGTGGTCGACTGAGGGATGTCTCCAAGGTCAATGAAGCCATTGTACTTGGTAGAGCAAGGAACAGCCTGTGGTCGAGTGAGGCATTGCCCGGGGTCAAGCAAGGCACTGCCTGTGAGCAATCGAGCATGCAGCCCGTGGCTGACCGAGGTCTATGTCTGTGGTCACCCAAGCCATTGCCCATGGTAGAGCAAGGCATGGGCCATGGTTGAGAAGGCATCGCCTGAGGTATAGCAAGGCACAGCCCGTGGTCACCAAAGCCATTGCCTGTGTTAAAGCAAGGCACAGCCCATGGTCGAGCAATGCATTGCTCATGGTCGAACAAGCCATTGTCTGTGGTAGAGCAAGGCACAGCTTGTGGTCGGGTAAGGCATCTCCCGTGGTAGAGCCAGGCATAGCCCATGGCTGATCGAGGGATGTCTCCATGGTTGCCCAAGCCATCGCCCGTGGTAGAGCGAGGCACAGCTATTGGTAGAGGAAGTCATTGCCTGTGGTAAAGCAACAGACAACCCATGGTTGAGCAAGGCAACACCCCTGGTAGAGGAAGGCACTGGCCGCAGTCAAGCAAGCCATCGCCTGTGGTAGAGTGAGGCACAGCCTTTGGTCAAACAAGCCATTGCCCGTGGTGGAGCAACACACAGCCCATGGTCGAGCAATGCATTGCCCCTGGTAAAGCAAGGCACAGCCCGTGGTCAAGCATGGCATCACACATGGCAGAGCAAGGAACGGCCCGTGAGCAACTGTGTGCACAGTTCCTGGTTGACCAAGGGCTGTCTCCATGGTCGACCAAGCCATTACTCATGGTAGAGCAAGGCATAGCGATGGAGCACACAGCCCATGGTTGGCCAAACCCATCACTTGTGCCACAGCAAGGCACAACCCGTTGTTGACCCAGGCATAACCTGTGGTGGAGCAAGGCACTGCCTATGGTTGGCCAAGAGCTGTCACCATGCTCGATCATGGCATTGCCCCATGATTGAATAATGGATGTTGCCATGGTCAACCAAGGCGTCAACCATGGTAGAGCAAGGCACTACCCATGAGCGACTGAGCTCACTGCCCGTGGTTGACTAAGGGTTGTCTCCATGGTTGACCAAGCCATTGCCCATGGTAGAGCAAGGGACAGCCAATGGTCGAGCAAGGCATCGCCCATGGTAGAGCGAGGCACAGCCCCTGGTGGAGCAAGGCATTACCTGTGGTAGAGCAAGGCACTGCCCATGAGTGACCAAGCACACAGCCCGTGGTCACTATGGCTATCTCTGTGGTCAACCAAGCCATCATCTGAGGTAGAGCAAAGCAGAGCCAAGCATGGAGAAGGCATCGCCTGTGCTAGTGCGAGGAACAACCCTTGGTCAAGAAGGCATCTCCCTTGGTACAGCCAGGGACAGCCCGTCGTTGAGAAGGCATCGCCCATGCTGACCATGCCATTGCTCATGGTAGAGCAAGCCACAGCCCATGGTCGAGCAAGACATCACCAGTGGTAGAGCAAGGCACTGCCCGTGGTTGAACAAGAGCTGTTGCTGTGGTTGATCAAGGCATTGACTGTGGCAGAGCAAGGCACTGCCCATGAGAGACCGAGTGCACAGCCCGTGGTCAACTAAGGGCTGTCTCCATTGTAGACCAAGCCATCGCTCATGGTAGATCAAGGCACAACCCATGGTCAACCAAGCCATTCTGCGTGGTGGAGCAGGGCATTGCTCGTGGTAGATCAGGGTGCAGCCCGTGGTCGACCTAGGCATCACCCATGGTAGAGCAAGGCACTGCCTGTAGTCAACCAAGACCTGTCGCTGTGGTTGATCAAGGCATTGTTCCTTGGTTGACCAAGGGATGTTGCCATCGTCAAGCAAGGCATCAACCGTGGTAGAAGGCACTGCCTGTGAGTGACCAAGTGTGCAGCCCGTGGTCAACTAGGGGCTGTCTCCTTGGTCGACCAAGCTATTGCCCGTGGTAGAGCAAGGGACACCCAGTGGTCAAGCAAGGCATCGCTAGTGTTAGAGTGAGTCCCAGCCCATGGTGGAGCAATGCATTGCCCATGGTAATGCAAGGCACTGCCCATGAGTGACCGAGCACATAACCCATGGTCAACTGAGGGCTGTCTCCATGGTCAACCAAGCCATCACCTGTGGTAGAGCATGGCAGAGCCCGTGGTCAAGAAGGCATCACCTGTTTTTGACCATGCCATTGCCCATGCCATTGCCAGTGGTGGAGCAAGGCACAGCTTGTCATAGAGCATGGCACAGCCTGTGTTCAACCAAGGCTGGTAGAGCAAGGCACTGCCCATGAGAGACTGAGTGCATAGCCCATGGTCGACTGATGGCCATCTCCATGGTCAACCAACCCATCACCCATGGCAGAGCAAGGCAACGCCCACAATAGAGCAATGCACAGGCCATGGGCAAGCAAGCCATCGCCTGTGGTAGAGCAAGGCACAGCCTGTGGTTGACCAAGTGATTGCCTATGGTAGGGCAAGGCACAACCTGTGGTCAACCAAGGCATCGATCGTGGTAGAGCGAGGCACAGCTTGTGGTCAAGTATGGCATCCCCCATGGTAGAGCCAGGCACAACTCATGAGCAACCGAGTGCATAGGTTGTGGTCAACCAAGCTGTCGCCCGTGGTAGAGGAAGGCATGGCACGTGGAAGAGCGAGGCACAGCTCGTGGTAGAGCAAGGCATTGCATGTGGAAGAGCAAGGCACAGCCCTAGGTAAACCAAGGCATTGCCCCTGGTTGAGCAAGGCATCACCTATGGTAGAGCAAGACACAGCCTGTGGTCGACCACGGCATTGCCCATGGTAGAGCATGGCACTGCATGTGGTCGACCATGTGCTGTCACCATCATTGATCAAGGCATTGCCTGTGAGCAAGCTAGCACATAGGCCATGGTCGATAGAGGGCTGTCTCCATGGTTGACCAAGCCATCGCCCATGGTAGAGTGATGCACAGCCAGTGGTCGAGCAAGGCACTGCCCGTGGTAGAGCGAGGCAGTGCCAGTCAGTGACCGAGTGCACAGCCAGTGGTCAACCGAAGGCTATCTCCATACTTGACCAAGCCACTGCCTGTGGTAGAGGAAGGCACAGCAGGTGGTCGAGCAAGGCATCGCCTGTGGTTGAGTGAGGTACAAGCCATGGTCAACTGAGGGCTGTCTCTATGGTCAACCAAGCCATTGCTCATGGTAGAGCAAGGCACAGCCCGTGGTCTAGCAAGGCATCTCCTGTGGTAGAGCAAGGCACGACTAGTGAGCGACCAAGCGCAGTCTCCATGGTGGACCAAGCCATCGCACATGGTAGGGCCAGGCATAGCCCATGTTCAAGCAAGGCATCACCCGTGGTAGAGTGAGGCATAGCTTGTGGTCGAGTATGGCAATGCCCATTGTACAGCAACGCATAGGTCATGGTCGAGCAAGCCATTGGCCAAGGTAGAGCAAGGCACAGCCTGGGGTTGGCTAAGTGATTGCCTGTGGTAGAGGAAGGCACAGCCCGAGGTCAAGCAAGGCATCGCCCATTGTAGAGCAAGGCACAGCCCGTGGTCGAGCAAGGCAATGCACGTGCTAGGGCAATGCATCGCACGTGCTAGGGTAAGCCACTGCCTGCAAGCGACCGAGTCCACAGCCCGTGGCCAACCTAGGGCACTCTCCATGGTCGACCACACCATCACCCATGGCAGAGGAAGGCACAACCCATGGTCGACCAAGGTAACGCCAGTGGAAGAGCGAGCCACAGCCTGTGGTCGGCCAAGTGATTGCCCATGGTGGAGTAAGGCACAACCTGTGGTTGACCAAGCCATTGTGTGTGGTAGAGCAAGGCACAAACAGTGGTCGAGCAATGCATAGCCCATGTTAGAGTGAAGCACAGCCCAAGGTTGAACAAGCCATTGCCTGGGGTAGAGCGAGGCACAGCCCATGGTCAAGCAAGCCAAGGCCCATGGTAGAGCAAGGCACAGCCCGTGGTCGAGCAAGGCATCACCTGAGGTATAGCCAGGCACTGGCCATGTGCAACTGAGCGCACAGCCCATGGTCGATCGAGGGCTGTCTCTGTGGTCGATGAAGCCATCTCCAGTGGCAGAGCAAGGCACAGCCCATGGTCGAGCTAGGCATTGCCTGTGGTAGGACGTGGCACAGGCATGGTCAAACAAGCCATTGTCCATGGTTGAGCAAGGCACAGCCCGTGGTCGAGCTAGGCATTGCCCATTGTAGAGCAAGGTATAGCATGGGGTCAAGCATGGCATCACATGTGCTAGGGCAAGGCATTGCACGTGCTAGGGCAAGGCACAACCATGATCAAACAAGCCATTGCCCGTGATCAAGCATGGCACAGCCCATGAGCTACTGAACACACAGCCCTTGGTCAACCGACGGCTGTCTCCCTAGTCAACCAATTCATCACCCGTGGTAGAGCAATGCACAGCCCGTGGTCGAGCAAGGCATCACCCGTGGTGGGGCCAGGCACAACCTGGGCTCAAGCAAGGCATTGCCCATGGTCGAGCGAGGCATCACCCGAGGTAGAGCCAGGCAGTGCCCGTGAGCCAACCGACGGCTGTCTCCCTGGTCGACCAACCTGTTGCCAGTGATAGATCTCGGCACAGCCCATGGTTGAGCAAGGCATTGCCTGAGGTTGGGCTAGGCACAGCCTGTGGTAGAGCAAGGTATTGCCTGTGCTTGAGAAAGACACAGCTTGTGGTCGAGCAAGGCATCACCCAAGGTAGAGTGAGGCACAACCTGTGGTCAAGCAAGGCATCACCCAACGTAGAGCCAGGCACCACCTGTGGTCGAGCAAGGCATCACTCGAGGTAGAGCCAGGCACTGCTTGTGAGCTACCAAGCGCACAGCCCATGGTCAACCAACCGATGACTGTCTCCCTGGTTGACCAAGCCATCTCCCATGGTACAGTGAGGCACAGCCTATGGTCGAGCATGGCATCACCATGGTTGGGCAAGGTGCAGCTGTGGTTGAGCAAGTGATCACCCGTGGTAGAGCGATGCACATCCCATGGTCAACCAAGAGCTGTCACCATGGTCAATCAACACGTTGACCCATGATCGACCAAAGGCTATCGCCGTGGTCGAGCAAGGAATCGCCTGTGGTGGAGCATGGCACTGTCCTTCTATGACTGAGTGCACATCCCGTGGTCGACTGAGGGCTACCTCCATGGTCAACCAAGCCATCACCTGTGGTGGAGCAAGCCATCACCCATGGCAGAGTGAGGCACAGCCCATGGTTGATCAAGGCATCACCTGTGGTAGAGTGAGGCACTACCCGTGAGCGACCAAGCACACAACCCATGGTTGATGGAGGGCTGTCTCCATGGTTGGCCAAGCCAACGCCCATGGTAAAGCAATGCACAGACCGTGGTCGACCGAGGGCTGTCTCCGTGGCCGATCAAGGGCTGTCTCCATGGTCGACCAAGGCATTGCCACTGATAGAGCATGGCACAACCCATGGTTGAGCAAGGCATTGCCCATGATTGGGCAAGGGATGAACTGTGGTGGAACATGCCATTGCCGTTAGTAGAGCAAGGCAAGGCCTGTGGTCGAGGAAGGCATCCCCTGAGGTAAAACCAAGCACAGCCCAGGAGAGACCGAGCATACAGCCAGTGGTTGACCAAGGTACAGCTAGGCATAGCCTGTGGTCGACCAAGCCATGGCCCATGGTAGAGCAAGGCATAGGCCATGGTCAAGCAAGGCATCGCCCGAGGTAGAGCCAGGCACTGGCCATGAGTGACTGAGTGCACAGCCTGTGGTTGACTGAGGGCTGTCTCTGTGGTTGACCATGCCGGCAAAGCAAGGCACAGCCCATGTTCAAGCAAGGCATTGCTTGTCGTAGGGCAAGGCAGAGCCCGTGGTCGAACAAGCCATTGCCCGTGGTAGAGCTAGGCACAGCCCGTGGTTGAGCATGGCATGTGCCATGGCAGAGCCAGGGATAGCCCATTGTCGAGCAAGTCTTCGCCCATGGTAGAGCAAGGCATTGCCTGTGAGAGACTGAGCGGACAGCCCATGGCCGACCAAGGGCTGTCTTAGTGGTCGACCAAGCCATCACCTGGGGTAGAGCAAGGCACAGCCCATGGATGAGAAGGCATTGCCCATGGTAGTGTGAGGCGCTGCCCATGGTACAACCAGGCACAGCCCATGGTCGAGCAAGGCAATGCCCATGGTAGAACGAGGCACAACCTTTTGTGGACCAAGCCATTGCTTGTGGTAGACCAAGGCACAGCCAGTGATTGAGCGAGGCATCACCTGTGGTAGAGGCAGGCACAGCCCGTGGTCGAGCAAGGCATCGCACATGGTAGAGCAAGGCATCACCCATGAGCAACTGAGTGCACAGCTCCTAGTCCACTGAGGGCTGTCTCCATGGTTGTCTAAGCCATTGCCCCTGGTAGAGCATGGCATCGCGCGTGGTAGAGTGAGGCACAGCCCGTGGTTGGCCAGGCCATTGTTCTTGTTTCAGCAAGGGGCTGCCTGTGGTCGAGCATGGCAATGCCCATGGTTGAGCAAGACACTACCCATGGTCGACCAAGACATTGACCATGGTAGAGCAAGGCATCATCCATTGTAGAGCAATGCATTGCCCATGGTCGACCAAGGCATCGACTGTGGTAGAGCAAGACAACACCAGTGGTAGAGCAAGGCACTGCCCATGAGCAACCGTGTGTACTGCTCTTCATTGATCAAGGCATCAACTGTGATTGACCGAGGGCTGTTGCCAAGGTTGACCAAGGCGTCAACAATGGTAGAGCAAGGCACTGCCCGTGGTTGAACTGTGGGTTGTCCCTGTGGTTGAACAAGCCATCACCCTTGGTAGAGCAAGCCACAGCCCATGGTCAAGCAAGGCATCGCCCATGGTCGACCAAGCCATTGCCCATGGTAGAGAAAGGCACAACCCGTGGTCGAGCAAGGCAACGCCCCTGGTAGAGCAAGGCACTGCCTATGCACAACAGAGCGCACAGCCCATGGCCAACCAAGGGCTGTGTTCATGGTTGACCAAGCCAACACCCATGGTAGAGCAAGGCAGAACCCATGGTCAAGAAAGCATCACCCATGGTATTGCGAGTCACAGCCCATGGTCGAGCAAGCCATTGCCCATGCCATGGCAAGAAACAGCATGTGGTCAAGCAAGGCAAACGCCCATGGTAAAGCAAGGCACCGGCCATGGTCAGGCAAGCCATCACCTGTGATACAGTGAGGCACAACCTTTGGTCGACCAAGCCATTGCCCATGGTAGAGCGAGGCACAGCCCATGATTGAGCAAGGCATCGCCTGTGGTAGAGCCAGGCACAATCCATGGTCGAGCAAGGCATTGCACGTGATAGAGCAAGGCATGGCCCTTGAGAGACCGAGTGCACTGCTCCTGGTCAACTGTGGGCTGTCTTCAAGGTTGTCCAAGCCATCGCCCATGGTTGAGTGATGCATTGCCTGTGGTCAAGCAAGGTGTTGCATGAGGTAGAGCCAGGCATTGCCCGTGGTTGAGCAAGGCATCACTTGTGATAGAGTGAGCCATAGCCCATGGTCAACCAACCCATAGCCTGTGGCACAGTGAGGCACAGCCCATTGTCAAGCAAGGCAACACCCATGGTAGTGCCAGGCACAGCGTGTTGTTGAGCAGGGCATCGCCGTTGGTAGAGCAAGGCACAGCCCATGGTCAACCAAGTGTTGTCACTGTGGCCAATCAAGGTGTCACCCAATGATCAAACAAGCGTTGTCACCATTGTCGAGCATGGCATTGCCCATGGTAGAGCATGGCACTGCCCGTGAGTGACCGAGTGCACAACCCATGGTCAATGGTCAATCAAGGCATTGACCGTGATTGACCAAGGGTTGTCACCGTGGTCGACCAAGGCCTCAACCGTGGTAGAGCAAGGTACAGCCTGTGAGTGACCGAGTGCGCAGCCCGTGGTCGATGGAGGGCTGTCTCCATGGTCGACCAAGTGATTGGATGTGGTAGAGCAAGGTGCAGCCCATGGTGGTCTGAGGGCTGTCTCCATGGTCGACCAACCCACTGGCCACAGCAGAGCAAGGCATTACCCATGGTCGACTGTGGGCTGTCTCTGTGGTCGACCAAGACATCGCCCTTGGTATAGCATGGCATAGCCCGTGGTCAAGCAAGGCATTGCCCATTGTTGGGCAAGGCACAGCCTGTGTTCAAACATGCCATTGCCCTTGGTAGAGCATTGCACAGCACGTGGTCAAGCAAGGTATTGCCAGAGGTACAGCCAGGCACTATGTGTGAGAGACTGAGCGTACAGCCTGTGGTCGACCGAGGTACAGCAAGGCATAGCAGCAGTCAAGCAAGGCATCACCTATGCTAGATCGAGGCAGAGCCCATGGTTGAGTGAGGCAATGCCCCTGGTAGAGTGAGGCACAGCCTGTGGTCGAACATGCCATTGTCCTTGGTATAGCAACTCACAGCTCATGGTCGAGAAAGGCATCACCCATGGAAGGGCAAGGGTATAGCCCATGGTCAAACAAGCCACTGCACACAGTAGAGCAAGGCACAACCCGTGGTTGAGCAAGGCATCGCCTGTGGTAGAGCAAGACACAGCCCGTGGTCAAGAAGGCATCGCCCATGGTAGAGTGAGGCATCGCCGATGGTGGAGTGAGGCATAGCCCGTGGTCCATCAAGCAATTGCAAGTGGTAAAGCAAGGCACAGCCCATCATCAAGCAAGGCATTGCCCGTGGTAGGGTGAGGCAGAGCCCGTGGTCAAACAAGCCATTGTCCTTGGTATAGGAAGGCCCTGCCCATGGTCGAGCAAGGCCCAGCCTGAGGTCATGTGTTACGGCCATAAGCTATGAGCCGGAACGATGCGTACCGCAGGTCGTACCTCGGGATTGCGGGAGCGCATACGTGCTTATGCAGGGCACGTGGAGAGAAGGTTTGTGGTCAGGAGGCTAAGCTGGACAGGAGACTTGCTCGAGCAACCAAGCGGAGTGGTGCGGAGCAAGGACTTGGTGGACTGAAGGCAAGTGCCGTGGCCTTGGGGTCGATGCTGGTCGACCAATGCAAGGTGAATGATCGCTAGACAGCCCAGGAATGCGAAGGCATGAGCGGAGAGTGATCGAGAGGCGCTTGATCACTTCATGCCAGGGACAATCGAAGGAGCCATGTGTTGCTGGCCGGCGACAGTGCACGGTGGACGAGTGGAGATGCAGACACGCAAGTGAAGTCTCAATCATGCGGGACCCGATGATCGAGTGCGTGGAGTGCGACTACTCACAGAAGGTGCACGGGATGCTGTGGAGCGTAGGATCGGTGCTCACAGGATAAGGATCGCTGACACCAACATGGAAAGGTTCGATTGTTTCCATATGCGGAGCAGTTGGTGATCAATCAGGAACCAAGTGGGGCGCAGGTGTCCAAGTGCGTCCGAAAAGCTGTCCAGGTGCGGTCGAGAGTTGTCCAGGTGGGACGAACATGGTCAAGATGAAGATCATGTGATAGCAAACAATCGGGGAAAGTTTCCCTAGGAATATGGCAGTCAATCTGTTATGGAAACAATCCTAGAGAGATTGGACAGTTATGGAAACAATCCTAGAGGGATTGGACTGTTATGGAAACAATCCTAGAGGGATTGGACAGATTGGAAACCTGATGGAGCGAATCAAGGGATTCGAATATATCAGTTGCCATATCGGGTTTGCTAGGCTCCTCTATATAAAGGGGGTCAGTCTCATTCAAGACACAACAACTAGGAGGAACAACCACAAAGGTCTCAAGACGTCTCAGAGAAGAGAGTCTAAGAGAGCAGCTAGAGAAGGCTGGGAAACACGAGGGAGAGCAAGAGAGGCAGAGCATAGAGTTGCTACTGCAAGTTGTAGCTCAACAGCAAGTGGGGAGTGAGTCCCGTCTACCCTTGTAACGCCGAAGTGTGTCGGGTTAGGGTGTGTTGAGTGAGGAGTGTAAGCGGCGCGGAGGTCGTGAGGCATATACTCGACAAGCTGAGTGAGTTTGCTCTTGTAAAGGGTTTTTCATACTTGTACAATTGTAAATACAAGTGGAGTTTTCCCTTTGTATATTGCTCGTGCTCGTTTCCTTGTGGTGTGGTCGTGTGCCAGGTGACATCAATCCTCGGTTGTGAGTGAGGGCTGGTTGGCAGGCGGAGCTGTCAACGCCTAGTGGGGTGCGGAAAAATTTGTGGTCCGCATCAGCCCTGTGACAGTTGGTATTAGAGCCCGGTTGGTCCAGGACGAGCGCCGGTTGGTCCAGGACGAGAGCCCGTTGGTCCAGGACGAGAGCTGGTTGGTCCGTGACAAGTTGGTACCAGAACTTGTTTGTCCGTGACAAGTTGGTGTTGGAGCCAAGGTTCATGATCGTGGTATCAGAACACAGTGGTTCGTGACAAGTGGTACCGGAGCCACGTTCGTGCCAGGTGGTACGAGTTGAAGGTCTGGTAACGCCTAGGAGGAGCCTAGCGGTATCAGAGGAAGGTTGACTGTGAAGAAGGTACTGCCTAGTTGGTCATGAAAAGGGTGCCAGGAGTCTAGGTTGGGAGAACCTAGAGGTATCCAAGCGAAGCTGGTGGCCACGACAGTACAACCGGTAGCAACTGTGTGGACCCGATCGATGGAGGCGATGCGAGGGCGTGTGCAGGCCCTTGAGGGTGAAATGGTGGATGTCACAACTGGGACTCCTTCAATTGACAGATTGGGGGAGTGGATTTCTGCCCTCGAAGACAACATGGGCAAAGGCGATGATCTCGGCGGGACACTGATAGACATCGTCAAGGCATTGCAATGAGAGCTCGATGCCTTGAAGGACGACATGGTGTTGGTCAAGCGGCAGTTGGCCACACAAACCGCGAGTGGGTCGGCAGGTGAGACTCGTGGGAAGATGAAGATCCCCAAGCCAAAGTCGTTCGATGGTTCTCGGAGTTCCAAGGAGTTGGAGAACTTCCTTTGGGACATGGAGAATTACTTTGTCGCTGCAAAGGTTCCAGACTCGGAAAAGGTAATGATCACAACTATGTATTTGGCTAGTGATGCTAAGTTGTGGTGGAGAACTCATGTCCAGGATGCGATCAGTGCCGAACGATCCAGGATTGAGACATGGGAGGCCTTGAAGCGGGAACTCAAGGAGCAGTTCTTACCAAGCAACAGTTCGTGGGTTGCTCGGGACGCGCTGGCCAAGCTGAAGCACGATGGCTCTGTGAGAGAGTACGTGAAGTTCAGTTCCCTAATGCTGGATGTCACTGACATGTCCGAGACGAACAAGTTGTATACCTTCCTAAAGGGCCTACAGCCGTGGGCACAACTCGAGTTGAGAAGGCAGGGCGTGAGGGATTTACCAGCTGCCTTGACTGCAGCAGATGCGCTGGTGGATTTGCATTCTGCTCAGCAGGAGGACGGATCCAAGGGGCAGGACAAGGTGCAGGAGAAGAAGTCAAGAGCGAAAGGCAAGCATGGTCAACCGGCCAGGACTGAAGAGGACAAGGGAAAGGCGGTCAAGGGCGGGCCAAGGAGGGACTCCCAAACTCGCCAAGGATGCTTCATTTGTGATGGTCCTCACCGTGCGAGAGAGTGCCCGAAGAAGAAGAATGGAACGGGTACAAGTCGACGGCAGGAGGAATCCGATGAAGAGCCGACTGAGAGGGCGGCTACACTTCAGTTGCTGAGTGCATTACGGACCGAACGCCAAGGAGATCGCTACGACTTGATGCACGTGAATGCTATGATAAACGGCATTGAGGTGGCAGCATTGGTAGATACTGGTGCCGCAAGCGTGTTTGTCTCTGAGCGGATAGTGGCAAAATTGGGGTTGCGAGTGCAACAGTGCCCAAACAGCGTGAAGGCGGTGAATTCTCGGAGCCAGCAGATGAGAGGCATGGCAAGAGATGTGCCAATCCAAGTCGCAGAGTGGGAAGGCAAGCTGGATGTGATGGTCGTAGAGCTGGACGACTACGATGTGATTCTCGGTAATAATTTCTTTGTCGAAGCTTCTGTTACCATTATGCCTTGTATAGGGGGATGCTTGATAGGAGATCCCAAACAACCGAGCTTTGTGCGGGGAATCAAGCCAGACGGTAGCAGCAAGGGCAAGAAGACCGAGAGTAGAATAGCCGTGCCGGTAGCTGTGAAGGATCAGCAGAGGCGAAGATCCAGATCCAGCACGCGCAATGGAGCCCTGTTGACGAGGGCGTCAACTTCCTCGGGTGGGGAGGTTTGTTACGGCCATAAGCTATGAGCCGGAACGATGCGTACCGCAGGTCGTACCTCGGGACTGCGGGAGCGCATACGTGCTTATGCAGGGCACGTGGAGATAAGGTTTGTGGTCAGGAGGCTAAGCTGGACAGGAGACTTGCTCAAGCTACCAAGAGGAGTGGTGCGGAGCAAGGACTTGGTGGACTGAAGGCAAGTGCCGTGGCCTTGGGGTCGATGCTGGTCGACCAATGCAAGGTGAATGATCGCTAGACAGCCCAGGAACACGAAGGCATGAGCGGAGAGTGATCGAGAGGCGCTTGATCACTTCATGCCAGGGACGATCGAAGGAGCCATGTGTTGCTGGCCGGCGATAGTGCATGGTGGACGAGTGGAGATGCAGACACGCAAGTGAAGTCTCAATCATGCGGGACCCGATGATCGAGTGCATGGAGTGCGACTACTCACAGAAGGTGCACGGGATGTTGTGGAGCGCAGGATCGGTGCTCACAGGATAAGGATCGCTGACACCAACATGGAAAGGTTCGATTGTTTCCATATGCGGAGCAGCTGGTGATCAATCAGGAACCAAGTGGGGCGCAGGTGTCCAAGTGCGTCCGAAAAGCTGTCCAGGTGCGGTCGAGAGCTGTCCAGGTGGGACGAACATGGTCAAGATGAAGATCATGTGATAGCAAACAATCGGGGAAAGTTTCCCTAGGAATATGGCAATCAATCTGTTATGGAAACAATCCTAAAGGGATTGGACAGTTATGGAAACAATCCTAGAGGGATTGGACAGATTGGAAACCTGATGGAGCGAATCAAGGATTCGAATATATCAGTTGCCATATTGGGTTTGCTAGGCTCCTCTATATAAAGGAGGTCAGTCTCATTCAAGACACAACAACCAGGAGGAACAACCACAAAGGTCTCAAGACGTCTCAGAGAAGAGAGTCCAGGAGAGCAGCTAGAGAAGGCTGGGAAACACGAGGGAGAGCAAGAGAGGCAGAGCATAGAGTTGCTACTGCAAGTTGTAGCTCAGCAGCGAGTGGGGAGTGAGTCCCGTCTACCCTTGTAACGCCGAAGTGTGTCGGGTTAGGGTGTGTCGAGTGAGGAGTGTAAGCGGCGCGGAGGTCGTGAGGCATATACTCGACAAGCTGAGTGAGTTTGCTCTTGTAAAGGGTTTTTCATACTTGTACAATTGTAAATACAAGTGGAGTTTTCCCTTTGTATATTGCTCGTGTTCGTTTCCTTGTGGTGTGGTTGTGTGCCAGGTGACATCAATCCTTGGTTGTGAGTGAGGGCTGGTTGGCAGGCGGAGCTGTCAACGCCTAGTGGGGTGCGGAAAAATTTGTGGTCCGCATCAGCCCCGTGACATCATGCAAGGCATCAGCCGTGGTAGAGCCAAGCACTGCCCATGAGAGACTGAGCATACAGTATGTGGTCGACCGAGCCATGACCCATGGTAGAGCTTGGCACAGCCCGTGGTCGACTGAGGGCTGTCTCCATGGTCACCCAAGCCTTCACTTTTGGCAAAGCAAGGCATGGCCCATGGTCGACCAAGGGCTGTCTTCATGGTCAACCAAGCCATCGCCCTTGGTAGAGTAAGGCATAGCCCATGGTTGAGCAAGGCATCGCCTGTGGTAGAGTGAGGCACAGCCATGGTTGAACAAGCCATTGCCCATGGTAAAGAAAGGCATCTCCCATGGTAGAGCAGCCCCTGGTCAAGCAAGGCATCTCCTGTGGTGGAGCCAAGCACCGCCCATGGACGAGCAAGCCATCGCCCATGGTAGAGGAAGGCATGGCCTGTGAATGACTGAGCACACTGCCAGTAGCTGACCATGGACTGTCTCTGTGCTCGACAAAGACATCGCCCGTGTTAGACCAAGGCAAAACTGATGGTCGAGAAGGCATTTCCTTGGGTAGACTGAGGCACAGCCCATGGTCGACCAAGCCATTGCCCTGGGAAAAGCCGGGCACAACCCGTGGTCCAGCAAGGCAAACCGAGGCACAGCCCAAGGTCGACCAAGCCATTGCCCTGGGAAAAGCCGGGCAAGGCAACACCCATGGTAGAGCAAGGCACAGGCTGTTGTCGAGCAAGCGATTGCCAGTGGTAGAGCGAGACACAGCCTTTGGTTGACCAAGCCATTGCTTGTGGTGGAGCAAGGCCTTGCTTAGGGTAGAGCTTGGCACAGCCCGTGGTCGAACAAGGCCTCACCCATGGCAGAGCAAGGCACTGCCCGTGGTTAACCAAGAGCTGTTGCGGTGGTTGATCAAGGCATCGCCCCATGATTGACCAAGGGCGATGCCTTCACGACCACGGGCTGTGCCTCGCTCTAACACGGGTGATCCCTTGCTCGATCACGGGCTATGCCCTGCTCTACCATGGCCGATGGCTTGATTGACCATGGAGAAAGCCCTCAGTCGACTACGGGCTATGTTCTCGGTCACTCACCAGTGCCTCGCTCCACCATGGGCTGTGCCCCACTCTACCATGGGCAATGCCTTGCTCCACCAATTGGCTGTGCCTCACTCTACCATGGGAGATGCCTTGCTCGACCATGGGCAATCACTTGTTTGACCAAGGAAACTGCCCTTAGTCTACAAGGCATCACCCGTGGTAGAGCGAGGGACAACCTGTGGTCGAGAAGGCATTGCTTTTGGTAGACCCAGGTGCAGCCTGTGGTCGAGAAGGCATAATTCGTGGTCAAGCAAGGCATCGCATGTTGAAGAGCAAGGCACAGCCTGTGGTGGAGCAAGGCACTGCCTGTGGTAGAGCAAGGCACTACCTGTGAGTGACAGAGCACATTGCCCGTGGTCGACCGAGGGCTGTCTCTGTGGTAGAGCGAGGCACAGCCTGTCGTTGTGAAGGCATTGCTCGTGTTAGAGCGAAGTATAGGCCAATGGTGGAGCAAGGCATTGCCCATGGTAGAGCATCGCACTGCCTGTGAGCGACCGAGCACATAGCCTGTGGTCGATGGAGGGCTTTCCCTGTGGTCAATCGAGAGCTTTCTCTATGGTCGACCAAGCCATGCCCGTGGTAGAACAAGGCACAGCTGGTGGCCGTGAAGCTAACGCCCGTGGTAGTGTGAGACACGGCCTGTGGTCAAGAAGGCATTGCCCGTGGTAAAGCCAGGTGCAGCTCATGGTTGAGAAGGCAACGCCCATGGTAGAGTGAAGCACAGCCTGTGGTCAAGAAGGCATTGCCCGTGGTAAAGACAGGTGCAGCCCATGGTCGAGAAGGCATCGCATGTGGTCAAGCAAGGCATCAACCATGGTAGAGCAAGGCGCAGCCTGTGGTGGAGCAAGGCACTGCCACTGGTACAGCAAGCCACTGCCTGTGAGCAACCAAGCACACAGCCCGTGGTCAACCAAGGGCTGTCCCCATGGTCAACCAAGCCATCGCCTGTGGTTGTGCTAGGCACTGCTCGTGGTGGAGCAAGGCATCACCCCATGGTAGAACGAGGCACAGTCTGTGGTCCAACATCGCATTGCCCTTGGTAGAGCATGGCACAGCCCATGGTCGATCAAGGTATTGCCCGAGCTAGAGCCAGGCACTGCCCAGGAGAGACCATACGTACAGCCCGTGCTCAGCCGAGCCATCACCCGTGTTAGAGCAAGGCACAGCCGGTGGTGGAGAAGGCATCACCTGTGGTAGAGGGAGGCATAGCCTATGGTCGAGAAGGCATCGCCCATGGTAGAGTCAGGTGCAGCCCATGGCTGAGAAGGCATTGCCCATGGTTGAGCAAGGCATTGCCCGTTGTAGAGCAAGGCACAGCCAGTGGTGGACCAAGGCATTGCCAGTGGAAGAGCAAGCCACTGCCTGTGAGCGACTGAGCACACAGCCCGTGGTCAACTGAGGGCTGTCTCCATGGTTGACCAAGCCATTGCCTGTGGTTGGGCAAGGCACAGCCAGTGGTCAAGCAAGGCATTGCCATGGTCAAGTGAGGCACCACCCATGGTTGAACATCCCATTGCCCTTGGTAGAGGAAGGCACAACCCGTGGTTGATCAAGGCATCACCCTAGGTAGAGCCAGGCACTGCCTGTAAGAGACTGAGCATACAGCCCATGCTCGATGGGGCCATTGCCTGTGGAAGTGCAAGGCATAGCCTGTGATCGACTGAGGGCTGTCTCCGTGGTTGACCAACCAATTGCCTGTTCCAGAGCATGCCATTGCCTGTGGTTGACCAAGTGCTGTCTCCGTGGTCAACCTAGTCATCGCCCTTCGTAGAGCAAGGCATAGCCCATGGTCAAGCAAGGCTTCACCCAGGGTAGAGGAAGGTACAGCCTGTAGTCGAGAAGGCATCGCCTGTGGTAGAGTGTGGAACAGCCCGCGGTCAAACAAGCCATTGCCCATGTTAAAGCAAGGCACAGCCCATGGTCGAGCAACAGATCACCTGAGGTAGGGCAAGGCACAGCCTGGGGTAGAACAAGCCATTGCCCATGGTAGAGCAAGGCACAACTCATGTTGTATCAAGGCATTGCATGTGCTAGAGCAAGGCACTGCCTGTGAGCAACTGAGCACACAGCCTGTGGTTGACTGAGGGCTATACCCATGGTCGACCAAGCCATCACCTGTGGTTGGACAAGGCACAGCCCGTGGTCAGGCAAGGCATTACCGGTGGTAGAGCGAGGCACAGCCTGTGGTCGAACATCCCATTGCCAATGGTAGAGCCAGGCACAGGCCGTGGTTGAGCAAGGCATTGCCCATGGTAGAGCAAGGCGTAGGGCCAGGCGTGGCCCATGAGAGACCGAGCGTACAGCCCGTGCTCAACCGAGCCATCATCCATGGAAGAGCAAGGCACAGCTCATGGTCGACTGAGGGCTGTCTCCGTGGTCAACCAAGCCATCAACCATGGAAGAGCAAGACATTGCCGTGGTTGACCGACAGATGTCTACGAGGTCGACCAAGCCATCGCCCTTGCTAGAGCAAGGCACAGCCTGTGGTTGAGCAAGGCATCACCCGGGTTCGAGCAAGGGTCTGCCCGTGAGTGATTGAGCGCACAGCCCATGGCTGACCGAGGGCTGTCTCCATGGTTGCCCAAGCCATCACCCATGATAGAGCCAGGCACAACCCATGGTCGAGAAGGCATCGCCTGTGGTGGAGCAAGGCCCAGCCCAAGGTCAAGCAAGGCATCTCCCATGGTAGAGCCAGGCACTCCCCATGAGAGACTGAGCATACAGCATGTGGTCGACCAAGCCATCACCCGTGGTAGAGCATGGCACCACCCGTGGTCGACTGAGGGCTATCTCTGTGGTTGACCAAGCCTTTGCTGGTGGCAAAGCAAGGCATGGCCATGGTCAACCGAGGGCTATCTCCATGGTCAACCAAGCCATTACCTGTGGTAGAGCATGGCACAGCCTGTGGTCGACCAAGGGCTATCTCTGTGGTTGACCAAGCCTTCACTGGTGGCAAAGCAAGGCATGGCCCATGGTCAATTGAGGGCTGTCTTCATGGTTGACCAAGCCATTACCCATGGTAGAGCAAGGCATAGCCTGTGGTTGAGCAAGGCATCTCCCATGGTAGGGTGAGGCACAGCCATGGTCAAACAAGCCATTGCCCGTGGTAGAGCAAGGCACAACCCGTGGTCAAGCAAGGCACGACCCATGGTCGAGCAAGGGTCCTCTGGTGGTGCAGCCAGGCACAACCTGTAGTCGAGCAAGGCATCACCTGTGGAAGAGGAAGGCACGGCCCATGAGTGACCGAGCGCACAGCCTGCAGCTGACCAATGGCTGACTTTGTGGTTGACCAAGCCATCGCCCATGGTAGACCAAGGCACAACCGATGGTCGAGAAGGCATTGCCTGGCACAGCCTGTGGTTGACCAAGCCATTGCCAAGGGTAAAGCCAGGCACAACCCGTGGTCGAGCAAGGCAACGCCTGTGGTAGAGCAAGGCATAGACCATTGTCGAGCAAGTGATCGCCTGTGGTAGAGCAAGGCACAGGCCTTTGGTCAACCAAGCCATTGCCCATGGTGGAGCAAGGCATTCATTATGTATATGATTCAACATGCCAACTATTAAACAACTTATTAGAAACACAAGACAGCCAATCAGAAATGTCACGAAATTCCCTGCTCTTCAGGGATGCTAAATCGTTCATCTGGGGGAGAGATCGAGCTTCAAGAAATAGGGAATGGTCTTATCAATACACAAATGTATAACTCCCCAGGTGAGCTTCAAGGGAACGATTTGGAGTTCTTCCAGAGTGGAACCATGCAGTACCAGACACGAGATAGATCTTCTATGAAAAAGTAGTAATAAGAAAAAGAGGTGTTAAGCTTTTTATCATCCTGGCGTCGAGCTCGACGCAGAGCATGGCACAGCTCATGGTCGAACAAAGTATCACCTGTGGTAGAGCAAGGCACTGCCCATAGTCGACCAAGAGCTATCGCGGATTGACCAAGGGTTGTTGCTGTGGTTGAGCAAGGCATGGACCATGGCAGAGCAAGGCACTGCCCATGAGTGACTGAGTGCACAGCCCGTGATTGACTAAGGGCTGTCTCATTGGTCAAACAAGTGATTGCCCGTGGTAGAGAAGGGGACAGCCAGTGGTCGAGCAAGGCATCGCCCCTGGTAGAGCAAGGCACAGCCCATGGTTGACCTCGGGCTATCTCCATCATCGACCAAGCCATCGCCCATGGTAGAGACAGCACACCCGTGGTCAAACAGGCCATTGCCTGTGGTAGTTTAAGGCGCAGCCCGTGGTCGAGCAAGCATCACCAGAGGTAGAGAGCTAGGCACTACTCATGAGCAACCAATCACACTGCCTGTGGTAGGCCAGGGGTTGTCTCCATGGTCAACCAAGCCATCGCTGGTGGTAGAGCAAGGCACAGCCCGTGGTTGAGCAAGGCATCACCCGTGGTACAGCTAGGCGCAGCCCATGGTAGAGCGAGGTGCAGCCTGAGGTGAAGCAAGGCATCACCTGTGGTAATGTGTTAGACCCTTGAGCTCAAGCCCCCGGAAAATGCATACACAAGCCATACCTCGGGGTAGTGGTAGCGCAAGGATGCGCGGGCAGCTAGGTGCAAGGTGTTGAGAGAATTGCAAGCCCATGAACGGGCAGGTATGGAGATGGTCACACAAGCGTGCACGAAGGCACTAGTGAAGGGGATGGTCGATCAAAGGCTCAGCAGTGTGCTGAGGAACCAGATTGTGGCCAGGAAGTGCCACAATGCACAAGTAGGCAAACGCGCGGGAGGGCAGCAAGGATGCCCACGAGCAAGGCATGGTGCAATGCTCTAGGAGGTTTGGTGAACCTGATACAACTGCGCAAAGGCACTCTAGGAGTGCGCACGACTCAACAGGCCCGGCAGACGCTAAGGAAGGCTCAACACTTAGAGGCAAGGGCGTTGACTACTTGTGGGGATCGGCTAAGTCCTTGACCAGGCTTGAGCACTGTTGGACACAGCAATCCCGTTCAGATGACCGTGATCCTAGGAAGTGATCATGGACGTGGACCCTAGAGGAGGATGGATCGGGTCGACGAGGCTAAGCTGGCGCCAACTCAATCCAAGTAAATCTGGGAAAGATCCTCCCGGGATATGGAAAATCCTTCTGTTATGGAAACAATCTTGGAGATTGCAGATCAACAACCGAGATTGAACAGATCGAGATCTGATGGAGAGAATCAAGGGATTCAAATCTATTGGTTGCCATATCAGATTTGCTCGGCTCCTCTATAAAAAAGGGGTCAGCCTCATTCTGTAGAGGCAACCAAGAAGCTAGAGACACCAGACACCAAGCAGAGATGAGGAGAGAACCAGGAGTGACCAGATCAGTCGGGAGACACAAAGAGCCTGAGATTCCAAGGGAGTGGAAGTCAAGTTGGGCAGCAGTCCGGTGTTCTTGAGGGAAGACACAAGACGAGCAGGGAGTGCAAGCAGTAAGAGGCTGTGAGGGATAGGCTCGTGAGATTGCGTGTAAGTGTTCTGATCTGGGATTGGGTTTTTCGTGTACTTGTAGTAGATGTGAATACGAGTTGCATTTTCCCAATTGTGTTCTTGTGTTCCTTGGTGTTGCTTCTTTGGTTCGGTGATCGTTCGGCCTCGACGGTATGCGCGGTGTGTGTGTGGCTGGTCGACAAACGGTGTGTTGATGCCTAGCGGGGTGTGGAAAGATTTGTGGCCTGCATTGGCCCCGTGACAGTTGGTATCAGAGCGAGGTTCTGTCCGTGACAAGCCAGAGTACCTGGGATAGTGGTGCTGCGTTCGGGTTGAGAATACCCTTTGTCAAGGACCACGCGTACCCTACAATCAGCAACCATGTGGACCAGGGTGATGGAAGCGTTGCAGGAGCGATTGGCGGCGTTAGAAGGCCGTATTGCTGAGCTCAATGAATGAGTAAACCCGGCCGCTACACTGGAACCCAACGTTGCTGCTTTGGAGGACAACATCGGCGAAGGCGACGATCTTGGAGATCAGGCTTGATGTAGTGACCCTGAAGGATGATGTGGTCCTGATCAAGCGGCAACTTGTGTCCGAGGCGGGGCCATTGAATCAGCCTCGTGGGAAGATGAAGGTCCTGGAGCCAAAGGCGTTTGAAGGAACAAGGAGTTCCAAGGATCTAGAGAACTTCATATGGGATATGGAGAACTACTTCGCTGCTGCGAAGATCCCAGATGCCGAGAAGATGATGATCACCACCATGTATCTCGCCAAGGATGCGAAGCTATGGTGGAGGACACAGGTCCAAGACGATATTAGTGCAGGCAGACCTTGGATGGAGACCTGGGAGGCACTGAAAGAGCAGTTCCTGCCAAGCAACACGGCATGGCTTGCTCGGATGCGTTGGCCAAGCTAAGGCACAGCGGACCAGTGTGAGACTACGTGAAGGAGTTTAGCGCACTGATGCTGGACGTGACGGAATATGTTAGAGATGGACAAGCTGTACACGTTCCTGAAGGGATTGCAACCTTGGGCTCAACTAGAGCTAAGGAGGCAAGGGTAAGAGACCTTCCTTCTGCCTTAGTTGCGGCAGATGCATTGCTGGACTTACGAATTGCTTGTGTCGAGGAGGGGAGCAAGAAGGCCCAGCCTATGGACAAGGACAAGAAATCCAAGTCCTACCTCAAAGGAAAGTAAGGAAAGGGCAAGGAGAAGCAGTTGACCTGACCAGACAAGGGAAAGGCAAAGGTGATTGAGGGAGCCAATGGGAAGAAGGATCCTCGGATGCACCTAGGCTGCTTCATCTGTAACGGACCCCATAGGGCAAAGGAGTGCCCAAAGAGGGAGGGAAAGGTTACTGCCCTACAGTCGGATGACTCTGACGAGGACCCTGTGCAGCATGTTGCCCCACTGCAGGCCCTCGGTGCTATGCGGAGTGAGCGCCCAAAGGTACGCCACAGTTTGCTATTTGTGGATGTGACCTTGAATGGCAGGCAGATGTCAGCCTTGGTGGATACTGGTGCCACCAAACACATTCGTATTAGATTGGATGGTACGACCCTTGGAGTTGCGAGTGGAACACTCTCACAATAGATTGAAGGCGGTGAACTCCAAGAGCCAACCAATGGGTGGATTGGCAAGAGATGTGCCCATCAAGATAGACGCTTGGGAGGGTACAGTCAATCTGATGGTGGTTCCTTTGGATGATTACGATCTCATCCTTGGAAATAGCTTCTTTGCAAATGCATCAATCACCATCATGCCTCATGTGGGAGGCATTGTCATTGGAGATCCACGACGACCCTGCTTCGTGCAAGGATACCAAGGCCTTGCACACTTAGAGGAAGTAGCCACGGAGAAGGTATCTGCAATGCAATTGGCATGAGGAATGAAGAAGGGGTATCCCACTTACCTTGCAACTATCAGGGAAGTGGAAGTGCAGGAGACAGAGGCGGACCCTAAGGTTCCACACGAGGTAGTGGAAGTGCTCGAGCAATTCCAGGATGTGATGCCGGAGGAGTTGCCAAGAGGACTACTACCGTGCCGAGCGGTAGATCACAAGATAGAACTACTGCCAGGCACCATTCCCCCAGCCAAAGCCCCGTACCAGATGTCCCCTAAGGAGCTAGGAGAGCTATGGGATCAGTTGACCGAGCTGCTGGATGCTGGAAAGATCCAACCATCCAAACCCCTTATGGAGCCCCAGTTTTGTTCCAGGAGAAGTAGGATGGTTCTCTCCGGTTGTGTGTTGACTACCGTGGATTGAACAAGATCACGGTAAAGAACAAGTACTCGGTGCCCTTGATTGCAGACTTGTTTGATCGCCTAGGTGAGGCGAGGGTCTTCTCCAAGCTTGACTTGCGTTCAGGATATTGGCAAGTCCACATCGCCAAAGGAGACGAGTCCAAGACCACAATGGTAACTCGTTATGGGTCCTTTGAATTCCTGGTAATGCCATTTGGTTCAACCAATGCTCCTGCCATATTCTACAACTTTGATGAACGATGTGTTTCATTGACATGCTAGACCAGTTTGTGGTCGTCTATTTGGACGATATTTGTTGTGTATAGTAGGACTTGGCATAACATGTGTAGCACTTGTAGGCTGTTTTTGAATGGCTTAGGTAACACTCCCTATATGTCAAGAGGTAGAAGTGCGAATTTGGCATGCAGGAGATCCGATTTCTGGGCCATGTGATTGGCCAGGGGCAGGTGTGGATGGACCCCAAGAAGGTGCAGGTGATCCAGGATTGGCCTCCACCAAAGTCAGTCTTCGAATTGCGGAGTTTCTTGGGATTGGCCAACTACTACTGCAAGTTTATCAAGGGGTACTCAAAGAAGGTGAGTCCCTTGATTGATCTATTGCGGAAAGATCAGAAGTGGACATGGGACAAGGCTTGTGAAGCGGCGTTCTCCAAGTTGAAGACCTGCCATCATGTGTCGGAGCCCTGTGCTCAAAACTCCCGGACTAATTTGAGAAGCCAATGTTGAGGTGCTATGGGATGCCTCAGATCGTGCTGTGGGAGGAGTTCTCGTGCAAGACGGACATCCCGTGGCGTTCGAGAGTTGGAAGTTGAAACCTGCTGAACAGCTATATTTAGCACATGAGAAGGAGATGCTGGCTTATGGTGCATTGCTTTGGAGTCGCCAAGGAGATAGTGAGTGACCAAGACGCTCAGTTCATAGGCAACTTCTGGACATGCTTGTTCAGACTGTTAGGATCCGAACTGAAGTTCTCGACGGCCAACCATCCACAGACGGACGGCTAGACCGAGCAAGTGAATGTGCCGCTGGAGGAGTACTTGAGGCATTATGTCCTCAACAAGTCAATGGAATTGGTTAGACTTGCTTAACTCTGCTCAGTTTGTCTTACAACTTGAACAGCTCCTCTGCAACAGGTCTTAGCCTGTTTGAGTTGGCAATGGGCTACCAACCACTAACACCGCAGGAGGTGCATTGCAGCTCAAAGAAGGGCTTGCCCGGCCGCAATATAGATTTGGCATGTGACAAGTAGGAGATGATGGAAGAGGCAAGAGATAGCCTCACCAAAGTTGCAAGTGATATGAAGAGTAATGCGGACAGGAACCGAGGCCGCTAGAGTTCCAGTTGGGGGACTTAGTGATGTTGAAGATCACCACAGATATGGAAGAAGATCACGAGCAAGTGCTGACATAAGGGCTTGTTCCAGCGGTAACGACAGACCTTTGAAGTGATCAGAGAGTCGGACCAATAGCCTATCGGCTAGCATGCCAGAGGGTATGAAAGTAGAACCCACACATTCCACGTCAGTTTCCTTAAGCCTTACCATCGGGATGAGGAGCATCCGGAGTGCAACCAAAGGTGAAGCGTGCCCTCTCACCGTGAGGTAGGAACTCAACAAGGAGGTGGAAGCATACTTGCATCACCGAGTGCTGGGTTACAGCAAGATGAACAGGAGGACGGAAGTAATATGGTCAGGAAGGATCTACTAACTCAGGTGAGACTTGGGAGAGAAGGAGTACAGCTAGTGGAGTACGAAGACTCATCAGCGGTACCCGAGAGTATCATTCGATGCGGGTGCCAAATACCGGGTGGGGGGAAGGTTTGTTAAGCTCTTGACTCAGCTGAAATAGACCAATACCACAAGCTGTATCCCAGGGGTAGTGTGTAGTGCAAACTGCGGGTCAGCAGGGATGTGCAGAGCAGCCAAGATGTGTGAGGTGCTAAGGAAGAATTGCAAGTCATGAATGGGCAGAGGTTATGAGATGGGTCACAAACACAAGTGTGACGAAGGCATAGTGAAGGGGATGGCGATCAAAAGCTTAGCAGTGTGTGAGGAACGGATTGTGGCTAGGAGTGCCACAAATGCACAAGTAGGCGAACGCGTGGGATGGGCAGCAAGGATGCCCATGAGCAAGGCACGGTGCAACACTCTAGGAGGTTCGGTGAACCTGATACAACTATGCAAAGGCACTCTTAGGAGTGCGCATGACTCCAACAGGCCCGGCAGACGCTAAGGAAGGCTCAACACTTAGCGGCAAGGGAGTTGACTACTTGTGGGGATTGGCTAAGTCCTTGACCAGGCTCGAGCACCGTTTGATGCAGCAATCCCGTTCAGACGACCGTGATCCTAGGAAGTGATCATGGACGTGGACCCTAGAGGAGGATGGATCAGGTCGACAAGGCTAAGCTGGTGCCAAGTCAATCCAAGCAAATCCGGGAAAGATCCTCCCGAGATATGGCAAATCCTTATGTTATGGAAACAATCTTGGAGATTGCAAATCAACAGCCGAGATTGAACAGATCGAGATCTGATGGAGAGAATCAAGGGATTCAAATCTATTGGTTGCCATATCAGATTTGCTCAGCTCCTCTATAAAAAGGGGGTCAGCCTCATTCTGCAGAGGCAACCAAGAAGCGAGAGACACCAGACACCAAGCAGAGACGAGGAGAGAACCAGGAGCGACCAGATCAGTCGGGAGACACAAAGAGCCCGAGATTCCAAGGGAGTGGAAGTCAAGTTGGGCAGCAGTCCGGTGTTCTTGAGGGAAGACACAAGACGAGTAGGGAGTGCAAGCAGTAAGAGACTGTGAGGCATAGGCTCGTGAGACTGCATGTAAGTGTTCTGATCTGGGATTGGGTTTTTCGTGTACTTGTAGTAGATGTGAATACGAGTTGCATTTTCCCAATTGTGTTCTTGTGTTCCTTGGTGTTGCTTCTTCGGTTCGGTGATCGTTCGGCCTCGACGGTACGCACGGTGTGTGTGTGGCTGGTCGACAAACAGTGTGTCGACGCCTAGCAAGGTGCGGAAAAATTTGTGGCCCGCATTGGCCCCATGACATAAAGCAAGGCATAGCCTACGGTTGAGCAAGGCATTGCCTGAGGTGGAGCCAGGCACTGCCCCGAGCAACCAATCACAATGAACATGGTCGACCAAGCCATCGCCCATTAGAGAGCAAGGCATAGCCCATGGTGGAGCAATGCATTGTCCGTGGTAGAGTGAGGGACAGCCCATGGTCAAGCAAGGCATCACCCTTGGTAAAAGCAAGGCACAGCCCATGGTCGATCAAGACATCACCTGAGGTGGAGCCGGGCACTTCCCCAAGCAACCAAGCAAAAATGACCATGGTCGACCAAGCCATCACCCCTGGTACAAACAAGGCACAGCCCAAGGTCAAGGAAGGCATTGCCTGAGGTATAGCCAGGGACTGTCTGAGAGTGACGGAGTGCACAGCCTGTGGCCGACTGAGGGCTATCTCCACGGTTTACCAAGCCATCGCCCGTGGTAGAGCGAGGCACAGCCTGTGGTCGACCAAGCCATGGCATGTGGTAAAGCAAGGCACAGCTCGTGGTGGATCAAGGCATCACCCGTGGTAGAGCAAGGCACGGCCCATGGTTGACCAAGCTCTATCTCCATGGTCAACTATGCCATCACCCATGGTAGAGCAAGGCACCACCTGTGGTCGAGCAAGGCATCGTCTGTGGTAGAGCGGGGCATAGCCCATGGTTGACCAAGCCATTGCCCATTGTGGAGCAAGGCATCGCCCATGGTAGAGAAGGGCACAATCCGTGGTCAACCAATGCATTGCCACTGGTAGAGGAAGGCACTGCCTGTGGTCGACCAAGGGCTGTCACCATGGTTAATCAAGGCGTTGCCCCAAGATCAACCGAGGGCTGTCACCGTGGTCAAGCAAGACTTCACTTGTGGTAGAGCAATGCACTGCCTGTGAGTGACTGAGTGCGCAGCCTGTGGTCAACTAAGGGCTGTCTCCGTGATCCACCAAGCCATCGCCTGTGGTATAGCACAGCACATCACATGGTCGAGCAAGGCATCTCCCATTGTAGAGGGAGGCACAACCTTTGGTTGAAGTTGCCATTGCCCATGGTGGAACCAGGCACAACCTGTGGTTGAGCAAGGCATTGCTTGTAATAGAGCCAGAAACCACCCATGGTCGAACAAGACACCACCCATGGTAGAGCCAGGCACAGCCCGTCATCGAGCAAGGCATCGCCCGTGGTAGAGCTAGTCACAGCCTGTGGTTGAGCAAGGCATTGCCCCGAGGAAGTGCCAGGCACTGCCGATGAGCGACCGAGTGCACAGCCCATGGCCGACCAAGGGCTGTCTCCATGGTCAATCCAGCCATCACCCATGGTAGAGAAAGGCATAGCCTGTGGTTGAGCAAGGCATCATCCAAGGTAGAGCAAGGCACTGCCTGGGAATGACCCAGCACACAGCCAGTGGTCAACCAAGCCATGGCCCATCGGAGAGGAAGGCACAGCCCATGGTGGCGCAAGGCATCACCATGGTAGAGGTAGGCGTAGCCCGTGGTTGACCAAGTCATGGCCCATCAGAGAGCAAGGCACAGCCTGAGGTTGGGCAAGGCATCGCCAGTGATAAAGCAAGGCACAGCCCGTGGTTGGGAAAGGCATCGCCTGGGGTGCAGTCGGGCAAAGCCCCGAGCAACCAAGCACAATGACTATGGTTGACCAAGCCATCACCCATGGTACAACAAGGCACAGCCAGGGGTGGAGCAAGGCATTGCCCCTGGTAGAGCTTGGCACAGCCCTTGGTCGACAGAGCCATAACATGTGGTACAGCAAGGCACAGCCCAAGGTCAAGCCAGGCATTGCACTGGGTTGGGCAAGGCACAGCCCATGGTCATGCAAGGGATCACCCGAGGTAGAGCAATGCACTGCCTGTGAGCAACTGAGCGCACAACCCGTGGTCGACCAAGCCATGGCCCATCGGAGAGCAAGGCACAGCCCATGGTGGAGCAAGGCATCACCCTTGGTAGAGCAAGGCACAGCCCATGGACGACCAAGATCTGTCGCCATGGTTGATCAAGGTGTCTCCCCATGGTCGATGAAGGGCCGTCTCTATCGTTGAGCAAGACTTCACCCATGGTAGGGCAAGGCACTGCCCATGAGCGACCGAGTGCATAGCCCATGGTCGTTCAAGGCAATGCCCATGATCAACCAAGGGCTATGACCGTGGTTGACCAAGGCATCACCCGGGGTGGAGCTAGGCACTGCCCTTGTGTGACTGGGCACACAGCCCGTGGTCAACCAAGCCATCACTCAAGATGGAGCAATGCATCACCCATGGTAGAGCAAGGCACAGCCCATGGTCGAGCAAGGCAATGCCCGTGGTAGAGCAAGGCATAGGTCCTAGTCGAGCAAGGCATCACACGTGGAAGAGCAAGGCACTGCCCATCAATGAGAGAGTGCACTGCCCGTGGTCGATTGAGGGCTGTCTCTGTGGTCAACATGGTAGAGCAAGGCACAGCCCGTGGTCAACCATGGCATTGCCAGTGGTAGAGCAAGGCACTGCATGCAGCCGACCAAGCGCTGTCACCGTCATCGATCAAGGCATCACCCCATGATCGACCAATGGCTGTCACTGTGGTCAAGCAAGCCATCACCCATGGTAGAGCAAGGCATTGCCCGGAAGTGAGTGAGCTCAAAGCCTGTGGTTGACAGAGGGCTTTCTCTGTGGTTGCCCAAGCCATTGCCCATAGTAGAGTGAGGCATAGCCCATGCTACAGCAAGGCACAGCCCAAGGTAGGGCATGGCATCGCCCTTGGGTCAGAGCAAGGCACAGCCCATGGTCAACCAAGCCATCACCTGTGGTAGAGAAAGGCACAGCCCGTGGTTGAGCAAGGCATCGCCCATGGTAGAGTGAGGCACAGCCCATGGTCGACCAAGGACTGTCTTGTTGGTCAACAAAGCCATCGCCTGTGGTAGAGCAAGCCACAGCCCGTGGTCGAGCAAGGCATCACCTGTCACAGAGCGAGGTGCAGCCTGTGGTCGAGCAAGGCATCACCCGAGGTACTGCCAGGCACTGCCCATGAGAGACCAAGTGTACAACCCGTGGTTGAACGAGGTACAGTGAGGCATAGCCTGTGGTCAACCAAGCCATGGCCCATGGTGCTGCAAGGCAGAGGCCGTGGTCAAGCAAGGCATCGTCCATGCTAGGGCAAGGCACTGCCCAGGGTCAAGTAAGGCATCGCCCTTGGTAGAGCGACACACAACCCATGGTAAAAACATGCCATTGCCCTTGGCAGAGCAAGGAGTCACCCATGGTAGAGCTAGGCACTGCCCGTGAACGATCGAGTGCACAGCCCATGGTCGACCAAGCCATCGCCTGTGGTGGAGCAAGGCACAGCCTGTGGTCAAGCAACACATAGCCCATGATAGAGAAAGGTGCAGCCCATGGTCGAACAAGCCATTGCCTGTGGAAGAGCGAGGCACAACCTGTGGACATGCAAGCCATCGTGTGGTAGGACAAGGCATTGCTCGTGGTCGAGCAGAGCATCGCCTGAGGTAGAGCCAGGTACAGACCGTGGTCAACCAAGGGCTATCTCCGTGGTTGACCAACCCATTGCCGGTGGCAGAGCATGGCACAGCCCATGGTTGAACAAGCCATTGCCTGTCGTAGACTAAGGCACAGCCTGTGGTTGAGCAAGGCATCTCCTGTGGTAGAGCCAGGCTCAGCCAGTTGTCGAGCAAGGCATCTCTCCTGGTAGAGCAACACACTGCCCGCGAGTGACTGAGCGCACAGCCCATGCCCGATCGAGGGCTGTCTCAGTTGTCGACCAAGCCATTGCCCATGGTAGAACAAGACACAACCCATGGTCGAGAGGGCATTGCCTGTGTAGAATGAGACACTGCCCATCGTCCAGCAAGCCGCTGCCCATGGTATAGCAATGCACAGCCCATGGTCGAGCAAGGCAATGCCTGTGGTAGTGCAAGGCACAGCCCATGGTCAAGCAAGCTATCGCCCCATGGTAGAGCAAGGCACAACCTTTGGTCGACCAAGGCACTGCCTGTGATTGAGCAAGGCATTAGCCATGGTAGAGGCAGGCACAGTCCATGGTCAAGCAAGGCATCGCACGTGGTAGAGCAATGTACAGCCCATGAGTGACCAAGTGCACAGATCCTGTTCGACCGACGGCTGTCCCCATGGTTGTCCAAGCCATCGCCCGTGGTAGAGCAAGGCACACCCCATGGTTGAGCATGGCAACACCTGTGGTTGTGCCATGCACAGCCCATGGTCAAGCAAGGCATCGCCTGTGCTTGAGCAAGGTGCTACCCGTGATCTACCAAGGCATCAACCATGGTAGAGCATGGCATTGACCATGGTAGAGAAGGGCATCGCTTGTGGTAGAGCAAGTTGCTGCCCATGAGTGACAGTGTGCACCACCCGGGTTCAATCAAGGCATCGACCATGATTGACCAAGGGCTGTTGCCATGGTTGACCAAGGCATCAACCATGTTAGGAAAGGCACTGCCCATGAGCAACTGAGCGCACAGCCCATGGTCGACTGAGGGCTGTCTCCAAGGTCAACCAAGCCCTCGACCATGGTAGAGCAAGCCATAGCCCATGGTCGACCGAGGGCTATCTCTGTGGTCGACAAAGCCATCACCCATGGCAAAGCAAGGCATTGCCCGTGGTTCAACCAAGGGCTGTCTCCACAGTCAACCAAGCCATCGCCCTTGGTAGTGCAAGTTACTGCATGTGGTTGAGCAAGCCATTGCCTGTGGTAGAGCAAGGCACAGCCTGTGGTCGAGAAGGCATTGCCCATTGTTGAGAAGGCATTGCCCATGGTGGAGCAAGGCATTGCCTGTGATAGAGCAAGGCACTGCCTGTGGCAACTGAGCATACAACTCATGGTCGACCGAGGGCTGTCTCCATGGTTGACCAAGCCATCGCCCATGGTAGAACAAGCCACTGCCCATGGATGACCGAGGCCTGTCTCTGTGGTCGACCAAGCAATCACCCGTGGCAAGCAGGGCATTGCCCATGGTTGAACCGAGAGTTGTCTCCATGGTCGACCAAGCCATCGCCCTTGGTAGAGCAAGGCACAACCTGTGGTCAAGCAAGGCATCGCCCATGGTTGGGCAAGGCATTGCCACTGTCTGGGCAAGGCGCAGCTCATGGTGGAGCAAGGCATCACCCAAGGCATAGCCCATCGTCAAACATGCCATTGCCCTTGGTATAGAAAGGCATTGCAGGTGGTCGAGCAAGGCATTGCCCATGGTAGAGCAAGGGCAGCCCGTGGTTGAGCAAGGCATCGCCCTAGGTGGAGCTAGGCACTGCTGGCGAGAGACCAAGCGTACAGCCCATGGTCATCTGAGCCATCGCCCGCGAAAGAGCAAGGTACAGCCCATGGTCAAGCAAAGCATCGCCCATGGTAGAACATGGCACTACCTGTGAGCAACCAAGCACACAGCCCATGGCCAACCAAGGGCTATCTCCATGGTTGACCAAGCCAATGCCCGTAATAGAGGAAGGCACAGCCCATGGTCGAGAGGGCATCACCCGTGGTAGAGCGAGTCACAGCCAGTGGTCGAGCAAGCCATTGCCTGTTGTTTAGCAAGGCATAGCCCGTGGTCAAGCAAGACAACGCCTGTGGTTGAGCAAGGCATGGACCATGGACGGTCAAGCCATTGCCCGTGATACAGTGAGGCACAACCTTTGGTCAACCAAGCCATTGCCCATGGTAGAGCAAAGCACAGCTTGTGATCGAGCAAGGCATCACCTGTGGTAGAGCCAGGCACAACCCGTGGTCAAGCAAGGCATCACACATGGTAGAGCAAGGCACGGCCTGTGAGGGACCGAGTGTACTGCTCCTGGTCGACCGAGGGCTGTCTCCAAGGTTGTCCATGCCATTGCCCATGGTTGAGCGATGCATAGCCCCTGGTTGGGAAAGGCGTTGCCCGAGGTAGAGCCAGGCACTACCAGTGGTCAAGCAAGGCATCGCCCCTGGTAGAGGGAGGCACAGCCACGGTTGACCAACCCATTGCCCATGGTAGAGGGAGGCACAGCCCATTGTCGAGCAAGGCAATGCCCATGGTAGATCCAGGCACAGCATGTGGTCGATTGGGGTATTGCCCATGGTAGAGCAAGGCACAGCCCATGGTCAACCAAGCAATGTCACCACAGCCGATCAAGATGTCACCCAATGATCAAACAACCGCTGTCATCGTTGTCGAGCAAGGCATCCCCTGTGAGCAACTGAGTGCACAGCCCATGGTCAGTCAAGGCATCGACCATGATTGACCAAGGGTTGTCACCATGGTCGACCAAGGCATCGACCATGGTGGAGCAAGGCACAGCCCATGAGCGACCGAGTGTGCAGCCCGTGGTTGATGGAGGGCTGTCTCCCTGGTCGTCCAAGCCATTGCCCATGGTAGAGCAAGGGATGGCCTGTGGTCAGCCGAGGGCTGTCTCCATGCTCGACGAAGCAATCGGCTGTGTTAGAGCAAGGTGCAACCCCTGGTTGTCCGAGGGCCGTCTCCGTGGTCAACCAACCCATCGGCTGTGGCAGAGCAAGGCATTGCCCGTGGTCGACAGTGGGCTGTCTCTTTGGTCGACCAAGCCACCACCCATGGTATAGCGTGGCACAGCCCATGGTCAAGCAAGGAATCATCTGTGGTTGGGCAAGGCACAGCCCATGGTCAAACATGCCATTGCCCTTGGTAGAGCAATGCGCAGCACATGGCCGAGCAAGGCACTGCCCTTGGTAGAGCAAGGCACAGCCTGTGTTTGAGCAAGGAATCACCAGAGGTACTGCCAGGCACTGCGTGTGAGAGGCCAAGCATACAGCCTGTGGTCGACCAAGCCATGACCTGAGGTAGAGCAAGGCATCGCCCATGCTAGATCAAGGCACAGCCTGTGGTTGAGTAAGGCATCGCCCCTGGTAGAGCAAGGCACAACCCATGGTCAAGTAAGGCTTCGCCCCTGGTAGAGCAATGCACAGAACGTGGTCAAGCAAGGCATTGACCGGGGTCGAACAAGCCATTGAACGTGGTCGAGCATGGCAAGTCCCATGGTAGAGCCAGGCCTAGCCCATGGTAGAACGAGCCACAGCCCATGATCAAGCAAGCCATTGCCCTTGGTTTAGCAAGGCACAGCCCATGGTCAAGCTAGGCAATGCCTGTTGTTGAGCAAGGCATAGGCTGTGGTTGGGCAAACCATAGGCCATGGTTGGGCAAACCATTGCCTGTGATACAGCGAGGCACAACCTTTGGTTGAACAAGCCATTGCCCGTGGTAGAGAAAGGCACAGCCCATGATCGAGCAAGGCATCGCCCGTGGTCAAGCCAGGCACAAACCATGGTCGAGCAAGGCATCACACATGGTAGAGCAAGGCAAGGCCCATGAGCAACCAAGTGCACCACTCCTGGTTGACCCAGGCCTAACTCCGAGGTCGTCCAAGCCATCACCCATGGTTCAGTGATGCATAGCCCATGGTCAGGAAAGGCGTCACTCGAGGTAGAGCCAGGCACTGCCCGTGGTCAAACAAGGCATCACCAGTGGTAAAGTGAGGTACAGCCCATGGTCAACCAACCCATTGCCCATGGTACAGCAAGGCACAGCCCATTGTCGAGCAAGGCAATGCTCATGGTAGGACAGGCACAACACGTGATCAAGTAGGGCATCGGCCATGGTAGAGCAAGACACAGCCCATGGTTGACTAAGCATTGTCACCATGGCCAATCAAGGTGTCACCCAATGATCAAACAAGCGCTATCACCATCATCAAGCAAGGCATCGTCTGTGAGCGACCAAGTGCACAGCCCATGGTCGATCAAGGCATCGACTGTGATTGCCCAAGGGCTGTTGCCATGGTGGTGTAAGCCATAGCCTGTGAGCAATTGAGTGCAGCTCATGGTTGATGGAGGGCTGTCTCCATGGTCAACCAAGCCATCACCCGTGGTTGGGCAAGGCACAGCCCATGGTTGAGCAACGCATTGCCTGTGGCAGAGCGAGGCACAGTAAGTGGTTGAACATCCCATAGCCCTTGGTAGAGCAAGGCATTGCCTGTGGTAGAGCAAGGCACGGCCCATGGACGATCAAGGCATCGCCCGAGGTAGAGCCAGGCACTGCCTGCAAGAGACTGGGCATACAGCCAGTGCTCAACCAAGTCATCACCTATAGAAGTTGAAGGTATAGCCTGTGGTCGACCAAGGGCTATCTCCATGGTCAACCAAGCCATCACCCTTCGTAGAGCAAGGCACAGACCATGGTAGAGAAAGGCATTGCCTAGGGTAGAGCAAGGCACTGCCCATGAGTGACCGAGCGCATAGCCCATGACCGACTGAGGGCTGTCTCTGTAGTCACCCAAGCCATCGCCTGTGGTAGAGCAAGGCACAGCCTGCAGTTGAGAAGGCATCGCCCATGGTAGAGTGAGGCACAGCCCACGGTCAAATAAGCCATTGCCAGTGTTAAAGCAAGGCACAGCCTGTGGTCAAGCAACGGATCACCTGTGGTAGGGTGAGGCACAGCCTGTGGTCAAACAATCTATTGCCTGTGGTAAAGTAAGGCACAGCCTGTGGTCGAGCAAGGCATCTCCCATGGTAGAGCCAGGCATAGCCCGTGGTCGACCAAGGCATCACCCGTGGTAGAGCAAGCCACTACCCATGAACAACCGAGTGCACAGCTTGTGGCTGACCAAGGGTTGTCTCCTTGGTTGCCCAAGCCATCGCCCATGGTAGAGTAAGGCATAGCCAATGGTCAACCAAGCCATTGCCCGTGGTAGAGCAAGGTACATCCCGCGGTCGAGCAAGGCACAGCCTTTGGTCGACCAAGCCATTGCCCAAGGTGGAGCAAGGCACAGCCTGTGGTCGAGCAATGCATCGCCCATGGTAAAGCAAGGCACAACCAGTGGTCGAGGAAGGCATCCAACATGGTAGAGCAAGGCACTGCCCGTGAGTGACTGAGTGCACAGCTCCTGGTCGACTGAGGGCTGTCAATGTGGTCGACCAACCAATCACCCATGGTAGAGGGATGCACAGCCGTGGTCGAGCAAGGCATTGCCTGTGGTAGAGTAAGGCACAGCCTGTGGTACAGGAAAGCATCGCCCAAGGTAGAGTGAGGCCCGTGGTCAACTGTGGGCTCTCTCCATGGTCAACCAAGCCAATGCCTGTGGCACATTCCATGGTCAAGAAGGCAACGCCCATGGTAGAGTGAAGCACAGACCATGGTGGAGCAAGGCATTGCCCATGGTAAAGCAAGGCATTGCCTATGAGTGGCAGAGCACACAGCCTGTGGTCGACAGAGGGCTTTCTCCGTGGTTGACCCAACCATCTCCCATGGTGGAGCAAGGCATAGCCTGTGGTTGAGAAGGCATCACCTGTGGTAGAGCAAGGCACAGCCTGTGGTCAAGAACACATCGCCAATGGAAGAGCCAGGTACAGCCTGTGGTCGAGAAGGCATCGGTCGACCAAGCCATCACCCTTGCTGGAGCAAGGCACAGCCCATGGTTGAGCAAGGCATCGCCCAGGGTTGAGCAAGGCATTGCCCAGGGTCGAGCAAGGCATTGCCCAGGGTCAAGCAAGGCAGTGCCTGTGAGCAATCAAGCACACAGCCTGTGGCCGACTGAGGGCTGTCTCTGTGGTTGCCCAAGCCATTGCCTATGGTACAGAAAAGCACAGCCCGTGGTTGAGAAGCCAACGCCCATGATAGAGCAAGGCACAACCCACAGTCAACCAAGCTATTGCCCATGTTAAAGCAAGGCACAGCCCATGGTCAAGCAATGCATTGCCCTTGATGGAGCAAGCCATTGCTCATGGTCAAGCAAGGCATCTCCCGTGGTAGAGCCAGGCATAGCCCGTGGCTGATCAAGGGATGTCTCTGTGGTCGCCCAAGCCATTGCAGATCATAGAGCGAGGCACAGCCTGTGGTCAAGCAAGTCATTGCCCATGGTAAAGCAAGGTACAGCCCATGGTCGAGCAAAGCAATGCCCATGGTAGAGGAAGGCTCTGGCCGCAGTCAAGCAAGCCATCGCCTGTGGTAGAGTGAGGCACAGCCTTTGGTAGACCAAGCCATTGCCTGTGGTGGAGCAACACACAGTCCATGGTCGAGCAACACATCACCCCTGGTAAAGCAAGGCACAGCCCATGGTTGAGCAAGGCATCACACATGGTAGAGGAAGGTATGGCCTGTGAGCGACCGAGTGCACAGCTCCTGGTCGACCGAGGGCTGTCTTCGTGGTTGACCAAGCCAACACCTGTGGTAGAGCAAGGCACAGCTCATGGTCGAGTAATGCATCACCTGTGGAAGAGTGAGGCACAGCCCTAGGTCAACCAAGGCATTGCCCCTGGTCAAGCAAGGCATCACCCGTGGTAGAGCATGGCACAGCCCGTGGTCGACCATGGCATTGCCTGTGGTAGAGCAAGGCACTGCACGTGGTCAACCAAGTGTTGTCACCATCATTGATCAAGGCGTCACCCCATGATCAACCAATGTTTGTCACTGTGGTCAAGCAAGGCATCGCCCATGGTAGAGCTAGGCATTGCCTGTGAATGAGCGAGCACATAGCCCGTGGTCGACAGACGGCTGTCTCCGTGGTTGACCAAGTCATCGCCTGTGGTAGAGTGAGGCATTGCCCATGCTACAGCAAGGCACAGCCTGTGGTAGGGCATGGCATCACCAATGGTAGAGCGAGGCACAGCCCATCGTCGAACAAGTTATGTCTCCATGGTCGACCAAGCCATCGCCCGTGGTAGAGACAGGCACAGCCCATGGTCGAGCAAGGCATCGCCTGTGGTAGAGTGAGGCACAGCCCGTGGTCAACTGAGGATTGTCTCATTGGTCGACGAAGGCATTGCCCATGGTAGAGCAAGGCACAACCCGTGGTTGAGAAGGCATCACCTGTGGTAGAGTGAGGCACTGCCCATGGTGGAGCAAGGCATTGGCCATGGTAGAGCAAGGCATTACCTATGAGCAACTGAGCACACAGCCTGTGGTCAACCAAGGGCTTTCTCCATGGTCAATCCAACCATTGCTCATGGTAGAGCAAGGCACAGCTTGTGGTAGAGAAGGCATCACTCATGGTAGAGCAAGGCACAACTTGTGCTGTAGCAAGGCATTGCCTATTGTAGATCTACACACTGCTTGTGAGCGACCAAGCAGATGGCCCCTGGTTGACTGAGGGCTGTATCATTGGTCGACCAAGCCATCGCCCATGGTTGGACAAGGCACAGCTTGTGATCAAGCAAGGCACCACCCGTGGTAAAGCAAGGCACCGCCTGTGGTAGAGCAAGGCACAGCCCATGGTCGAACATCCCGTTGCCCATGGTAGAGCAAGGGACAGCCCATGGTCAAGGCACAGCCCGTGGTCGAGCAAGGCATTGCCCAAGGTAGAGCTAGGCACAGCCCATGAGAGACCAAGCATAAAGCCCATGCTCGACCTAGCCATCACCTGTGGAAGAGCAAGTCACAGCCCATGGTCAACCGAGCCATCGCCCATGGCAGAGCAAGGCATTGCCCATAGTCGACTGAGGGATGTCTCTGAGGTTGACCAAGCCATCACTCTTGCTAGAGCAAAGTACAGCACATGGTCGAGAAAGGCATTGCCTGGGATCTAGCAAGGCACTGCCTGTGAGCAATCAAGCACACGGCCCATGGCTGACCAAGGGCTGTCTCTGTGGTTGCCCAAGCCATCGCCCATGGTACAGCAAAGCACAGCCCATGGTCTAGAAGCTGTCACCTGTGGTAGAGCAAGGCACAGCCAGCATTCAACCAAGCAATTGCCTGTGTTAAAGCAAGGCACAACACATGGTCAAGCAATGCATTGCCTGAGATTGAACAAGCCATTGCTCATGGTAGAGCAAGGCACAGCCCATAAGCAATCAAGCACACAGCCTGTGGCCAACCAAGGGCTGTTTCCATGGTTGCCCAAGTCATCGCCCGTGGTACAGCAAAGCACATCCTGTGGTCGAGAAGCCATTGCCCATGGTAGAGCAAGGCACAGCCTGAGGTCAACTAAGCAATTGCCCGTGTTAAAGCAAGGCACAGCCCATGGTCAAGCAATGCATTGCCCCTGATCAAGCAAGCAATTGCTCATGGTAGAGCAAGGCATCTCCTGTGGTAGAGCCAGGCATAGCCCGTGGCCGATCGAGGGATGTCTCCATGGTCTCTAAGGCCATTGTTTGTGGTAGAGCGAGGCACAGCCCATGGTCAAGCAAGTCATTGCCCATGGTAAAGCAAGGTATAGCCCATGGTCAAGCAAGACAATGCCAGTGGTAGAGGAAGGCTCTGGCCGCGGTCAAATAAGCCATTGCCCATCGTAGAGTGAGGCACAGCCTTTGGTCGACCAAGCCATTGCCCATGGTGGAGCAACGCATTGCCCCTGGTAAAGCAAGGGACGGCCTGTGGTTGAGCAAGGAATCGCACATGGTAGAGCAAGGTACAGCCAGTGAGTGACTGAGTGCACAGCTCCTGGTTGACTGAGGGCTGTCTTCGTGGTCGACCAAGCCATTGCCCATTGTAGAATGAGGCAAAGCCTGTGGTCAAGCAAGGCACAGCCTATGGTTGAGCAAGGAAACACCCAAGGTAGGGCGAGGCCCTGCCCATGAGCGACTGAGCGCACAACCTGTGGTCGACCATGGGCTCTCTCTGTGGTAGACCAAGCCATCAGCCACGGTAGAGCAAGGCACAGCCCGTGGTCAAGCAAGGCATCACCCGTGGTCGTGCAAGGCACAGCCAGTGGTTGAGTAAAGCATCACTCGAGGTACAGCCAGGCACAGCTGGGAGCGACAGAGCACACAGCCCGTGGTTGACCAAGCCATCACCCATGGTACAGCAAGGCACAGCCCATGGTTGCCCTAGGCATCACCCGTGGTAGAGCAAGGCACTGCCCGTGGTCAACCAAGAGCTTTCACCGTGCTCGATCATGGCGTCACCCCATGATTAACCAACGGCTATCACCATTGTCGAGCAAGGCATTGACCATGGTAGAGAAAGGCACTGCCCATGAGCAACTGAGCGCACTGCCCGTGGTCAACTAGGGTTCTCTCCATGGTCGACCAAGGGAAAGCCAGTGGTCGAGCAAGGCATCGCTCATGGTAAATCGAGGCACGGCCCCTGGTGGAGCAAGGCACTGCCCATGAGCGACTGAGCAGACAACCTATGGTTGACTAGGGGCTATCTCCGTGGTTGACCAAGCCATTGCCCAGGATAGAGCAAGGTATAGCCTCGGGTGCAGAAGGCATTGCCTGTGGTAGTGTGAGGAAGAACCATTGGTCAATAAGGCATTGCCCGTGGTAGAGCCAGGGACAGCCAGAGGTTGAGAAGGCATCGCCCATGGTCGACCATGCCATTGCCCGTCATAGAGCAAGCCACAACCTGTGGTCTAGCAAGGCATCACCAGTGGTAGAGGAAGGCATTGCTCGTGGTCAACCAAGAGCTATCGCCGTGGTCGATCAAGGCATTGACAGTGGTAGAGCAAGGCGCTGCCTATGAGTGACTGAGCACACAGCCTGTGGTTGACTAAGGGCTATCACTCGTGGTAGAGCAAGGCACAGCCCATCGTTGAGCAAGGCATCATCGGTGGTAGAGCAGGGCACAACCTGTGGTCCACCATGCCATTCCCCATGGAGTAGCAGGGCATCGCTCGTGGTAGAGTAAGGCACAGCCCATGGTTGACCAAGGCATCACCTGCAGTAGAGCAAGGCATGGCCCGTAGTCGACCAAGACCTGTTGCCGTGGTCAACCAAGGCATCAACCGTGGTAGAGGAAGGCACTGCCCATGAGCGACTGAGTGAGCAACCTGTGGTCAACTAGGGGCTGTCACCATGGTCGGCCATGCCATTGCCTGTGGTAGAGCAAGGGACCACCAGTGGTCAAGCAAGACTTCACCAGTGCTAGAGCAGGGCACAGCCCATGGTGGAGCAATGCATTGCCCATGGTAGAGCAAGGCACTGCCTGTGAGAGACCGAGCACACAGCATGTGGTCAATTGAGGGCTGTCTCCATGGTCAAACAAGCCATCGCCTGTGGTAGAGCACTGCACAGCCCATGGTCAAGAAGGCATCACCTGTTGTCGACCATGCAACTGCCCATGGTGGAGAAAGGCATCACTTGTCATAGAGCATGGCACAGCTGGTGGTCGAGCAATGCATCACCCGTGGTAGAGCAAGGCACTGCCCATGAGAGAGCAAGTGCACGGCCTGTGGTCGACCGATGGCTGTCTCTGTGGTCGAGCAAGCCAGGGCCAGTGGTAGAGCAACGCACAGGCCGTGGTTGAGCAAGCCATTGCCCGTGGTAGAGCAAGGCGCAGCTTGTGGTCGGCCAAGTGATTGCCTGTGGTAGAGCAAGGCACAGCCTGTGGTCAAGTAAGGCATCACCAGTGGTAGAGCAAGGAACAACCTGTGGTTGAGCATGGCATTGCACGTGGTAGGGCAAGGCACTGCCCGTGAGCAACCGACTGCACAGCCCATGGTCGACTGAGGGGCATCTCTGTCATTGACCAAGCCATTGCCCATGGTAGAGCAAGGCGCACCTGTGGTAGAACATGCCATTGCCCTTGGTAGTGCAAGGCATGGCCTGTGGTCGAGCAAGGCATCACCCAAGGTAGAGCCAAGCACTACTCTTGAGTGACCGACCTCACTGCCTGTGGTCAACCGGGGGTTGTCTCAGTGGTTGACCAAGACATTGCCGGTGGTAGAGCAAGGCATAGCCCATCATTGAGCAAGGCATTGCCCATGGTAGAGCGAGGCACAGCCCAAGGTCAAGCAAGGCATCCCCCGAGGTAAAGGAAGGCACAGCCTATGGTCGAGCAGGGCAACACCTAAGGAGGAGCCGGGCACTACCTCAAGCAACCAAGCACAATGACCATAGTCGACCAGGCCATCACCCATGGTACAGCAAGGCACAGCCCATGGTCTAGCAAGGCATCACCCGAGGTATAGCTAGGGACTGCCCGAGAGCGACCAAGCGCACAGCCTGTAGCCGACTGAGGGCTGTGTCCATGGTTGACCAAGCCATCGCTCATGGTAGAGCGAGGCACAGCCCACAGTCGACCAAGCCATGGCCCATGGAAGTGCAAGGCACAGCCCGTGGTGGAGCAAGGCATCGCCCATGGTAGAGGGAGGCATAACCCATGGTTGAACTTGCCATTGCCCGTGGTGGAGCCAGGCACAGCCTGTGGTCGAGCAAGGCATCGCCCATGGTAGAGCAAGGCACCACCCATGGTCAAGCAAGACATCGCGATGGTAGAGCTAGGCACAGTCTGTGGTCAAGCAAGGCATCGCCCAAGGAAGTGCCAGGCACTGCCCGTGAGCGACTGAGTGCACAATAGCCCGTGGTTGGGTCGGGCATCGCCCAAGGTTGGGCAATGCACAGCCAGTGGTCGAGCACAGCATCACCCGAGGTAGAGCAAGGCACTGCCGTGAGTGACCGAGCACACAGCCTATGGTCAACCAAGCCATGGCCCATTGTAGAGCAAGGCACAGCCCATGGTGGAGAAAGGCATCGCTCGTGATGGAGCAAGGCACTGCCCGTGGTCGACCACAGCTTTGCCCATGGTAGAGCAAGGCACTGCCCATGGTTGACCAAGATCTGTCACCATGGTCGATCAAGGCATCACCCCTTGGTCGATGAAGGGCTGTCATCATTGTCAAGCAAGACTTTGCTCGTGGTAGAGCAAGGCACTGCCATTGAGTGACTGAGTGCACAAGCCGTGGACGTTCAAGGCATTGCTTGTGATTTACCAAGGGCTATGACCGTGGTTGACCAAGGCAACGCCCGTGGGGAAACTAGCACAGCCCATGTGCGACCAAGTGCACAGCATGTGGTTGACCAAGGGCTGTCTCCGTGGTCGACCAAGCCATCACTCGTGGTGGAGCAATGCATCGCCCATGGTAGACCAAGGCAGAGGCCATTGTCTAGCAAGGCACTGCCAGTCAACAACCGAGCGCACTGCCCATGGTCGACTGAGTGCGGCCTCCATGGTTGACCAAGCCATCGTCTGTGGTAGACCAAGGCCCAGCTCATGGTCAAGCATGGCATCGCCTGTGGTAGAGTGAGGCACAGACCATGGTCGACCAAGCCATTGCTCGTAGTAGAGCTTGGCACAACCCATCATCAACCACTGCATCACCTGTGGTAGAGCACAGCACAGCCTGTGGTCTAGCAAGGCATTGCCCGTAGTAGAGCAATGCACAGCCCTTCATCGACCAGGCCATTGGCCATGGTAGAGCAACACACAGGACATGGAGGAGCAAGGCATCACCCGTGGTAGAGCAAGGCACAGCCCATTGTTGACCAAGGCATCGCCTGTGGTAGAGCAAGGCACTACCCATTGTCGACCATGCGCTGTTGCCATGGTCGATCAAGGCTTCACCCTGTCATCAACCAAGGGCTGTTGCCATGGTCGAGCAAGGCACTGCCCCTGAGCGAGCGAGGCATCACCCATGGTAGAGCATGGCACAGCCCATGGTTGAGCAAGCCATTGCCCGGGGTAGAGCAAGGCACGACCCATGGTCAAGCAAGGCATCACCCGTGGTGGAGTGATGCACAGCCCTTGGTCGAAAAAGCCATTGCCCATGTTAGGGCACGGCACAACCTGAGGAGGAGCAAGTCATCGCCAGTGGTAAAAGATGGCACAGCCCGTGGTTGAGCAAGGTTTCGCCCATGCTAGAGCAAGGCATGGCCGGTGGTTGACTGAGCGCTATCGCCATGGTTGATTAATGCATCACCCCAAGATCAACCAAGGGCTGGTGCCATGGTCAAGCAAGGCATCGCCCATGGTAGAGCAAGGCACTACACATGATTGACAAAGTCCACAGCCCATGGTCAATCAAGGCATCGCCCATGAATGACCAAGTGCTGTCACAGTGGACAAGCAAGGCACTGCCCATGAGTGACCAAGCACACAACCCATGGTCAATCAAGGCATTACAAGTCATTAACCAAGGGCTGTCACCCTGGTCAAGCAAGGCATCGCCCATGGTAGAGCAAGGCACTGCCCTTCAGCGACCAAGCACACAGCCCTTGGTCGACCAAGGGCTGTCTCCATGGTTGATCAAGACATTGCCTGTGGTAGAGCAAGGCACAGCCTGTGGTCGATCATGGCATTGCCTGTGATCAATGAAGGGCTATCTCCGTGGTTGACCAAGCCATCGCTCATGGTGGAGCAAGGCACCACTCGTGGTAGAGCATGGCACAGCCCATGGTTGAGCAAGGCATTGCCTGTGGTAGAGCAAGGCACTCCCCATGAATGACAAAGTGCACAGTCCATGGACAACTAAGGCCTGTCTCCAAGGTCGACCTATCCATCGCTCATTGTAGGGCAAGGCATAGCCCATGGTTGAGCATGGTATCGCCTGTGGTAGAGTGCGGCACAACCTGTGGTTGACCACGCCATGGCCCGTGGTAGAGCAAGGCACAGCTGGTGGTGGAGCAAGGCATTGCTCTTGGTAGAGCAAGGTACTGCCCGTGAGCAACCGGGCAGACAGCCCATGATAGAGCAAGGCATTGCCCATAGTCAACCAAGAGCTGCGCGCATACCCATGTTCAACCAAGGACTGTCTCCAGGGTCGACCAAGCCATTGCCTGTGGTAGAGCAAGGCATAGCCCGTGCTCGAGCAGGGCATTGCCCATGGTTGGGCAAGGCACAGCCCATGGTCAAGGAAGGCATCACCCAAGGTAGAGCAAGGCACTGCTCGTGGTTGACCGGGGGCTATCTCCATGGCCGACCAAGCCATCGCCATAGTAGAACAGGGCACAGCCCATGGTCGACCATGCCAATGTCCATGGTGGAGCATGGCGTCACCCATGGTAGAGCAAGGCACTGCCTATGGTCAACCATGAGCTGTCACAGTGGTCGAGCAAGGCAACGACTGTGGTAGAGGAAGGCACTGCCTGTGAGCGACTGAGCGCACAACCCTTGGCCTACCAAGGGCTGTCTCCATGGTTGACCAAGGCATTGCCCATGGTAGATCGAGGCACAGCCCATGGTCGACCAAGCCATGGCCCATGGTAGAGCAAGGCACAACCAGTGTTCGAGCAAGGCATTGCTCGTGGTAGTGCAAGGCAAAGCCCGTGGTTGACCAAGCCATTGCCCATGGTCAAGCATGGCAACACCCTTGGTAGTGCTAGGCACAGCCTGTGGCTGAGCAGGGCATTGCCCATGGTAGAGCAAGTCACTGCCCGTAGTTGACCAAGCACTGTTACTGTGGTTGATCAAGGTGTCACCCAATGATCAAACAAGTGCTGTCGCCATGGTTGAGCAAGGCATTGCCCATGGTAGAGCAGGGCACTGCCCATCAGCAACTGTTTGCACAGCCCATGGTTGATCTACGCAGCGTTCGTGATCGACCAAGGGCTGTCACCATGGTAGACCAATGCGTCGGCCATGGTAGTTCAAGCCACTGCCCGTGAGTGACCAAGCGCACAGCTCATGGTCAACTGAAGGCTGGCTCCATGGTTGACCAAGCCATTGCCTGTGGGAGAGCTAAGCACAGCCAGTGGTGGACCGAGAGCTGTCTCCATGGTCGACCAAGCCATCGCCCTTGGTACAGCAAGGCACAGCCCATGTTCGAGCCAGGCATTGCCCATGGTTGTTGGGCAAGGCACAGCCAGTGGTGGAGCAAGGCATTGCCTGTGGTTGACTGAGGGCTGTCTCCGTGGTAGACCAAGGCATCGCATGTGGTTGGCAAAGGCACAGCCCATGGTTGAGCATGGCATCACCCATTGTAGAGCAAGGCATAGCCCATGGTTGAACATGCCATGGCCCTTGGTATTGCGAGGCCCAGCCTGTTGTTGAGCAAGGCATCACCCAAGGTAGAGCAAGGCACTGCCCATAAGAGACCATCAATACAGCCCATCGTTGACCGAGCCATGACTCGTGGTAGAGCAAGGCACAGCCCGTGGTCGACCAAGGGCAATCTCCGTGGTCCTCCAAGCCATCGCCCGTGATCAAGCATGGCATCACCCGTGGTAGGGTGAAGAACAGTCGTGGTCAAACAAACCATTGCCCATGGTAGAGCAAGGCACAGCCCATGGTCAAGCAAGGCACCTCCCATGGTAGAGCCTGGCACAGTCTGGGGTCAAGCAAGGCATCGCCCATGGCAGAGCTAGGCGCTGCCCATGAGCGACCAAGCACACAGCTGGTGGCTGACCAAGGGCCATCTCCATGGTCAATGAAGCCATCACCCATGGTAGAGCAAGGCACAGCCTGTGGTTGATCAAGGCAACGCTCATAGCAGAGCAAGGCATAGGCCGTAGTCGAGCAAGCCATCACGCGTGGTAGAGTGAGGCACAGCCTTTGTTTGACCAAGCCATTGCCCATGGAAGAGCAAGGCACAGCCCAAGGTCGAGCAAGGCAATGCACATGGTCAAGCAATGCACAGCCCTTGAGCGACCGAGTGCACAGCTTGTGGTCCACCAAGGGCTATCTCCATGGTTGACCAAGCCAATCCCCGTGGTAGAGCGAGGCACAGCCCGTGTCAAGGAAGGCATCGCCCATGGTATGGCCAAGCACAGCCCATGGTCGAGCAAGGCATCCCTCGAGGTAGAGCCAAGCGCTGCCCATGAACGACTGAGAGCATAGCCCATGGTCGACCAAGCCATCGCCTGTGGTAGAGCAAGGCACAACCTTTGGTTGAGCAACGCATAGCCCGTGGTAGAGTGAGGCAAAACACATGGTCAAACAAGGCATTGCCTGTGGTAGAGTGTGGCACAGCCTGTGGTTGAGCAAGCCATCACCCGTGGTAGAGCAAGGCACAGCCCATGGTCAAGCAGGGCATCGCCTGAGATAGAGGTGGGCACTGGCCATAAATGACTGAGTGCACAGCCCATGGTTGACCAAGGGCTGTCTCCATGGTCAACCAAGCCATTGCTGGTGGCAAAGCAAGGCACAGTCATGGTCGAGCAGGGCATCATCCATGTAGAGCAATGCACAATGTGTGGTTGGGCTCAGCATCGCCCAAGGTAGAACCAGGCACTGCCCATGAGCTACCAAGTGCATAGCCCATGGTCAACCGAGGGCTGTCTACCTAGTTGACCAAGCCATCACTCATTGTAGAGTGAGGCACTGCCTGTGGTCGACTGAGGGCTGTCTCCGTCATCGACAAAGCCATCGCCCATGGCAGATGAAGGCATTTCCTGTGGTTGAACCGAGGGCTGTCTGCAAGGTCCACCAGGTCATCACCCTTCATAGAGAAACCCACAGCCCGTAGTTGAGCAAAGCATCACATGTGGTTCGGCAAGGCACAGCCCATGGTTGAGCAAGGCATCGCCCTTGGTAGAGCAGGGCACAGCCCATGGCCAAGAAAGGCATCACCCTTCGTAAAGCAGGGAACAGCCCATGGTCGAGCAAGGCGTTGCCCCTGGTTGGGCAAGGCGCAGCCTGTGGTCAAGCAAGGCATCGCCCATGGTAGAGCGAGGCACAGCCCTTGGTCAACATGCCATTGCCCATGGAAAAGAAAGGCAATGCACGTGGTTGAGCAAGGCTTCGCTCATGGTAGAGCAAGGCCCAGCCCATGGTCGAGCAAGGCATCACTGGAGGTAGAGCCAGGCACTGCCCATGACAGACCAAGTGTTCAGCCCATGGTCATCTGAGCCATCAGCCATGGAAGAGCAAGGCACATCCCGTGCTTGAGCAAGGTATCACCCGTGGTAGAGCAAGGCACAGGCCATTGCCGAGCAAGCCATCGCCCATGATACAATGAGGCACAACCTTTGGTTGACCAAGCCATTGCCCATGGTCGGGCATGGCATTGCACATCGTAGAGCAAGGCATGACCCATGAGTGACCGAGTGCACACCACCAGATCGACCAAGGGCTGTCTCTGAGGTTAACCGAGCAATCACCCCATGGTTGAATGACACAAAGCACGTGGTCAAGCAAGGAGTCACCCGAGGTAGAGCAAGGCATGGCCCGTGGTTGAGCAAGCCACTGCCCATGGTAGAGCAAGGCACAGCCATGGTCGAGCAGGGCATCGCCTGTGGTAGAGCCTGGCACTGGCCATGAGCAACTGAGTGCACTGCCCATGGTCAACTGAGGGCTGTCTCCATGGTCAACCAAGCCATCGCCGGTGGGAGAGCAAGGCACAGTCCATGGTCAAGCAACGCATAGCAAGTGGTAGAGCAAGGCATAGCCCATGGTTGAACAAGCCATTGCCCGTGGTAAAGCTAGGCACAGCCCGTGGTCCAGCAAGCCATCGCCCATGGTAGATCAAGGCACCGCTTGTGGTCAAGGAGGGCATCGTCCAAGGTAGAGCCAGGTACTGACAGTGAGCAATTGAGCACACAGCCCATGGTTGACCGAGGGCTGTCTCTGTGGTCGACCAAGCCATCACTGATGGAAAAGCAAGGCATTGCCTGTGGTAGGGTGAGGCACAGCCCGTGGTTCATTAAGCCATTGCCCATGGTAGAGCAAGGCACAGCTTGTGGTTGAGCTGGCATCTCCCATGGTAGACCCAGGCACAACCCATTGTCGAGCAAGGCATCGCCTGTGGTAGAGGAAGGCGCTGCCTGTATGTGACCAAGTGCACAGCCCATGGTCTACCAAGCCATCACCCAAGGTACAGCATGGCTCAGCCTGTGGTTGAGCAGGGTATCACCCACGGTAGAGCGAAGCACAGCCCATGGTCAACCAAGCCATGAACCATGGTAGAGCGAGGCACAGCCCGTGGTGGAGCAAGGCATTACTCATGGTTGAGCGAGGCACTGGCCGTGAGCGACCCAGCACATAGCCCGTGGTCAAATGAGGGCTGCCTCTGTGGTCGATCAAGCCAACGCCTGTGGTAGAGCAAGGCACAGCCCTTCGTCGAGCAAGGTATCACCCGTGGTAGGGTGATGCACATCCCATGTTGAACATGCCATTGCCAGTGTTACAGGTAGGCATAGCCCATGGTCGAGAAAGGCATCAACAGTGGATGACCAAGGCACCACCTGTGGTCGAAAAAGGCATCGCCCATAGCAGAGCATGGCACAACCAGTGGTCAAGCAAGGCACTACCAGTGGTAGAGTGAGGCACAGTCCGTGGTTGACCAAGCCATTGTCTGTGGTACAGTGAGGCACAACCCATTGTTGTGCAATGCAATGACCATGGTAGAGCCAGCCATAGTGTGTGGTCGGGGCATTGCCCATGGTAAAGCAAGGCACTGCCCATGGTAGACCAAGCACTGTCATTCTGGCTGATCAAGGCATCACTTGTGGTAGAGTGTTAGACCCTTGAGCTCAAGCCCCGGAGAATGCGTACCACAAGCCGTACCTCAGGGTAGTGGTAGCGCATAGCATGCACGCGAGGATGCGTGGGCAGTCAAGTGCGAGGTGTTGGGATGAATTGCAGGTCCATGAGCGGGCAAGTATGGAGATGGTCACACAAGCGTGCGCGGAGGCACCAGTGAAGGGGACGATCGATCAAGGCTCGGCAGAGTGTCAAGGGATCAGATTGTGGCCATGGAGTGTCACTGTTCACAAGTAGGCGAATGTGCGTATGGGTGGTGAGGATGTCCACGAGCAAGGCACAATGCAACGCTCAAGGATGCTCAGTGAACAAGATGTGACCGAACAACGGCACTCTAGGAGTGCGCACTACTCGATAGGCCCGGCAAACGCTAAGGGAATGCCTGACACTTAGCGGCTGGTGAGTTGACTACTTGTGAAGATCAAATAAGTCCTTGACCATGCTCGAGCACCGTTGGATGTAGCAATCCTGATCGAACAGCTGTGATCGTAGGAGACGATCATGGACGTGGGCCCCGAAGGAGAGTGGATCGGATCGACGATGCTGAGTCAACGCCAAGTCATCCATACTTGGTCAAGCAGACAATCAGGGAAACATTCTCTCGGGATATGGCAAATCAATCTGTTATGGAAACAATCTTGCAGATTGCAAATAGACGGCCAAGATTGAACAGATCGAGATCTGATGAAGAGAAGCAAGGGATTCAAATATATCAGTTGCCATATCTAGTCTGCTAGGCTCCTCTATATAAAGGGGGTCAGTCTCATTCTCAAAGACAACCAAAAATTCTCAGAGGAGAGACACAGAGAGCCAGAGACTCCAAGAGAGTGGAAGTCAAGTCAAAGCAAGTAGTTTGGTGTCCTTGAGAGAAGGCACAAGACGGGTGGGGAGTGCAAGCAAGGAGAGACTGTGAGGCATATACTCATGTGACTGCGTGTAAGTGTACTTGTAGTAGATGTGAATACGAGTTACGTTTTCCCAATTGTGTTCTTGTGTTCCTTGGTGTTGCTTTTGCGATTTTGTGATCGAACGACCTCAACGATACGCGCAGTGTGGGTGTGGCTGGTCGGCAAGCGGAGTGTCGACGCCTAGCGGGGTGTGGAAAAATTTGTTGTCCGCATTGGCCCCGTGACAGTTGGTATCAGAGCTAGTTTGTCCGTGACAAGCTAGAGTACTTGGGATCATGGTGCTGCATTTGGGTGGAGAATACCCTTTTTCAAAGATCACGCGTACCCTACAATCAGCAATCGTGTAGACTAGGGCGATGGAAGCATTGCGGGAGTGATTGGCAGCGCTAGAAGGCCGTATTGTAGAGCTCAATGAACGAGTAGACCCGACCGCTACACTGGAACCCCGTGTTGCTGCTTTGGAGGACAATGTCGGCGAAGGCGACGATCTTGGAGGAACCGTGACTGATCTACTGAAGGCGATCAGGCTTGATGTGGCAACCCTGAAGGATGATGTGGTCCTGATCAAGCGACAACTGGTGTCCCAGGCGAGGCCATCGACTGAGCCTCGTGGGAAGATGAAGGTCCCGGAGCCAAAGGCGTTTGAAGGAACAATGAGTTCCAAGGATCTAGAGAACTTCATATGGGATATGGAGAACTACTTCGCTGCTGCGAAGATCCCCAACGCTGAGAAGGTCATGATCACCACCATGTATCTTGCCAAGGAAGCAAGAAGGCCCAGCATATGGACAAGGACAAGAAGTCCAAGTCCTACCTGACAAGAAAGTCAGGGAAGGGCAAGGAGAAGCAGCTGACCCAACCAGGCAAGGGAAAGGCTAAGGTGATCGAGGGAGCCAACGGGAAGGACCCTTGTACGCACCCAGGCTGCTTCATATGTAACGGACCCCACAGGGCAAAGGAGTGCCCAAAGAGGGAGGGGAAGGTTACTGCCCTACGGTCGGATGACTCTGACGAGGATAGCATGCAGCGTGTTGCCCCACTGCAGGCCCTAGGCACTATGCGGAGTGAGCGCTTGGATGTACGCCACAGTTTGTTATTCGTGGATGTAACCTTGGATTGGTAGAAGGATGTCAGCCTTGGTGGATACTGGTGCCACCAACACATTCGTATCAGATCGGATGGTATGACCCTTGGAGTTGCGAGTGGAACGCTCTCACAACCAATTGAAGGCGGTGAACTCCAAGAGCCAACCGATGGGCGGGTTGGCAAGAGATGTGCCCATCAAGATAGATGCTTGGGAGGGTACGATAAACCTGATGGTGGTTCCTTTGGATGACTATGACCTCATCCTTGGAAATAGCTTCTTTGCAGATGCATCCATCACCATCATGCCTCATGTGGGAGGCATTGTCATTGGAGATCCACAACGACCCTGTTTTGTGCAAGGATACCAAGGCCTTGCACGCTCCGAGGAGGTAGCCACGGAAAAGGTATCTGCAATGCAATTGGTGCGAGGAATGAAGAAGGGGTATCCCACTTACCTTGCGGCTATTAGGGAAGCGGAAATGCAAGAGACGGAGGCAGACCCTAAGATTCCACACAAGGTAGTGGAAGTGCTCGAGCAATTCCAGGATGTGATGCCGGAGGAGTTACCAAGAGGGCTACCGCCATGCTGAGCGATAGATCACAAGATAGAACTACAGCCAGGCACCGTTCCCCCAGCCAAAGCCCCGTATCGGATGTCCCCTAAGGAGCTGGTAGAGCTGCGAAGTCAGTTGACTGAGTTGCTATATGCGGGAAAGATCCAACCATCCAAAGCCCCTTATGGAGCCCCGATGTTATTCCAGGAGAAGTAGGATGGCTCTCTCCAGTTGTGTGTCGACTACCGTGGATTGAACAAGGTCACGGTAAAGAACAAGTACCCGGTGCCCTTGATTGCAAACCCGTTTGATCGCCTAGGTGAGGCGACGGTCTTCTCCAAGCTTGACTTGCATTCAGGATATTGGCAAGTCCGCATCGCCAAAGGAGACGAGTCCAAGACCACAATGGTAACTTGTTATGGATCCTTTGAATTCCTAGTAATGCCATTCGGTTTGACCAATGCTCCTGCCACAATTTGCAACTTGATGAATGATGTGTTTCACGACATGCTAGATCAGTTTGTGGTCATCTATTTGGACGATATTGTCGTGTATAGCAAGGACTTGGCACAACATGTGCAGCACTTGCAGGCTGTTTTTGAACGGCTAAGGCAACACTCCCTATATGTAAAGAGGGAGAAGTGCGAGTATGGCATGCAGGAGATCCGATTTCTGGGCCATGTGATTGGCTAGGGACTGGTGCAGATGGACCCCAAGAAGGTGCAGGCGATCCAAGATTGGCCTCCACCAAAGTCGGTGTCCGAGTTGCGGAGTTTCTTGGGATTGGCCAACTACTACCACAAGTTTATCAAGGGGTACTCAAAGAAGGTGAGTCCCTTGACTGATCTGTTGTGGAAAGATCAAAAGTGGACATGGGACGAGGATTGTGATGTGGCCTTCTCCAAATTGAAGACCGCCATTGTATCGAAGCCCGTGCTCAAGCTCCCGGATTTTGAGAAGCCGTTTGAGGTGCATACAAATGCCTCAGATCGTGTTGTGGGAGGAGTTCTCGTGCAAGATGGACATCCCGTGGCGTTCGAGAGTTGGAAGTTGAAGCCTACTGAGCAGCACTACTCAGCACACGAGAATGAGATGCTGGCTGTGGTGCATTGCTTGAGGGTGTGGCGAGTGTACTTGCTGGGAACCACATTCGTGGTCAAGACGGACAACATCGCCAATACCTTCTTCAAGTCACAACCGAAGTTGTCACCAAGGCAAGCGCGGTGGCAAGAGTTCCTAGCGGAGTATGACTTCGAGTGGGAACACTGACCGGGAAGGCACAACCTAGTGGCAGATGTGCTCAATCGGAAGACTTCGGACCAGTTGGCGGCTTTGAATCAAGTTACCTCCGACTTCCTCCAGGAAGTCAAGATCACTACACTAGGGGACAAGACATATCAACTCCTAGTGGAGCAAGTCAAAGATGGGACAGTGAGACGGTATTGGCTGGAAGATGGGCTGCTTTATGGCAAAGGTGGCCGTTTGCTTGTCCCTAGCGGGGGGGGGGGGGATTATGCTACCAGCTAATGAAGGAGAGTCATGATAGTCCTTGGGCTGGACATCCAGGCCGTGAGCGGATGCTAACTCTATTGTCAAGGTCCTATGTTTGGCCAAAGATGGCCGATGACATTGAGTTATACGTCAAGACTTGTCTTATGTGCCAACAAGACAAGGTGGAGAGGCGAGCAGAGGCTAGTCTCCTACAACCCTTGGCAGTGCCAAAGAAGCCTTGGGTATCAGTTTCCATGGACTTTGTGTTCGGGTTTCCAGAGGTGAAGGGTTATACGATAGTGATGGTGGTTGTGGACCGATTCTCCAAGTACGCAATTTTCACCCCCGTGACCAAGAATTGCACAGCTGAAGCTGCTGTTGAGGCATTCTATCGCTCCGTGGTGAAGCTCTTTGGAGTCCCGACGGAGATAGTGAGTGACTGAGATGCTCGGTTCATAGGCAACTTCTGGACGTGTTTGTTTGGACAGCTAGGATCCGAACTGAAGTTCTCAATGGCCAATCATCCACAAACGGACGGCCAGACAGAACGAGTGAATGTGCTGCGGGAGGAGTACTTGAGGCATTATGTCTCAACCAGTCAATGGAATTGGTTAGACTTGCTGAACTCTGCTTAGTTGTCTTACAACTTGAACCGCTCCTTAGCTACAGGTCATAGCCCCTTTGAGTTGGCAATGGGCTACCAACCACTAATGCTGCAGGAGGTGGCGTTGTAGCACAAAGAAGGGCCTTGCCCGGCAGCATATTGATTCGTGCGTGACAAGCAGGAGATGATGGAAGAGGCAAGAGATAGCCTCGCCAAAGCTACTAAGCGAATGAAGAAGTATGTAGACAGGAACCGAAGACCATTGGAGTTCCAGGTGGGGGACTTAGTGATATTGAAGCTCACCCCACAAATATGGAAGAAGATCACGAGCAAGCGCTGGCACAAGGGCTTGTTCTAGTGGTACGACGGACCTTTTGAAGTGATCAAGAGAGTTGGGCCGGTAGCCTATCGGCTAGCACTACCAGAGAGGATGAAGGTGCACCCGACATTCCACGTCAGTTTCATTAAGCCTTACCATCGAGACGAGGAGCATCCAGAGCGCAACTAGGTGAAGTGCGCCCCTCTCACCGTGAGGAAGGAGCTCGACAAGGAGGTGGAAGGCATACTTGATCACCGAGTGCTGGGTTACAGTAAGATGAACAGGAGGACGGAGTACTTGGTCAAGTGGAAGGACCTACTTGAGTCAAAGGCGACTTGGGAGAAGGATGTCACACTATGGCAGTACGAAGACCTCATCTGGTAGTACCGAGAGTCTCATTCAACGAGGGCGTCGAATCCCATGGGTGGGGGAGGTTTGTTAGACCCTTGAGCTCAAGCCCCAGAGAATGCGTACAACAAGTCATACCTCGGGGTAGTGGTAGCGCATAGCATGCACGCGAGGATGCGCGGGCAATCAGGTGCGAGGTGTTGAGATGAATTGTAGGTCCATGAACGGGCAAGTATGGAGATGGTCACACAAGTGTGCGCGGAGGCACTAGTGAAGGGGACGATCGATCAAGGCTCGGCAAAGTGCCAAGGGATCAGATTGTGGCCATGGAGTGCCACTATTCAGAAGTAGGTGAATGTGGGTATGGGTGGTGAGGATGTCCACGAGCAAGGCATGATGCAACGCTCAAGGATGCTCGGTGAACAAGATGTGACTGAGCAACGGCACTCTAGGAGTGCGCACTACTCGATAGGCCTGGCAAACGCTAAGGGAATGACTGACACTTAGCGGCTAGTGAGTTGACTACTTGTGAAGATCGGATAAGTCCTTGACTATGCTCGAGCACCGTTGGATGCAGCAATCCTGATTGGATGGCTGTGATCGTAGGAGGCGATCATGGACGTGGGCCCTGAAGGAGTGGGTCGGATCGACGATGCTGAGTCAGCGCCAAGTCATATGTACCTGATCAAGCAGACAATTAGGGAAAGATTCTCCCAGGATATGGCAAATCAATTTGTTATGGAAATAATCTTGGAGATTGCAGATCGACGGCCGAGATTGAACAGATCGAGATCTAATGGAGAGAATCAAGGGATTCAGATATATCAGTTGCCATATCTAGTATGCTAAGCTCCTCTATATAAAGGGGGTCAGTCTCATTCTCAGAGACAACCAAGAATTCTCAGAGGAGAGACACAGAGTGCCAGAGACTCCTAGAGAGTGGAAGTTGAGTCAGAGCAAGCAGTCCGGTGTCCTTGAGAGAAGGCACAAGACGGGTGGGGAGTGCAAGTAGGGAGAGACTGTGAGGCATATACTCGTGTGACTGCATGTAAGTGTTCTGATCTGGGATTGGTTTTTTCATGTACTTGTAGTAGATGTGAATACAAGTTACATTTTCCCAATTGTGTTCTTGTGTTCCTTGGTGTTGCTTTTGCGGTTCTGTGATCGAACGACCTCGATGGTATGCGCAGTGTGGGTTTGGCTGGTCAGCAAGTGGAGTGTCGACGCCTAGCGGGGTGTGGAAAAATTTGTGGTCCGCATTGGCCCCGTGACTTAGAGTATGGCATAGCTCGTGAGCAACTGAGTGCACAGCCCGTGGTCAATCAAGGCATCGACCATGATCGACCAAGGGCTGTTGCCATGGTCGACCAAGGCATCAACCATGGTGGAGCAAGGCACTGACAGTAAGTGACCAAGCACACAGCCCGTGATCAACAGAGGGCTGTCTCCATGGTGGACCAAGCCATTGCCCATGGTAGAGCAAGGTACACCCCATGGTTGATTGAGGGCTGTCTCCGTGGTCAACCAAGCCAATGCCCTCGGTAGAGGAAGGCACAGCCCGTGGTCATCTAAGTTCTGTCTCTGTGGTCAACCAATCCATTGCCTGTGGGAGACCAAGGCATTGCCCATGGTTGACTGAGGGCTGTCTCTGTGGTCGACCAAGCCACCACTCTTGGTATAGCATGGCACAGCCCGTGCTCGAGCAAGGGATTGCCCGTGGTTGGGCAAGGCATAGCCTGTGGTCAAACATGCCATTGTCCTTGGAAGAGCAAGGCACAGCCCATGGTTGAGCAAGGCATTGCCCGAGGTACTGTCAAGCATTGCGCTTGAGAGACTGAGCATACAGCCTGTTGTCGACCAAGGTACAGTGAGGCATAGCTGGTGGTCGACCAAGCCATGGACTGGGGTAGAGCAAGGGACTGGCCATGGACAAGCAAGGCATCGCCTGTGCTAGAGCAAGGCACAGCATGTGGTCGAGCAAGGCATCGCTCGTGGTAGAGTGAGGCACAACCCATGGTCGAACATGCCATTGCCCTTGGTAGGGCAAGGCATGGCCCATCGTAGAGTAAGCCACAGCTCGGGGTTGAGGAAGGTATTGCATGAGGTTAAGCTAGGCACTACCCATGAGCTACCGAGAGCACAGCCTGTTGTTGACCGAGGGCTGTCTCCGTGGTTGACCAAGCCATCACCCGCTGTAGAGTGACGCACAGCCCATGGTCGAACATGCTTTGCCCTTGGTAGAGCCTGGCACAGCACATGGACAAGCAAGGCACCGCACGTTGTAGAGCAAGCCACAGCCTGTGGTCAAGCAAGGATCGCCTGAGGTAGAGCCAGGCACATCCTGTGAGCTACCGAAAAGCATGCCCAAGATAAACCTAGGGCTATCTCCGTGGTTGACCAAGCCATTGCCCATGGTAGAGAGAGGTACAGCCTATGGCAGAGCAAGGCATGGCCTGTGGTGGACCCAGGCATCACCCATGGTAGAGCAAGGGACTGCCTGTCAGCAATCATGTGCACCGCCCAGATTGATCAAGGCATCGACTGTGATTTACTAAGGGCTGTTGCTGTGGTAAGCCATGGTAGAGCAAGGCACTGCTTGTGAGTGACCAAGCACACAGCCCATGGTCGACCGAGGGCTGTCTCCATGGTCAACCAAGCCATTGCCCACGGTAGAGCAAGCCACAGCCCATGGTTGACCGAGGGCTGTCTCAGTGGTCGACCTAGCCAATGCCCATGGCAGAGCAAGGCATTGCCCATGGTTGAACCGAGGGCTGTCTCCGTGGTCGACCAAGCCATTGGTTTTGGTAGAGCAAGGCATAGCCCGTGGTTTAGCAAGGCATCACCCATGGTTGGGCATGGCACAGCCCATGGTTGAGCAAGACATTGCCCATGGTTGACCGAGGGCTGTCTCCATGGCCGACCAAGCCATCGGTCTTGGTAGAGCAAGGCACAGCCTGTAGTTGAGCAAGGCATCGCCCCTGGTTGGGCAAGGCGCTGCCTGTGGTCAAACATGGTATTGCCCTTGGTATAGAAAGGCACAGTGGGTGGTCGAGCAAGGCATCCCTCATGCTAGAGCAAGGCCCCACCTGTGGTCAAGCAAGGCATCTCCCTAGGTAGAGCGAGGCACAGACCATGAGAGACTGAGCATATAGACTGTGGTCATTTGTGCCATCACCTGCAGAAGAGCAAGGCACAGCCCGTGGTCAACCGAGGTACAGCGAGGCATAGCCACAGGTCGACTAAGCCATGGCCTGGTGTAGAACAAGGCACTGCCCGGGGACAAGCAGGGTATCGCCCATGCTAGAGCAAGGCACAGCATGTGGTTGAGTGAGGCATCACCTGTGGTAGAGTGAGGCACAGCCCATGGTCGAACATGCCATTGCCCATGGTAGGGAAAGGCATTGGCCCATCGTAGAGTAAGGCACAGCTTGAGCCAGGCACTGCCTGTGAGCTACCAAGCGCACAGCCCGTTGTCGACCGAGGGCTGTCTCCGTGGTCGACCAAGCCATCGCCCATTGTAGAGTGATGCACAACCCATGGTCGAACATGCCTTTGCCCTTGGTAGAGCCTGGCATAGCCCGTGAACAAGCAAGGCATCGCCTGTGGTAGAGCCTGGCATAGCCCATGGACAAGCAAGGCATTGCCTGTGGTAGAGCAAGGCACAGCCCGTGGTGGAGCAAGGCATCGCCTGAGGTAGAGCCAAGCACTGCCCTTGAGCTACCAAGCGCAAAGCCCATGGTCAACCGAGGGCTGTCTCCATGGTCAACCAAGCCATCACCTGTGGTAGAGCAAGGCACAGCCCATGGTAGAGCAAGGCACTGCCTGTGGCCGACCAAGGCATCGTTCATGGTAGAGCAAGGGACTGCCTGTCAGTGATCGTGTGCACCGCTCGTGGTTGATCAAGGCATCTACCGAGATTTACCAAGGGCTGTTGCTGTGGTTGACCATTTTAGAGCAAGGCACTGCCCATGAGCGACTGAGCGCACAGCCCATGGTTGACTGAGGGCTGTCTCCATGGCCAACCAAGCCATCGCACATGGTAGAGCAAGCCACAGCCTGTGGTCGACTGAGGATTGTCTCCATGGTCGACCTAGCCATCGCCCGTGGTTGAACTGAGGGCTGTCTCCATGGTTGACCAAGCCTTTCGCCTTGGTAGAGCAAGGCACAGCACATGGTCGAGCAAGGCATCGCCTGTGGTCAACCGAGGGCTGTCTCCATGGTCAACCAAGCCATCGGCCTTGGTTGAGCAAGGCACAGCCCGTGGATGAGCAAGACATCACCCTTGGTTGGGTAAGGCACAGCCTGTGGTCGAGTGTAAGCCCCTCAATGCTCGGACACGAATATGGCTGCTACGCGGGTCCTCGATCGCATAGCAACCAGGGCCAGGATCGGGGAAAGACTGTCGAAGGATCATCTGGTATGGAAGGGTGAGCGGGCAGGTGACATGGGCAAAGGGTTCTCCCGTGAGCCTCGTACCTAGTTGGACTGGCAAGCGATGTACCAGCTGCTCCCACAGGATGCGCTCAAGGGCATGCGACGGGGAAGCCCTAGGTGCTCGCAGGACTCGCTCCAAGGTGAGCTGGTAGACCACAAACACACGAGTGCTCCCACAACACTCGCTCCAGGATGGGCGACCCGGTTGCTCTAGGAATGCCATAAGCGCCACAAGTTGCCTAAGGATGGTCGCTCATGGTCGAGCGGCACCGCAGGTGCCAGGAACTGATCCAAGGTGTGCGCACAGGCCCAGGGCCAAGCTGAGTGTCGGTGGCACTCAGCCGGACCAGACCGGATTAGGTCGTGGGGCATGGGCTCCCGGTCAGAGGACTGACCAGAAGACTGAGCTGGCAAGCAATCAGTCCAACTGCTGCAGTCACCAACTCTTGCTTGGTAGGTGGGAGAGGCATGGCTGGCTGGTGCTGTGCAACCTGCCCCGCAAGGATAAATGGGGAGGCACCCAGATGACCAGGACACACACAAAGGAACACACACAGACACACTTCTGGTGAGCAAGCAAGCAAGCGGACAAGCGAGCAAGCCAGATCAGGAGGAAGGAAGACTGGAGCAAAGGAAGGGAACTCCTTGACAGAGAGCCGATCCAGGAAGGCCGGTAGCGCTGTCTCCAGTCCCTCCACCCGTGGGTGGACTCCCAGGGTGAGTTCACCTGTCCAAGTGCCAAACGCACGAAGGCACATACTTGGAGTGTCCGTGTGGAATCGTGTAAGGGTTTTGCATATTCTTGTAATCCAGTTTGTGAATACAAGTGAGATTTCCCTTACCGTGTGCTGCTCGATTCTGTCCCTTTGTTGCTAAACCTCACCAAGCTGCATTGTTGCATGTGTTTGGTTTGGCTGAGAGTGTGTGGGACACTGCTCAGCACCATCGCAGGAACAGAAAATTTTGGGTAAAGTCCGACCCCTGTGACAGTCAAGCAAGGCATCCCCCAAGGTAGAGCCAGACACTGCCCATGAGCTACTGAGTGCATAGCCTATGGTCAACCGAGGGCTGTCTCCATGGATGACCAAGCCATCACCCGTGGTAGAGCAAGGCACAGCCTGTGGTCGACCAAGGCATCACCCATGGTAGAGCAAGGGACTGCCTGTGATCAATCATGTGCACCGCCCATGGTCGATCAAGGCATCGATCAAGATCTACCAAGGGCTGTTTCTGTGGACGACCATTTTAGAGCAAGGCACAGCCCATGAGCAACTGAGCACACAGCCCATGGTCGGCTGAGGTCTGTCTCCATGGTCGACCATGCCATCGCCCGCGGTAGAGCAAGCCACAGCCTGTGTTTGACCAAGGGTTGTCTCCGTGGTTGACCTAGCCATTGCCCGTGGCAGAGCAAGGCATTTCCCGTGGTTTAACTGAGGGCTGTCTGTGGTCGACCAAGCCATCTCCCTTTGTAGAGCAAGGCACAGCCCATGGTCAAGCAAGGCATCGCCCGTGGTTGGGCAAGGCGCCCATGGTTGAACATGGTGTTGCCTTGGTATAGAAAGGCATAGTGGGTGGTCAAGCAAGGCATTGCTCATGATAGAGCAAGGCCCAGCCCATGGTCAAGCAAGGCATCGCCACAGGTAGAGCCAGGCACCGCCTGTGAGAGACCATGCGTATGGCCCTGGTCATTTGAGTCATCACCTGTGGAAGAGCAAGGCACAGCCTGTGGTCAACCAAGGCATTGCCCCTAGTAGAGCAAGGCAGTGCCTGTGAGTGACAGAGCGGACAACTTGTGGCCGACCAAGTGCACAGATCCCAGTTGACCGAAGGTTGTCTCCGAGGTCAACAAAGCCATCACCCATGGTTGAGCGACGCATAGCCCATGGTCGAGCACGGCAACGCTCGTGATAGAGCCAGGCACAGAGCATTATCAAGCAAGATTCACCCAATGATTGAACAAGCACTGTTGCCATTGTCGAGCAAGGCATCACCTGTGGTAGAGTGAGGCACAGTCCATGGTCAAACATGCTATTGCCCTTGCTATAGAAAGGCACAGTGGGAGGTTAAGCAAGGCATCGCCCTAGGTAGAGCTAGGCACTGCCTGTGAGAGACCGAGCATACAGCCTGAGGTTGTCTGAGCCATCACCGGCAGAAGAGCAAGGCACAGCCCATGGTCAAGCAAGCCATTGCCAGTGGTAGAGCAAGGCACTGCCTGTGACCGACCGAGTGCACAACCCATGGCTGGCGAGGGCTGTCTTCATGGTTGACCAAGGCAACGCCCATGGTAGAGCAAGCCACAGCCCATGGTTGAGCAGGCAATGCCCATGATAGAGCGAGGCACAGCCCATGGTTGAACAAGGCAACGCCCATGGTAGAGCAAGGCACAAGCCGTGGTCAAGCAAGTCATCACCTTTCATACAGTGAGGCACAACCTTTGGCCGATCAAGCCATTGCCCATGGTAGAGCAAGGCACAGCTCATGATCAAGCAAGGCATCACCTGTGGTAGAGCTAGGCACAGCCCATGGTTGAGCAAGGCATCACACATGGTAGAGCAAGGCACGGCCCATGAGTGACTGAGTGCAAAGCTACTGCTTGACCGAGGGTTGTCTCCGAGGTCAACCAAGCCATCAACTGTGGTTGAGCAACACATAGCCCATGGTCGAGCAAGGCATCGCCCGAGGTAGAGCGAGGCACACCTTGTGGTCGACCATGCCATTGCCATGGTACAGTGAGGCACAGCCCATTGTCAAGCAAGGCAATGCTTGTGGTAGAGACAGGCACAGAATGTGATCGAGCAGGGCATCACCCATGGTAGAGCAAGGCACAGCCCATTGTCAAACAAGTGTTGTTGCTGTGGCCAATCAAGGTGTCACCCAATGATCAAACAATCACTGTCACCATCATTGAGCAAGGCATTGCCCATGGTAGAGCATGGCACTGCTTTTGAGTGACAGGTGCACAGCCCATGGTCAATCAAGACATCGACTGTGGTGGAGCAAAGCACTGCCAGTGAGTGACCGAGCACGCAGCCCATGGTCGATGGAGGGTTGTTTCCATGATGACCAAGCCATCGATTTGGTAGAGCAAGGTACAGCCCATGGTCGACCAAGGGTTGTCTTTGTGGTTGACCAAGCGATCGCCTATGGTAGAGCAAGGCACAGCCCGTGGTCAACTGAGGTACAGCTAGGCGTAGCTGGTGGTAGACCAAGCCATGGTCAGGGGTAGAGCAAGGCACTCGCCGTGGACAAGCAAGGCATTACCTGAGCTAGAGCAGGGCACAGCAAGTGGTCGACTGAGGCATTGCCCATGGCAGAGTGAGGCACAACCCATGGTCGAACATGCCATTGCCCTTGGTAGGGCAAGGCATGGCCTGTCGTAGAGTAAGGCACAGCTCAGGGTTGAGGAAGGCATTGCCCAAGGTAGAGCCAGGCACTGCCCGTGAACTACTGAGCACAAAACTCATTGTCAAACAAGGGCTGTCTCTGTGGTTGACCAAGCCATCACCTGTTTTAGAGTGATGCACAGCCCATGGTCGAACATGCCTTTGCCCTTGGCAGAGCCTAGCACAGCCTGTCGATGAGCAAGGCATCACCTGTGGTAGAGCAAGGCACAGCCCGTGGTCGAGCAAGGCACAGCCCGTGGCCGAGCAAGGCATCACTGAGGTAGAGCCTGGCAATGATCATGAGCTACTGAGCACATAGCCCATGGTCAACCGAGGGCCATCTCCGTGGTCGACCAAGCCATTGTCTGTAGTAGAGTGAGGCACAGCCTGTGCTAGAGCAAGGAATTGCTTGTGGTCAACCAAGGCATCGCCCATGGTAGAGCAAGGGACTGCCTGTGAGCGATCGTGCGCACTGCCCATGCTTTATCAAGGCATCAACATGATCCACCAAGGGCTGTTGCTGTGGTTGACCATTTTAGAGCAAGGCACTGCCTGTAAGCGACCGAGCACACAGCTTGTGGTTGACCGAGGGCTGTCTCCATGATCAACCAAGCCATCGCCCATGGTAGAGCAAGCCACAGCCCGCGGTCGACCGACGGCTGTCTCTGTGGTTGACTTAGCCATCACCTGTGGCAGAGCAAGGCATTGCCCATGGTTGAACCGAGGGTTGTCTCCATGGTTGACCAAGCCATTGGCCTTGGTAGAGCAAGGCACAGCCCTTGGTTGAGCAAGGTGTCACCCGTGGTTGGGCAAGGCACAGCCCATGGTTGAGCAAGGCATCTTCTGTGTTCAACCAGGGGCTGTCTCTTTGGTTGACTAAGCGTACGGCCTTGGTAGAGCAAGGCACAGCCGTGGTCGAGCAAGGCATTGCCCCTGGTTGGGCAAGGCACAGCCTGTCTGTAAGCAACAAATTTTGAGTCTCAATATGTAAAGACACAATAAAAGTTACGACAAAATTATCTTTAATACAAGTGCTTCTTTTTTTTTAGTGGGTACGAATCTCTAAGAAAATTATAGAAAAATAAATCCTTTGATTCTCTTTTGTGCTAGATTCCAAATGAGACTCGAGCAGTGTACTTTCAATTGTGGTCGGAACCATAGGGGCTTGAGAGCTTGATTTGATGAATCCAAATGTTGCTTCAAGCGAGAGCTTCATAGCTTGTTCTCGATCGGAGCTGGTGATGGAGTTGCCGGGGCTTTTGAGCTTGATCAGTCGAATCCTCTTGGAGTCTTGAGCAAGGGCTACAGCAGCTTGATCTTGGTCGAGGTGGAACATTGGGGCTCTATGAGCTTGATCCGATGAATTGGTGTGGAGTTTCTTCGAGTTTCTAATGTAACAAGGCTTTGAAAGGGTTTTGGAGAGTTTTGAGTTAGACAGAGATTTCTCAGGTCTTGGCACCTTCTTCTTCCTCTTTTCTTCCCCTCTCCTCTTCCCGAAGGAGAGTCTTCTATTTATAGAGAAGAAAGGATGATGTGGCAATCCTCATTCTGGTATCTGATTGGTTGGTAAGAATTGATCTTGACCATCCATCTTGATTGTAATATATAGTTACCTATTTTGCTTTTAGGTAATATTCAATGAAGGAAATATTGTGTAATTTCCTTCATTTCTTTTTTTTAATATATTCTTTTTTATTGATATATCAAGAAAATAGAATATCTAATAACCCGATATATTGTTATTATTATTTTTTTAATTGTGCAAATATTTAACAAATGATGAGGTGGCAAGTTGTGATTGGCTACAAAATTTTCAGCTTCTACAAATGCCCCCTCAAGACTTGTGCACGGCTCGGATTGGCCGAGTGCAGAGTGAGCATGTCTTGATTTTTTTTTAAATACGTGTAAGCTGAAGTGTACGCGTTGCTTGGTTTCCCTTGCTGAAATATTTCACATATCCTGGTTCCCTCTTTCTCCAACTGTCCTGGAATCTCCAGGTCTTTACGCTGACCATCATGAATATTGTATTTTCTTGCATTTGACTTTCCTCTTCTATGTGCGATAAGGTAGCTTCTGTCAACATGGAAGCATTCGTCAACATGCAAGCATTCGTCAAATTGGCGAAATTTCTGTCGGGGACTAATTTCTCTCTCTCTCTTTTTGCAGGATACATCCAACTCCTTTGGCCTGTACTTCCAATTGTAGGACTTTTCTTGTGGAAGGACTTCAAGTTTGATCTTCCCATTGAAGTAGGCCATAGAGCCGTACTAATGTTGTAATCAACCGTATCTCTAGGTCCAAATTTATCATGCTACCTCAACTCAGCTTGCTTGAAGTTGCAACTCCTTTAGCATCTTGAATGAAGTCTTTTCTGTGATTTGTCGATAGGTGAAATACCACTCCCGATTTCCACACGGCGCTTTTCTTTTCTTGCAACTAAGTAACTTACTGTGAATTGCTTTGTGTTGGGAACAATATCTCGCTTAACATATCTAAAGAGCTCTCTTCATGATCTTTGGTGCCATAGCTCACTTGCCTATTTTTATTCAACTTGCTGTAATTACCTAATTCCCAAAATCTACTCCTACCATAATTTGTCGCCACGCCTTTTATTTACTTACTTGCCCCCACCCTTTTTTTCCTTTTTTCCCTTTTTTATTAGCTGGAGACATCACTTTATTTTGTTCAATGCATGAACTTGTACATACACCTCTCTTTTTTTTTCTGTGGAAGGTGATGATGACAAAGAACCACCACCATCTTCAAGACCCTTTGTATTTGATCACTTGGGAAGGCAACCTAAATGATCTTCAGTCTTTGATAGGTTGGGAAACATCACTAGGGAGACTAAAAGCCAAAGGACTAAAGGAGCAATCAAACAAAGATTGGGATTCATACATCCGACCGGTCTTAGTAAGCAGAAAATCAATATGCAGAGTGAAATTGTGACCCCTTCATTTGTCAAAATGAGGGACTTTCGAAGCGTTGTTCCATCAAGAATGAGATGTTGTCTAACACTTGAAGTGAAGCTTGATGAAACATTAAGGGCAAATACTTGAATGGTGATAATAACTAAGCTAGATGAAGGATTCAATAAAGCTAATGACAACCAAACAATGTCATCTTGTCATGTCACCATTCAAGAAATTGATGACAATCAGCTTGAAGAGGTAGAGGTAGAAGTAGAAGAGGCTCCAGAGACTTTGGAGGAAGGTGGGCAATCTATGGTTGATGAGTTAAAGGAAGTCAACTTGGGCTCGAAAGAAGAACACTACCCTATTTTCCTTAGCACAAACTTAAGCCCTAACGAAGAAGAAGCTTATGTTAAATTGTTGATTGAATATAGAGACGTATTCACATGGTCTTACCAAGACATTCCTGGACTAGATCTGAAGGTTGCAATGCATCAATTGTCTATCAAGCATGGAGTACGACCAATTAAACAAGCCCGGAGATCATTCCATCTTGATCTATTGCCCCAAATAATGACTGAGGTGGATAAGTAGATCGGTGATGGGTTCATTTGAGAAGTCCCTTACCCCACCTGGATCTCGAACATTGTGCCAATAAAGAAGAAGAATGGCCAAATACATATTTGCATAGACTTTCGAGACCTCAGTAATGCATGTCCAAAGGATGATTTTCCATTGCTCATAGCAGAACTTATGGTCGATGTGACAATTGGTCATGAAGCTCTTTCCTTCATGGATGGAATGTCAGGATACAATCAAATTCACATGGATCCTAAACATGAAGAACTGACAACCTTTCGTACTCCAAAAGGGATTTATTGCTATAAAGTTATGCCTTTTGGATTGAAGAATGCAGGGGCAATGTATCAAAGGGTCATGCAGAGAATCTTCAATGACATGCTGCACAAACAGGTAGAATGTTATGTTGATGATTTGGTGGTAAAGTCAAAGGAAAGACAAGCGCATTTGGCAGACCTTCGCAATGTGTTTGACCACTTACGTCACTACCAGCTAAGGATGAATCCCTTGAAGTGTGCATTTGGTGTCACATCTGGCAAGTTCCTTGGCTTTATTGTAAGAAATTGACCCTTCTAAAATCAATGCAATCTTGAAAATGCCAAAGCCAAAGAACCTTCATGAGCTGAAAAGTCTACAAGGGAAATTGGCATACATTCGTCGCTTCATTTCTAATCTTGTAGGTCAATGTCAGCCATTCAATCAGCTCATGAAGAAGGATGTAGTATACTTCTGGGATCAGGCTTGCAAGAAGGCTTTTGAGAGTATAAAGGCGTATTTACTCAAGCCACCTATTTTGCGAGCTCCTATACCTGGCCAACCGTTAATACTCTATTTGTTAGCGCAAGAATGCTCTATAGGTGTTCTCCTTGCTCAGGAGACTGAAGAAAAGAAAGAAAATGCTCTTTACTACCTAAGTCAAACATTGACAGTGACTGAGAATAATTACTCTCCCATTGAAAAGATTTGTTTGGCCTTGGTTTTTTCTGTCCAGAAGCTATGACATTACTTCTAGGCACATATAGTACACCTCATTTCAAGAGCTAACCCTCTCAAGTACATCATGTCACGATCTAACTTCTTTGGGCGAGTAGGGAGATGGGCAATGTTACTCCAAGGGCTTGAGATCTCCTACGTCCCTCAAAAGGCTATTAAAGGGCAAGCTCTCGCAGATTTCCTTGCAAATAATCCAATTCTAGAGTCCAGGGAACTTTCAGATGATTTGCCTGATGAGGATGTCATGGTAATTGAACCAATACCACCATGGAAGATGTATTTTGATGGCATGGTGCTGGGGCAGGAGTCATCTTTGTCACCCCAGAAGGAGATGTGTTGCCATACGCATTTGCCCTTGGTGAGAAATGCTCAAACAATGTTGCGGAGTACCAAGCACTTATTCTTGGACTCAAAATGGCAGTAGAAAGAGAAGTAGCAGACCTCAAAATATTTGGTGATTCCAAGCTAGTGGTGAATCAACTCTTGACTACTTCTAAAGTTAAAAAGCCAGAATTGGCTCTCCTTGCTCAATATGCTAGGGGCCTTCTTCAACAATTTGAGTGTTTCACACTGACACATGTACCTAGAGAGTCAAATAGGCAAGCAGATGCACTAGCTTGCCTAGCATCCACTCTTACAATGGCAAAAGCTGAGTTGAAAGTTCTGTTTGCCAAAGGTGGGTGGTTCCTCAAATTGATGTCACACAAAATGAAGAAGAATGTTGTGCATTATCTGCTTACGAAATCAACAAAGAAGATTGCTGACAACCTCTAATTGATTACTTAGAATATGGGAAACTACCAGATGACTCAATATGTAGAACTGACATAAGACGTTGAACGCGTCGATTTATTCATTTCAAGGGTGTCCTTTATCGATGGTCATTTGATGGAGTCTTCTTGAGATGCCTTAATGATCGTGAGGCATTTAAAGCATTGGAAGAGGCTCATTCGGGGGTATGTGGTGCCCACCAATCAGGCCCTAAGTTCCACTTTCAACTTAAGAGAATGGGCTACTATTGGCCAACTATGGTGAGGGACCGCATGGATTATTCGAAGAAGTGTCAAGCCTGCCAAGTTCATGCAAACTTCATCCACCAACCTCCAGGACCACTCCATCCTGCAGTCGCTTCTTGGCCCTTTGATGCATGGGGATGTTATTGGACCATTAACCCCTAAGTCTTCCAGTGGACATGCATATATCCTTGCGGCTACTGATTACTTTTCTAAGTGGGTAGAAGCTGCTCCATTTCGTGAAGTGAAGAAAGAGACAGTAACCAACTTCATATGTGGAAACATCATCTTTAGATATGGTGTATCGTCACAGACAATGGAAAGCCATTCTCAAATAAGGCCATGGACAAGTTGTGCAAGAAATTCGGCTTCAAGCAGTATAACTCTTCTACCTACAATGCTACAGCAAACGGGCTTGTAGAAGCTTTCAACAAAACATTATGTAACCTCCTTAAGAAGATTGTTGACAAATTAAAGAAGGATTGGCATGAGAAGATTGATGAAGCCTTGTGGGCATACTGGACAACATTTCTAACTCCAACCCAAGCCACACCATATGGGGTTGAAGCCGTCTTACCACTAGAGCAACAAATCCCATCATTAAGGATCGCACTTCAGGAGGGGCTCACTAGTGAAGAAAATGCAAAGTTGCAACTAGAAGAGCTAGAAGCATTGGATGAAAGAAGACTGGAGGCTCAACAATGTCTAGAATGTTACCAGGCCCGAATGTCGAAATCCTTCAATAAGCACCTTCGACTACGCTCATTCCAAGTAGGAGACCTAGTTCTTGCTGTAAAAAGGCCAATTGATGTCACCCACCAAACTGGGAACAAGTTTCTTCCTAAGTGGGATGGACCCTATGTCATCAAAGCAGCATACACTAATGGTGCCTACAAGTTGGTAGATCAAGACGGCTTGAGAATCAGTCCAATCAATGGGAAATTCTTGAAGCAATATTATGCGTAAATATAAAAAAAATTGAACTATGTTATGACTTGATCCCTCACAAGGTTACGTAGGCAACCTTGACCACATTGGTTAAGGTTCAATCAGCATAAAAAAAATTTTTTTTGAACTACATTATGATTTGATCCCTCACAAGGTTATGTAAGCAGCCTTGACCACACTGGTTAAGGTTCAGTCATAGTAAAAAAAAAAGGGGAGCTGCATTACGACTTGATTCCCACAAGGGTACTATACTAGTTAAGGCTTGGTCATATATATATATATATATGTAAAGAGGCGATATGATGATCTCACAACAAAGCCAGATGTTGATACAAATTCAGTTAGAGGGCAGAGAGCAAAGTATTACAAGGCAGCTCATCGAAGATAGAGGGAAGAATAAGAGTAAATGACTCTAAGGTTTTGCCTAGCTATTTACAATTTCCATTCGAAGTTCCTCAAGGCAGCCCTCTTTTCTTCCATAATATCATGCAACTCTCTCAAAGAGTGAGCCTCCACGTCAGTTAAGTAGGGTGCATGATGGGCATTGCCTAGTTGGTCACTAGTAGCATCAATGGCAGATTTTCTTGATTCTAGTGCTTGGGATGTCTCATGGATTAATATATCAGCCCCTTCTATTTCCTCCGACAACTTGTGTAATTCCACGTGAAGTGCCATACGTTTGGAAAGCATACTATCCTTCTCGGTAGTGAGAGTCTTCAAGTGGTTGGCATCTTCTTCTCCCATTGCCTTTTGTTGAGAAAGATGGATCTCTGCCATTTTTACTTGCTCTGCATGCTCAACGACAGATGGCTTGGATCCTGTTGAAGCCTCCAAAGTTGCAAAATGACTTGAGTGATCTAGGAATTCCTAAATGATCATACTCATCGAGGATGAATCTACAAAAGAAAGTCATTGGATGCATGCCAAAATATTCATGACCTCACCATGGATCAAGTGCACATCATTTGAAGAAGCATTGACTAGTTTTTCATAGATGTTGCTCCACCATGATGAGGCTAAGGACTGGTGTCCTGCTGCTATTACATCATCTGCATAGAAGACAGAAGGACGAGGGATACCACATGACTTGAGAGGAGCAACTTGCTGCGAGTCCTTGCTTGCATTGGCACTTTGTGTGTCAACATGAATTGGGTGACGTGCATCATCATTGGATCTGGGCATAGTGATTGATAGCAGCATTGCTATCATGTCCTCATCGCTTTCTTCCCTCTCCATCAAATTTGGAGGATAAGGCTTAGAAACTTATAATTCGGTACCTTCCAGCATGTCCTCCACATTGAGATCTAGATTGATCTATTAGGCATAAATAACAAAGATATATATAGTAAAAAAAAAAAAAGAGATAGAGAATGACTGGGTAAAGAAAAGGCTTGAAGAATGAAAGGGGATGATAGAGATCGAAGTGCATACCAAGCTTTCATGTGCCGAATGGAATGGGTGGCCCCTGTCATGATTTTCCTGATCAAAATTTCAGGATCCCTGCTTTAGCCTCTTGAAGTGGCAATCTTCATTTGTAGCAATAGATCCACTTTCTCCTTGTGAAGCACCTAAAGACAGTAGGAGGATCGAGGATCAATGGAGCTCGCCACGGGATGCACAACTATGACAAGAATGGATAGTATAAATGCCTTACTGGATGGTTGATTAGAAGTTTGGACTTTGTCTATAAAGTTTCCGCTCGACTTGTGGCCTACGACTGGAGAAGCTATAACACTATTGGCTTCAGTGACAATAACTTCCTTATCCATAGCCACAGCTGTGTTTCGCCCACCAATTGATACTCACGTAGTGGCACTTGCAATCAAAGCGTCCATCCCATCCAAGTTGTGCAAATTATGGTGGTGTTTCCAACTCTTGTACTTCACATCAGTGTAATCCTTAATATCATCAAGAAGTTCTGGAAAATACACCTCAGAACATGTCTCAAGTTTGGTAGAAACCCTCCACAAGTGAAACCCATCCTCAAGTGAAGTAGAGCAAATATCCTCCTTCAGGGTCCCTGGAATATTTTGGCAGAGCCCAAATTGGCGTGTGAAGTAACATGGGCTATAAGGTTCCACAATGAACCGATCTCCACTCCTCAAAGTTAAGTAACACGAGAGAATGCCTATGAAAAGATGGTGGTAAGTGATGACAGCTCTCTGTTATCCACAAGATGAAGAGGCTTCTTTAACTTACAAGGAAACTAGTGTATGGCAATCCCTTCATGGATAAGCTTTTGCGCATTGTGTTCAGAATATGGCTTTGCGCCACCTTCGCCGGAATATTGACACATTAATGGACCAGGCACCTCATTGGGGAGGGGGAAGTGCGTCGAGAAGTAATGTGCTAACCATCCATAAATATAATGAAAGGGAGACACACTTCAGCTTTTCCTGCAACTGGGGCTCATGCTATGGTGTTTAGCTCTCGATAAATCTGTGCTAGCACGGGGATGGTGAGGCAAAAGGGCTGCCCACGAGCAAGTAAGCTGGCAACCTTGAAGGTGCCTGGACGAACGATTCCAACTGGTCTTTGAGGAAAGATGAAGATAGAAAGCCAACATGCAAGGAAAGCCACAAGATAGGTCTTTGTGCGCATGTGTGGCCTGACGCTTAACTCATGAAAAATGGCTTCTTCCTCATGAGACTAGACTTCTACCGGTGGAGGGATGCCAGGAGGACTATGTGTCTCTTCAAGTCGGGACTTGCATGCTCGCCTAGCTGGGGGTTTTGCGTAACACATTCTTCCTCAATACCAAAAACTTATCCATTTTGTGGCAGAAACATGAAGGCTTTTCCCTTTGTTTCCACACAGACCATAGAAGGTTGCAAACAAATGTTCACAAGTCTCTGGGAGGAATCTACCTCTTTCAATGCCAATTAGTTCGCGATGCCCTGGGATGACTTCCTTGTACATTTCTTCAATTATGGGAAGTTTTCTAAGCTTGCCAATATCATAGAGAGATAATGAAATTGACCCGCGTGCAGTCTCCAAGGTATTAGTATCTGGACACCATGCTTCGCAAAATGCACCAATTGTGTCAATGTTACAGTCATACGTGTATAATGAGCACATGATTGCATGCTGGAGCTCTGTTCCATCCAAATGCTTGTTGCAATGGAGTAAGACACATTCAAGCCACTCCCAGAAATTGGGGATATATGTGAACTCGCCCATAGGTTTGAAATATGCCCCCCATGAAGCCTCACCAGAAATGATATGCTATCCTAAAGTGACTTGCGAACCCAGTTCAGAAGCTAACTTGTGCAAATGTGAACGTAAAAACCAACCTTTGGGGGACTTCATAGGGCCTTTCGGTGCTTCATAGCTCCATTGTGAAGGGTGACCAATATCTCCAAGGCTAGAGGATCCCTGAGAAGCAATACCTCCAAGTGCTCGGTCAATAGGAAGAGTGAGGCCATCCTCTAGTTTATCATCTGATCAATCTACGATGACAAGATATTAGCCTTCAGGTCTCTTTAAATTCTTGAAAATCACCATCTCTGGATTACAATTGTAACAGCGAATGCAGATGCTGTCAGTTGATAGCCTAATGTAGGGAGCCAGAGGATGCCCAGTCAAAGCTGCCTGGCAAATTGCAAGTACATGCATAAGATAGTCATAAAAAAAAGAAAAAAAAGAGAGGTGTACGTACAAGTTCATGCATCGACCAAAATAAAGTGATGTCTCAAGCTAAAAAAAAGGAAAAAAAAGGGGGTGGGGGCAAGTAAATAAAAGGCACGGTGACAAATTATGGTAGGAGTAGATTTTGGGAATTAGGTAATTACAATAAGTTGAATAAAAATAGGCAAGTGAGCTATGGCACCAAAGATCATGAAGAGAGCTCTTTAGATATGTTAAGCGAGATATTGTTCCCAACACCAAGCAATTCACAGTTAGTTACTTAGTTGCAAGAAAAGAAAAGCGCTGTGTGGAAATCGGGAGTGTCTTTCGCCTATCGACAAATTATAGAAGAGACTTCACTCAAGATGCTAAAGGAATTGCAACTTCAAGATAAGCTGAGCTGAGGTAGCATGATAAATTTGGACCTAGAGATACAGTTGATAACAGCATTAGTACGGCTCTATGGCCTGATTCAATGGGAAGATCAAACTTGAAGTCCTTCCTCAAGAAAAGTCCAACGATTAGAAGTATAGGACAAAGGAGTTGGATGTATCCTGCAAAACGAGAGAGAGAGAGAAATTAGTTGCCGACAGAAATTTCACCAATTTGATGAATGCTTGCATGTTGACAGAGTGAAGGGGGAACATGATTAAAAAAAAGGGGTAAAAAAAAGGAAAAGAAAAGAAAAGAAAGAGAAACGGAGAGCCACGCAAGACACTTCACAAGGAAGGTATGTGCATGCCTTTCTTCAAATGGTGACGGACAGTGCTGAATGTCGCAGCGAAGGAAGAAGATAGAAGGGAGGCAGCTTCAATATGAGTGTTTCTTGTTACAAGTGATCAATCTTGGTAGATCAATTGCTATACATATTTATAAGTGAAGTCTAGCCAATTTGGTTTGGAAATATTTTCCTGAGGAGATGACACTTAAAAGGCAATTTGGGATGAGGTAGCTTTAGACCTCTTCAGGAGAATCCTCGCAGTTGCTTTCCGTTGGAGAAAAAAAAATAGCTTGCTTAATATAACTGGTTTAATTATTATGTTGCTAGAAGTTAGCTTATTGCACACAGAAGAGGAAAGTCAAATGCAAGAAAAGACAATATTCATGATGGTTGGTGTAAAGACCTGGAGATTCCATGATAGTTGGAGCAATAGGGAACCAAGATATGTGAAATATTTCAGCAAGGGAAACCAAGCAACGCATACACTCTAGCTTACGTGTATTTAAAAAAAAATCGATACATGCTCACTCTGCACTCGGCTAATTCGAGCCGTGCACAAGTCTTGAGGGGGCATTTGTAGAAGCTGAAAATTTTGTAGCCAATCACAACTTGCCACCTCATCATTTGTTAAATATTTGCACAATTAAAAAAAATAATAGTAACAATATATTGGGTTATTAGATATTCTATTTTCTCAATATATCAATAAAAAAAGAATATATCATAAAAAAAGAAATGAAGGAAATGACACAATATTTCCTTCATTGAATATTACCTATTTTGCAATCAAGATGGACAGTCAATATCAATTCTTACCAAACAATTAGATACCAGAACGAGGATTGCCACATCATCCTTTCTTCTCTATAAATAGAAGACTCTCCTTTGGGAAGAGGGGAGGGAAGAAGAGAGGAAGAAGAAGGTGCCAAGACCTAAGAAATCTCTATCCAACTCAAAACTCTCCAAAACCCTTTCGAAGTCCTGTTACATCAGAAACTTAGAGAAACTCCACACCAATTCATCAGATCAAGCTCGTAGAGCCCCAGTGTTCCACCTCAACTGAGATCAAGTTGCTGTAGCCCTCGCTCGAGACTCCAGGATGATTCGATGGATCAAGCTCAAAAGCCCAGGCGACTCCATCACCAGCTCCGATCGAGATCAAGCTATGAAGCCCTCGCTCAAAGCAACATTCAGATTCATCGGATCAAGCTCTCAAGCCCCAATAGTTCCAACCACAATTGAAAGTACACTGCTCAAGTCTCATTTGGAATCTAGCACAAAAGAGAATAAGAGGGTTTATTTTTCTATAATTTTCTTAGAGATTCGTACCCACTAAAAAAAAGCACTAGTATTAAAGATAATTTTGTCGTAACTTTTATCGCATCTTTACTTATCGAGACTCAAAATTTGTTGCGTACAGATGGGCTGTGCCTTGCCCAACCAGGGGTGATGCCTTGCTCAACCACGGGCTGTGCCTTGCCCAACCATGGGCGATGCCTTGCTCGACCAAGGGCTGTGCCTTGCTCTACCAAGGCCGATGGCCTGGTCAACCATGGAGACAGCCCTTGGTCGACTGTGGGCTGTGGCTTGCTCTACCATGGGTGATGGCTTGGTTGACCATGGAGACAGCCCTTGGTCGACCACAAGCTGTGTGCTTGGTCGCTCACGGGCAGTGCCTTGCTCTAAAATGGTCGACCACAGCAACAGCCCTTGGTAGATCACGGTTGATGCCTTGACAAGAGCATGGGCAGTGCACATGATCGCTCACAGGCAGTCCCTTGCTCTACCATGGGTGATGCCTTGGTTGACCACAGGCGATGGCTTGGTCGACCACGCAGACAGCCCTCAGTTGACCATGGGCTATGCGCTCGGTAGCTCACGAGCATTGCCAGGCTCTACCTTGGTGATGCCTTGCTCTACCACGGACAATGCCTTGCTCATTGACAGGCTGTGCTAGGCTCTACCAAGGGCAAAGGCATGTTCGACCATGGGCTGTGCATCGCTCTACAACAGGTGATGGCTTGGTCAACCACAGAGACAGCCCTTGGTTGACAACGGGTTGTGCACACGGTAGCTCATGGGCAGTGCCTGGCTCTAACTTGGGCAATGCCTTCCTTGACCCTGAGCTATGCCTTACTCTACGATGGGCCATGCCTGGCATGTTCGACCATGGGTTGTGCCTCACTCTGCCATGGGTGATGCCTCAGTCGACCACTTGCTGTGCCCTGCTCTAGCTCAGGCAATGCCTTGCTTGTCCACGGCCAGTGCCTTGCTCTACCCTGGGCCATGGCTTGGTCAACCACCAGCTACACCTAGCTGTACCTCAGTCGACCATGGGCTGTGCCTTGCTGTACCATAGGCGATTGCTTGGTCGACCACGAAGACAACCCTTGGTTGACCATGGGCTGTACCTTGCTTTACCACAATCGTTGGCTTGGTCATCATGGAAACAACCCTCCATCGACCATGGGCTGCACGCTCGGTCGCTCACTGGCAGTGCTTTGCTCCACCACAGTCGATGCCTTGATTGACCATGGGCTGTGCACTGTGTCACTCAAAAGCAGTGCCATGCTCTACCATGGGTGATGCCTTGCTTGATGACAGTGACTGTGATTGTTCGATCATTGGGTGACACCTTGATTGGCCACAGCAACAACACTTGTTTGACAATGGGCTGTGCCTTGCTCTACCATGGGCGATGCCCTGCTCGACCACATTCTGCGCCTGTCTCTACCACGAGCGTTGCCTTGCTTGACAATGGGCTGTGCCTCACTGTACCATGGCAATGGCTTGGTCAACCACAGGGTGTGCCTTGCTCTACCTCGGGCAATGCCTTGCTTGACCATGGCCTGTGCTTAACCACAGGTGATGGCTTGGTTGACCTCTGAGACAATCCTCGGTCAAGCAGTAGCTTTGCACTCGGTCACTCATGGGCCGTGCCTTGCTCTACCATGTGTGATGCCTTGCTCGACCACGGGCTGTGCCTAGCTCTACCACAGGTGATGCCTTGCTCGATCATGAGCTGTGCCTTGCTCTACCATGGGCAACGGCTTGATTGGCCAATGGTTGAGCCTCACTGTATGATGGGCAATGGCTTGCTTGACCATGGCCTGTGCCTTGCTCTACCATGGGTGTTGCCTTGCTCGACCATGGGCTGTGCCTCGCTCTACCATGGGCGTTGCCTGCCTGACCACAGGCTGTGGCTTTCTCTACCACAGGCATTGCCTTGGTCAACCATGAAGACAGCCCTCAGCCAGCCATGGGTTATGCACTCGGTCAGTCACAGCCAGTGCCTTGCTCTACCACTGGCGATGGCTTGCTTGACCATGGGCTGTGCCCTGCTCTTTCGCCGGTGTTGGCTCAGACAACCTTGGGCTGTACGCTCGGTCTCTCACAGGCTGTGCCTAGCTCTACCTAGGGCGATGCCTTACTCAACTTCCCACTGTGCCTTTCTATAGCAAGGGCAATAGCATGTTTGACCGTGGGCTGTGCCTCGCTCTACCACGGGCGATGCCTTGCTTGACGATGGCAACAGCGCTTGTTCGATCATTGGGTGAATCTTGCTTGATACTCTCTGTGCCTGGCTCTATCACGAGCGTTGCCTTGCTTGACCATGGGCTATGCGTCACTCAACCATGGGCGATGGCTTCGTTGACCTCAGAGACAACCTTCGGTCGACCAGGATCTGTGCACTTGGTTGGCCACAAGTTGTCTGCTTTGTCACTCACAGGCAGTGCCTTGCTCTACCAGGGACGATGCCTTGCTCGACCACAGGCTGGGCCTTGCTCTATCATGAGCAATGCCTTGCTTGACCACCCACTATGCCAGCCCTCAGTCGACCATGAGCTGTGCACTCGGTCACTCACGGGCAGTGGCTTGAACCACCATGGTCGATGCATTGGTCTACCATGGTGACAGCCCTTGGTCGATCACAAATGATGCGTAGATCAACCACGGGCTGTGCAAACAGTTGCTGACAGGCAGTGCCCTTCTCTACCATGGGCAATGCCTTGCTTGGCCATGGCAACAGCACTTGTTCAATCAATGGGTGACACCTTGATCGACCACAGCAACAGCGCTTGGTCAACTACTGGCAGTGACTTGGTCTACCATGGGCAATGCCCTGCTCAGCCATGGCCTGTGCCTAGCGCTACCAAGGGTGTTGCCATGCTCGACCATGGGAAATGGCTTGGTCAACCATGGGCTTTGCCTCGCACTACCATGAGCGATGCCTTGCTCGAACACTGGTTGTGCCTTGCTCTACCACGGGTGATGCCTTGCTCCACAACGGCTGTGCCTTGCTCTAATATGGGCCATGGCTTGGTCGACCATGGGCTGTGCTTCGATCTACCATGGGCAATGCCTTGGTCAACCATGGAGACAGCCCTCGGTAGGCCATGGGTTGTGCGCTCAGTCACTCATGGGCAGTGCCTTCCTCTACCACGGTCGTTGCCTTGCTTGACCATGGCGACAGCTCATGGTTGACCATAGGCAGTGCCTTGCTCTACCATGGGTGATGCCATGCTCCACCATGGACATTGGCATGGTCGACCATGGGTTGTGCCCTGTTCTACTACGGCAATGGCTTGGTCAGCCATGGAGACAGCCCCTGGTCAACCACGAGCAATGCCTTGCTCTACCTTGGGTGATGCCTTCCTCGACCATGGGCTGTGCCTTGCCCAACCACAGGCGATGCCCTGCTCGACCAGGGGCTATGCCTTGCTCTACCACAGGCAATGGCTTGGTCAACCCTGGAGACAATCCTTGGTCGACCATGGGCTATGCGCACGGTTGCTCACAGGCAATGCCTTGCTCAACCACGGGCTGTGCCTAGCTCTACCATGGGCGATGCCTTACTTGACCATGGGCTGTGCCTGGCTCTACCATGGGCGATGTCTTGTTCAACCACGGGCAGTGCCTCGCTCTACCACAGGGAATGCCTTGCTCGACCATGGGATGTGCCATGCTATTGCATAGGCGTTGGCTTGGTCAATCACAGAGACAGCCCTCGGTCGACCACAGGCTGTGCACTTAGTCGCTCACGGGCAGTGCCTTGCTCTACCACAGGTTGTGTCTTGCTCTACCAAGGGCGATGGCTTGGCCGACCACAGAGACATCCCACGGTTGACCACAGGCAATGCTTTGCTCTGCCACAGATGATGGCTTGGTTGACAACAGAGACAGCCCTCGGTCGACCACAGGCTGTGCCTTGCTCTTCCACAGGTGATGGCTCGGTCAAGCATGGGCTGTACACTCGGTCTCTCACAAGTGGTGCTGGCTCTAACTTGGGCAATGCCTTGCACAACCATGGGCTGTGCCTTGCTCTACCATGGGCGATGCCTTACTTGGCTATAGGCTGTGCCTGGCTCTACCACAGGTGATGTCATGTTCAACAATGCCTTGCTCCACCATGGGAAATGGCATGTTCGACCTTGGGTTGTGCCTCCCTCTACCACGAGTGACGCCTTGCTCGATAACGGGATGTGCCATGCTATTGCATAGGCGTTGGCTTGGTCAATCACAGAGACAGCCCTCGGTCGACCACAGGATGTGCACTCGGTTGCTCACGGGCAGTGCCTTGCTCTACCACAGGTTGTGCCTTGCTCTACCAAAGGTGATGGCTTGATCGACCACAGAGACATCCCACTGTCGACCACGGGCAATGCCTTGCTCTGCCATGGACGATGGCTTGGTTGACAACAGAGCCAGCCCTTGGGTTGACCACGGTCTGTGCCTTGCTCTTCCATGGGTGATGGCTCGGTCAAGCACGGGCTGTACGCTTGGTCGAGCACAAGTGGTGCCTGGCTCTAACTTGGGCAATGCCTTGCTCAACCATGGGCTGTCCCTTGCTCTACCACGGGTGATGCCTTGCTTGACCATGGGCTGTGCCTTGCTCTACCAAGGGCTATGGGATGTTCAACCACAGGCTGTGCCTCAATCTACCACACGTGATGCCTTGCTCGACCACGGGCTGTGCCTTACCCAACCATGGGTGATGGCTTGGTCAACCATGGATACAACACTCGGTCAACCATGGGCTGTGTGCTTGGTTGCTCACTGGCGATGCCTAGCCGAACCACAGGCAATGCCTTGCTCCACCATAGGTGATGCCTTGCTTGACTATGTGTGATGCCTTCTCAACCATGGGCAATACCTGGCTCTACCATGAGTGATGCCTTCTTGACCACGGCCTGTGCCTTGCTCTACTACTAGTGATGCCTTCTCAACCATGGGCTGTGCCTTGCTCTACCATGGGCGATGGTTTGGTCGATCACAGAGAAAGCCCTCGGTCAACCACAGGCTGTGTGCCTGGTCGCTCATAGGCAGTGCCATGCTCTGCCATGAGCAACGCCATGCTCCACCAAGGGCTGTGCCTTGCTCTACCACAGGTGATGCCTTCTCAACCACAGGCTGTGCCTTGCTCTTCCACAGGCTATGGCATGGTCAACCACGAGCTGTGCTCTCAGTCGCTCACAGGCAGTGCTTCGCTCTACCTTGGGCAATGTCTTGCTTGACCACAGGCTGTGCCTCCCTCTACCACAGGCGATCGCTTGGTCGACCACAGACACAACCCTCAGTCGACCAGGAGCTGTGCACTCAGTCACTCATGGGTCGTGGCTTGCTCTACCAGGTGCAATGCCATCATCAACCATGGGCTGTGCCTTGCTTTACCAAGGGTGATGTGCCTTGCTCGACCACGGGCTGTGCCTTGCTCAACCACAGGCAATGGCTTGGTTGACCAAAGGTTGTGCCTTGCTCTACTACGGGCGATGGCTTGCTCGACCATGGCCTGTGGCATCCTCTACCTTGGGCATTGCCTTGCTCAACCACGGGTTGTACCTTGCTCTGTGACTGGCAATGGATAGGATGACCATGGGCTGTGCCTCACTCTACCACAGGCAAGGGCTTGGATGACCAAGGAGACAGCCCTTGGTCAGCCATGAGCTGTGCACTCGATTGCTCGTGGGCAGAGGCTTGCTCTACCATGGGTGATGCCTTGCTCGACCACGGGCTGTGCCTGGCTCTACCACGGGAGATGCCTTGCTTGACTACGGGCTGTGCCTTGCTCTACCATGTGCAATCACTTGTTCTACCACGTGCTGTGCCTCACTCTACCTTGGGCGATGTGTTGCTCGACCACGGGCTGTGCCTTGCTTTTGTTAGTATTAATGCCCTAAGTCCAATCGCATATGATGTAATTTGAGTTATTTTACATTCATAAAATATAATTGAGGCATTTTATTCATCATGTGCTGCATATTTTGATGAAACCCATAAATTAGGATAATGGTTTTAGGGTCATGATGAGATCATGCCAGTGAGACCTAAGATCTCGAAAGTCCTAGTCTAAAATTGTTCCTAGTTGTAGGATCACTGAGTCGGGGATCGGTGATTCGGTAAAACTAGTACACTCATTATATGCTCTATGGTAGAGGGTAACTGATCTCACTATTACTTGTGAAGAGTCACTAATATAAGAGTGTAGGTGCTTGTTGTAGAACAAGTTCACTGAACTGACTCGCTTGAGGAAAACCTAATGGATACTCGTGTAAATGTCAATAGGTAATTCCTCTAGTGATAGTAGGTGTAAATAGTCCTCAGACCTGAGATTACCATAGCACCTTGTAACTGTTAAATTGAGGTTTTGGCTTATCCCTTAACGTGACTTTTACAGACACGTGCAGAGTATTCTGGACCCAAAGAGACTCTTATGGAGGTGGTGAGTAATCAATAAGGAATCGGTTACTCTTCATGAGAGGGGAGAATGTCTTATACGTTCTACTTAGTATTGACTTGGGAAACTCTGGCCAGAGTAGGATGAAAAATCGGAAAGGAGTAATGCATATTAATAGATATTGGGATTTGACATTACATCTATATCCTAACCTATTTGAGACATTGTATAACCGAAGGATGTAATTGCACGGAAACTAATCACCAAAGGGTGTTCGATCTTTTGATTGATCCTCACCATTCGGGTAGTCATGATACGTTGCTAGACGTCAATCTTGACTTGTGGGTCTAAATGATTAAGGGTTAATTGGCTAATCTTATTAAAGGGTTTAATGAGATTAAGCCCACTACCGACTTGATGTGGAGCCCAATGGGTCACACACAATATAGGTAATTTCTCGTAACGAAATTTAAATATGTCAAATTTCGAATTGGGTTTTAGAATTTCGCTAGCACGAATTGAGCCCATAATAGTCACATGTCTTATTGGATAAGAATATTATGTGATTAAATATTCGATTAGATTTTAGAAATCTGATCAATAGATATTCTCTCGGTAATATCTAAAAGATTTTTTGAAATCACGGAAGATTTTGAAGATTTATGTGATTTGATAACCAACTCCCTTCAGCCGATATGAGATCGATGAAGAGGTTGACGAGTGGAGTGTGAGAGAAAAATCAATCAACCCTCTTGTGACTGCCAAGAGAAAGAAAAGGAAAAATACGCATTTGTGTGGTGACCGTTTGTGAGAATCGTTCTCAATCTCTACGAGGAAACCTAGTGTAGATATCGTGGAGGGTGTGCATGTGCACACCTATTCAAAGGATCGACTCCAAAAGGTTCGTGATTGGTGGATCCGGGTTCGTTCAGACACGACATCAACATCCGGATTTAAACACAAAGACTGAACACGGTTTTTGTTAGGTATATATTCTAAACCTGTTCTAATTAGAATTCTGAATTACTTCAAAGGGATCATTGGGTTTGGGAATAAATTTTTGAAATTTACGTTTCCGCTGCGTTATCGATTCCCAACAGCTTTAACATGGGAAATCACTTCTTTGACTGCAGGCTGTGCCTCGCTCTACCACGGGTGATGCCTTCTCGACCACTGGCTGTGCCTTGCTCTACCACAGGTGATGGCTTGGGTGACCACAGAGACAGCCCTCGGTCAGCAATGGACTGTGCCCTCGGTTGCTCATGGGCAGTGCCTTGCTCTGCCATTGGCAATGCCTTAATCCACCACAGGCTGTGCCTCGCTCTACCACAGGCGATGCCTTCTTGACCACGGGCCACACTAGCTCTACCATGGGCGATGCCTTCTCCACCACCGATTGTGCCTCCCTCTACCATGGGCAATGCCTTTTCAACCACGGGCTGTGCCTTGCTCTACCAGGGTCTATGGGTTGGTCGACCACGGGCCGTGCACTCAGTTGCTCACTGGCAGTGCCTCACTCTACCTTGGGCAATGCCTTGCTCCACCATAGGCTGTGGCATGTTCTACCATGGGCAATGCCTTGCTCGACCACAGGCTGTGTCATGCTCTCACACGGGCAAAGGCTTGGTCGACCACGGGCTGTGGCTTTGTGCTCGGTCATTCACAGTCAGTGCCATGCTCTAGCACGAGCAATGCCTTCCTCCACCATGGCCGATGCCTTCACGACCACTGGCTATGCCTTGCCCTACCACTGGCAATGGGATGTTCAGCCATGGCATGTGCCTTGCTCTACCACAGGTAATGGCATGTTCAACCACAGGTTGTGCCTTGCTCTACCATGGGCGATGGCTTGGTCAACAATGAAGAAAGGCCTCAGTCGACCACGGGCTATGTGCTCAGTCACTCACAAGCAGTGCCTTCCTCTTCCACAGGTATGCCTTGCATCACCATGAACTGTGCCTCACTCTACCATGGGTGATGCCTTGCTCAACCACTGGTTGTCCCTTGCTCTACCACAAGCAATCACTTGGATGACCAAACAGACAGCCCTTAGTTAACTATGAGCTGTGCACTCGGTTGCTCACAGGCAGTTCCTCGCTCTACCACGGTTGGTGCCTAGCTTACCCACAGCGACAACCATTGGTTGATCATGGGCCAATGCCTTGATCAACCACCACGACAGCTCTTGGTCAACCATGGGCAGTGCCTTGCTCTACCATGGGTGATACCTTGTTCGACCATGGGCTGTGCCACGCTCTAACATGATCAATGCCTTGCTCCACCATGGGCAATGGCATGGTCGACCATGGGCTGTGCCTCACTCCTCCATGGGCAATCGCTTGCTCGACCCCGGCCTGTGCCTTGCCCCACCATGGGCATTGCCTTGCTTGATGATGGGTTGTGCCTGGCTTTACCCTGGGCAATCACTTGGTTTACCAAGGGCTGTGCGTTGCTCTGCCCTGGGCAATGCCTTCACGACCATCGGCTGTGCCTTGGCCTACCACAGGCAATGGCTGACGTGATCCTTACCGACCCGTGGTAAAACCCAATATCAAATATGATAAGAATGTCACCAACTTGCAATAAGACCCAAATCGAATGTGGAAAAGAAACCCAAGAATTGCAAAGAACAAGTTTGAAAATAATGAACTTTGACCTGTTACCTAACGAGGCAAGAACCAAAGTTACAGATCAAGGAGGACACCACACGAAGAATCCCACGAGCTAGAGAATCAAAGTGATAAGTCCGGTTGTAGAATGCCACAAGATAACTTGATAAGTTCTAAGTCTTCTCAAGAACCAAGAAGAGCAATATGTATTTCTCACTAGAATGTATCTCCAAAATTCATCCAAAGCTGAATACCTCAAGGGGGTATTTATAGTGTTACATCAAAAGAGGAAATCAAATATCCAAAATATATCCTAGAGAAGGATATCCTAAAATAGTACAATATATTCTATGATATTATATTGTAAAGATATTCTAGGATATATCCAGATATTTAAATAATATCCTAGAATACTTATATAAATCTTTCCTAATTTGAAAGTTTCCTTAAATAGTTATAGCTGCCAGCAAGCTTCTAGAATTTCTATTGGGCTTGAATAAAATTGACATAGTTCTACAGCTCACAAGAATGTCCTTCAATGGGCTCTAATGTATGCTTTTCTGCCATAAGCTCTTGAACCAACCCGTTGAGTGCCTCCTTGAACTTCTTAGCTTGTGCCCTCGTAATTAGCCCAATTGGAACTTGCATAGGGTCCGTGGAGGTTGGTCTGAGTTCTGCATCAATGGCTTGGTCAACCACACAGATAGCCCTCGATCAGCCATGGGTTGTGTGCTCGGTCACACACAGGCTGTGCCTGGCTCCATCATGGGAGATGCCTTGCTAGACCACGGGCTGTGCCTTGCTCTACCATGGGCAATGGCTTGTTCGACCATGGCTGTGCCTCACCCAACCACGGGTGATGCCCTGCTCAACCACGGGCTATGCCTTGCTCTACCAAGGGCGATGCCTTGGTTGACCATGGAGATAGCCCTCAGTTGACCACTGGTTGTGGCTAGCTCAACCATGAGCGATGCCTTGCTCAACCACAGCCTGGCCCTGGCTCTACCACGGGATATGCCTTGCTTGACCATGGGCTGTGCCTTGCTATACCATGTGCAATGTCTTGTTTGACCACGGGCTATGCCTCGCCCTACTATGGGCAAAGTCTTGCTCGACCATGGGCTGTGTGTTGCTGCAACAAGGGCAATGGCATGTTTGACCAGGGGCTCTGCCTTGCTCTACCACAGGTGATGCCTTACTTGATGATGGGCTGTGCCTTGATCTAGCATGGGCGATGCATTGCTTGACCACGGCCTGTGCCTTGCTCTACCCTGGGCCATCGCTTGGTCGACCATGGGCTATAATTTGCTGTACCTTGGTTGACCACGGACTGTACACTCAGTCTCTCTTATGTAGTGCCTGGTAGTACCTCAGCCGATGCCTTGCTCAACCACGGGTTGTACCTTGCTCTACCAAGGGCAATGTCCTGCTTGACCACGTGCTGTGTGTTGCTCTACAAAGGACAATTTTCACCATGGGCAGTGCCTCACTATACCAAGGGCGATGGCTTGGTCGACCACAGAGATAGCCCTTAGTTGATCACGGGCAATGCCTTGCTCTGCCATGGTCAATGGGTTGGTCGACCATGGAGACAGCGCTCAGACAATGATGGGTTGTGCCTTGCTCTGCCACAGGCGATCACCTGGTCGACTACAGAGACAGCCCTCCATCGACCACGGTTTGCTCTCTCAGTTGCTCATGGGCAGTGCCTTGCTCCACCATGATTGATGCCTTGGCCGACCACGGTGACAGCCCTTGGTTGATCATGATCGATACCTTGATAGACCACCAGCTATGCACTTGGTCGCTCACGGGCAGTGCCATGCTCTACCACAAGTGATGCCTTGCTCGATGATGGCAACAACGCTTGTTCGATCAACGGGCGACATCTTCATCGGCGACGGGCTGTGGCTTGCTCTACTACGGGTGATGGCTTGGTCAACCATGGAGACAGCCCTCGGTCAACAATGGGCTATGTGCTCAGTTGCTCACAGGCAGTGCCTTGCTCTACCATGGTCATTGCCTTGGTCAACCACAGCAACAGCCCTTGGTCATTCACGGTCGATGCCTTGATCCCACAGGCAGTGCACATGGTTGCTCACGGGCAGTGCCTTGCTCTACCATGGTCGATGCCTTGGTTGACCACAGGCAAGGCATTGCTCTACCACGGGTGATGCCTTGCTCTACGACAGTCGTTGTCTTGGTCGACCATGGGCAGTGTCTTGCTCAACCACGGGCCATGCCCTGCTCGACCACAGGCTGTGCCTGGCTCTACCATGGGTGTTGCCATGCTCGACCATGGGCGATCCCTTCCTGTACCATGGACAATGGGTTGGTTGACCATTGGCTGTGCCTCGCACTGCCACTTGTGATACCTTGCTCAACCATGGGCTGTCCCTTGCTCAACCATGGCAACGGCTTGGACGACCACAGAGACAGCCCTCAGTCAACCAGGAGCTCTGCACTCAGTTGCTCATGGGCCTTGCATTTCTCTACAATGTGCAATGCCTTGCTCGACCACAGGCTGTGCCTGCCTCTACCATGTGCAATCCCTTGCTCGATCACAGGCTGTGCCTTGGTCTACCACAAGCAATGGCTTGGTCCACCAGAGGTTGTGCCTCATTCTACCACAGGTGTTGCCTTGCTTGACCACGGGCTGTGCCTTGTTGTACCATGGGCAGTGGCTTGCTCGACCATGGGCAGTGCCTCACTCTTCCATGGGCAATACCATCTTGACCGTGGGCTGTGCCTTGCTCTACCACGGGTGATGGCTTGGTCGACCACAGAGAAAGCCCTCGATTGGCCACAGCCTGTGCTGTTGGTCGCTCAAGGCCAGTGCCTTGCTCAACAACGGGTTATGCCTGACTCTACCACGGGAGATGCCATGCTTGACCACGGGCTGTTCCTTGCTCTACCTTGGGCAATGGCTTCTTTGAGCACAGGCTGTGCCTCGCCCTACCACAGGTGATCCCTTGCTCAACCATGGGCTCTGCCTCACATTGCCATCAATGATGGCTTGGTCGACCACAGAGACAGACCTCAGTCAACCACGGGCTGTGCGCTCAGTCACTCATGGCCAGTGCCAGGCTCTTCCTCAGGCGATGGCATGCTCGACCACGGGCTATGCGTCACTCTACCATGGGTGATGGCTTGGTCGACCACAGAGACAGCCCACGGTCGACCACAGGCTGTGTGCTCGATAGTTCATGGGCAGTCCCTGGCTCTACCTTGGGCAAGGCCTTGCTCGACCATGGGCTGTGCCTGGCTCTACCACGGGCAATGCCTTGCTCGACCATGGGCTGTGCCTCACTCTACCACAGGCAATGGCTTGGTCGACCATGGAGATAGCCCTTGGTCAAGCATGAGCTGTGCACTCAGTCCCTCACAGGGCATGCCATGCTCTACCATGTGTGTTGCCTTGCTTGACCAAGGGCTATGCCTTGCTATACCATGGGTGATGCCTTGCTCGACCTCAGGCTGTGCCTTGCTCTACCACAGGCAATGGCTTGCTCAATTACGGCCTGTGCCTTCCTCTGCCACAGGTGTTGTCCTGTTTAACCACAGGCTGTGCATTGCTTTACCATAGGCAATGGCTTGGTTGACCATGGGATGTGCCTTGCTCTACCACGGGCAATGCCTTGGTCAACCAAGGAGACAGTTCTCGGTTGACTACGGGCTGTGCACTCGATAGCTCATGGGCAGTGCCTAGCTCTTCCTCAGGCAACGCCTTGCTTAACCACGGGTTGTGCCTTGCTCTACCATGGGTGATGCCTTACTTGACCACAGGTTGTGCCTGGCTCTACCAAGGGCAATGGCATGTTCAACCACGGGCGATGGCTTGGTCGACCACGGAGACAAGCCCCAGTTGACCATGGTCTGTGCACTCGGTCTCTCATGGGCAGTGCCTGTCTCTATGTCGGGAGATGCGTTGCTCTATGACAGGCTGTGCCTTGCTTTACCATGGGTGACGCCTTGCTCGACCACAAGCTGTGCCTTGCTCTACCAAGGGCAATGGCATGTTAGACCCTGGTTTGTGCCTTGTTCTACCACGGGCAATGCATTTCTCAATTACAAGCTGTGCCTTGCCCTACCACTGGCAATGCCTTGCTTGACCATGGCCTGTGCCTTGCACTACCATTGGCCATGGCTTGGTCTTCCATGTACTATGCCTTGCTGCATGATCGTCGACCATGGGTTGTATGCTCAGTCTCTCATGGGCAGTGCTTGGCTGTACCTCAGGCGATGCCTCCCTCGACCATGGGCTGTGCCTTGCTCTACCAAGGGCCATGGCATGTTTGACCACGATCTGTGCCTTGCCCAACCACGGGCGATGCCTTGCTCGACCAAGGGCAATGGCTTGGTCAACCATGGAGATAGCCCTTGATCTGCCACAGAGACAAACCTCGGTCAACCATGAGCTGTGCCTTGCTCTACCATGGGCGATGGCTTGGCCGTCCCTGTAAATAGCCCTCCATCAACCAGGGATGTGCACTCGGTCACTCACAGGCAGTGCCTTGCTCTACCATGGTCGATGCTTTGGTCAACCACAGCAACAGCCCTTGGTTGATGACGGTCAATGCCTTGATCGACCACAGGCCATGCACTCATTCACTTACGGGCAGTGCCTTGCTCTACCACAGACGATGGCTTGCTCCACCTCAGGCGATGGGTTGGTCGACCACAGGTTAAGTGCTCAGTCACAGAAGGGCAGTGCCATGCTTCACTGCAGTGATAGCCCTTGGTCGATCATGGGTTGACGCATTGATCGACCACGGCAATAGCACTTCATCAACCATGGGCAGTGCCTTGGTCCAACAAGGGTGTCGCCTTGGTTGACCATGGGCTGTGCGTCGCTCTACCACCAGCGATGCCTTGTTCGACCACGGGCTGTGCACTCAGTTGCTCACAGGCAATGCCATGCTCAACCATGGACGATGCCTTGCTCAACCATGGTGACAGCCCTTGGTTGATCATGGGTCAACACGTTGATCGACCATGGTGACAACTCTAGGTCAACCATGGGCAGTGGGCAGTGCCTTGGTCAACTAAAGGGCAATGCCTTGCTTGACCATGGGTTGTGCATCGCTCTACCATGAGTGATGACTTGCTTGACCACGGGTTGTGCCTCGCCCAACCACAGGCATTGCCTTGCTTGACCACCGGCTGGGCCTCGCTCTACCATGGGTGATGGCTTGGTTGACCAAGGAGACAACCGTCAGTTGACCATGGGCTGTGTGCTCGGTAGCTCACGGGCAGTGCCTGGCTCTACAACGGGTGATGGCTTGGTCAACTGCAGAGACAGCCCTCGGTCGCTCATGGGCAGTGCCTTGCTCTACCACGGGCGATGCCTTGCTTGACCACAAGCTATGCCTAGCTCTACCATGGGAGATGCCTTGCTCTACCATGGGCAATGGCTTGTTCCACCACGGCAGTGCCTTGCCCTATCATGGGTGATGCCATGCTTGACCACAGGCATTGGCTTGTTTGAACACAGGGATAGCCCTTGGTCGACCACGGGCTGTATGCACGGTCTCTAATGGGCAGTGCCTGGGTTTACCTTGGGTGTTGCCTTGCTTGATCACGGGCTGGGCCTTGCCCGACCATGGGCTGGGCCTTGCTCGATGGGCAATGCCTTGCAAAACTAAGGGCCATGGCATGTTTGACCATGGGCTGTGGTTTGCTCTATGACGGGCGATGCCATGCTCGACCATGGGCTGCACCTTTCCCAACCACGGGCGATGCCTTGGTTGACCATGGAGACAGCCCACAGTTGACCACGGGCGACGCCTTGCTCGACCACGAGTTGTGCCTTGCCCAACCATGGGCGTGGCCTGGCTCCACCATGGGTTGTGCCTTGCTCTACCAAGGGCAATGGCTTGATCAACCGTGGAGACTGCTCTTGGTCAAGCATGGGCTGTGTCTTGCTCTCCCATGGGTGTTGGCTTCGTCGACCATGGAACCTGCCTTCAGTCAACCACGGGCTATGCGCTTGGTTGTGCACGGGCAGTTCCATGCTCTCCCATGGTCAATGCCTTGGTCCACCATGGCAACAGCCTTTGGTTGATCATGGTTGATGTGTAGATCGACCATGGGCTGTGCACACAGTGGCTTACGGGCAGTGCCCTGCTCTGCCACGGTTGATCCCTTTCTTGACGATGGCTACAGCTCTTGTTTGATCATTGGGCGACATCTTGATCGACACAGGGACAGCGCTTGGTCAACTATGGGCAGTGGCATGCTCTACCACAGGTGATGCCCTGCTTGGCCACGAGCTGTGCCTGGCTCTACCATAGGAGTTGCCATGCTCTGCCATGGGTTGTCCCTTGTTGTACCACAGCAATGGCTTGGTCGACCATGGCATGTGCCTCGCACTACCACGGGGGATGCCTTGCTCAAACATGGGCTGTACCTCGCTCTACCACGGGCCATGCCTTACTCGACCACGGGATGTGCCAGGCTCTACCACGGGTGATGGCTTGTTCAACAACAAGTGGTGCATCACTCTACCTCAGGCAATGGCTTGGTCGACCACCAGCTGTGCCTGGCTGTAGCACAGGCGATGCCTTGCTTGACCACTGGCTCTGCCTTGCTCTACCACAGGAGATGCCATGCTCCACTACAGGCAATGGCTTGTTCGACAATGGGCTGTGCCTTGCCCAACCATGGGTGATGCCTTGCTCGACCACGGGCTTTGCCTTGCCCTACCACGGGCGATGACTTGGTCAACCATGGAGACCACCCTCGGTTGACCATGGGCTATATGCTCGGTCGCTCTTGGGCGATGCATTGCTCTAGCAGGAGCAATGCCTTGCTCCACCACAGGCTGTGCTTTGCTGTACCATTGGCGGTGGCTTGGTCAACCATGGTGACAGCCCTCAATCAACCATGGGCCGTGCCTTGTTCTACCATGGGCCATGCCTTTCTTGACCACGGGCGGTGCCTCACTCAACCCTGGCTGATGCATTGTTCAACCACGGGCTGTGCCTCACTCTACCACAAGCGATGCCTTGCTCAACCATGGGCTATGCATTGCTCTATCACCAGCAATTGCTTGGTCAACCATGGAGACAGCCCTTGGTCGACTATGGGCTATGTGCTTGGTTGATCACAGGCAATGCCTTGCTCTACCACAAGCAATGCCTTGCTCCACCACCGACTGTGCCTTGCACTACCACAGGACATGGTTTGGTTGACCATGGGCTGTGCCTCACTCTACCACGGGTGATGCCGTCCTCTACAATGGGACAGCCCTTGGTCAATCAAGGGTAAATGCATGTATCAACCATGGCAACAGCTCTTGGTTGACCACGGGCAGTGCCTTGGTTGACCACGGAGACATCCCTCGGTCGACCGCAGGCTGTGCGGTCAGTCATTCACGGGCATTGCCCTACTCTACCACAGTTGTTGCCTTGCTCGACCACGGCGACAGCCCTTGGTCGATCATGGGGTGACGCCATCATTGACCACAGCAATAGCTCTTGGTTGACCACCAGCAGTGGCATGCTCTACAGTGGATGAGGCCTTGCTTGACCACAGGTTGTGCCACGCTCTACCTTGGGCAACGGCTTGCTCGACCATGGCTGTGCCTCAATCAACCACTGGCTGTGTCTTTTTCTTGCATGGTTGATGGCTTAGCTGACCATGGAGACAGCCCTCCATTGACCACGGACTGTGCGCTCAGTCGCTCACGGGCAGTGCCTTGCTCTATGATGGTCAATGCCTTGGTCAACCACAGCAACAGCCCTTGATTGACTACTGGCTTTGCACGCGATTGCTCACGGGGAGTGCCTCGCTCTACCACAGATGATGGCTTGGTCAACCAGGGAGACAGCCCTCGGTTGACCACAGGCTGTGCGCTCAGTCGCAGAAGGGCAGTGACTTGCTCCACCACAGGCGATGCCTTGCTCAACCGTGGCGATAGCCCTTGGTTGATGACAGGGGATGCCTAGATCGACCATGGGCTGTGCACTCGGTCGCTCACCAGCAGTGCCTTCCTCAACCATGGGCAATGCTTTGCTTGACCATGGTGATAGCAATTGGTGGATCTTGGGTTGGCACATTGATTGACCACAGCAACAGTTCTTGGTTGACCACAGGCTGTGCCTTGCCCAACCACTGGTGATGCCTCGCTCGACCATGGGCTGTGCGCTTGGTAGCTCTTGGTCAGTGCCTGGTTCTACCTTGAGTAATGCCGTGCTTGACCACAGGATGTGCATTGCTCTGCCACCAGTGATGGCTTGGACGGCCATGGTGACAACCCTCAGTCGACCATGGTTTAGGTGCTCAGTCGCTCACAGCCAGTGCCTGGCTCTACCTCAGGCAATGCCCTGCTCGACCATGAGCTGTGCCTCGCTCTACCATGGGCAATGGCTTGTTTGATTATGGGCTGTGCCTCACTCCACCGTGGGCTATGTGTTGCTTGACCCTGGGTTGTGACTTGGTCTACCACAGGCGATGGCTTGGTCACCCACAGGCTGTGTGCTTGGTCATTCATAGGCAGTGCCTGTCTCTACCTCAGGTGATGCCTTGCTCGACCACGGGCTGTGCCCGACTATACCGTGGGCAACACCTTACTCGACCATGGGCTGTGCCTTGCTCTACCACAGGGGATGTCTTGGTCAACCATGGAGACAGCCCTCAATTGACCACAGGTTGTGTACTTGGTCTCCCGCAGGCAGTGCCTATCTCTACCTTTGGCGATGCCTTGCTCTACCATGGGCTATGCCTTGCTCTACCAAGTGCAATACCATGTTCGACCACAGGTTGTGCCACGCTCTACCACAGGCAATGCCTTACTAGACCATGGGCTGTGCCTTGCCCTAGCACAGGTGATGCCTTGCTTGACCACGGCCTGTGCCTTGCTCTACCACGGGCCATGGCTTGGTTGACCACGGGCTGTGCCTCCCTGTACCTCAGTCAACCACAGGCTGTACACTCTGTCTCTCACAGACAGTGCTTGGTTGTACCTCGAGCAATGCCTTCCTCGACCATGGGCTGTGTCTTGCTCTACCAAGGACCATGGTCTGTGCCTTGCCTAACCATGGCTGATGCCTTGCTCGACCACGGGCTGTGCCACGCTCTACCAAGGGTGATGGCTGGGTTGACCACGGAGACGGCCCTTGGTTGACCACAGGCTGTGCCTTGTTCTAGCATGGGTGATGGCTTGGCCGACCATGGAGACAGTCCCCTGTCGAACATGGGCTATGCATTTGGTCACTCATGGACAGTGCCTTGGTCTACAACAGTCAATGCCTTCATCAACCGAGGCAACAGCCCTTGGTAAATCACGGTTGATGCCTTGATCAACTATGAGCTATGCACTCGGTCACTCACAGGCAGTGCCTTGCTCCACCACGGGCGATAGCCCCTGGTCGATGACCGGTGATGCCTAGAATGACCACGGGCTATGCGTCACTCTACAATGGGTGATGCCTTGCTCATCCATGGGCTATGCCTTGCCCAACCACAAGCAATGCCTCGCTCGACCAGGGGCTGTGCCTTGCTCTACCATGGGTGATGGCTAGGTGAACCAAGGAGACATCTCTTGGTTCTCCATGGGCTGTGCACATGGTAGCTCATGGGCAGTGCCTGGCTCTACCTTGGGCGATGCCGTGCTTGAACACACACTGTGCCTTCCTCTACCACAGACAATGCCTTGCTCGACCATGACTATGCCACCGGTGATGGCTTGGTTGACCCTGGAGACAGCGCTCAGTTGACCATGGGATGTGCACTCAGTCACCCATGGCCAGTGCCTGGCTCTACCTCAGTTGATGCCCTACATGACCGCAGGCTTTGCCTTGCCCAACCACGGGCAGTGCCTCGCTCGACCACGGGCTTTGCCTTGCTCTACCACAGGCCATGGCTTGGTCGACCACAGGCTATGCCTCGCTGTACCTCGGTCGACCACGGGCTGTACACTCGGTCTCTCACAGGCAGTGCTTGGTTGTACCTCGGGCAATGCCTTCCTTGACCACAGCCGATGGCTTGGTTGACCCTGGAGACAGCCCTCGGTCGACCACGGGTTGTGCGCTCAGTCGCTCATGGCCAGTGCCTGGCTCTACCTCAGGCAATGCCCTACATGACCACGGGCTGTGCCTCGCTCAACCACGGGCAATGCCTCACTTGACCATGGGCTGTGCCTCACTCTACCACAAGTGATGGCTTGGTCAACCAGGGAGATAGCCCTCGGTTGACTGCGGGCTATGCGCTTGGTAGCTCACGGGCAGTGCCTGGCTCTACCTCAGGCGATGCCATACTCGACCACACATTGTGCCTTGCTCGACCATGGTTGATGCCTTGCTTGACCATGACTGTGCCTTGCTCTGCCACTGGCGATGGCTTGATCAACCATGGAGACATCCCTTGGTCAACCATGGGCTGTGCCTTGCTCTACCATGGGTGATGGCCTGGTCAACGGCAGGCTGTGCACTCAGTCCTTCATGGGCAGTGCTTGGCTCTAGCTCAGGCAATGCCTTGCTCGACCATGGGCTGTGCTTGGCTATACCACGGGCGGTGCCTTCCCTGACCACAGGCTGTGCCACAGGGATGGCTTGGTTGACCACAGGGATAGCCCTCGGTGGACCACAGGCTGTGCACTCAGTCGCTCATGGGCCGTGCAATGCTCAACAACGTGCGTTGCCTTGCTTGACGTTGGGCTGTGCCTTGCTCTTCCACTGGCAATGACTTGGTCGAACAAAGGCTGTGCCTTTCTCTACCCCGGGTGATGACTTGCTTGACTACGGTCTGGGCTTTGCCCTACTACAAGCATTGCCTTGATTGACAATGGGCTGCGCTTTGCTTTACCCTGGGCAATGGCTTGGTTGACCATGGGCTGTGCCTTGCTCTATGATGGGTGATGGCTTGGTTGATCACGGAGATAGCCCTCAGTCTGCCACCAGCTGTGCGCTCGGTTGCACATGGGCAATGCCTTGCTCTGCCATGGGCGATGCCTTGCTCGACCCCGGGCTGTGCCTTCCTCTACCATGGGCAATGGCTTGTTCGATCATGGCTGTGCCTCACCCTACCACTGGCGATGCCATGCTTGCTCATGGGCGATGGCTTGGTTGACCACAGAGGTCACCCCTGGTCGACCACAGGCTGTGCCTTGCTATACCACGGGTGATGGCTAGATCAACCACGGGCTGTACTTGTGGTCTATCATGGGCAGTGTCGTGCTCTACCTAGGGCAATGCTTTGCTTGACCATGGGCTGGGCCTTGCAATACCAAGGGCCATGGCATGTTCGACCATGGGCTGTGCCTTGCTCTATGATGGGCAATGCCATGCTCAACCACAGGCTGTGCCTTTGCCAACCACAGGTGATGCCATGGTCTACCATGGAGACAGTCCTCAGTCGACCACAGGTGATGCCTTGCTCCACCACTGGCTGTGCCTTCCCCAACAACCATGGTCGATGTCTCGCTTGACCATGGGCTGTGCCTTGCTATACCAAGGGCAATGGCTTGGTTGACCACAGAGACAGCTCTCAGTCCACCACCGGCTGTGTGTCACTTTCCCACAGGCGATGGCTTGGTCAACCATGGAGCCAGCCCTCGGTCGACCATGAGCTGTTCGCTCAGTCACTCACAGGTAGTGCATTGCTCTACCACAGTCGATGCATTGGTCAACCACAGTGACAGCCCTTGGTCGATGATGAACAATGCGTAGATCAACCATGGGCTGTGCAAATAGTCACTGATGGGCAGTGCCTTGCTCTACCATGGGCGATGCCTTGCATGGCCATGGTGACAGTGTTTATTCGATCATTGGGTGACACCTTGATCGACCACAGCAACAGTGCTTTGTCGACTATGGGCAATGCGCTGCTTAGCCATTGGCTGTGCCTAGCACTACCAAGGGCATTGCCATGCTCGACCATGGGCTGTGCCTCACACTACCACAAGCGATGCCTTGCTCGAACACTGGTTGTGCCTTGCTCTACCATGGGCGATGGCTTGCTCCACAACGAGTTGTGCCTTGCTCTACTATGGGCCATGGCTTCGTTGACCATGGGCTGTGCCTCGATCTACCATGGGTGATGATGCCTTGGTCAACCACAGAGACAGCCCTCAGTGGGGCATGGGTTGTGCGCTCATCACTCACAGGCAGTGCCTTCCTCTGCCACGGTCATTGGCTTGCTTGACCATGGTGACAGCTCTTGGTCGACCATAGGCAGTGCCTTGCTCTACATGGGTGATGCCATGCTCCACCACAGACAATGGCATGGTTGACCATGGGCTGTACCCTGCTCTACTATGGGCAATGGCTTGGCCGGCCACGGAGGTAGCCCCCGGTCAATCACTAGCAGTGCCTTGCACTACCTAGGGAGATGCCTTCCTCGACCATGGGCTGTGCCTTGCCCAACCATGGGTGATGCCCTGCTGGACCACAGGCTATGCCTTGCTCTACCACAGGTGATGGCTTGGTCAACCCTAGAGACAGCCCTAGGTCGACCACGGGCTGTGCACATGGTCGCTCACAGGCAATGCCTTGCTTGACCACGGGCTGTGCCTAGCTGTACCACAGGCGATGCCTTACTCGACCATGGGCTGTGCCTGGCTCTACCGTGGGTGGTGCCTCACTCTACCACAGGCGATGCCTTGCTCAACTGCTGGCTGTGCTTGGCTCCGCCACGAGCTGTGCCTGGGTCCACCACAGGCAATAGCATGTTGAACCTTGGGTTGTGCCTCCATCTACCATGGGTGACGCCTTGCTCAACCATAGGATGTGCCATGCTATTCCGCAGGCATTGGCTTGGTCAATCACGGAGACAGCCCTTGGTCGACCACAGGCTCTGCACTCGGTCACTCATGGGCAGTGCCTTGCTCAACCACAGGTTGTGCCTTGCTCTACCAAGGGCAATGGCTTGGTCGACCACAGAGACATCCCTCGGTCAACCACGCGCAATGCCATGCTCTGCCATGGGCCATGGCTTGGTCAACAATAGAGACAGCCCTCGGTTGACCACAGGCTGTGCCTTGCTTTTCCACGGGTGATGGCTTGGTCTCACACGGGCTGTATGCTCGGTCTCTTGCAGGTGGTGCCTGACTCTAACTTGGGCAATGCCTTGCTCAACCATGGGCTGTGCCTTGCTCTACCAGGGGCGATGCCTTGCTTGACCACAGGCTGTGTCTTTCTCTATCAAGGGCTATGGGATGTTCAACCACAGGCTGTGCCTCACTCTACCACAGGCAATGTCTTGCTCAACCATGGGCTGTGCTCAGTTGCTAACGGGTGGTGCTTACCTCTACCATGGGCAATGCCTTGGTTGTCCACGGAGATAGCCATGGTTGACCACAAACTGTGCCTAGCGCAACCACGGGCGATGCCTTGCTTAACCACGGGCTGTGCCCTGCTCTACCATGAGCAATGGCTTGGTCAACCATGGAGACGCCCCTCAGTCGACCACGGGCAGTGCGCTCGGTCTCTAATGGGCTGTCCTTAACTCTACCACAAGCGATGCCTTGCTTGAGCATGGGTTGTGCCTCGCTCTACCACTGGTGTTGCAATGGCTTGTTTGACCATGGGCGATGCATTGCTCGACCATGGCGGTGCCTTGCTTTAACATGGGCAACGGCTTGGTTGACCACGGGCTATGCCTTACTATACCACAGGCGATGCGTCCTCAACCACGGGCTGTGCCTTGCTCTACCATGGGTGATGGCTTGGGCAAGCACGGAGATAGCCCTTTGTTGGCCATGGGCTGTGTGCTCAGTCACTCATGGGCAGTGCCTTGCTTGACCCCATGCAATGCCTCACTCAATGATATGCTGTGCCTTGCTCTAGCAAGGGCAATGGCTTGGTTGACCTCGAAGACATCCCTCAGTAGATCACAGGCAATGCCTTGCTCTGCCATGGGCGATGGCTTGGTCAACCACGAAGATAGCCCTTGGTCGACCATGGGCTGTGCCTTCCTCTTCCATGGGCAATGGTTCGGTTGAGCATGGGCTGTATGCTTGGTCTCTCATGGGCTGTGCCTGGCTCTACCTCCGACGATGCCTTGCTTGACCACGGGCAGTGCCTTGCTCTACCATGGGCAATGGGATGTTCAACCACCAGTTGTGCTTCACTCTACCATGGGTGAAGTCTTTCTCAACCATGAGCTGTGCCTTGTCCAACCACGGGCGATGGCTTGGTTGGCCATGGATACAGCCCTCAGTTGACCATGGGCTGTGTGCTTGGTTGCTCATGAGCAGTGCCTAGCTCTACCATGGGCAATGGCTTAGTTGACCACAGACTGTGCCTCACTCTACCACAGGCGATGGTTTGGGCAACCAAGGAGACAGCCCTCAGTCGGCCACAAGCTGTGCGCTTGGTTGCTCACGGGCAGTGGCTTGCTCTACCATGGGCGATGCCTTGCTCGACCACGGGCTGTGCCTATCTCTACCATGGGAGTTGCCTTGCTCAACCATGGGCAATGGCTTGTTCGACCACGGGCTGTGCCTCACCCTAGCACAGGCGATCTGTTGCTTGACCACAGGCTGTGCATTGCTTTAACAAGGGCAAAGGCTTGTGTGACCGCAGGCTGTGCCTCACTCTACCACGGGTGTTGCCTTCACAACCACAGGCTGTGCCTTGGTCTACCATAGGTGATGGCCTGGGTGACAATGGAGACAGGCCTCAGTCGGCCACGGGCAATGTGCTCAGTCGCTCATGGGCAGTACCTTGCACCACCCCGGGCGATGCCTTGCTTGACCATGGGCTGTGCCTTGCTCTACGAAGGGTGATGGCTTGGTCGACCACAGAGACAGCCCTCGGTCGACCATGGGCAATGGCTTGCTCTGGCTTGGTCGACCCCAGAGACAGCCCTCTGTTGACCACTGGCTGTGCCTTGCACTTCCATGGGCAATGGCTCGATTGAGCACAGGCTATACGCTCAGTCTCTCACAGGCAGTGCCTGGCTCTACCTCAGGCTATGCCTTGCTCGACCCCCGGCTGTGCCTTGCTTTAACAAGGGCAATGGGATGTTCGAACACAGGCTGTGCCTCGCTCTACCATGGGTGATGGGTTGCTCAACCGCAGGCTGTGCCTTGCCCAACCACGGGCAATGGCTTGGTTGACCATGGTGACAGCCCTTGGTTGACCCTGGGCTATGTGCTCAGTTGCTCATGGGCAGTGGCTTGCTCTACCACTGGCAATGCCTTGCTCCACCACAGGCTGTGTTTTGCTCTACCACAGGCGATGCCTTCTTGACCAAGGGCTGTGCCTCACTCTTCCACAGGCGATGCCTTCTCCACCACAGGCTGCGCCTTGCTCTACCATGGGTGACGGCTTGGTCAACCATGGAGAAAGCCCTCAGTCGACTGCAGACTATGTGCTTGGTCGCACACAGGCAGTGCGATATGCTCTACCATGGGCAATGCCTTGCTCTACAACAGGTGATGCCTTCACGACCACGGGCTGTGCCTCACTCTACCACAGAGACAGCCCTCGGTCGACCATGGGCTGTGTGCTCAGTTGCTCATGGGCAGTGCCTTACTCTACCACGGGCAATGCCTTGCTCCACCACGGGCTGTGCCTTGCACTACGACAGGTGATGCCTTGCTCGACTCCGGGTGATGCTTTCTCGACCATGGGCTGCGCCTGGCTCTTCCATTGGCAATGTCTTCTCAACCACGAGCTGTGCCTCGCTCTACCATGGGCTGTGCCTGGTTCTTCCATGGGCGATGTCTTCTTGACCACAAGCTGTGCCTCACTCTACCATCGGCGATGCCTTCTTGACCACAGGCTGTGCCTTGCTCTACCATGGGTGATGCCTTGCTTGACCACGAGCTGTGCCTTGCTCTACCACAGCAATGCCTTGCTTGATGACAAGCTATGCCTTCTCGAACACGGGTTGTGCCTGGCTCTTCCATGGGTGATGTCTTCTCAACCATGGGATGTGCCTCGCTCTACCATGGGTGATGCCTTCTTGACCATAGGCTGTGCCTTGCTCTACCACAGGCGATGCTTGGGTTGAACATGGAGAAAGCCCTCGGTTGACCATGGGCTACGTGCTCGGTCGCTCACAAGCAGTGCAATGCTCTACCACGGGCAATGCCTTGCTCCACCACAGCCTATGCCTTCATGACCACAGGCTGTGCCTCGCTCTACCACAGAGACAGCCCTCAGTCGACCATGGGCTGTGTGCTCAGATGCTCACAGGCAGTGCCTTACTCTACCATGGCAATGCCTTGCTCCACCACAGGCAGTGCCTTGCTCTACGACGGGCAATGCCTTGCTCGACCACGGGCGATGCCTTCTCGACCATGGGCTGTCCTTCGCTCTACCATGGGTGATGCCTGCTCGACCATGGGCTGTGCCTCACTCTACCATGGGCAATGCCTTCTCAACCATGGGCTGTGCCTTGCTCTACCACAGGTGATGGACTGGTCAACAATGGAGAAAGCCCTCAGTCGACCACGGCCTATGTGCTCGGTTGCTCACAGGCTGTGCCATGCTCTAGCATGGGCAATGCATTGCTCCACCATGGGCTTTGCCTCACTCTACCACAAGTGATGCCTTCTCTACCACGGGCTGCACCTGGCTCTACCACGGGCGATGCCTTCTCGACCATGGGCCATGCCTTGCTCTACCACGGGGGATGCCACCTTGACCACTGGCTGTGCCTTGCTATACCATGGGCAATGGCTTGGTTGACCACTGAGGAAGCCCTCAATCGACCACAGGCTATGTGGTCAGTTGCTCACAGGCTGTGCCATGCTCTAGCACGGGCAATGCCTTGCTCCTCCTTGGGCTATGCCTCACTCTACCATGGGTAATGCCTTCATGACCATGGGCTGAGGCTTGCTCTACCATGGGCTGTGCATTGCTCTACCACGGGCTATGGCTTGGTCAACTGCGGGCTATGTGGTCAGTTGCTCACAGGCAGTGCCTTGCTCCACCCTGGGCTGTGCCTCACTCTACCCCAAGTGATGCCTTGCTCGACCACTGGCTGTCCCCAGCTCTACCATGGGAAATCACTTGCTTGACCAAGGAGACAGCCCTTAGTCAAGTACAGGCTGTGTGCTCGGTTGATCACAAGCAGTGCCTTGCTCTACCTCGGTCGATGCCTTGGTTGACCACAGCAACAACCCTTGGTTGATCACGGTCAATGCGTAGATCAACCATGGGCTGTCCACACAGTGGCTTATGGGCAATGCCCTGCTCGGCAACAGTGACAGCACTTGTTCGATCATTGGGTGACGCCTTGATCGTCCACTGCAATAGCACTAGGTTAACTATGGGCAGTGCTTGGCTCTAGCATGGGCAATGCCCTGCTCGTCCACGGGCTGTGCCTTGCTCTACCATGGGTGATGGCCTGGATGACCACAGAGACAGTCCTCGGTCAGCCCTGGGCTGTACCTTGCACTATCACAGGCGATGGCATGGTCGACCACGGAGACAGCCTTTGGTCAACCATGGGCCATGCCTTGCCCTACCACAGGCTGTGTCAGGCTCTACCATGGGCGATGGCCTGTTCGACCACAGGCAGTGCCTCACTCTACCACAGGTGATGGCTTCATCGACCACTGGTTGTGCTTTGCTGTACCACAGGCAACGCCTTGCTTGACCACAGGGTGTGCCTTGCCTGACCACAGGTGGTGCCTTGCTTGACCACAGGCAGCCTGGCTCCACCATGGGCAATGCCTTGCTTGACCGCGCGCTATGCCTGGCTATACCATGGGAGATGCCTTGCTCCACCATGAGCTGTGCCTTGCCCTGCCACAGGCAATGGATTGGTCGACGACGGAGGCAGCCCACAGTCGACCATGGGCTGTGTGCTCGGTCGCTCATGGGCAATGCCTTGCTCCACCATTGGCTGTGCCTTGCTCTACCATGGGCGGTGGCTTGTTCGGCCACGGGCCATGCCTTGCTCCACCATGGGCGTTGCCTCGCTCTACCCTGGGCATTGCCTTGTTTGACCACGGGCTGTGCCTCGCTCTACCCCGGGTGATGCCTTGCATGACCATGGGTTGTTCCTTGCTCTACCATGGGCGATGCCTTGGTCGACTGCGGAGACATCCCTTGGTCGACCATGGGCTGTGTGCTCGGTTGCTCATGGGCAGTGCCTTGCTGTACCATGAGCAATGCCTTGCTCCACCACTGGCAGTGCCTTGCTCTACCACAGGCCATGGCTTGGTCGGCCACAGGCTGTGCTACACTCTACCATGGGTGATACCTCGCTCGACCACATGCTGTGCCTTGCCCTACCATGAGCGATGGCTTGGTCGACCATGGAGACAGGCCTTGGTTGACCATGAACTGTGCACTTGGTCTCTCATGGGCAGTGCCTTGCTCTACCACAGGCAATGCCTTGCTCAACCACTGGCTGTGCCTTGCTCAACCACTGGCTGTGCCTTGCTCAACCACTGGCTGTGCCTTGCTCTACCACGTGTGGTGCCCTGCTCTACCATGGGCAGTGCCTTCCTCAACCACGGTGACAGCGCTTGAATGATCAAGGGTAGATGCATTGATCGACCACGGCAATAGCTCTTGGTTGGCCATGGGCATTTCCTTGGTCCACCATGGGCAATGCCTTGGTCATCCACGGGCTGTGCCTTGGAGTACATTGGGCAATGCCTTGCTCAACCACAGGTTGTGCCTTGCTGCACCATGGGCTATCCCTTGCTCGGCCACAGGCTGTGTCTTGCTCTACCATGGGCGATGGCTTGGTCGACCACGGAGACAGCCCTTGGTTGACTACGGGCTATTCACTCGGTAGCTCATGGGCATTGCCTGGCTCCTCCTTGGGTGATTGCCTTGCTTGACCATGGGCTGTGCCTTGCTCTACCACAGGCGATGCCTTACTTGACCATGGGATGAGCCTGGCTCTACCAAGGGCAATGGCATGTTTGACCACAGGCTGTGGCTTGCCCTACCTTGGGCGATGCCTTGGGCAACCACTGGCTGTGCCTTGCTCCACCATGGGCGATGGCTTGGTCGACCACGAAGACAGCCCTCAGTCGACCAAGGGCTGTGTGCTCAGTCGCTCACTGGCAGTGCCTTGCTCTACCATAAGCAATGCCTTGCTCCACCACCGGCAGTGCCTTGCTCTACCACTGGCCATGGCTTGGTTGGCCACAGGCTTTGCTTTGCTCTACCATGGGCGATACCTTGCTAGACCACATGCTGTGCCTTGCCCTATCAAGAGCGATGGCTTGGTCGACCATGGAGACAGGCCTCGGTTGACCCCGAACTATGCACTTGGTCGCTCATGGGCAGTGCCTTGCTCTACCACAGGTCATGCCTTGCTCGCCCACTGGTTGTGCCTCGCTCTACCATGGGTGGTGCCCTGCTCCACCACAGGTGATGGCTTGGTCGAACACAGAGACAGCCCTTGGTCGACAATGGGCTATGCGCTCAGTCGCTCATGGGCAGTGCCTTGATCAACCATGGCAATGCCTTGGTCGACCATGGCAACAGCCCTTGGTCGACCATGGCAACAGCCCTTGGTCGATCATGGGTCGATCATGGTTGATGCCTTGATCGACCACAGGCAGTGCACATGGTCGCTCATGAGCAGTGCCTTGGTCTACCATGGGTGATGCCTTGGTCTACCACAGTCAATGCCTTGGTCTACCATGGGTGATGCCTTGCTCTACCATGGTCGTTGTCTTGGTCGACCACGGGCAGTTCCTTGCTCAACCACGGGTGATGCCCTGTTTGACTACAGGCTGCCCCTCGCTCTACCACGGGTGTTGCCATGCTCAACCATGGACAATCCCTTCCAGTACCCCGGACAATGGCTTGGTCGACCATGGGTTGTGCCTCGCACTACCACACGCAATGCCTTGCTCGACCTTGGGCTGTGCCTTGCCCTACCCTGGGCAATGGCTGGGACAACCATGGAGACAGACCTTGGTCAACCAGGAGTTGTGCACTCAGTTGCTCATGGGCCGTGCATTGCTCTACCATGTGCGATGTGTTGCTCAACCACAAGCTGTGCCTGCCTCTACCACATGCAATCCCTTGCCCGATCACAGGCTGTGCCTCGGTCTACCATGAGCAATGCCTTGGTCCACCAGAGGATGTGCCTTGCTCTACCATGGGTGTTGCCTTGCTCGACCACAAGCTGTGCCTTGTTGTACCATGGGTAGTGGCATGCTTGACCATGGGCAGTGCCTCACTCTACCATGGGCAATGCCTTCTTGACCGTGGGCAATGCCATGCTCTACCACAGGTGATGCCTTGCCTGACATCGGGCTAAGCCTGGCTCTACCATGGGAGATGCCATGCTTGACGACAGGCTATGCCTTGCTCTCCCTTGGGCAATGGCTTGTTCAAGCACAGGCTGTGCCTCGCCCTACCTCAGGCGATCCCTTGCTCGACCACGGGCTTTGCCTCACATCACCACCAGTGATGGCTTTGTCGACCACGGAGACAGTCCTCGGTCTACCACGGGCTGTGTGCTCAGTTGCTCATGGCCAGTGCCTGGCTCGTCCTTGGGCAATGCCCTGCTCGACCAAGGGCTGTGCCTTGCTCTACCATGGGGGTTGGCATGCTCGACCATGGGCTATGCATTGGTTGACCACGGGCTGTGCCTTGCTCTAGCATGGGTGATAGCTTGGTCAACCACACAGACAGCCCACGGTCGACCACGGGCAATGTGCTTGATAGTTCATGGGCAGTACCTGGCTCTACCTTGGGCAACGCTTGCTCGACCATGGGCTGTGCCTGGCTCTACCACCGGCAATGCCTTGCTCAACCATGGGCTGTGCCTCACTCTACCAAGGGCAATGGCTTGGTCGACCATGGAGACAGCCCTTGGTCAACCACAAGCTGGGCACTCGGTCGCTCAAGGGCTGTGCCATTCTCTACCATGTGTGTTGCCTTGCTCGACCATGGGCTATGCCTTGCTCTACCACAGGTGATGCCTTGCTCGACCACGGGCTGTGCCTTGCTCTACCATGGGCAATGGCTTGGTTGACCAAAGGATGTGCCTTGCTCTACCACGGCGATGGCATGCTCGACTACGGCCTGCACCTTGCTCTGCCACAGGCGTTGCCTTGCTTGACCTCGGGCTGTGCCACGGGAAATGCCTTGCTCGACCACGGGCTGTGCCTTGCTCTACCTCTGGTGATGCCTTGCAAGACCACGGGCTGTGCCTTGCTCTGCCACCAGTGATGGCTTGGTGCCTTGCCCTACCACGGGTGATGCCTTGCTCGACCATGGGCTATGCCTTGCTCTGCCACCAGTGATGGCTTGGTCGACCACGGGCCATGTGCTCAGTTGCTTACGCTCAGTGCCTGGCTCTACCTTGGGTGATGCCTTGCTCAACCACAGGCTGTGCCTGACTATACCACGGGCAACGTCTTGCTTGACCATGGCTGTGCCTTGCTCTACCCTGGGGGATGGCTTAGTCAACCACAGAGACAGCCCTCAGTCGACCATGAGCTGTGCCTGGCCATACCACAGGCAATGGCTTACTCAACCATGGGCTGTGCCTCGCTCTACTATGGGGGCTGGCTTGGTCGACCACAGAGACAGCCCACGGTCAACCATGAGGTGTGCACTCAGTCCCTCATGGGCTGTGCGATGCTTTACCACGTGTGTTGCCTTGCTCAATCACGGGCTGTGCCTTGCTCTACCATGGGCAATGGCTTGGTCGAACAAGGGCTGTGCCTCGGACTATCATGGGCATTGGCTTTCTCGCTGCTGCCTGGGCCTTGCTCTGCCATAGGCATTGCCTTGATCGACCACGGGCTGTGCCTTGCTTTACCTCAGGCGATGGCTTGGTTGACCACAGGCTGTGCCTTGCTCTACCATGGGTGATGCCTTCTCGATGATGGGCTGTGCCATGCTCTACGACAGGTGATGGCTTGGTCAACAGTGGAGACAGCCCTTGGACACTCACAGGCAGTGCCTTGCTCTACCACAGGCGATGCCCTGCTCGACCACAGGCTATGGCTGGCTCTACCATGGGCAATGGCTTGTTCCACCATGGCTGTGCCTTGCCCTACCATGGGCGATGCCATGCATTACCACAGGCATTGGCTTGTTTGAACATGGGGATAGCGCTTGGTCAACCACCAGTGGTATGCACGGTCTCGAATGGGCAGGGCCTGGCTCTATCATGGGCAATGCCTTGCTTGACCACAGGCTGGGCCTTGCTCGACCACGGGCTGTGCCTTGCAATACTAAGGGCCATGGTATGTTTGACTACAGGCTATAGCTTGCTCTCCAACAGGCGATGCCATGCTCGACCACAGACTGCACCTTTCCCAACCACGGGCAATGCCTTGGTCGACCATGGAGACAGCCCTCAGTTGACCATGGGCGACGCCTTGCTCAACCATGGGTTGTGCCTTGCCCAACCATGGGCAATGCCTGGCTCAACCACAGGCTGTACCTTGCTCTACCATGGGCGATGGCTTGGTTGACCATGGAGACTGCTCTCAGTCGAGCACGGGCTGTGCATCGCTCTCCCGCAGGTGATGGCTTCGTCGACCATGGAGCCTGCCTTTGTTCAACCACAGGCTGTGTGCTTCGTCGACCGTGCTGTACCACAGCAATGGCTTGCTCGACCATGGGCTGTGCCTTGCACTACCTCGGGTGATGCCTTACTCAAACACAGGTTGTGCTTTGCTCTACCACGGGCGATGGCTTGGTTGACCACGAGCTATGCCTTGCTCTGCCATGGGCCTTGCCTTACTCGAACACGGGATGTGCCAGGCTCTACCATGGGTGATGGCCTGTTTGACAACAAGCGGTGCATCACTCTACCTCGGGCGATGGCTTGGTTGACCACCAGCTATGCCTGCTGTACCACGGGCGATGCCTTGCTTGACCATAGGCTGTGCCTGGCTCTACCACGGGAGATGCCATGCTCCACCATGGGACAGTGGAGACAACCCTTGGCTGTCCACGGCTGTGCACTCGGTCTCTCGTGGGCAGTGCTTCTCTCTACCTCAGGCAATGCCTTGCTCTACCACGGGCTGTGCCTTGCTCTACCAAGGGCAATAGCATGTTCGACCACAGTTTGTGCCTGACTTTACCACGGGCAATGCCTTGCCCTAGCACGGGCGATGCCTTGCTTGACCATGGCCTGTGCTTTGCTCTACCCCGGGCAATGGATTGGTTGACCACGGGCTGTGTCTTGCTCTATGATGGGCGATGGCTTGGTTGACCACAGAGATAGCCCTCGATCAGCCACTAGCTGTGTGCTCGGTCGCTCATGGGCAGTGCCTTGCTCTACCATGGTAGATGCCTTGCATGATCACAAGCTGTGCCTTGCTCTACCAAGGGCAATACGATGTTTGACCACAGGTTGTACCTTGCTCTACCATGGGCAAAGCCTTACTTGACCACGGGCTATGCCTTGCCCTAGCACGGGCGATGCCTTGCTTCACCATGGCCTGTGCCTTGCTCTACCATGGGCCATGGGTTGGTCAACCATGGGCTGCACCTTGCTTTACCCCAGGCAATGGCTTGGTTGACCACGGGCTGTGTCTTGCTCTACGATGGGTGATGGTTTGGTCGACCACAGAGATAGCCCTCGATCAGCCACCAGCTGTGTGCTTGGTCACTCACAGGCAGTGCCTTGCTCTGCCATGGGTGATTCCTTGCACGACCACAGGCTGTGCCTTGCTCTACCAAGGGCAATACCATGTTTGACCACAGGTTGTGCCTCGCTCTACCATGGGCAATGCCTTACTTGACCATGGGCTATGCCTTGCTTGACCATGGGCAATGCCTTGCTTCACCACAGCCTGTGCCTTGCTCTACCACAGGCCATGGGTTGGTCGACCATGGCCTGCACCTTGCTTTACCCTGGGCAATGGCTTGGTTGACCTCATGCTGTGTCTTGCTCTACAATGAGCAATGGCTTGGTCGACCACAGAGATAGCCCTCGGTCAGCCACCAGCTGTGTTTTTGGTCACTCATAGGCAGTGCCTTGCTCTGGCACAGGCGATGCCTTGCACAACCACAGGCTGTGCCCTGCTCTACCATGGGCAATGGCTTGTTCCACCACGGCTGTGCCTCACCCTACCATGGGCGATGCCATGCTCGATCATGGGCAATTGCTTGGTTGACCATGGAGATTGCCCTCAGTCGACCACGGGCTGTGCCTTGCTCTACCACAGGTGATGGCTCAGTCGACCACGGGCTGTACGTGTGGTCACTCATGGGTAGTGCCTTGCTATTCCTCAGGCGATGCCTTGCTCAACCATGGGCTGGGCCTTGCAATACCAAGGGCCATGGCATGTTCGACCATGGGCAGTACCTTGCTCTACGATCGGCGATGCCATGCTTGACCACGGGCAGTGCCTTGCTTGACCTCGGTGAAAGCCCCTCGTCGATCACGGGCAATGCCCTCATCCACCACAGGCTGTGCACTCGGTCGCTCACAGGCAGTGCCTTGCACTTCAACGGGTGATACCTTCCTTGTCCACGGCAACAACACTTGGTCGATCATGGGTCGACACGTTGATCGACCAGGGTGACAGCTCTTGGTTGATCATGGGTTGACGTGTTGATCGACCATGGCGACAGCTCTTGGTCAACAATGGGCAATGCCTTGGTCCACCATGGGTAATGTGTTGCTCAGCCACGGGCTGTGCCTTGCTCGACCCTGGGCTGTGCCTCACTCTACCACCAGCGATGGCTTGGTCAACCATGGAGACAGCCCTCGGTTGACTACGGGTAGTGCCTGGCTCATCCTCCGGCGATGCCTCACTTGACCACCAGCTGTGCCTTGCTCTACCATAGGCAATTCCTTACTCAACCACGGGCTGTGCCTGGCTCTACCAAGGCAATGGCATGCTCAACCATGGGCTGTGCCTTGCTCAACCATGGGCGAGGGCTTGGTCGACCACTGAGATAGCCCTTGATTGGCCATGGGCTATGCACTCAGTCTCCCACAGGCAGTGCCTATCTCTACCTCGGGCAATGTCATGCTCTACCATGGGCTGTACCTTTCTCTACCAAGGGCAATAGCATGTTTGACCACAGGTTGTGCCTCACTCTACCACAGGCAATTCCTTACTAGACCACGGGCTCTGCCTTGCCCTAGCACAGGTGATGCCTTACTTGACCATGGCCTGTGCCTTGCTCTACCACGGGCCTTGGCTTGGCCGACCATGGGCTGTGCCTCACTGTACCACTGTCGACCACTGGCTGTACACTCGGTCTCTCACGGGCAGTGGTCAGCTGTACCTTGGGCAATGCCTTCCTCGACCATGGGCTGTGTCTTGCTCTACCAGGGGCCATGGCATGTTGGACCACGGTCTGTGCCTTGCCTAGCCACGGGCAATGCCTTGCTGGACCACGGGCTGTGCCAAGCTCTACCAAGGGCGATGGCTGGGTCGACCACGGAGACAGCCCTTGATTGGCCACAGAGACAGCCCTTGATAGACCACAGGCTGTGCCTTGTTCTAGCACAGGCAATGGCTTGGCCGACCATGAAGACAGCCCTACAAGACCACGGGCTGTGCGCTCAGTCGCTCATGGGCAGTGCCCAGGTCTATGATGGTCGATGCCTTCATTGACCATGGCAACAGCCCATGGTCGATGCATTGATCGACCATGGGCTTGCACTCGGTCACTCATGGGCAGTGCCTTGCTCCACCACAGGCAATAGCCCTTGGTCGATGACCGACGATGCCTAGATTGACCATGGGCGATGGTTGATGCGTTCTTCGACCACGGTGACAGCTCTTGGTCGACCATGGGCAGTGCCTTGGTCGACCACAGGCTGTGCCTTGCTCTACCACGGGCAATGCCTTGCTTGACCACAGGCTGTGCATTGCTCTACCACGGGTGATGGCTTGGTTGACCATAGGCTGTGTGCTCAATCGTTCATGGGCAATGCTTGGCTCTACCTTGGGCAATGCCTTGCTCAACCATGGGCTGTGCCTGGCTATACCACAGGCAACGCCTTCCTTGACCATGGGCTGTGCCTCACTCTACCGTGGGGGATGACTTGGTCAACCACAGAGATAGCCCTCGGTGGACCACGAGCTACACACTCAGTCGCTCATGGGCCATGCAATGCTCCACCACATGCATTGCCTTGCTCGACCTTGGCCTGTGCCTTGCTCTTCCACAGGCAATGGCTTGGTCGAACAAAGGCTGTGCCTCGCTCTTCCATGGGCAATGGCTTGCTCGACTACGGCCTGTGCCTTGCTCTGCTACGAGCATTGCCTTGATCAACCATGAGCTATGCCTTGCTTTACCCTGGGCAATGGCTTGGTTGATGATCGGCTGTGCCTTGCTTTACGATGGGTGATGGCTTGATTGACCACGGAGATAGCCCTGGGTCAGCCACCAGCTGAGTGCTCAGTCATTCACATGCAATGCCTTGCTCTGCCATGGGTGATGCCTTCCTCGACCCTGGGCAGTGCCTGGCTCTACCAAGGGAGATGCCTTGCTTGACCACAGGGCTGTGCCTTGCTCTACCATGGGCAATGGCCTGTTCGACCACAGCTGTGCCTCACCCTACCATGGGTGATGGCTTGGTTGACCACAGAGATTGCCCTTGGTTGACCACGGGCTGTGCCTTCCTCTACCATGGGTGATGGCTCAGTTGACCATGGACTGTATGCGTGGTCTCTCATGGGCAGTGTCTTGCTCTACCTTGGGTGATGCCTTGCTCGACCACAGGCTGGGCCATGCAATACCAAGGGCCATGGCATGTTCAACCATGGGCTGTGCCTTGCTCTATGACAGAAGATGCCTCGCTTGACCACGGGCGGTGCCTTTGCCAACCACGAGCAATGCCTTGGTTTACCACGCAGATAGCCCTGAGTCGACCACGGCCGATGCCTTGCTCCACCACTGGCTGTGCCTTGCCCAACAACCATGGGTGATGCCTGGCTCAACCATGGGCTGTGCCTTGCTGTACCAAGGGTGATGGCTTGGTCGACCATGTGATGTGCAATCGGTTCCTCATGGGCAGTGCCTTGCTCCACCACGGGCGATAGCCCTTGGTCGATGACTGGCGATGCCTAGATCGACCATGGGCTGTGCACTTGGTTTCTCACCAGCAGTGCCTTCCTCAACCATGGGCGATGCCATGCTCATCCATGGTGATAGCCCTTGGTTGATCATGGGTTGACGCATTCATTGACCACAGCGACAGCCCTTGGTCGACCACGGGCAGTGCCTTGGTCCACCACGGGCTGTGCGTCACTCTACCACAGGTGATGCCTTGCTCATCCACAGCTATGCCTTGCCCAACCAAGGGCGATGCCTCGCTTGACCACGTGCTGTGCCTTTCTCTACACTGGTGATGGCTTGGTCAACCAGGGAGACAGCCCTCGGCTTACCACAGGTTGTGTGCTCGGTAGCTCACCAGCAGTGCCTGGCTCTACCTCAGGCGATGCCATGCTTGACCACATGCTGTGCCTTGCTCTACCACGGACGATAACTTGCAGACCACGACTGTGCCTTGCTCTGCCACCAGCGATGGCTTGGTCAACCCTGGAGACTGCCCTCAGTCGACCATGGGCTGTGCGCTCAGTTGCTCACGGCCAGTGCCTGGCTCTACCTTAGGCAATGCCCTGCATGACCACGGGCTGTGCCTTGCCCAACCACAGGCGATGCCTCACTCGACCATGGGCTGTGCCTCGCTCTACAACGAGTGATGGCTTGGTCAACAGGGAGACAGCCCTTGGTTGACAATGGGCTATGCGCTTGGTAGCTCACGGGCAGTGCCTGGCTCTACCTCGGGTGATGCCGTGCTCAACCACACGTTGTGCATTGCTCTACCATGGATGATGCCTTGCTCGACCACGACTATGCCTTGCTCTGCCACCGGCGAGGGCTTGGTTGACCCTGGAGACAGCCCTTGGTCGAGCATGGACTGTGCGCTCAGTCGCTCAAGGCCAGTGCCTGGCTCTACCTTAGGCGATGACCTGCATGACCACGGGCTGTGCCTTGCCCAACCACGGGCAATGCCTTGCTCGACCATGGGCAGTGCCTCACTCTACAATGAGTGATGGCTTGGTCAACCAGGTAGACAGCCCTCAGTTGACCATGGGCTGTGTGCTCGGTAGCTCATAGGCAGTGCCTGGCTCTACCTCGGGCGATGCCGAGCTCGACCACACATTGTGCATTGCCCTACCATGGACGATGCCTTGCTCGACCATGACTGTGCCTTGCTTTGCCACCAGAGATGGCTTGGTTGACCATGGAGACAGCCCTCTGTCGACCATGGGCTGTGCCTTGCTCTACCATGGGCGATGGTTTGGTTGACCACAGAGAAAGCCCTCAGTCAACCACGGGCTGTGTGCTCGGTCTGTCATGGGCAGTGCCATGCTCTGCCATGAGAAATGCCATGCTCCACCATGGGCTGTGCCTTGCTCTACCACGGGCGATGCCTTCTCGACCATAGGTTGTGCCTTGCTCTACCACAGGCTATGGCTTGGTCAACCATGAGCTGTGCTCTCGGTCACTTACAGGCAGTGCCTTGCTCTACCTCAGGCGATGTCTTGCTTGACCACAGGCTGTGCCTTGTTCTACCATGGGCGACACCTTGCTGGACCACGGGCTGTGCCTCCCTCTAACACAGGCGATGGCTTGGCCGACCATGGACACAACCATCAGTCGACCAGGAGCTGCTGACTCATTCGCTCATGGGTTGTGCCTTGCTCTACCAGGTGCGATGCCATCGTCAACCATGGGCTGTGCCTTGCTTTACCAAGGGCAATGTGGTGCTTGACCACGGGCTGTGCCTTGCTCGAGCACAGGCAATGGCTTGGTTGACCAAAGGTTGTGCCTCACTCTACTACGGGCAATGGCTTGCTCAACCACGGCCTGTGGCATCCTCTTCCATGGGCGTTGCCTTGCTCAACCACGGGTTGTACCTTGCTTTACAACTGGCAATGGATTGGATGACCATGGGCTGTGCCTTGCTCTATCACAGGCGAGGGCTTGGATGACCAAGGAGACAGCCCTCGGTCAGCCACGAGCGGTGCGCTCGATTGCTCTTGGGCAGAGGCTTGCTCTACCATGGGCAATGCCTTGCTCAACCATGGGCTGTGCCTGGCTCTACCACGGGAGATGCCTTGCTTGACCATGGGCTGTGCCTTGCTCTACCACATGCAATCACTTGTTTGACCATGTGCTGTGCCTCACTCTACCATGGGTGATGTGTTGCTCCACCACGGGCTGTGCCTTGCTTTAACATGGGAAATGGCTTGTTTGACCGCAGGCTGTGCCTCGCTCTACCACGGGTGATGCCTTCTCGACCACTGGCTGTGTCTTTGCTCTACCACGGGTGATGGCTTGGGAGACCACAGAGACAGCCCTCGGTTGGCAATGGACTGTGCACTCGATTGCTCATGGGCAGTGCCTTGCTCTACCCTGGGCGATGCCTTTATCCACCATGGGCTGTGCCTTGCACTACCAAGGGCGATGGCTGGGTCAACCACAGAGATAGCCCTTGGTCCACCACGGGCAATGCCTTGCTCTGGCACAAGCAATGACTTGGTTGACCACAGAGAAGGCCCTTGGTTAACCATGGGCCGTGCCATGCAGTTCCACAGGTGATGGCTAGGTCGAGCACGGACTGAACACTCGGTCTCTCATGGGCAGTGCCTGGCTCTACCTCGGGTGATGCCTTGATCGACCACATGCTGTGCCTTGCTCTACCATGAGCAACACCTTGTTCTACCTAGGGCAATGGGATGTTCAACCACGGGCGATGCCTTGGTTGACCACGGGCTGCGCATTGCCCAACCATGGGCAATGGCTTCGTTGACCACGGAGACAGCCCTCAGTCAACCGCAGGCTGTGTGCTTGGTTGCTCATTGGCTGTGCCTTGCTCTGCCATGGGCAATGCCTTAATCCACCACAGGCTGTGCCTTGCTCTACCACAGGCAATGCCTTGTTGGACCATGGGCGATGCCTTCTTGACCACAGGCTGCACTGGCTCTACTGTGGGCGGTGCCTTCTCAACCACCGATTGCGCCACCCTCTACCATGGGCAATGCCTTTTCGACCACAGGCTGTGCCTTGCTCTACCACAGGCTATGGGTTGGTTGACCACGGGCCGTGCACTCAGTCACTCACTGGCAGTGCCTCACTCTACCTTGGGCAATGCCTTGCTCCACCATAGGCTGTGGCCTGTTCTACCATGGGCAACGCCTTGCTCAACCATGGGCTGTGCCATGCTCTCACACAGGTGATGGCTTGGTTGACCACGGGCTGTGGCTTTGTGCTCGGTCTCTCACAGGCAGTGCCATGCTCTAGCATGAGCAATGCCTTGCTCCACCACGGCCAATGCCGTCACGACCATGGGCTATGCCTTGCCCCACCATGGGCAATGGGATGTTCAGCCACGGCATGTGCCTTGCTCTACCACAGGCAATGGGATGTTGACCAAGGGCTGTGCCTTGCTCTACCACAGGTAATGGCATGTTCAACCACAGGTTGTGCCTTGCTCTACCATGGTCAATGGCTTGGTCAACAATGGAGAAAGCCCTCGGTTGACCACAAGCTATATGCTCGGTCATTCACAGGCAGTGCCTTCCCCTTCCATAGGCAATGCCTTGCACCACCATGAGCTGTGTCTTGCTCTACCATGGGTGATGCCTTGCTCGACCACTGGTTGTCCCTTGCTCTACCATGAGCAATCACTTGGTTGAACAAACAGACAGCCCTTAGTCGACTATGGGCTGTGCGCTCGGTCGCTCACAGGCAGTTCCTCGCTCTACCATGGTTGATGCCTAGCTTAACCACGGCAACAACCATTGGTTGATCATGGGCCAATGCCTTGATCAACCACCACAACAGCTCTTGGTCAACCACAATCAGTGCCTTGCTCTACCATGGGTGATGCCTTGTTCGACCATGGGCTGTGCCAAGCTCTAACAAGATCAATGCCTTGCTCCACCATGGGCAATGGCATGGTCGACCATGGGCTGTGCCTCGCTCCTCCACGGGCGATCGCTTGCTCGACCATGGCCTCTGCCTTGCTCCACCACGGGCATTGCCTTGCTTGATGATGGGTTGTGCCTGGCTTTACCCTGGGCAATCACTTGGTTTACCAAGGGCTGTGCGTTGCTCTGCCCTGGGCAATGCCTTCACAACCATTGGCTGTGCCTTGGTCTACCACGGGCAATGGCTTGATCAACCACACAGATGGCCCTCAGTTGGCCACGGGCTGTGCGCTCGGTCACTCAAGGGCTGTGCATCACTCTACCATGGGTGATGGCTTGGTTGACCATGGAGATAGCCCTCAGTGGACCACGAGCTGTGCACTCGGTTGCTCATGGGCCGTGCAATGCTTGGCGATGTGTGTTGCCTTTCTTGACCTCGGGCTGTGCCTTGCTCTTCCACTGGCAATGGCTTGGTCGAACAAAGGCTGTGCCTCGCTCTACCCCAGGCAATGGCTTGCTCAACTACGGCCTGGGCCTTGCTCTACTACAAGCATTACCTTGATTGACAATGGGCTGTGCCTTGCTTTGCCCCGGGCAATGGCTTGGTTGACCACGGGCTGTGCCTTGCCCTATGATGGGTGATGGCTTGGTTGACCACAGAGGTAGCCCTCGGTCAGCCACCAGCTGTGCGCTCGGTTGCACACAGGCAATGCCTTGCTCTGCCACGGGCGATGCCTTGCTCAACCCCGGGCTGTGCCTGGCTCTACCATGGGAGATGCCTTGCTTGGCCCTGGGCTGTGCCTTCCTCTACCATGGGAAATGGCTTGTTCAACCATGTCTGTGCCTCACCCTACCATGGGCGATGCCATGCTGGATCATGGGCGTTGGCTTGGTTGACCACAGAGGTCACTCTTGGTTGACCCCAGGCTGTGCCTTGCTATAGCACGGGTGATGGCTCAATCGACCACGGGCTGTACCACAGGTGTTGCCTTGCTCCCCCACTGGCTATGCCTTCCCCAACAACCTTAGTAGATGCCAGGCTTGACCATGGGCTGTGCCTTGCCATACCAAGGGCAATGGCTTGGTGGACCACAGAGACAGCTCTCGGTCCACCACCAGATGTGTGTCACTTTCCCACAGGCGATGGCTTGGTCAACCATGGAGCCAGCCCTTGGTCGACCATGAGCTGTGCACTTGGTCACTCACAGGTAGTGCCTTGCTCTACCACAGTTGATGCATTGGTCAACCATGGTGACAGCGCTTGGTTGATGATGAATGATGCGTAGGTCAACTATGGGCTGTGCAAATACTCACTGACGGGCAGTGCCCTGCTCTACCATGGGTGATGCCTTGCTTGACCATGGTGATAGTGCTTATTCAATCATTGGGTGACGCCTTGATCGACCACAGCAACAGTGCTTCATCGACTACGGGCAGTGACTTGCTCTACCATGGGCGATGCGCTGCTTAGCCATTGGCTGTGCCTAGCACTACCAAGGGCATTGCCATGCTCAACCACGGGCTGTGCCTCACACTACCAGGAGCAATGCCTTGCTCGAACACTGGTTGTGCCTTGCTCTACCACGGGCGATGCCTTGCTCTACACGGGTGATGCCTTGCTCCACAATGAGTTGTGCCTTGCTCTACTATGGGCCATGGCTTCATTGACCATGGGCTGTGCCTCGATCTACCACAGGCAATGATGCCTTGGTCAACCATGGAGACAGCCCTCGGTAGGGCATGGGTTGTGGGCACAGTCACTCATGGGCAGTGCCTTCCTCTGCCACAGTCGTTGGCTTGCTCGACCACGGCGACAGCTCTTGGTCGACCATAGGCAGGGCCTTGCTCTACCACAGGTGATGCCATGCTCCACCATGGACAATGGCCATGGTAAACCACGGGCTGTTCCCTGCTCTACTACAGGCAATGGCTTGGCCGGCCACGGAGGCAGCCCCCGGTCAACCACTAGCAGTGCCTTGCTCTACCTCGGGTGATGCCTTCCTCAACCACGGGCTGTGCCTTGCCCAACCACGGGTGATGCCCTGCTGGACCACGGGCTATGCCTTGCTCTACCAAAGGCATTGGCTTGGTCAACCCTAGAGACAGCCCTAGGTCGACCATGGGCTGTGCACACGGTCACTCATGGGCAATGCCTGTCACTTCCTCAGGCGATGCCTTGCTCAACCACGGGCTGTGCCTCGCTCTACCACGGGTGATGCCTTCCTTGACCATGGGCTGTGCCTGGCTCTACCATGGGCGATGTCTTGTTCGACCATGGGCGGTGCCTTGCTCTACCATAGTCGATGCCTTGCTCTACCATAGTCGATGCCTTGCTCGACCATTGGCTGTGCTTGGCTCCACCACGGGCTGTGCCTGCGTCCACCACAGGCAATACCATGTTCGACCTTGGGTTGTGCCTCCATCTACCATGGGCGACCCCTTGCTCAACCATGGGATGTGCCATGCTATTCCATAGGCGTTGGCTTGGTCGATCATGGAGACAGCCCCCGGTTGACCACAGGCTGTGCACTTGGTCACTCACGGGAAGTGCCTTGCTCTACCAAGGGCGATGGCTTGGTCGACCACAGAGACATCCCTCAGTCGACCTCGGGCAATGCCATGCTCCACCATGGGCTGTGCCTCGCTCTACCACGGGCGATGCCTTCTTGACCATGGGCTGTACCTTGGTCTACCAAGGGCTATGGCTTGGTCGACCACCAGCTGTGCGCTCGGTCTCTCATGGGCGGTGCCTTGCTCTACCTTGGCTGATGTCTTGCTCAACAACAGGCTGTGCCTTGTTCTACCACAGGCGACACCTTGCTCGACCATGGGTTGTGCCTCCCTCTACCATAGGCAATGGCTTGGTCGACCACAGAGACAGCCCTCAGTTGGCTAGGAGCTGTGCACTCAGTCACTCATGGGCTGTGCCTTGCTCTACCACTTGTGATGCTGTCGTCAACCATGGGCTGTGCCCTACTTAACTTTCTTAACCTGCAAGTTTGACTTTCTTAACCTCCAAGTAGTTATGGCACCCAAATATTTGCTCAACCCACATTTCCCATTCCAGATTTGCCTCAAGATCACTCTTGCCCTGAATTGAAGGAATTTTGATTTTGATTCCTCCAAAGTCTTCTCCTACATTCGTTATACCTCGTCTAGGTTGATTGCAAGGTCTCCTTCTAGGCTCAAATTCTTCATCCTCTTCTTTTTTTTTTTTGGCTCAGAGAATATATGCTAGAGAATAGATGGAAATATATGTCAAGGAGTCGAGGAAATATATGTTCAAAGAGGAAATTTTTTTTTAGAAGAAGGGATGAGGGAATATGATAAATAGGTAACCTACCATGGAAACCATGCTCTGATACAAGATGATGCGGGTTAGAGGGGGGTTGTTCCTGATCTTCACGGCGTAGGATGAAAGGATAGGATTTTGTTTGAAGCCAAGTGGGTGCAAATAGCCAACCAACGAAAGAAAATGTGACCCGCTACTTAGACCACTAGCCTAACCATGAACTCAAAGACCAATCCACACAATGACTTACCTAGGTCGAGGCATGAATTGGAGACTTTGGGAAACTTGAATCACCAAACTAAAAACATTAGTTCAACAAAAGCAAGGTTTCATGAGAGCAAAGGAGAGATAATTACCTCACAAGGAGAACACACCTTGTATTTGAGGGATTCAATGTCAAAAAGCTGAATTATATAGTGAATGAGTGCCCATATATATAGATGCTTGGCTAATAAATAGTTTCATCTTATACTAGATAGCAATTAGCAAAAAATATGGTACTTGACTCCATTATAGAAATCCCAAATTAGGAAACTCTATAAATACAAAAATTGCTAATTTTGATTATAACAACTGATTATATACTAATTTAACTCTTTTGGTAGCCATAAATCATGCATATTGGTCAAGTTCCTTGTGTGCAAGCTGAGTAGCTCTAATCGGCCTTGGGATTAAAGAAAATGAGACAAATGCCTCCTTTGTCTTGGTCTTCAACCTCTTGGGCCAAATATCCATTAGTGAGGATGCTGATAGCTTCTTGCAATCTCTTCATCCTTCCTCTTGGTAGAGCAACTCACAGCCCATGGTCGAGCAAGGCATTACCCGTGTTAGGATGAGGCAGTGCCCATCAGTGACTGAGCGCACAACCCATGGTTGACTGAGGGCTGTCTCCATAGTCAACCAAGCCATTGCCTGTGGTAGAGCAAGGCACAGCTGGTGGTCGAGTAGGGCACCACCTGTGGTAGAGAAAGGCACAACCCTTGGTCAACCAAGGGCTGTCTCCAGGGTAGGCCAAGCCATCACCCCTAGTAGAGTGAGGGACAACCCGTGGTCGACCAAGGCATCGCCCATGGTACAGCGAGGCACAGCCCATGGTGGACCGAGGGCTGTCTTCATGGTCAAGCATAGTGTCACCCATGGTAGAGTGAGGCACACCCCGTGGTCAAGCAAGGCGTCGCCCATGGTAGAGCAAGGTGCAGCCTGTGGTTGACCTCGGGCTGTCTTCATGGTCAAGCAAGGCATCACCCATGGTAGAGCGAGGCACAGCCAGTGGTAGAGCTAGGCATTGCCCATCAGCGATTGAGCACACTGCCTGCAGTTGACTGAGGGCTGTCTCAGTGGCAGACCAAGTAATCGCCTATGGTAGAGCAAGGGACAGCCTGTGGTCAAGCAAGGCATGACCTGTGGTAGAGCAAGGCACAACCAGTGGTCGATCAAGGGCTGTCTCCATGGTCGACCAAGCCAATGCCTGTGGTAGAGTGAGGCACAGCCCATGGTCAAGCATGGCATCGTTAGTGATAGAGTGAGGTGCTACCCGTGGTCGACCAAGGGCTATCTCTGTGGTCAACCAAGACACCGCCTGTGATAGGGCAAGGAGTGCCTGTGGTCAAGCTAGGCATTTCTCGTGGTAGAGCAAGGTGCAGCCTGGGGTCAACCGAGGGCTGTCTCCATCGTTGAGCAAGGCATCACCCATGGTAGAGCAAGGCACAGCCCATGGTATAGCTAGGCACTGCCCACTAGTGACCAAGCACACTGCCTGCGGTCGACCGAGGGCTGTCTTGGTGGCCAACCAAGCCATTGCCTGTGGTTGAGCAAGGGACAGCCCGTGGTGGAGCAAGGCATTGCCCATGGTAGAGCAACGCACAGCCAGTGGTTGACTGAGGGCTTTCTCCATCGTCGACCAAGCCAATGCCCATGGTAGAGTGAGGCACAGCCCATGGTCAAGCATGGCATCGCTTATGATAGAGTGAGGTGCTACCCGTGGTCTACTGACGGCTATCTCCATGGCCAACCAAGCCATCGTCTGTGGTAGGGCGAGGCTCTGCCCATGGTCGACCAAGGGCAGTCTCTGAGGTTGACCAAGCCATCGCCCATGGTAGAGCCAGGCACTACCCATGGTTGACCTAGGGCTGTCTCCGTGGTTGACCAACCATCGCCTGTGGTAGAGCTAGGCACAGCCTGTGGTCGAGCAAGGCATTGCCCATGGTAGGGCGAGGCACTGCCTGTCAGTGGCCGAGTACACAGCATGTGGTCGAGCAAGCCACTGCTACTGGTAGAGACAGGCACAGCTCATGGTTGAGCAACACATCATCCATGGTAGAGTGAGGCGCGGCCAGTGGTCGACCGAGGGCTGTCTCAGTGGTCAACCAAGGCATTGCCCATGGTACAACCAGGCACAGCACTTGGTCGTGCAAGGCATCGCCTGTGTTAGGGTGAGGCAGAAATGGTGGTCGACCGAGGGTTGTCACCGTGGTCAACCAAGCTGTCGCCCATGGTAGAGCAAGGCACAGCCTCTGGTCGAGCAAGGCATTGCCTGTGGTAGAGCAAGGTGCAGCCAGTGGTCGACCGAGGGTAGTTTTTGTGGTCGATAGGCATCACCCATGGTAGAGCAAGGCATAGCCCATGGTCAAGTGATGCATCACTTGTGGAAGAGCTAGGTGCTTCTCATGATCGAGTGAGGCATCACCTGTGGTAGAGCGAGGAACAGCCTGTGTTCGACCAAGGGTTGTCTTCATGGTACAGTAAGGCAACACCCATGGTAGAGCAAGGCACAACCCGTGATTAAGCGAGGCATCACTCGTCATAGAGCTAGGCACAGCCAGTTGTCGAGACAGGCATCGCCCGTCATAGAACTAGGCACAGCCAGTAGTCAAGATAGGCATCGCCTATGGATGAGATCTGTACTTACTGCCCGTCAGTGACTGAACGCACAGCCCGTGGTAGAGCAAGGCACAGCCTGTGGTCAAGCATGGCATCCCCCGTGGTAGAGTGAGGGACAGCCCGTGGTCAACCAAGGGTAGTCTCCGTGGTTGACCAAGCTATCGCCCATGATAGAGCGAGTCACTGCCCATGGTCAAGCAAGGCATCGCCTGTGGTGGGGCAAGGCCCAACCTGTGGTTGACCGAGGGCTGTCTCCATGGTCAACCAAGCCATTGCCCATGGCAGAATGAGGCACAGCCCATGGTTGAGCAAGGCATCGCCCATGGTAGAGTGAGGCACTGTCGTGGTAGAGCTAGGCACTGCCTGTCAGCGACCGAGCGCACAACCTGTGGTCGACCAAGGGCTGTCTCTGAGGTCAACCAAGCCATCGCCTGTGGTAGAGCAAGGCACAGCCCATGGTAGGGCAAGGCACAGCCCGTGGTCGAGCATGACATTGCTTGTCATAGAGAGAGGCACAGCCCGTGGTTTACCGAGGGCTGTCTCTGTGGTTGACCAAGCCATCGCCCATGATCGGGCCAGGCATAGCCTGTCCTCAAGTAAGGCATCGCTTGTGGTAGAGCAAGGCATATCCAGCGGTCGACCAAGGTCTCTCCCCGTGATCCACCAAGCCATTGCCCATGGTGGAGCCAAGCACAGCCTGTGGTCAAGCAAGGCATCACTCGTGGTTGAGCGAGACGGAGCCAGTGGTCAACTGAGGGCTGTCCCCATGGTTGACCCACCCATCACATGTGGTAGAGCGAAGCACTGCCCATGGTCAACAATGGGCTATCCTATTTCTGTGGTCAACCAAGCCATTGCCTGGGGTAGAGCGAGGAATAGCCTGTGGTCATGCAAGGCATCGCCTGTGGTAGTTTGAGGCACAGCCTGGGGTTGACCGAGGGCTGTCTCTGTGGTCAACCAAGCCATTGCTCATGGTGAAACCTGGCACAGTTTGTGCTCTAGCAAGGCATTGCCCATGGTAGAGAGAGGCACAGCCCCTGGTTGAGTGAGCCATCACCCGTGGTGGAGCTACGCCCAGCTTGTGGTCAACCGAGGCACCACCCTTGGTAGAGCTCGGTACTGCCTGTCAGTGACCGAGCGCACAGCCTGTGGTTGACTGTGGGCTGTCTCTATAGCTGACCAAGCCAACACCCATGGTCAAGCAATGCATCACTGGTGGTAGAGCGAGGGGCAGCCCATGGTCGATCAAGGGCAGTCTCCTTGGTGGACCAAGCCATTGCCCATGGTAGAGCGAGGCACAGCCAGTGGTCGAGCAAGGCATCACCCGTGGTGGGGGAAGGCCCAGCTCATGGTTGACCAAGGGCTGTCTCCGTGTTCAACCAAGCCATCGCCCATGGCAGGGCAAGGCACAGCCTGTGGTCAACTAAGGCATTGCCTGTGGTAGAGATAAGCATCGCCCATGGGGCCAGCCAGAGCCTGTGCTCGAGCAAGGCATTGATCATCGTAGGGTGAGGCACATCTAGTGGTCGAGCTAGGTGTCACCCGTAGTAGAGCGAGGTGCAGCCCATGGTCATCTGAAGGTAGTCTCCATGGCAGAGAAAGGCACAGCCTGTGGTCTAGCAAGGCACTGCCCATGGTCGACCAAGGGCTGTCTCCATAGTCGAGCAAGGCTTCACCAGTGGGAGAGCTAGGCACTACCCATCAGTGACCGAGGGCTATTTCTGTGGTCGAGCAAGCCATCACCCATGGTAGAGCAAGGCACAGCCAGTAGTTGACCATGGCAACATCCATGGTTGACCAAGCTGTTGCCCCTGGTAGTGCCAGGCACAGCTCGTTGTCTTGCATGGCATCATGGTGATAGTGCATCAACACTCCGTTTGTCTGATACCAACTGTCACGGGGCCAATGCGGACCACAAATTTTTCCGCGTCCCGCCAGGCGTTGACACTCCATTTGTCGACCAGCCACACACACACCGCGCGTACCGTCGAGGTTGTTCGATCACAGAACCGTAAAAGCAACGCCAAGGAACACAAGAACACAATTGGGAAAACGTAACTCGTATTCACAGCTATTACAAGTACACAAAAAACCCAATCCCAGATCAGAACACTTACACGCAGTCACATGAGCATATGCCTCACAGTCACCTACTACTTGCACTCCCCACCCATCTTGTGCCTTCTCTCCAAAACACCAGACTGCTTGCTCTGACTTGACTTCCACTCTCTGGGAGTCTCTGGCTCTCTATGTCTCTCCTCTGAGAACTCTAGGTTTCTTGTTCTTTCTCTAGCTGCTCTCCTTGACTCTCTTCTCTGAGACGTCTTGAGACCTTTGTGGTTTCTCCCTCTCTTGGGCTGTGCCTCTCGGTTGTGTCTTGAGAATGAGACTGGCCCCCTTTATATAGTGGAGCCTAGCAAACCCGATATGGTAACTGATATATTCGAATCCCTTGATTCACTCCATCAGGTTTCCAATCCGTCCAATCCCTCTAGGATTGTTTCCATAACAGACCGATTGCCATATCCCTAAGAAACTTTCCCGGATTGTTTGCTATCACATGATCTTCTATCTTGACCATGTTCATCCCACCTGGACAGCTCTTGGCCGCACCTAGATAGCTTCTCAGATGCACTTGGACACCTGCGCCCCACTTGGTTCCTGATTGATTGCCAGCCGCTCCACATAAGGAAACAATCGAACCTTTCCATGTTGGTGTCAGCAATCCTTATCCCGTGAGCACCAATCCTGCACTCCAGAGCATCCTGTGCACCCTCTGTGAGTAGTCGCACTCCACGCACTCGATCATCGACTCCCACATGATCAAGACTTCACTTGCGTGTCTGCATCTCCACTCGTCCACCGTGCACTATCGCCGACCAGCAACACATGGCTCCTTCGATCGTCCCTGGCATGAAGTGATCAAGCGCCTCTCGATCACTCTCCACTCATGCCTTAGTGTTCCTAGGCTGTCTAGCAATCATCCACCTTGCATTGGTCGACCAGCATCGACCCCAAGGCCACGGCACTTGCCTTCAGTCCACCAAGTCCTTGCTCCGCACCACTCCACTTGGTTGCTCGAGCAAGTCTCCTGTCCAGCTTAGCCTCCTGACCACAGACCTTTTCTCCACATGCCCCACATAAGCACGTATGCGCTCCTGCAGTCCCGAGGTACAACCTGCAGTATGCATTGTTCCAGCTCATAGCTCATGGCTGTAACAAACCTCCCCCGCCCAAGGAAGTTGACACCCTCGTCAATAGGGCTCCATCGCGCATGCTGGATCTGGATCTTCACCTCTGCTGATCCTTCACAGCCACCGGCATGGCTGTTCTACTCTTGGTCTTCTTGCCCTTGCTGCCACCATCCGGCTTGATTCCCTGCACAAAGCTCGGTTGTTTGGGATCTCCTATCAAGCATCCACCTAGACAAGGCATAATGGTAACAAAAGCTTCAACAAAGAAACTATTACCAAGAATCACGTTGCAGTCGTCTAGCTCTACAACCATCACATCCAGCTTGCCTTCCCACTCTCCGACTTGGATTGGCACATCTCTTGCCATGCCTCTCATCTGCTGGCTCCGAGAATTCACCGCCTTCACGCGGTTTGGGCACCGTCACACCTGCAACCCCAACTTTGCCACTATCCACTCAGAGACAAACACGCTTGTGGCACCAGTATCTACCAATGCTGCCACCTCAATGCCGTTTATCACAGCATTCACGTGCATCAAGTCGTAGCGATCTCCTTGGCGTTCGGTCCGTAATGCACTCAGCAACTGAAGTGTAGCCGCACTCTCAATCAGCTCTTCATCGGATTCCTCCTGCTGTCGACTTGTACCCGTTCCATTCTTCTTCTTTGGGCACTCTCTCGCATGGTGAGGACCATCACAAATGAAGCATCCTTGGCGAGTTTGGGAGTCCTTCTTTGGCCCACCCTTGACCGCCTTTCCCTTGTCCTCTTCAGTCCTGGCCGGTTGACCATACTTGCCTTTCACTCTTGACTTCTTCTCCTGCACCTTGTCCTGCCCCTTGGATCTGTCCTCCTGTTGAGCAGAATGCAAATCCACCAGCGCATCTGCTGCAGTCAAGGCAGCGGGTAAATCCCTCACGCCCTGCCTTCTCAACTCAAGTTGTGCCCATGGCTGTAGGCCCTTCAAGAAGGTATACAACTTGTCCGTCTCAGACATGTCAATTACATCCAGCATCAGGGAACTGAACTTCTTCATGTACTCTCTCACAGAGCCATCATGCTTCAGCTTGGCCAATGCGTCCCGAGCAACCCACGAACTGTTGCTTGGTAAGGACTGCTCCTTGAGTTCCTACTTCAAGGCCTCCCATGTCTCAATCCTGGATCGTCCGGCACTAATCGTATCCTGGACACGAGTTCTCCACCACAACTTAGCATCACTAGCCAAATACATAGTTGTGATCAATACCTTCTCCGAGTCTGGAACCTTTGCAGTGACAAAGTAGTTCTCCATGTCCCAAATGAAGTTCTCCAACTCCTTGGAACTCCGAGAACCATCGAACGACTTTGGCTTGGGGATCTTCATCTTCCCACGAGTCTCACCTGCCGACCCACTCGTGGTTTGTGTGGCCAACTGCTGCTTGACGAACACCATGTCATCCTTCAAGGCATCGAGCTCTCGTCACAATGCCTTAACGATGTCTGTCAGCGTTCCACCGAGATCATCACCTTCGCCCATGTTGTCTTTGAGGGCAGAAATCCGCTCCCCCAATCTGTCAATTGAAGGAGTCCTGGTTGTGACATCCACCATTTGACCCTCAAGAGCCTGCACACGCTCTCGCAAGGTGCTGCCTGTGGTCGACCGAGGCCTGCCTCCATGGTCAACCAAGCCATCGCCTGCAGTAGAGTGAGGCACTGCCCATTGTTGAGCTAGGTGCTGCCCATGGTTGACCAAGGGTTGTCCTCGCGGTTGGCCAAGCCATCGCCTGTGTTAGAGCTAGGCACAGACCGTGGTTGACCAAGGGCTGTCTTCTCAGTTGGCCAAGCCATTGCCAGTGGTAGAGCAAGGCACTACCCTGGTCAAGCTAGGCATCACCTGTGGCAGAGTGAGGTGCTGCCCATGGTTGACCGAGGACTGTCTCCATGGTCGACAAAGCCTTTGCCTTTGGTGGAGCAAGGCATCGTCCTTGGTAGGGTGAGCTGCAGCCTGTGGTCGGCCAAGTGTGTTCTCCATGGTTGAGCAAGCCAACACCTATGGTAGAGTGAGGCACATCCCGTGGTAGAGTGAGGCACGGTCTGTGGTAGAGCATGGCACGGCCCATGGTCGAGCATGGCATTGCCCATGGTTGGGTGAGCCACAACCCGTGGTCGGGCGAGGCATCACACGTGGTAGAGCTAGGCGCTACCCGTCAGCAATTGAGTGCACAGCCTGTGGTCAACTGAGGGCTATCTTTGTGGTTGACCAAGCCATCACCCATGGTAGAGCAAGGCACTGCCTGTGGTTGAGCAAGGCATCACCTGTGGAAATGCGAGGCACAGCCCGTGGTTGACTGATGGCTGTCTCCGTGGAGGACCAAGCCATTGCTGGTGGTAGAGCCAGGCACAGCCCATGGTCGAGGATGGCATCGCATGTGATAGAGCAAGGCATTGCCCATTGTCGTTTGAGGGATGTCTCCATGCTCAACCAAGCCATCGCCTGTGGTAGAGCAAGGCACTGCCCATGGTCAAGCTAGGTGTCGCCCGTAGTAGATTGAGGAGCAGCCCATGGTCAACCGAGGCCAGTCTCTGTGGTAGAGTAAGGCAAAACCTGTGGTAGAGCAAGGCATAGCCCATGGTCAAGCAAGGAACCGCCCGTGGTAGAGTGAGGCACGGCCCATGGTCGACTGACAATTGTCTCCAGGATCAACCCAGCCATTGTCCATGGAACAGAAGGCACAGCCCATGGTTGATCAAGGCAACACCCATGGTAGAGCGAGGCACAGCCCATGGTCAACCAACAGCTGTCTCCGTGGTCGAGCAAGCCATTGCTTGTGGTAGAACAAGGAACAGCCCATGGTCGAGCAAGGCATTGCTCATGGTAGGGTGAGGCACAGCCAGTGGTCGACTGAGAGCTGTCTCCCTGGTTGACCAAGCCATCACCTGTGGTAGAGCCTGGCACAGCCCGTTGTCGAGCAAGGCATCCCTGGTGGTAGGGAGAGGCACAGCCAATGGTTGATTGAGGGCTGCCTCCATGGTCGAACAACCCATCACAAGTGGTTGAGATGGGCACAGCCAGGGGTTGAGCAAGGCATTGCCCTTCTTAGAGTGAGGCACACCTGGTGGTTGACCGAGGGCTGTCTCCATGGTCGACCAAGCCATTGCCCATGGTTGGGCAAGGAATAGCCTGTGGTTGGGCAAGGCAGTGACAGTGGTAGAGTGCGGCACAGCCCGTGGTCAACCAAGCCATCGCCCGTGGATGAGCAAGGCATCACCCCTGGTAGAGCGAGGCACAGCTCATGGTCTACCGAGGGCAGTCTCCTTGGTTGAGCAAGGCATAGCCCATGGTAGAGCCAGGCACAGCCCGTGGTCAAGCAAGGCATCACCCATGGTAGAGACAGGCAAAGCCCATGGTCGAGAAAGGCATCGCCATTGGTAGACCAACGCACAACTCGTGGTTGACCAAGGGCAGTCTCTGTGGTCGACCAAGCCATCACCCGTGGCAGAGCGAGGCACAGTCCGTGGTTGAGTAAGGCATTGCCCGTGATAGAGGTAGACACTGCATGGTTATGACCTAGCTCATAGCCTGTGGTTGACTGAGGGCTGTCTCTGTGGTCTACCAAGTAATGGCTTGTGATAGAGCAAGGTACTACCCATGGTCAAGCATGGCGCAGACTATGGTCAACCAAGGCATCGCCTGTGGTAGAGTAAGGCACTGCCCGTCGTTGACCTAGCACTATCACCATGGTAGAGCAAGGCACTGCCAATGAGCAACCAAGCGCACAACCCATGGTTGATGAAGGCATCACCCGTCATCGACCAAGGGCTGTCACCTTGGTTGAGTGAGGCATCGCCCATGGTAGAGTAAGTCACTGCTGGTCAGTGATTGCACACACAATTCATGGTTGACCGAGGGCAATGTCCGTCGTCAACCAACCCATCACCCATGGTAGGATGAGGCACTACCCGTGGTCAACCAAGACATCACACATCGTAGAGCGAGGCATGGCCTGTGGTCAACCAAGGCCTGTCTCTGTGGCCGACCAAGCCATCACCTGTGGTGGAGCCTGGCGCAATCCATGGACAAGCAAGGGGTCGCCCGTGGTACAGTGAGGTGCAGCCCGTGGTCGACTGAGGGCTGTCTCCATGGTCAACCAAGCCATTGCCCGTGGTAGAGAATGGCACAGCCCGCGAGGCATCACCCGTGGTGGAGTGAGGCGCAGCTTGTGGTCGACTGAGGGCTGCCTCCAGGGTCAACCAAGCCATTGCCCATCATAGAGCTAGGCACAGCCCATGGTGGAGCAAGGCATCGCCCGTGGTAGAGTGAGGCACAGCCCATGGTTGACCAAGGGCTATCTCCATGGTCAACCAAGCCATTGACCATGGTAGAGCTAGGCACAACCCTTGGCCGAGCAAGTCACTGCCCGTGGTCAACCTAGCATTGTTGCCATGGTCGATCAGGGCATTGCCCCATGATCAACCAAGGGCTGTTGCCATGGCACAACAAGGCACTGCCCATGACCGATCAAGTGCACAACCCATGGTTGATCAAGACATCGCTCGTCATCCACCAAGAGCTGTTGCCTTGGTCGAGCAAGGCATCACCCATGGTAGACCAAGGCACAGCCCGTGGTTGACCGAGACCTGTCTCCCTGGACAACCAAGCTGTCACCCATCGTAGAGTAAGGCACTGCCTGTGGTCGTGCAAGGCAATGCCAATGGTAGAGCAAGGCACCGCCCGTGGTCGACCGAGGGCTGTCTCTGCGGTCGACCAAGCCATTGCCCATGGCAGATCAAGGCACAGCCTGTGGTCGAGCAAGGCATCACCCATGGTAAAGCGAGGCATAGCCTGTGGTAGAGTGAGGCAACGCCCATGGTAGAGGGAGGCAAAGCTCATGGTTGGGCAAGGTATCGCCCGTGGTCGAGCAAAGGCTGTCTCCGTGCTCGACCAAGCCATCACTCGTGGTAGAGCAAGGCACAGCCCGTGGTCAAGCAACACATCGCCCGTGGTAGAGCAAGGTGCAGCCTGTGGTAGAGCGAGGCACAGCCCATGGTAGAGCGAGGCACAGCCTGTGGTAGAGTGAGGCATAGCCTGTGGTCAACCGAGGGCTGTCTCCATGGTTGACCCTGCCCGTCCGCGGCCAAGTGCATGGCCTGTTGTCAACCAAGGGCAATCTCTATGGTTGACCAAGCCATTGCCCATGGTAGAGCTAGGCACAGCCCATGGTTGAGCAAGGCATCACCCGTGGAAGAGCGAGGCATAGCCTGTGGTCAACCGATGGCAGTCTTCATGGCCGACAAAGCCATCGCCCATGGTTGAGCCAGGCACAGCCCGTGGTCAAGCAAGGCATCGCTCATGGCAGAGCGAGGTGCAGCCAGTGGTCGACCGAGGACTATCACCCTGTTCGACCAAGCCAGCACCTATGGTAGAGGAAGGCACCACCTATGGTCTAGCAAGGCATTGCCTGAGGTAGAGCGAGGCACAGCCCATGTGTGACAGATGGCTGTCTCCCTGGTCGACCCAGCCATCGCCCATGGTAGAGCATGGCACAGCCCATGGTTGAGTATGGCATCGCCCGTGATGGAGCAAGGCACTACCCATCAGTGACCGAACACACAGCATGTGGTTGACCAAGGGCTGTCTACATGGTCAACAAAGCCATCGCCCGTTGTAGAGTATCACACAGCCCATGGCCGAGCAAGCCATCACCCATCATAGAGCAAGGCACAGCCTGTGGTCGACCAAGTCACTGCTACTGGTAGAGCCAGGCACAACTGGTGGCTGAGCAAGGCATCATCCATGTAGAGAGAGGCACAGCCCCGGGTCGACCGAGGGATGTCTCCATGGTCGATGAAGCCACCAATGGGGGTAGAGCAAGGCACAACCAGTGGTCAATCGAGGGCTGTCTCCATGGTCGACCAAGCCATCGCCCATGGTAGAGCAAGGCATAGCCTGTCATCAAGCATGGGATTGCACGTGCTAGAGTGACGCGCTACCTATGGTCGACCAAGGGCTGTCTCCATGGTTGACCAGGGCATCACCAGTGGTTGAGCAAGGCACTGACTGTGGTGGAGCGAGGCACTGCCTGTGGTGGAGCAGGGCATTGCCCATGGTAGAGTGAAAGGATTGTCTCGATCGTTGACTGAGCATGGCATTGCACATGTTAGAGCGAGGTGCTGCTCGTGGTCGACCAGGCAATCACCAGTGGTAGAGTGAGGCAGAGCCCCTGGTAGAGCAACGCATCACCCGTGGTAGAGTGAGGCACAACCCATGGCCGACTGAGGGCTGTTTCCATGCTCAACCAAGCCATCGCCCATGGTAGAGCAAGGCACAGCCCATGGTTGAGCAAGGCATTGCCCGTGGTAGAACAAGGTGCAGCCCGTGGTCGACTGAGGACTCTCTCCATGGTCAATGAAGCCATTGCCCGTGATAGAGCGAGGCACAACCTGTGGTCAGCTGAGGGCTGTCTCCATGCTCAACCAAGCCATCACCCGTGTTAGAGCGAGCCACAGCCCATGGTAGGTGAGGCGCAGACCGTGGTTGACTGAGGGCTCTCTCCATGGTCAATGGGGCCATCGTCCATGGTAGATGAGGCAAAACCCATGGTCGAGCAAGGCATCACCCGTGGTAGAGCAAGCCACAGCCCGTGGTCGGCCAAGGGCTGTCTCTGTGGTTGACCAAGCCATCGCCTGTAGTAGAGGAAGACACAGCCTGGGTTGAGCAGGGCATCCCCTGTGGTAGAGTGAGGCACAACCCATGCTCGATCAAGGGCTGTCTATGTTGCCAACCAAACCATTGCCTGTGGCAGAGCCTGGCACATCACGTGGTCGAGCAAGGCATCGCCTGTGGTGGAGCGAGGTGCAGCCCATCATTGACCCAACCATCGCCCATGGTAGAGCATGGCACAGCCCGTGGTGGAGCGAGTTCTGTCTTCATGGTTGACCCTGCCATCGCCCATGGTAGAGCATGGCCCAGCCTGTGGTCACACCAGGTAATGGCCGTAGTAGAGCAAGGCATAGCCTGTGCTTGACCATGGGCTGTCTCCATGGTTGACCAAGCCATTGCCCATCATAGAGCGAGACACAGCCCATCGTTGAGTAAGGCATCTCCCGTGCTGGAGCAAGGCACTGCCCGTCAGCAACTGAGTGCACAGCATGTGGTCGACCAGTGGCTGTCTCACCTGTCCTCCAACACATCACCCGTGGTAGAGAAATGCACCACCCATGGTTGTGCAAGGCATCACCCGTGGTTGAGCAAGGCATTGCCCATGGTAGAGCGAGGCACAGCCCATGGTCAACTGAGGGCTGTCTCCATGCTCGACCAAGCCATCGCACGTGGTAGAGCAAGGCTCAGCCCATGGTTGAGCAAGGCACTGCCCAGGAGCAACCAAGTGCACAACCAATGGTTGATCAAGGCATCACCTGTGGTCGCACGAGGCATTGCCCATGGTAGATCAAGGCACTGCCCATGTTCGACCGAGAGCTGTCTCCCTGGTCAACCAAGCCATCACCCGTCATAGAGCATGTCGTAGCCCATGGTTGACTAAGGGTTGTCTCCATGCTCGACCAAGCCATTGCCCATGGTAGAGCTAGGCACAGCCCATGGTTGAGCAAGGCACCATCTGTTCTAGACCAAGCCATCACCTGTGGTAGTGCGAGGCAAAGCCCATGGTCAAGCAAGGCATCGGCAATGGTAGAGCAAGGCACATCCCGTGGTCAACCAAGCCATTGCCTGTGGTAGAGCAAGTCCCAGCCCGTGGTTGAGTGAGGTGTCACCTGTGGAAGAGCGACACACAGCCCATTGTTGACCAAGCCATCACCCGTGGAAGAGAGAAGCATAACCTGTGGTCGACCACGGAATCGCCCATGGTAGTGCGAGGCACTGCCCGTTGCCAACCAAGCCATCACCCATGGTAGAGCCAGGCATTGCCCGTGGTCTAGCACGGCATCGCCCGTGGTAGAGCCAGGCATAGCCCATGGTTGACCAAGGTTTGTCTCCGTGATCGACCAAGCCATCGCCCATGGTAGAACGAGGCACAGCCCATGGTCGAGCAAGGCATCACCCGTGGTGGAGTGAGTCACAGCCAGTGCCCAACCAAGGGCTGTCTCCATGGTTGACCCATCCATCACCCGTGGAAGAGCGAGGCACAGCCCATGGTTGAGCATGGCATCGCTCATGCTAGAGTGATGCACCGCCCGTGGTCGACTGAGGGTTGTCTCCATGGTCCACCAAGCCATCACCGGTGGCAGAGCGTGGCACTACCCGTGGTCGACCAAGCCATCGCCCATGATAGAGCGAGGCACTGCCTGTGGTCGACCGAGGGCTGTCTCCGTTGTTGACTAAGCCATCGCCCGTGGTCAAGCAAGGCATCAGCAATGGTAGAGCAAGTTACATCCCGTCATCAACCAAGCCATTGTCCATGGTAGAGCAAGGCCCAGCCCGTGGTTGAGTGAGGCATCACCAGTGGTAGAGCGCCACACAGCCTGTCATTGACCAAGCCATCGCCCATGGCAGAGAGTGGCATAACCTGTGGTTGACCATAGAAACGCCGGTGGTAGGGCAAGGTGCTGCCCTTGGTAGAGCCAAGCGCTGCCTGTGGTCTAGTAAGGCATTGCCCATGGTAGAGCGAGGCATTGCCCATGGTAGAGCGAGGCATAGCCCATAGTCGACCTAGGGCTGTCTCCATTGTCGACCAAGCCATCACTTGTGATAGAGCAAGGCACAGCCCAGTGTTGACCGAAAGCTGTCTCCATGGTTGAGCAAGGCATCGGTCATGGTAGAGGCAATGCCCATCAGCGACTGAGCGCATAGCCCATGGTCAACTGACAATTGTTTCCTTGGTCAACCAAGCCATTGCTGCTGGTAGAGCAAGGCACAGCCCAGTATTGACCGAGTGCTGTCTCCATGGTTGAGCAAGGCATCGCCCATGGTAGAGCGACATGCAGCCCATGGTCGACCGATGGCTTTCTCTGTGGTCGAGCAAGGCATTGCCCATTGTTAGTGAGGCACAGCCCGTGGTCAACTGAGAGCTGTCTCCATGGTCGAGCAAGCCATCGCCAGTGGTAGAGCAAGGCGTAGCCCGTGGTCGAGCAAGGCATCTCCCATGGTAGGGCTAGGCACAGCCCGTGGTCGACCGAGGGCTGTCTCCGTTGTTGACCTGGGCATCGCCCATGGTTAAGCCAAGCACAGCCCATGGTTGAGCAAGGCATCGGTCATGGTAGGGTGAGGCACAGCAAGTGGTCGACCAAGGGCTGCCTCCATGATTGACCTAGCCATCCCCCGTGGTAGAACGAGGCACAGCCCGTGGTCGACCGAGGGCTGTCTCCATGCTCAACCAACCTATCACCCGCAATAGAGCAAGTCATAGCTCATGGTCGAGCAGGGCATCACCTGTGGTAGAGCAAGGTGTTATTCATAGTCAACCAAGCCATCACCCGTGGTAGAGGAAGGCACATCCTGTGGTTGAGCAAGGCTTCACCCGTGGTTGAGTGAGGCACTTCCCATGGTTGACCGAAGGCTGTCTTTGTCGTCGAGCAAGGCATCGCCCATGGTAGAGTGAGGCATAGCCCGTGGTCAAGCAAGGCACAGCCTGTGGTCAACCAAGCCATCACACATTGTAGAGCAAGGCACAGCCCGTGGTCAGCCAAGACATCGACCGTGGTAGAGAGAGGCACTGTCTGTGGTCTAGGGAGGCAAAGCCCATGGTCGAGCAAGGCATTGCACTTCATACAGCAAGGCACAGCCATGGTCAACCAAGGCATCGCCCGTGGTTGAGCAAGGCATATCCCTTGGTCAACTAAGCCATGGCCCATGGTAGAGTGAGGCACAGCCTGTGGATGAGCAAGGCATCGCCCGTGATAGAGCAAGGCACGGCCTGTGGTAGACCAAGGCATCGCCCATGGTCATCCAAGCACTGTCGCCATGGTCAAACAAGCCATTGCCTGTGGTAGAGCAAGGCATCACCTGTGGTAGAGCGAGGTGCAGCCCATGGTCAACCGAGGACTGTCTCCATGGCCAACCAAGCCATTGCCCGAGGTAGAGCGAGGCACAGCCTGTGGGGCACCAAGGCATCACCAGTGGTAGGGTGAGGTGCGGCCCATGCCCAACCGGGGGTTGTCTCCATGGTCAACCAAGCCATCACCCATGGTTGGGCGAGGCACAGCCAGTGGTCAAGCAACGCATCGCCCATGGTAGAGCAAGGCACAGCCCATAATAGACTGAGGGCTATCTTCATGGTCAACCAAGCAATAGCCGATGGTAGAGCGAGGCACAGCTTGTGGTCCAGCCAGGCATCGCCCATGTTAGAGCAATGGCACATCCCATGATCAACCAAGCCACACCCCCTGGTAGACCGAGGCACAGCCTGTGGTCGAGCAAGGCATCAGCCATGGTAGAGTAAGGCACAGCCCGTGGTTGGGCAAGGCATTACCCTTGGTAGAGTGATGCACTGCCTGTGGTCAACCGAGGGTTGTCTCCATGGTCGACCAAGTCATCACCTGTGGTAGAACAAGGCACAGCCCGTGGTCAACTGAGGGCTGTCTCCATGGTCGACAAAGCATCATCCTCAGTAGCCTGTGGCTGAGCAAGGCATCGCACATGGTAGAGCGAGGCACTGCCCATCAGCAACCGAGTGCATGGGCCATGGTTGACCAAGGGCTATCGCCGTGGTCAACCAAGCCATCACCTGTGGTAGAGCAACACACCACCTGTGGTCGAGCAAGGCATCGCCTGTGGTAGAGTGAGACACAGCCCATGGTTGATTGAGGGCTGTCTCCGTGGTCAAACAAGCCATCACCCATGGTAGCGCAAGGCACAGTCCGTGGTAGAGTGAGGCACAGTCCGTAGTAGAGTCAGGCACATCCCATGGTCAACAAAGCCATAGCCTGTGGTAGAGCAAGGCATAGCCCATGGTCAACTCAGGGCTGTCACCATGGTCATCCAAGGCATCTCCTGCAGTAGAGCAATGCACAGCCCGTGGTTGACTGAGGCATAGCCCTTGCTAAAGTGACGCACAAGCCGTGGTCAAGCAAGGCGTAGCCCTTGGTAGAGGGAGACACAGCCCATGGTCAACCAAGGGCTGTCTCCAAGGTCGACCAAGCCATCACCCGTGGTAGAGCAAGGCATCGCCCATGGTAGAGTGAGGCACAGCTTGTGGTCTACCAAGGGCAGTCTCCATGGTTGAGCAAGGCAACACTTGTGGTTGAGCAAGGCATAGCCCATTGTCAAGCAAGGCATCACCTGTGGTAGAGACAGGCAAAGCCCATGGTCGAGAAAGGCATCACCGTTGGTAGAGCAACGCACAACTCATGGTCGACCAAGGGCAGTCTCTGTGGTCGACCAAGCCATCACCCGTGGCAGGGTAAGGCACAGTCTGTGGTTGAGCAAGGCATTGCCTGTGATAGAGCGAGACACTGCACAACTACAACTGAGCGCATAGCCTGTGGTTGACTGAGGGCTGTCTCTGTGGTTGACCAAGTAATGGCTTGTGATAGAGCAAGGTACTACCCATGGTCCAGCATGGCACGGACTATGGTCAACCAAGGCATCGCCCATGGTAGAGTAAGGCACTGCCCGAGGTTGACCTAGCGCTATCACCGTGATAGAGCAAGGCACTGCCAATGAGCAACCAAGTGCACAACCCATGGTCGATGAAGGCATCGCCCATCATCGACCAAGGGCTGTCACCTTGGTCGAGCGAGGCATCGACCATGGTAGAGTAAGTCACTGCTGGTCGGTGATCGCACGCACACTACGTGGTCGACTGAGGGCAATGTCCATTGTCAACCAACCCATCGCCCGTGGTAGGATGAGGCACTACCCGTGGTCAACCAAGACATTGCACATTGTTGAGCAAGGCACGGCCCGTGGTCAACTGAGGCCTGTCTCTGTGGCCGACCAAGCCATCACCTGTGGTGGAGCCTGGCACAATCTTTGGACAAGCAAGGGATCGCCCGTGGTACAGCGAGGTGCAGCCCGTGGTCCACCAAGGGCTGTCTCCATGGTCAACCAAGCCATCACCCGTGCTAGAGTATGGCACAGCCCATTGTCGAGCAAGGCATCACCCATGGTGGAGTGAGGCGCAGCTTGTGGTGGACAGAGGGCTGTCTCCAGGGTCAACCAAGCCATCGCCCATCATAGAGCTAGGCACAGCCCATGGTGGAGCAAGGCATTGCACCTGGTAGAGCAAGGCAGAGTCTGTGGTTGACCGAGGGCTATCTCCATGATCAACCAAGCAATCGCCCATGGTAGAGCTAGGCACAGCCTGTGGTTGACCAAGGCATCACCTGTGGTACAGTGAGGGACAGACCGTGGTTGACCAAGGCATCGCCCATGGTATAGTAAGGCACTGCCCATGGTCGATCAGGGCATTGCCCCATGATTGACCAAGGGCTATTGCCATGGTACAACAAGGCATTGTCCATGACCGATCGAGTGCACAACCCATGGTTGATCAAGACATCGCTCATCATCCACCAAGAGCTGTCGCCTTGGTCAAGCAAGGCATTGCCCATGGTAGACCAAGGCACAGCCCGTGGTCGACCATGACCTGTCTCCCTGGTCAACCAAGCCATCACCCATCATAGAGCAAGGCACTGCCTGTGGTCATGCAAGGCAACGCCGATGGTAGAGTGAGGCACTGCCTGTGGTTGACCGAGGGCTGTCTCTGCAGTCGACCAAGCCATTACCCATGGTAGATCAAGGCACAGCCTGTGGTCAAGCAAGGCATCACCCATGGTAGAGCGAGGCATAGCCTGTGGTAGAGTGAGGCAATGCCGATGGTAGAGTGAGGCGCAGCCCATGGTCGAATGGGGGATCTCTCCATGGTTGATGAAGCCAGCACCCATGGTAGAGGGAGGCACAGCTCATGGTCGAGCAAGCTATCACCCATGGTTGAGTGAGGGCTGTCTCCGTGCTCGACCAAGCCATCACTCATGGTAGAGCAAGGCACAGCCAGTGGTAGAGCTAGGCATCACCCGTGGTAGAGTGAGGTGCAGCCTGTGGTAGAGCGAGGCATAGCCCGTGGTCGACTGAGGGCTGTCTCCGTGGTTGACCCTGCCTGTTGTTGACTGAGGGCAATCTCTATGGTTGACCAAGCCATTGCCCGTGGTAGAGCTAGGCACAGCCCATGGTTGAGCAAGGCATCGCCTATGGTAGAGCGAGGCATAGCCCGTGGTCAACCGATGGCAGTCTTCATGGCTGACAAAGCCATCGTCCATGGTTGAGCCAGGCGCAGCCCGTGGTTGAGGAAGGCATCGCTCATGGCAGAGCGAGGCACAGCCAGTGGTCGACCGAGGACTATCACCCTGGTCGACCAAGCCAACACCTATGGTAGAGCGAGGCACCACCTGTGGTTGAGTAAGGCATTGCCCATGGTAGAGCATGGCACAGCATGTGGTTGAGTATGGCATCTCCTGTGATGGAGCAAGGCACTACCCATCAGTGACCGAACACACAACATGTGGTAGACCAAGGGCTGTCTCCGTGGTTGACAAAGCCATCGCCCATGGTAGAGTATCGCACAGCCCATGGCCGAGCAAGCCATCACCCATTGTAGAGCAAGGCACAGCCCGTGGTTGACCAAGCCACTGCTACTGGTAGAGCCAGGCACAACTGGTGGTCAAGCAAGGCATCATCCATGTAGAGAGAGGCACAGCCTGGGGTTGACCGAGGGATGTCTCCATGGTTGATGAAGCCACCAATGGGGGTAGAGCGAGGCACAACCTGTGGTCAATCAAGGGTTGTCTCCATGGTTGACCAAGCCATCGCCTGTGGCAGAGCGAGGCATAGCCTGTCATCGAGCATGGCATTGCGCATGCTAGAATGAGGTGCTACCGATGGTCAACCAAGGGCTGTCTCCATGGTTGACCAGGCCATTGCCAGTGGTTGAGCGAGGCACTGCCCATGGTGGAGCAAGGATTGCCCGTGGTAGAGTAAGGCACTGCCCATGGTCAACCAAGGATTGTCTCCATCATCAACTGAGCATGGCATTGTGCGTGTTAGAGCGAGGTGCTGCTCATGGTCGACCAGGCCATCACATGTGGTAGAGTGAGGCAGAGCCCCTGGTAGAGCAAGGCATCACCCATGGTAGAGTGAGGTGCAACCCGTGGCTGACTGAGGGCTGTCTCAATGCTCAACCAAGCCATCGCCCATGGTAGAGTGAGGCACAGCCCATGGTTGAGCAAGGCATTGCCCGTGGTAGAATGACATGCAGCCCATGGTCGACTGACGGCTCTCTCCATGGTAAATGAAGCCATCACCCGTGGTAGAGCAAGGCGCAACCTGTGGTTGGCTGAGGGCTGTCTCCATGCTCGACCATGCCATCACCCGTGGTAGAGTGAGCCACAGCCCGTGGTTGAGCAAGGCACAGCCTGTGGTTGAGCTAGGCACAGCCCATGGTAGAGCAAGGCATCACCCATGGAAGAGCGACACACAGCCCATGGTCAAGGAAGGCATCTCTCGAGGTAGAGCCAGGCACGGCCCCTGTTCGAGCAAGGCGTCACCCTTGGTATAGCATGGCACAGTCTGTGGACGACCAAGCCATAGCTCATGGTAGAGCAAGGCACTGCCCATCAGCGATCATGCGCACAGCCCGTGGTCAAACAATTGCTGTCTCCTTGGTCAACCAAGCCATCACCAGTGGTACAGCAATGCAGTACCCATGAGCAACCGAGCGGACAGCTTGTGGTCAACCAAGGGTTGTCTCTGAGGTCAACCATGCCATCACCCATGGTAGAGCTTGGCACAGCCCATGCAAGAGTGAGGCACAGCCTGTGGTAGAGCAAGGCAACGCCTGTGGTTGAGCAAGGTGCAGCGCTTGGTCCACGGGCTGTGCGTTGCTCTAGGAAGGGTGATACCTTGCATGACCACGGGCTGTGGCTTGCTCTACCATTGGCGTTGCCATGCTCCACCATGGGCTGTGCCATGCTCTAACAAGGGCAATGGCTTGGTCGACCAAGGGCTGTGCATCACTCTACCATGGGCGATGCCTTGCTTGACCACCAGCTGTGCCTTGCTCTACCACCAGTGATGCCTTGCTCGACCACAAGCTGTGTCTTGCTCTACCATGGGCCATGTCTTGGTCAACCACGGGCTGTGCCTCACCCTACCAAGGGTGATGCCTCACTCGCTTGACCATGGGCTGTGCCTCGCTCTACCACGGGCGATGGCTTGGTTGACCGTGGAGACAGCCCTTAACCATCCGTAGGCTATGTGCTTGCTCACTGACTGGTAGTACCCTGCTATACCATGGGCGATGCCTTGCTTGACCATGGTGACAGCCCTTGGTTGATCATCGGGTGACGCCTTGATCAACGATGGCGATAGCACTTGGTTGACCAGGGGCAGTGCCTTGCTCTACAATGGGTGATGCCTTGCTCGACCACGGTGACAGCCCTTGGTCAATCTTGGGGGAATGTGTTGATTGACCACAGCGACAGAGCTTGGTCAACCACGGGCAGTGCCTGGCTCTACCACCAGCAATGCCTTGGTCGACCACGGGCTGCACCTTGCTGTACCATGGGGGATGCCTTGCTCAACCACGGGTTTTGCCTTGCTCTACCACGGGCAATGCCTTGGTCCACCATGGGCTGTGCCTCGCTCCTCCACAGGTGATGCCTTGCTCAACCACAGTGACAGCACTTGGTCGTTCACAGGCAATGCCTTGATCAACCATGGGTGGTTGACTTAGTCGATCACAAGCAATGCCTTGCTCTAATACGGGTGATGCCACACTCGACCACGGTGATAGCCAATGGTCAATCTTGGGGCAATGCATTGATCGACCACAGCAATAGCACATGGTCGACCACAGGCCATGCCTTGCTCTACCACGGGTGATACCTTGCTCAACCATGGCCTGTGCCTTCCTCTACCACAGGCTGTGCCATGCTCTAACACGAGCAATGGCTTGGTCGATCAAGGGCTGTGCATCGCTCTACCATGGGCAATACCTTGTTCAACCACAGGCTGTGCCTTGCTCTACCATGGGCGATGCCTTGCTCGACCATGGGCTTTGCCCTGCTCTACCATGGGCAATGGCTTGGTCGACCACATGCTGTGCCATGCTCTACCATGGGTGATTTCTTGCTCACTCAGGGGCAGTGCCTTGCTCTACCACGGGCTATACCTTTCTCCACCATGGCCTGTGCCTTGCTCTACCACGGCCAATGGCCTGGTCGACGAAGGGCTGTGCATTGCACTGCCACAGGTGATGGTTTGTTCGACCTCAGAGGCAGCCCTTGGTTGACCACGGGTTGTGCACTTGGTCACCCATGGGCAACACCTTGCTCTACCACAGGTGATGCCTTGCTCGACCATGGCAACAGCCCTTGGTTGAAGATGGGTGATGCCTTGCTCAACCACAGGTTGGGCAGTGGCTTGCTCTACCACAGGCAATGCCTTGCTCAACCACGGCGACAGCCCATGGTCAACCACCGGCAGTGCCTTGCTGTAGCACGGGCGTTGCCTTTGTCGACTACGAGCTGTGCCTTGCTCTACTGCAGGCCATGGCTTGGTTGACCATGGGCTGTGCCTCGCTCTACCAAGGGCAATGCCTTCAACCACAGGCAATGCCTGGCTCTACAACAGGCGATGCCATGCTTGACCATGGGTTGTGCCTTATACAACCAGAGGCGAGGGCTTGGTTGACCATGGGATGTGCCTAGCCCTACCACAGGCAATGGCTTGGTCGACCACGGAGATAGCCCTCGGCCGACTACAGGCTATGTGCTCGCACACTCATGGGCAGTGCCTTACTCTACCACGGGTGATGCCCTGCTCTACCATGGGTGATGCCTTGCTCGACCACGGGCTGTACCCTGCTCTACCACAGGTAATGTCTTGGTTGACAACAGGTTGTGCCTTGCTCTACCACAGGCGAGGGCTTGGTTGACCACAGAATGTGCCTTGCCCTACCATGGGTGATCCCTTGTGTCACGGTGCCAATGCGGACCACAAATTTTTTTGCACCCCGCTAGGCGTTGACACTCCGCTTGCCAACCAGCCACACACACACCGTGCACACCGTCGAGGTCGTTCGATCACAGAACCGCAAAAGCAACACCAAGGAACACAATAACACAATTGGGAAAACGTAACTCGTATTCACATATATTACAAGTACACGAAAAACCTAACCCAGGACAGAACTCTTATACACAGTCTCACGAGCCTAGGCCTTGCAGCCTCGTCCTGCATGCACTCCCTACTCGTCTCGTGCCTTCTCTCAAGAGCACCGGACTGCGGGTCCGACTTGACTTCCACTCCTTGGAATCTCGGGCCCTCTGTGCCTCCTGACTGCCCTGGTAGTTCTTGCTGCTCTGCTTGCTTCTGCTCGTGTGTTCTTGGTGTCTCTGCAGAATGAGACTGCCCCCTTTTATATAGAGGAGCCTAGCGAGCCTGATATGGCAACTGATATATTTGAAACCCTTGATTCACTCCATCCATTTTCCAGTCTGTCCAATCCCTCCAGGATTGTTTCCATAACAGATTGATTGCCATTCCCGGAGAAACTTTCCCGGATTGTTCGCTTGGATTGACTTGGTGCCAACTTAGCCTCGTCGACCCGATCCATCCTCCTCTAGGATCCACATCCATGATCTCCTTCCCAAGATCACGGTCGTTTGAATGGGATTGCTGTGTCCACCGGTGCTTGAGCATGGTCAAGGACTTAACCAATCTCCACAAGTAGTCAACTCCCTTGCCGCTAAGTGCTGAGCCACCCTTAGCATCTGCCGGGCTTGTTGAGTCGTGCGCAATCCTAGAGTGCCTTTGCATGGTTGTATCAATTTCCTCGAACCTCCTAGAGTGTTGCCCCATGCCTTGCTCGTGGGCATCCTCACTGCCCACCCACACATTCGCCTACTTGTGCCTTGTGGCACTTCCTAGCCACAATCTGGTCCTTCAGCACACTGCCAAGCCTCGATCGGTTGTTCCCTTCACTGGTGCCTCCACGCACGCTTGTGTGACCATCTCCACACTTGCCCGCTTATGGACTTGCAATTGATCCCAATACCTCGCACTTGACAGCCCGCGCATCCTCGCGTGCAGGCTATGCGCTACCACTACCCCAAGGTACGGCTTGTGGTGCGCATTCTCCGGGGCTTGAGCTCAAGGGTCTAACAAACCTCCCCCACCCAAGGGATTCGATGCCCTCGTCGAATGAGACTCTTGGTACCACCGGATGAGGTCTTCATACTGCCATAGTGTGACATCCCTCTCCCAAGTTGCCTCTGACTCAGGTAGGTCCTTCCACTTGACCAAGTACTCCGTCCTCCTGTTCATCTTGCTGTAACCTAGCACTTGGTGATCAAGTATATCTTCCATCTCCTTGTCGAGTTCCTTCCTCACGGTGAGAGGGGCGTGCTTCACCTTGTTGCGCTCCGGATGCTCCTCGTCCCGATGGTAAGGCTTAAGGAAACTGACGTGGAAGGTAGGGTGCACCTTCATCCTCTCTAGTAGTGCTAGCCGATAGGCTACTGGCCCGACTCTCTTGATCACTTCAAAAGGTCCGTCGTACCGCTGGAACAAGCCCTTGTGCCAGCGCTTGCTTGTGATCTTCTTCCAGATCTGTGGGGTGAGCTTCAACATCACTAAGTCCCCCACTTGGAACTCCAGCAGCCTCCGGTTCTTGTCCGCATACTTCTTCATCCACTTGGCAGCTTTGGTGAGGCTATCTCTTGCCTCTTCCAGCATCTCCTGCATGTCACGCGCGAATCGGTATGCGGCCGGGCAAGGCCCTTCCTTGCGCTGCAACGCCACCTCCTGCAGCGTCAGTGGTTGGTAGCCCATTGCCAACTCAAACGGGCTATGCCCTGTTGCAGAGGAGCAGTTCAAGTTGTAGGACAACTGAGCCGAGTCAAGCAAGTCTAGCCAATTCCGTTGACTTGCTGAGACATAGTGCCTCAAGTACTCCTCCAGCAACGCATTCACTCATTCTGTCTGGCCATCCGTTTGTGGATGATTGACCATCGAGGACTTCAGTTCGGATCCTAGCAGTCCGAACAAGCATGTCCAGAAGTTGCCTGTGAACCGAGCGTCTCAGTCACTCACAATCTTCATCGGTACTCCAAAGAGCTTCACCATGGAGCGATAGAAAGCCTCAGCTGCTGCCTCAGCTGTGCAATTCTTGGTCACGGGGGTGAAAATCGCGTACTTGGAGAATCGGTCCACGACCACCATCACCACCGTATAACCCCTCACTTCTGGGAATCCGGACACAAAGTCCATGGAAACTGATACCCAAGGCTTCTCTGGCACTGCCAAGGGTTGTAGGAGACCGGCCTTTGCTCGTCTCTCCACCTTGTCTTGCTGGCACATGAGACAAGTCTTGACGTATAACTCCACGTCGTCGGCCATCTTTGGCCACACATAGGACCTGGACAATAGGGCTAGCATCCGCTCACGGCCTGGATGTCCAGCCCAAGGACTGTTGTGACTCTCCTTTATTAGCCAGTAGTGCAATCCCTCTCCCCTAGGGACAAGCAAACGGCCACCTTTGCCATAAAGCAGCCCATCTTCCAGCCAATACCGCCTCACTGTCTCGTCCTTCACTTGCTCCACTAGGAGTTGATAGGTCTTGTCTCCTAGTGTAGTGATCTTGACCTCCTAGAGGAAGTTGGAGGTTACTTGAGTCAAAGCCGCCACCTGGTCCGAAGCCTTCCGACTGAGGGCATCCGCCACTAGGTTGTGCCTCCCCAGTCGGTGTTCCCACTCAAAGTCATACTTCGCTAGGAACTCTTGCCACCGCACTTGCCTGGGTGACAACTTCGGTTGTGACTTGAAGAAGGTATTGGCGACATTGTTCGTCTTGACCACAAATGTGGTTCCTAGCAGGTACACTCGCCACACCCTCAAACAATGCTCCACGGCCAGCATCTCCTTCTCGTGTGCTGAGTAGCGCTGTTCAGCCGACTTCAACTTCCAACTCTCGAACGCCACGGGATGTCCGTCTTGCATGAGAACTCCTCCTACAGCACGATCTGAGGCATCCGTATGCACCTCAAACGGCCTCTCAAAGTCCGGGAGCTTGAGCATGGGCTCCGTCACAATGGCAGTCTTCACCTTGGAGAACGCCACTTCACAATCCTCGTCCCATGTCCGCTTCTGCTCTTTCCACAGTAGATCAGTCAAGGGACTCACCTTCTTTGAGTGCCCCTGATAAACTTGTGGTAGTAGTTGGCCAGCCCCAAGAAACTCCGCAATTCGGTCACCGACTTTGGTGGAGGCCAATCCTGGATTGCCTGCACCTTCTTGGGGTCCATCCGCACTTGCCCTTGGCCGATCACATGGCCAAGGAATCGGATCTCCTGCATGCCAAACTCACACTTCTCCCTCTTCACATATAGGGAGTGTTGCCTAAGCCGCTCAAAAATAGCCTGCAAGTGTTGCACATGTTGTGCCAGGTCCCTGCTATACACGATAATATCGTCCAAATAGACGACCACAAACTGATCCAACATGTTGTGAAACACATCATTCATCAAGTTGTAGAATGTGGCAGGAGCATTGGTTAAACCAAATGGCATTACCAGGAATTCAAAGGATCCATAACAAGTTACCATTGTGGTCTTGGACTCGTCTCCTTTGGCGATGCGGACTTGCCAATATCCTGAATGCAAGTCCAGCTTGGAGAAGACCCTCGCCTCACCTAAGCGATCAAACAGGTCTGCAATCAAGGGCATCGGGTACTTGTTTTTTACCGTGACCTTGTTCAATCCATGGTAGTCGACACACAATCGGAGAGAGCCATCTTGCTTCTCCTGGAACAACACCAGGGCTCCATAAGGGGCTTTGGAGGGCTGGATCTTTCCCGCATCCAGCAACTTGGTCAGCTGACTTCGCAGCTCTACCAGCTCCTTCGGGGACATCTGGTACGGGGCTTTGGCTGGGGGAACGGTGCCTGGCAGTAGTTCGATCTTGTGATCTACCACACGGCGCGGTGGTAGCCCTCTCGGCAACTCCTCCGGCATCACATCCTGGAATTGCTCGAGCACTTCCACAACCTCGTGTGGAATCTGACGGTCCGCCTCCGTCTCCTGCATGTTCACTTCACTGATAGCCACAAGGTAAGTGGGATACCCCTTCTTCATTCCTCATGCCAATTGCATTGCAGATACCTTCTCCGTGGCTACCTCCTCGAAGCGTGCAAGGCCTCAATATCCTTGCACAAAACAGGGTCGTCGGGGATCTCCAATGACAATACCTCCCACATGAGGCATGATGGTGATTGTTGCATCTGCAAAGAAGCTATTCCCAAGGATGAGGTCGTAATCATCCAAAGGAACCACCATCAGATCGACTGTACCCTCCCAAGCCTCTATCTTGATGGGCACATCCCTTGCCAACCCGCCCATCGGTTGGCTCTTGGAGTTCATCGCCTTCAATCGGCTGTGAGAGCGTTCCACTCGCAACTCCAAGGTTTGTATCATTCGATCTGATACGAATGTGTTGGTGGCGCCAATATCCACCAAGGCTGACATCTGCCTGCCATTCAAGGTCACATCCACAAACAACAAATTGTGGCATACCTTAGGGCGCTCACTCCGCATAGCGCCGAGGGCCTGCAGTGGGGCAACACGCTGCACTTGGTCCTCGTCGAAGTCATCCAACCGTAGGGCAGTAACCTTCCCCTCCCGCTTTGGGCACTCCTTTGCCCTATGGGGTCCGTTACATATGAAGCAGCCCGGGTGCGTCCGAGGATCCTTCCTTCCATTGGCTCCCTTGATCACCTTTGCCTTCCCTTTGTCTGGTCGGGTCAGCTACTTCTCCTTGCCCTTCCCTGACTTCGCTTTCATGTAGGACTTAGACTTCTTGTCCTTGTCCATCGGCTGGGCCTTCTTGCTCCCCTCCTCGGCACGAGCAATCCATAAGTCCAGCAGTGCGTCTGCCGCAGCTAAGGCAGAAGGAAGGTCTCTTACCCCTTGCCTCCTTAGCTCGAGTTGAGCCGAAGGTTGCAACCCCTTCAGGAACATGTACAGCTTGTCCATCTCTGACATATCCGTCACGTCCAGCATCAGTGCACTAAACTCCTTCACGTAGTCTCGCACTGGTCCGCTCTGCCTCAGCTTGGCCATTGCATCCCGAGCAAGCCATGCTGTGTTGCTCGACAGGAACTGCTCTTTCAGCTTCTTCTTCAGTGCCTCCCAGGTCTCCATCCGGGGTCTGCCTACACTGATATCGTCTTGGACCCGGGTCCTCCACCATAGCTTCACATCCTTGGCAAGGTACATGGTGGTGATCATCACCTTCTCGGCGTCGGGGATCTTCGCAGCCGCGAAGTAGTTCTCCATATCCCATATGAAGTTCTCTAGATCCTTGGAACTCCTTGTTCCTTCAAACGCCTTTGGCTCCGAGACCTTCATCTTCCCACGAGGCTCATTCGATGGCCCTGCCTGGGACACCAGTTGCCAATTGATCAGGACCACATCATCCTTCAGCGTTGCCACATCAAGCCTGATCGCCTTCAGCAGATCAGTTAAGGTTCCTCCAAGATCGTTGCCTTCGCCAACGTTGTCCTCCAAAGCAGCAACGCGGGGTTCCAGCGTAGCGGTCGAGTCTGCTCATCCAGTGAGCTCTGCAAGGCGGCCTTCTAGTACCGCCACTTGCTCCTGCAACGCTTCCATTGCCCTGGTCCACATGATTGCTAATTGTAGGGTACGCGTGGTCTTTGACAAAGGGTATTCTCAACCCAAATGCAGCACCACTTTCACGGGTACTCTGGCTTGTCACGGACAAAACCTCCACTCTGATACCAATTGTCACGGGGCCAATGCGGACCACAAATTTTTCCGCACCCCGCTAGGCATCGACACTCCACTTGCCGACCAGCCACACACACACCGTGTGCACCATCGAGGTCGTTCGATCACAGAACCGCAAAAGCAACACCAAGGAACACAAGAACACAATTGGGAAAACGTAACTCGTATTCACATATATTACAAGTACATGAAAAACCCAACCCAGGACAGAACTCTTACACGCAGTCTCACGAGCCTAGGCCTTGCAGCCTCGCACTGCTTGCACTCCCTACTCGCCTTGTGCCTTCTCTCAAGAGCACTGGACTGCGGGTCTAACTTGACTTCCACTCCTTGGAATCTCGGGCCCTCTGTGCCTCCTGACTGCCCTGGTCGTTCTTGCTGCTCCGCTGGCTTCTGCTCGTGTGTTCTTGGTGTCTCTGCAGAATGAGACTGCCCCCTTTTATATAGAGGAGCCTAGCGAGCCCGATATGGCAACTGATATATTCGAATCCCTTGATTCACTCCATCAGTTTTCCAGTCTGTCCAATCCCTCCAGGATTGTTTCCATAACAGATTGATTGCCATTCCCGGAGAAACTTTCCCGGATTGTTTGCTTGGATTGACTTGGTGCCAGCTTAGCCTCGTCGACCCAACCCATCCTCCTCTAGGATCCACATCCATGATCTCCTTCCCAAGATCACGGTCGTCTGAATGGGATTGCTGCGTCCACCGGTGCTTGAGCATGATCAAGGACTTAACCAATCTCCACAAGTAGTCAACTCCCTTGCCGCTAAGTGCTGAGCCTCCCATAGCATCTGCCGGGCCTGTTGAGTCATGCGCACTCCTAGAGTGCCTTTGTGTGGTTGTATCAAGTTCCTCAAACCTCCTAGAGCGTTGCCCCGTGCCTTGCTCGTGGGCATCCTCACTGCCCACCCGCGCATTCGCCTACTTGTGCCTTGTGGCACTTCCTGGCCACAATCTGGTCCTTCAGCACACTGCCAAGCCTTGATCGGTTGTTCCCTTCACTGGTGCCTCCACGCACGCTTGTGTGACCATCTCCACACTTGCCCGCTTATGGACTTGCAATTGATCCCAATACCTCGCACTTGACAGCCCGTGCATCCTCGTGTGCAGGCTATGCTCTACCACTACCCCGAGGTACGGCTTGTGGTGCGCAGTCTCTAGGGCTTGAGCTCAAGGTTCTAACACCTTGCTTGACCATGGAGACAGCCCTTGGTTGACCATGGGCTGCACCTCGCTCTACCACGGACGATGCCTTGATCAACCAGGGGTTGTGCCTAGCTCTGCCAGCAGCAATGGCTTGGTCAACCACAAAGACAGCCCTTGGTCGGCCACGTGCTGTGCCTCGCTCTACCTTGGGCGATGCAATGCTCTACCATGGGCTGTGCCACACACTACCACAGGCGATGGCTTGGTCGACCACAGTGATAGCCCTTGATTGACCACTGGCTGCACCTTGCTCTAGCACAAGCAATGCCTTGATTGACCACAGGCTGTGCCTGGCTCTACCACGAGCGATGCCTTGGTCAACCACAGAGACAGTGCTCAGTCAACCATGGGCTGCGCCTAGCTCAACCACAGGCGATGCCTTGCTCCACCATGGGCTGTGCCTTTCTCTACCACTAGCGATGGCTGGGTCAACCACAGAGACAGCCCTTGGTCGACCATGGGTTGTGCACTCGGTCGCTGACAGGCAGTACCTAGCTCTACCATGGGCTATGGCTTGCTCAAACATGAGCTGTGCCTTGCTCTACCATGAGCGATGCCTCGCTCTTCCATAGGCAGTGCCTCACTTTACCAGGGGCATTGGCTTGGTCGACCACATAGACAGTCATCAGTCAACCATGGGCTGCACCTCACTCTACCATGAGTGATGCCTTGCTCGACCATGGGGTGTGCCTTGTTCTACTCCGGGCAATGGCATGGTCAACCACAGAGACAGCCCTTGGTTGACCATGGGCTGCGCCTCACTCTACCACGGGCAATGCCTTGCTCGACCACGGAGACAGTTGTCGGTCGACCACAGGCTGCACCTCGCTGTACCATGAGCGATGCCTTGCTCAACCACGGGCTGTGCCTTGTTCTACTTCAGGCAATGGCATGGTCAACCATGGAGACAGCCCTCGGTTGACCACAGGCTGTGTCTTGCTCTGACATGGGCAATGCCATGCTTGACCACAGGCTAGGCCATCCTGTACTCCAGGCGATGGCATGGCTGACCACGGAGACAGCCCTCGCTCAACCACTGGCAGTGCCTCGCTCTACCATGGGCAAGGCCATGCTCCACCACGGGCTATGTCTGGCTCAACTCCGGGCGATGGCTTTGTTGACCACAGAGACAGCCCTTGGTTGACCATGGGCTGTGCCTCACCCTACCATGGGCAATGGCTCGGTCGACCACTTGCCGCTTCTCACTCTACCACGGGTGATGCCTTGCTGCACCACTGGCTGTGCCTGCCTCTACCAACAGCAATGGCTTGGTCAACCATGGAGACAGCTCACAATTGTCCATGGGTTGTGCCTCACTCTACCATGGGTGTTGCCACACTCGACCATGGAGACAGCCGTCGGTCGACCGCAGGCTGCGCCCCACTCTAGCATGGGTGATGCCATGCTCGACCACGGGCTGTGCCTCACTCAACCACAAGCGATGCCTTGCTCGACCACAGAGACAGCCCCCAGACAACCATGGGCTGCACCTTGTTCTACCACAGGCGATGCCTTGCTCGACCATGGGCTGTGCAGTGCTCTACCACAGGTGATGGCTTGGTCAGCCATGGAGACAGCCCTCAATTGACCACGGGCTGTGCCTTGCTCTACCACAAGCAATGCCTTGCTCGATGACGAGCTGTGCCTTGCTCAACCATGGGTGATGGCTTGGTTGACCGTGGAGACAGCCCTTGGTCGACCACGGGCTGTGCACTCGGTTGCTGACCAGCAGTGCCTCACTCTACCACGGGCTGTGCCTTGCTCTACCACGGGCGATGCCTTGTTTGTCAACAGAGACAGCCCTTGGTCAACCACAGGCTGTGCCTTGCTCTACCACAGGCGATGCCTTGCTCAACCATGGGCCGTTCCTTGCTCCACCACTGGTGACACATTGCTCCACCATGGGCTGTGCCTGGCTCTACTAGCAGCAATGGCCTGGTCGACCAGGGAGACAGCCCTCAGTCAACCATGTGCTGTGCGTTGCTCTACCATGGGCGATGCAAAGCTTCACCACAGGCTGTGCCTCGCAATACAACTGGTGATGGCTTGGTCAACCATGGTGACTGCCCTCGGTCTACCACCAGCTGCACCTTGCTCTACCATGGGCAATGCCTTGGTCGACCACGGGCTGTGCCTGGCTCTACCACAGGCAATGCCTTGGTCAACCATGGAGATAGCCATCAGTTGACCACGTGCTGTGCCTAGTGCAATCACGGGCAATGCCTTGCTCAACCACAGGCTGTGCCCTGCTCTACCATGAGCGATGGCTTGGTTGACCACAGAGACAGCCCTCAGTCGACCACGGGCTGTGTGCTCGGTCTCTAATGGGCGGTGCTTACCTCTACCATGGGCGATGCCTTGGTTGACCATGGAGATTGCCATGGTTGACCATGAACTGTGCCTAGCACAACCACAGGCGATGCCTTGCTTCACCACGGGCTGTGCCCTGCTCTACCATGAGCGAAGGCTTGGTCAACCACGGAGACACCCCTCGGTTGACCATGGGCAGTGCACTCGGTTGCTAATGGGCTGTGCTCAGCTCTACAACGGGCAATGCCTTGCTCGAGCATGGGTTGTGCCTTGCTCTACCACTGGTTTTGCAATGGCTTGTTTGACCATGGGTGATGCATTGCTCGACCATGGCTGTGCCTTGCTTTAACATGGGCAAAGGCTTGGTTGACCACGGGCTATGCCTTGCTATACCACAGGTGATACGTTCTCAACCACAGGCTGTGCCTTGCTCTACCATGGGTGATGGCTTGGGCGAGCACAGAGATAGCCCTCAGTCGACCATGGGCTGTGTGCTCGGTCACTCATGGGCAGTGCCTTGCTTGACCCCATGTGATGCCTCACTCGACGATATGTTGTGCCTTGCTCTAGCAAGGCAATGGCTTGGTCGACCTCAAAGACAACCCTCAGTTGATCATGGGCAATGCCTTGCTCTGCTACGCGCGATGGCTTGGTCAACCATGGAGATAGCCCTCGGTCAACCACGGGCTGTGCCTTCCCCTTCCATGGGCGATGGTTCAGTCGAGCATGGGCTGTATGCTTGGTCTCTCTGGGCTGTGCCTAGCTCTACCTTGGGCGCTGCCTTGCTTGACCACGGGCTGTGCCTTGCTCTACCATGGGCAATGGGATGTTTGACCATGAGTTGTGCCTCACTCTACCTTGGGTGAAGTCTTGCTCAACCACGAGCAGTGCCTAGCTCTACCACAGGCAATGGCTTGGGCAACCAAGGAGACAGCCCTCACTTGGCCACAAACTGTGTGCTCAGTTGCTCACGGGCAGTGGCTTGCTCTACCATGGGTGATGCCTTGCTTGGCCATGGGCTGTGCCTATCTCTACCATGGGAGTTTGCCTTACTTGACCATGGGCTGTGCCTTGCTCTACCATGTGTGATGCCAGGCTCTAACACAGGCGATGCCTTGCTCGGTCATGGGCTGTGCCTTGCACTACCACAGGCAATGGCTTCATTGACCAAAGGTTGTGCCTTGCTGTATCATGGGCGATGGCTTGCCCAACCACAGCTTGTGCCTTCCTCTACCACGGGTGTTGCGTTGCTGACCATGGGCTGTGCCTTACTATACCACAGGCAATGGCTTGCTCAACCACGGGCAATGCCTTCTTGACCATGGGCTGTGCCTTGCTCTACCACGGGTGTCGGCTTGGTCAAGCACGGAGACAGCTCTTGGTCAGCCACAGGCAGTGCCCTCAGTCGTTCACAGGCAGTGCCTTGCTCTACCATGGGTGATGCCTTGCTCGACCATGGCCTATAACTTGCTCTTCCATGGGTGATGGCTCAAACGACCATGGGCTGTATGCTCAGTCTCTCACCGGCAGTGACTAGCTCTACCTCAGGTGATGCCTTGCTCAACCACGGGCTGGGCCTTGCTCTACCATGGGCAATGCCTTCCTCAACCAAATGCAGTGCCTTTCTATACCAGGGGCAATGGCATGTTCGACCACGGGCTGTGCCTCACTCTACCACGGGGTGATGCCTTGCTTGACCAGGAGCTATGCCTCGCTGTACCTTGATCAACCACGGGCTGTACGCTCGGTCTCTCATGGGCAGTGCCTGGTATTACCTTGGGCGAAGCCTTGCTCGACCACAGGCTATGCCTTGCTCTTGCAAGGGCAATGGCATGTTTGACCACAGGCTATGCCTTGCCCAACCATGGGCTGTGCCATGCTGTACCAACAGTGGTGTCTTGGTCAACCATGGCAATAGCCCCTGGTCGATCACGGGCAATGGTGAGATCGACCACAGGCTGTGTGCTCAACCACGACGACAGCCTTTGGTTGATCATGGGTCGACGCGTTGATCAACCATGGTGGCAGCTCTTGGTCGACCATGGGCAGTGCCTTGGTCAAACAAGGACAATGCGTTAGTTGACCACAGGCTATGCGTCGTGCTACCATGGGTGATGCCAAGCTCGACCACGGGCTGTGCCTTGCTGAACCATGGGCGATGCCTTGCTCAACCACAGGCTGTGCCTTGCTCTACCACGGGCAGTGCCTTGCTCTACCACCGGCTGTGCCTTGCTCTACCACAGGCTGTGCCTTGCTCTACCATGGGCAGTGCCATGCTCTACCATGGGTGATGGCTTGATTGACCAGGGAGACAGCCCTCAGTTGACTATGGGCTGTGCACTTAGTAGCTCACGGTCTGTGCCTGGCTCTACCTCGGGCGATGCCTTGCTTGACCATGGGATTTGCCTTGCACTACCACCAATGATGCCTTGCTCAACCATGGGCTGCGCCTTGGTCTTCCATAGGCCATGGCTTTTTCGACCACAGCTATGCCACACTCTACCACGGGCAATGCCTTGGTCGACCATGGGCTGGGCCTTGCTGTGCCACCAGCAATGGCTTGGTCGACCACAGAGACAGCCCTCAGTCCACCACGAGCTGTGCCCATAGTTGCTCACACCTAGTGCCTGGCTCTACCTCGGGCAATGCCCTGCTCCACCACGGGCTGTGCCCATAGTTGCTCACACCTAGTGCCTGGCTCTACCTCAGGCAATGCCCTGCTCCACCACGGGCTGTGGCTTGCTCTACCATGGGCGATGGCATGCTTGACCAAGGGCTATGACTTGCACTACCATGGGCAATGGCTTGCTCGACTATGGCCTGTGCCTCGCTCTACCATGGGCTGTGTTGCTCAACCACAGGTTGTGCCTTGCTCTACCAAGGGCGCTGGCTTGGTCGACCATGGAGACAGGTAGCAGTCGACCATGGGCTCTGCCTTGCTCTCCCACAGGTGATGGCTTGGTCAACCATGGAGCCAGCCTCCGGTCAACCACAGGCTGTGTGCTCGGTCACTCACAAGCAGTGCCTTGCTCTACCTCGGTCGATGCCTTGGTTGACCACAGCAACAACCCTTGGTTGATCATGGTCGATGCATAGATCAACCATGGGCTGTCCACACAGTGGCTTATGGGCAGTGCCCTGCTCAGCAACGGTGACAGCGCTTGTTTGATCATTGGGCGACGCCCTGATCATCCATGGCAATAGTGCTAGGTTGACTACGGGCAGTGCATGGCTCTAGCATGGGCGATGCCCTGCTCATCCATGGGCTGTGCCTGGCTCTACCATGGGCAATGGCTTGGATGACCACGGAGACAGTCCTCAGTCGACCCTGGGCTGTACCTTGCGCTACCATGGGCGATGGCATGGTCGACCATGGAGACAGCCTTTGGTCAACCACGGGCTGTGCCTTGCCCTACCACGGGCTGTACCAGGCTTTACCATGCTACCACAGGTGATGGCCTCATCCACCACAGGTTGTGCCTTGCTGTACCACGGGCAACACCTTGCTTGACCACAGGGTGTGCCTTGCCCGACCACAGGCGATGCCTTGCTCGACTACAGGCAGCCTGGCTCCACCATGGGCAATGCCTTGCTTGACCACGTGCTATGCCTGGCTGTACCATGGGAGATGCCTTGCTCCACCATGTGTTGTGCCTTGCCCTGCCACTGGCAATCAATTGGTCGATGATGGAGGCAGCCCTCGGTCGACCATGGGCTGTGTGCTCGGTCGCTCATGGGCGATGCCTTGCTCTACCACGAGCAATGCCTTGCTCCACCATTGGCTGTGCCTTGCTCCACATGGGCGGTGGCATGTTCGACCATGGGCCATATCTTGCTCAACCGTGGGTGGTGCCTCACTCTACCCTGGGCAATGCCTAGTCTGACCACAGGCTGTGCCTCACTCTACCCTGGCCGATGCCTTGCTTGACCATGGGCTGTTCCTTGCTCTACCATGGGTGATGCCTTGGTTGACTGCAGAGACAGCCCTCGGTCAACCATGGGCTGTGTGCTCGGTCGCTCATGGGCAGTGCCTTGCTGTGCCATGAGCAATGCCATGCTCCACCACTGGCAGTGCCCTGCTCTACCACAGGCCATGGCTTGGTCGGCCATGGGCTGTGCTTCCCTCTACCACGGGTGATACCTTGCTCAACCACATGCTGTGCTGCCATGCCCTAACATGAGCGATGGCTTGGTCAACCATGGAGACAGGCCTTGGTTGACCACGAACTGTGCACTTGGTCTCTCATGGGCAATGCCTTGCTCTACCACAGGTGATTCCTTGTTCAACCACTGGCTGTGCCTTGCTCTACCACGGGCGGTGCCTTGCTCCACCAGGGGCAGTCCCTTCCTCAACCACAGTGACAGCGGTTGAATGATCAAGGGTAGATGTGTTGATCGACCAACGCAACAGCTCTTTGTTGGCCACGGGCTTTTCCTTGGTCCACCACGGGCAATGCCTTGGTCAACCATGGGCTTTGCCTCGGACTACATTGGGCAATGCCTTGCTCAACCACAGGCTGTGCCTTGCTGCACCATGGGTGTTCCCTTGCTCGGCCACAGGCTGTGCCTTGCTCTACCATGGGTGATAGCTTGGTCGACCATGGAGACAGCCCTTGGTTGACTACAGGCTATTCACTCGGTAGCTCACGGGCATTGCCTGGCTCCTCCTTGGGTGATGCCTTGCTTGACCACGGGCTGTGCCTTGCTCTACCGCAGGTGATGCCTTACTTGACCATGGGTTGAGCCTGGCTCTACCAAGGGCAATGGCATGTTTGACCAAGGGCTGTGGCTCACCCTATCTTGGGTGATGTCTTGCGCAATCACTGGCTGTGCCTTGCTCCACCACAGGCGATGGCTTGGTTGACCACGAAGACAGCCCTCGGTTGACCACGGGCTGTGTGCTCAGTCGCTCACAGGCAGTGCCTTGCTCTACCATGAGCAATGCCTTGCTCCACCACTGGCAGTGCCTTGCCCTACCACAGGCCATGGCTTGGTTGGCAACGGGCTTTGCTTCGCTCTACCATGGGTGATACCTCGCTCAACCACATGCTGTGCCTTGCCCTATCACAAACGATGGCTTGGTCAACTTGCTCAACCATGTACTGTGTGTTGCTCTACCAAGGGCAATGCCATGTTTGACCACAGGCTGTGCCTTGCCCAACCATGGGCGATGCGTTGCTTGACCACGGGCTGTGCCACACTATACGAAGGGCAATGGCTTGGTCCACCATGGAGGCAGAGGCAGCCCTTTGTTGATCACGGGCTGTGTGCTCGGTCACTTACTGGCAGTGCCTTGCTCCACCATGGTCGATGCCTTGGTCGACCATGGCAACAGCCCTTGGTTGATCATGGTCAATGCCTTGATCGACCATGGGCTGTGCACTTGGTCGCTCATGGGCTATGCCATACTCTACCATGGGTGATGCCTTGATCAGCCACGGTGACAGTGCTTGGTCTACCATGGGCAGTGCCTTGCTTTACCATGGACAATGCCCCACTCGACCATGCACTATGGCTGGCCCTACCACAGTCGTTGCATTGCACGACAATGGGCTGTGCCTCACTGTACCATGGGCAATGGCTTGGTCAACCACGGGCTGTGCCTCACTCTACCATGGGTAGTGCCTTGCTAGACCATGGGCTGTGCCATGCTCTGCCACGGGTGATGCCTTTTTCGACCATGGGTGGTGCCTTGCTCATCCACAGTTGATGCCTTGCTTGACCATGGGCTGTGCCTACCTGTAACACTGGCAATGGCATGTTCAACCATGGGACGTGCATCGCCCTACCACAGGTGATACCTTGCTCGACGAAGGGCTGTGCCTTGCTCTACTATGAGTGATGGCTTGATCAACCACAGTGACAGCCCTCATTTGACCATGGGCTATGTGCTGGGTCGCTCACAGGCAGTGCCTCACTCAACCACGAGCAATGCCTTGCTCCACCATGGGCTGTGCCTTGCTCTTCCACAGGCCATGGCTTGGTCTACCAAGGGCTGCGCCTCACTCTACCATGGTTCATGGCTTGGTTGACCAAAGGGCTGTGCTTTGCTCTACCATGGTTGATACCCTGCTCAACCACAGGCTGAGCCTTGCTGTACCTTGGGCGATGGCTTGGTTGACCATGGGCTGTGCGCTCAGTCACATACAGTCAGTGCCTTGCTCTACCACAGGTGATGCCTTGCTCGACAACAGGTTGTGCCTGGCTCTACCATGGGAGATGCCATGCTCAACCGCAAGCTGTGCCTTGCTCTACCACGGGCAATGGCTTAATGAACCACGGGCTGTGCCTCGCCCTACCACAGGCAATGCCTTGCTTTGCCATCAGCAATGGCTTGGTCGACCACGGAGACAGCCCTTGATCAACCATGGGCTGCGTGCTCAATCGCTCACGGCCAGTACCTGGCTCTACCTTGGGCGATGCCCTGCTTGACCACAGGCTGTGCCTTGCTCTACCATGGGCGATGGCTTGCTGGACCACAGGCTGTGCCTAGCTTTACCATGGGCAATGGCTTGTTCCACCACGGGCTATGCGCTCAGTTGCTCATGGCCAGTGCCTGGCTCTACCTCGGGTGATGCCTTGCTTGACCACAGGCTGTGCCTAATTATACCACGGGTAATGTCTTGCTCGACCATGGCCTGTGCCTCACTCTACCCCGGGGGATGGCTTGGTCGACCACAGAGACAGCCCTCGGTCGACCACGAGCTGTGCCTGGCCATACCACAGGTGACAGCTTGCTCAACCATGGGTTGTGCCTTCCTCTACCATGGGGGATGGCTTGGTTGACCATGGAGACAGCCCACGGTCAACCACGAGGTGTGCAATCAATCCCTCATGGGCTGTGCAATGCCTTACCTGGTGCGTTGCCTTGCTTGATCACAGGCTGTGCCTTGCTCTACCATGGGCAATGGCTTGGTAGAACAAAGGCTGTGCCTCAGACTATCATGGGCATTGGCTTGCTCGACTACTGCCTGGGCCTTGCTCGGCCATAGGCATTGCCTTGATCAACTGCGGGCTGTGCCTTGCTTTACCTTAGGTGATGGCTTGGTTGACCACAGGCTGTGCCTTGCTCTACCATGGGCGATGCCTTCTCGATGATGGGCTGTGCCATGCTCTATGACAGGCGATGGCTTGGTCGACAGTGGAGACAGCCCTTGGACGCTCACAGGAAGTGCCTTGCTCTACCACGAGCGATGCCCTGCTCGACCACAGGCTATGCCTGTCTCTACCACCGGAGATGCTTTGCTCTACCATGGGCAATGGCTTGTTCCACCACGGCTGTGCCTTGCCCTACCACGGGCAATGCCATGCATGACCATGGGCATTGGCTTGTTTGAACACGGGGATAGCCCTTGGTCAACCACGAGCGGTATGCATGGTCTCGAATGGGCAGGGCCTGGCTCTACCATGGGCAATGCCTTGCTGGACCACAGGCTGGGCCTTGCTCAACCACGGGCTGTGCCTTGCAATACTAAGGGCCATGGCATGTTTGACCACAGGCTATAGCTTGCTCTCCGACAGGCAATGCCATGCTTGACCACAGACTGCACCTGTCCCAACCACGGGCAATGCCTTGGTCAACCTGGAGACAGCCCTCAGTTGACCACGGGTGACACCTTGCTCGACCATGGGTTGTGCCTTGCCCAACCACGGGCAATGCCTGGCTCAACCACAGGCTGTACCTTGCTCTACCATGGGCGATGACTTGGTCGACCATGGAGACAGCTCTCAGTTGAGCACAGGCTGTGTATCACTCTCCCGTGGGCGATGGCTTCGTCGACCATGGAGCCTGCCTTTGGTCAACCACAGGCTGTGCGCTTGGTCGTTCACGGGCAATTCCTTGATCTACCATGGTCAATGCCTTGGTCAACCATGGCAACAGCCCTTGGTTGATCAAGGTCGATGCATTGATCGACCACAGGCTGTGCACACAATCACTCATGGGCAGTGCCCTGCTCTGCCACGGGTGATCCCTTGCTCGACAATGGCTACAGGTCTTGTTTGGTCATTGGGTGATGCCTTGATTGACCACAGGGACAGCGCTTGGTTGACTATGGACAGTGCCATGCTCTAACATGGGCGATGCCCTGCTCGACCACAGGTTGTGCCTGGCTCTACCATGGGTGTTGCCACGCTCAACAATGGGTTGTCCCGTGCTGTACCACAGCAATGGCTTGCTCGACCATGGGCTGTGCCTTGCACTACCACAGGCGATGCCTTGCTCAAACACAGGTTGTGCCTTGCTCTACCATGGGCGATGGCTTGGTTGACCACAAGCTATGCCTCGCTCTACCATGGGCCTTGCCTTACTCGACCATGGGATGTGCCAGGCTCTACCATGGGTGATGGCTTGTTTGACAACAAGTGGTGAGTCACTCTACCTTGGGTGATGGCTTGGTCGACCACCAGCTATGCCTGGCTGTAGCACGGGCGATGCCTTGCTCCACCATGGGCAATGTCTTGTTCGACAATGGACTGTGCCTTGCCCAAACATGGGCAATGCCTTGCTTGACCACGGGCTGTGCCTTGCCCTACCACAGGTGATGGCTTGGCCGACCATGGTGACAGCCCTCGGTTGACCATGGGCTGTGTGCTCAGTCGCTCTTGGGCGATGCATTGCTCTACCATAAGCAATGCCTTGCTCCACCACCGGCTGTGCTTTGCCGTACCACAGGCAGTGGCTCGGTCGACCACGAGCCGCACCTTGCTCTACAACAGGCCATGCCTTGCTCGACCACAGGCGGTGCCTTGCTCAACCCCGGGTGATGCCTTGTTAGACCATGGGCTGTGCCTCACTCTACCCCGAGCAATGCCTTGCTCAACCATGGGCTATGCCTAACTCTAGCACGGGTGATTGCTTGGTTGACCAACGAGACTGCCCTCAGTCAACTATGGGCTATGTGCTCAGTTGCTCACATGCAGTGCCTTGCTCTTCCACAAGCAACGCCTTACACCACCACTGACTGTGCCTTGCACAACCACGGGCCATGGTTTGGTTGACCATGGGCCATACCTTGCTCGACCACAGGCGATGGCCGGGTCGACCACGAAGACAGCCTTCGGTTGACCATGGACTGTGCACTCAGTAGCACAAGGGCAGTTCCTGGCTCCACCACGACCGATGCCTTGCTCGACCACGGTGATAGCCCTTCGTCGATTAAGGGTAGACACATTGATTGATCATGGCAATAGCTCCTGGTTGACCACAGGTAGTGCCTTGGTTGACCACCTAGACAGCCCTTGGTCAACTGCGAGCTGTGCGCTCAGTCACTCATGGGCATTGCCTTTCTCTACCACAGTCGTGGCCTTGCTCGACCATGGCGATAGCCCTTGATTAATCATGGGGTGATGCCTTGATCGACCAAGGTGATAGCTCTTGGTTGACCATGGGTTGTGCTTCGCTGTACCACAGGTGATGACTTGCTCGAACATTGGCAATGCCTTACTCTATCACTGGCAATGGCTTGGTCAACAACAGGCTGCGCCTCACTCTACCACAGGTGATGGCTTGCTCAACCATAGGCTGTGCCAGGCTCTACCATGGGCGATGGCTTGTTTGACCATGGGCGGTGCCTCACTGTACCACATGCAATGGCTTGTTCAACCACGGAGATAGCCCTCGGTCGACCACAGGCAGTGTGCTCAGTTGCTAATGGGTGATGCCTTGCTCTACCACGTGCAATGCCTTACTCCACCACCGGCTGTGCCATGCTCTACCATGGGTGATGGCTTGGCTGACCACAGAGACAGCCCTTGGTTGACCACGAGCCATGCCTTGCTCAACCATGAGCAGTGCTATTAGACCCTTCAGCTCTAACCCCAGAGAATGTATAACCATAAGCCGTACTTTGGGGCAGTGGTTGCACATAGCAAGCATGTGACAAGGCGCGAGCTAACACTTGCAAGGTGTTGGGATAAATTGCAGGTCCATGAGCAGGCAATTAGGGAGATGGTCACACAAGCGTGCACGGAGGCACCAGTGAAGGGGACGATTGATCAAGGCTCAGCAATGTGCTGAGGGATCAAACTGTGGCCATGGAGTGTCACTGTTCACAAGTAGGCAAATGCGCATATGGGTGGTGATGATGTCCATGAGCAAGGCATGATGCAACGCTCAAGGATGCTCGGTGAACAAGATGCGATTAAGCAAAGGCACTCAAGGAGTGCGCACTACTCGATAGGCATGGTAGACGCTAAGGGAATGCTCAACACTTAGCAACTGGTGAGTTGACTACTTGCAGAGATCGGATAAGTCCTTGACCATGCTCGAGCACCATTGGATGCAGCAATCCCGATCGGATGGCTATGATCGTGGGAGGCGATCATGGACGTGGGCCCTAGAGGAGAGTGGATCGGATTGACGATGCTAAGTTAGTGCCAAGTCATTTGTACCTGGTCAAGTAGACAATCGGGGAAAGATTCTCCTAGGATATGGCAAATCAATCTGTTATGGAAACAATCTTGGAGATTGCAGATCGACGGCCGAGATTGAATAGATCGAGATCTGATGGAGAGAATCAAGGGATTCAGATATATCAGTTGCCATATCTAGTCTACCAGGCTCCTCTATATAAAGGGGGTCAGTCTCATTCTTAGAGACAACCAAGAATTCTTAGAGGAGAGACACAAAGAGCCAGAGACTCCAAGAGAGTGGAAGTCAAGTTAGAGCAAGCAGTCCGGTGTTCTTGAGGGAAGGCATGAGACGGGTAGGGAGTGCAAGTAGTGAGAGACTATGAGGCATATTCTCGTGTGACTGCGTGTAAGTGTTCTGATCTGGGTTGGGTTTTCGTGTACTTGTGATATATGTGAATACAAGTTACGTTTTTCCCAATTGTGTTCTTGTGTTTCTCTGTGTTGCTTTTGTGGTTCTGTGATTGAACGACCTTGATGATATGTGCAGTGTGTGGCTGGTCAGCAAGCGGAGTGTTGACGCCAACGGGTCGCCGAAAAATTTGTGCCTCGCATTGGTCCCATGACAGTTGGTACCAGAGCTAGGGTGCCCATGACAGTGGTATCTAAGCTGCGTTCGGGTTGAGAAGACCACGCGTACTTTACGATCAGCAACCTTGTGGACCAGAGCAATGGAAGCATTGTGGGAGCGATTGGTGGCACTAGAAGGCCGCATTGCAAAGCTCAATGAATGAGCAAACCCGGCTGCTATGCTGGAACCATGCGTTGCTACTCTGGAGGATAATGTCAATGAAGGCGACGATTTTGGAGGAACCGTAACTGATCTGCTGAAAGAGATCAGGCTTGATGTAGCGACCCTGAAAGATGATGTGGTTTTGATCAAGCAGCAACTGGTGTCCCAGGTGGGGCCAATGATTGAGCCTTGTGGGAAGATGAAGGTCCCGGAGCCAAAGGCATTTGAAGGAACTAGGAGTTCCAAGGATCTAGAGAACTTCATATGGGATATGGAGAACTACTTCGCTGCTGCGAAGATCCCAGACGCCGAGGAGGTGATGATCACCACCAAATATCTTGCCAAGGATGCGAAGCTATGGTGGAGGACACGGGTCCAAGATGATATCAATGCTGGCAGACCTTGGATTGAGACCTGGGAGGCACTGAAGAAGGAGCTAAAAGAGCAGTTCCTGCCAAGCAACACAGCATGGCTTGCTCGGGATGCATTGGCCAAGCTGAGGCATAGTGGACCAGTGTGAGACTATGTAAAGGAGTTTAGCGCATTGATGTTGGACATGACAGATATGTCAGAGACGGACAAGCTATACACATTCCTGAAGGGATTGCAACCTTGGGCTCAACTTGAGCTAAGGAGGTAAGGGGTGAAAGACCTTCCTTCCACCTTAGCTGCGGCGGATGCACTGTTGGACTTATGCATTGCTCGTGTCGAGGAGGGGAGCAAGAAGGCCCAGCATAAGGACAAGGTCAAGAAGTCCAAGTCCTACATGAAAGAAAAGTCAGAGAAGGGCAAGGAGAAGCAGCTGACTCAGCCAAACAAAGGGAAGGGGAAAGTGATTGAGGGCACTAATGGGAAGAAGCACCCTCGTACACACTCGGGCTGCTTCATCTGCAATGGACCCCACAAGGCGAAGGAGTGCCCAAGGAGGGAGGGGAAAGTTACTGCCCCATGATCAGATGACTCCGATGATGACCATGTGCAGCGTGTTGCCCCACTGCAGGCCCTTGGCGCTATGCGAAGTAAGCGCCCGAAGGTACGCCACAGTTTGCTATTCATGGATGTGACCTTGAATGGTAGGCAGATGTCAGCCTTGGTGGATACTGGCACCACCAACACATTTGTATCCGATCGAATGGTACGACACTTGGAGTTGCAAGTGGAGTGCTCTCACAACCGATTGAAGGCGGTGAACTCCAAGAGCCAACCGATGGGCCGGTTGGCAAGAGATGTGCCCATCAAGATAGATGCTTGGGAGGGTATAGTCAATCTGATGGTGGTTCCTTTGGATGATTATGATCTCATCCTTGGAAATAGCTTCTTTGCAGATGCATCAATCACCATCATGCCTCATGTGGGAGGCATTGTAATTGGAGATCCACGACGACCCTGTTTCATGCAAGGATACAAAGGCCTTGCACACTCCGAGGAAGTAGCCACGAAGAAGGTGTCTGCAATGCAGTTAGCATGTGGAATGAAGAAGGGGTATCCCATTTACCTTGCGGCTAGTAGGGAAGTGGAAGTGCAGGAGAAGGAGGTGGACCCTAGGATTCCACATGAGATAGTGGAAGTGCTCAAGCAATTCCAAGATGTGATGCCTGAGGAGTTGCCAAGAGGGCTACCTCTGCGCTAAGTAATGGATCACAAGATAGAGCTATTGCCAGGCACAATTCCCCCAGCAAAAGCCCGGTACCGGATGTCCCCTAAGGAGCTAGTAGAGCGGCAGAAGCAATTGACCGAGTTGCTGGATGCTTGAAAGATCCAACCCTCCAAAGCCCCTTATGGAGCCCCGGTGTTGTTCCAAGAGAAGCAAGTTGGCTCTCTCCGATTATGTGTTGACTACCATGGATTGAACAAGGTCACGGTAAAGAACAAGTACTTGGTGCCCTTGATTGCATTCCTGTTTGACCGCCTAGGTGAGGCAATGGTCTTCTCCAAGCTTGACTTGCGTTCAAGGTATTGGCAAGTCTGCATCGCTGAAGGAGACGAGTCCAAGACTACGATGGTAACTCGTTATGGATCATTTGAATTCCTGGTAATGCCATTTGGTTTAACCAATGCCCCTACCACATTTTGTAACTTGATGAATGATGTGTTTCACGACATTTTGTGGTAGTCTATTTGGACGACATTGTCGTGTATAGCAGGGACTTGGCGCAACATGTGCAGCACTTGTAGGCTGTTTTTTAACAGCTTAGGCAACACTCCCTATATGTCAAGAGGGAGAAGTGTGAGTTTGGCATGCAGGAGATCCGATTTCTGGGCCATGTGGTTGGCCAGGGGCAGGTGCGGATGGACCCTAGGAAGGTGCAGGTGATCTAGGATTGGCCTCCACCAAAGTCGGTGTCTGAGTTACGGAGTTTCTTGGGACTAGCCAACTACTACCACAAGTTTATCAAAGGGTACTCGAAGGGGGTGAGTCCCCTGACTGATCTGTTGCGGAAAGATAAAAAATGGACATGGGATGAGGATTGTGATGTGGCGTTCTCCAAATTGAAGACCGCTATTGTTTTGGAGCCCATGCTCAAGCTGCCGGACTTTGAGAAGCCATTTGAGGTACACACTGATGCCTCAGATCATGCTATTGGAGGAGTTCTCGTACAAGACAGACATCCCGTGGCGTTCGAGAGTTGGAAGCTAAAACCCATCGAACAGCGATATTCAACACATGAGAAAGAGATGCTGGCTGTTGTACATTGCTTGACGGTGTGGCGAGTGTACTTGTTGGGATCACATTCATGGTCAAGACGGACAACATTGCCAATACCTTCTTCAAGTCACAACCGAAGTTGTCACCAAGGCAAGCATGGTGGCAAGAGTTCCTAGCGGAGTATGACTTCGAGTGGGAACACCAACCAGGAAGGCACAACCTAGTGGCGTATGCGCTCAGTTGGAAGACTTCGGACCAGCTGGCTGCTCTGACTCAAGTCACCTCCGACTTCCTCCAGGATGTCAAGATTGCGACACTAGGGGACAAGACCTATCAACTCCTAGTGGAGCAAGTCAAGGACAAGACAGTGAGGCAGTATTGGCTGGAAGATGGGCTGCTTTATGGCAAAGGTGGCCCCTCGCTTGTCCCTAGCGGAGGGGGATTGTGCTATCAGCTAATGAAGGAGAGTCACGATAGTCCTTGGGCTGGACATCCAAGTTGTGAGCGGATGCTAGCCCTATTGTCAAGGTCCCATGTTTAGCCAAAGATGGCCGATGACATTGAGTTATACGTCAGGACTTGTCTTGTCTGCCAACAAGACAGGGTGGAGAGGCGAGCAGTGGCTGGTCTCCTACAACCCTTGGCAGTGCCAGAGAAGCCTTGGGTATCAGTTTCCATGGACTTTGTGTTCGGATTTCCAGAAGTAAAGGGTTATACAACAGTGATGGTGGTCGTGGACCGATTCTCCAAGTACGTGATTTTCACCCTTGTGACCAAGAATTGCACAACTGAAGCTGCTGCTGAGGCATTCTATCGCTCCGTGGTGAAGCTCTTTGGAGTCCCAACGGAGATAGTGAGTGACCGAGATGCTCAGTTCACCGGCAACTTCTGGACATGTTTGTTCGGACTGCTAGGAACCGAACTAAAGTTCTCGACGGCCAATCATCCACAGACAGACAGCCAGACAAAACAAGTGAATGCACTACTGGAGGAGTGCTTGAGGCATTATGTCTTAGCCAGTCAACGGAATTGGTTAGACTTGCTTGACTCTACTCAGTTGTCTTACAACTTGAACCGCTCCTCTGCTACAGGTCATAGCCCATTTAAGTTGGCAATGGGCTACCACCACTAACACCGCAAGAAGTGGCATTGCAGCGCAAAGAAGGGCCTTGCCTAGCCACATATTGATTTGCGCGTGACAAGCAGAAGATGATTGAAGAAGCGAGAGATAGCCTCACTAAAGCTGCTAGGCAGATGAAGAAGTATGCAGACAAGAACTGGAGACTATTGGAGTTCCAGGTGGGGGACTTAGTGATGTTGAAGCTCACCCCACAGATATGGAAGAAGATCACGAACAAGTGCTGGCACAAGGCCTTGTTCTAGCGGTACGATGGGCCATTTGAAGGTGCACCCAACATTCCATGTCAGTTTCCTCAAGCCTTACTACCGGGACTAGGAGCATCCAGAGCGCAACAAGGTGAAGTCACCCCTCTCACTGTGAGGAAGGGACTCAACAAAGAAGTGGAAGGCATACTTGATCACCGTGTGTTGGGCTACAGCAAGATGAATAGGAGGACAGAGTACTTGGTCAAGTGGAAGAATCTACCCAAGTCAGAGGCAGCTCGGGAGAAGGATGTCACACTATGGCAGTACGAAGACCTCATCCGGCAGTACAGAGAGTCTCATTCGACGAGGGCATCGAATCCCTTGGGTGGGGGAGGTTTGTTAGACCCTTGAGCTCTAACCCTGGAGAATGCATACCACAAGCCATACTTTGGGGCAATGGTAGCGCATAGCAAACATGTGACAAGGTGTGGGCTAACATTTGCAAGGTGTTGGGATAAATTGCAGGTCCATGAGCGGGCAATTAGGGAGATGGTCACACAAGCGTGCACGGAGGCACCACTGAAGGGGACAATCGATCAAGGCTCAGCAATGTGCTAAGGGATCAAACTGTGGCCATGGAGTGTCACTGTTCACAAGTAGGCAAATGCGCATATGGGTGGTGATGATGTCCACGAGCGAGGCATGATGCAATGCTCAAGGATGCTCGGTGAGCAAGATGCGACCGAGCAAAGGCACTCAAGGAGTGCACACTACTCAATAGGCATGGCAGACGCTAAGGGAATGCTCAACACTTAGCAGCTGGTGAGTTGACTACATGCAGAGATCAGATAAGTCCTTGACCATGCTCGAGCACCGTTGGATGCAGCAATCCCAATCGGACAGCTATGATCGTGGGAGGCGATCATGGATGTGGGCCCTAGAGGAGAGTGGATCGGATCGATGATGCTGAGTCAGCGCCAAGTCATTCATACCTGGTCAAGCAGACAATCGGGGAAAGATTCTCCTAGGATATGGCAAATCAATATGTTATGGAAACAATCTTGGAGATTGTAGATCGACGGCCGAGATTGAACAGATCGAGATCTAATGGAGAGAATCAAGGGATTCAGATATATCAGTTGCCATATCTAGTCTACCAGGCTCCTCTATATAAAGGGGGTCAGTCTCATTCTCAGAGACAACCAAGAATTCTTAGAGGAGAGACACAGAGAGCCAAAGACTCCAAGAGAGTGGAAGTCAAGTCAGAGCAAGCAGTTCGGTGTTCTTGAGGGAAGGCACGAGACGGGTAGGGAGTGCAAGCAGTGAGAGACTGTGTGGTTTTGTGATCAAACGACCTCGACAATACGTGTGGTGTGTGGCTGGTCGGCAAGCAGAGTGTTGACGCCAGCGGGACGTGGAAAAATTTGTGCCCAGCATTGGTCCCGTGACAGGTGCCTTGCCCTACCCTTGGTGATGCCTTGCTTGACCATGGGCTGTGCCTTTCTCTGCCATGGGTGATGGCTTGGTCGACATAGAGACAACCCTCGGTTGACCACAGGCTGTGTGCTTGGTCTCTCATGGGCAGTGCCTTGCTCTACCATGAGCGATGCCATGCTCCACCACTGGCTGTGCCTTGCTCTACCACGGACCATGGCTTGGCTGACCCCAGGCTGTGCCTCTCTCTAGCATGGGTGATACATTGCTCGACTATGGGCTATGCCTTGCCCTACCATGAGCAATGGCTTGGTTGACCATGGAGATTGGCCTCGGTTGACCACTAACTATGCACTTGGTTGTTCATGGGCAGTGCCTTGCTCTACCATAGGCAATGCCGTGCTCGACCACAGGCTGTGCCTCGCTCTACCACGGGCACTGCCTTGCACCCCCACAGGTGATGACTTGGTTGACCATGGAGACAGCCCTCGATTGACCACAGCTGTGCTCTTGGTTGCATGAGGGGAGTGCCTTGCTTGACCCCGGCGACAGCCCTTTGTCGATCTTGGGTGATGCCCTCATCGACCACAGGCAGTGCACTTGGTCGCTCATGGGCAGTGCCTTGCACTTCCATGGGCGATGTCTTCCTTGACCAGGACGACAACCCTTGGTCAATCATGAGTCAGCACATTGGTCGACCACTGCAACAGCTCTTGGTCGACCACGGGCAATGCCTTGGTCCACCACAGGCAATGCCTTGCTCAGCCACGGGCTGTGCCTTGCCCTACCACAGGCGATGCCTTGCTCGATGATGGGCTGTGCCTCGCTCTACCATGGGTGATGGCTTGGTCAACCACCGAGACAGCCCTCGGTTGACTATGGACTGTGAGCTTGGTGGCTCATGGGCAGTGCCTGGCTCTTCCTCAGCCGATGCCTTTCTTGAGCATGGGCTGTGTCTTGCTCAACCATGGGTGATGGCTTGGTCAACCACAGAGACAACCCTCGGTCATCCATGGGCAGTGCCTGTCTCCAACTTGGGTGATGCCTTGCTCTACCAAAGGCTGTGCCTTGCTCTAGCATGGGCAATAGCATGTTCAACCACAGGTAATGCCTTACTTGACCACGGGCTGTGGCTTGCCCATGGCCTATGCCTTGCCCTACCACAGGCCATGGGTTGGTCAACCACATGCTATGCCTAGGTGTTCCTCGATCGACCACGGGCAATACACTCAGTCTTTCTTGGGCAGTGCTTGGCTGTACCTTGGGCAGTGCCTTCCTCAACCATGGGCCGTGTACTGCTCTAACAAGGACCATGGCATGTTTGACCACAGTCTGTGCCTCACTCTACCATAGGCTGGGCATTTCTCTACCACGGGCAATGGCTTGGTCGACATGGAGACAGCCCTCGGTCGACCACGGGCTGTGTGCTCGGTTGCTCACAGGCAGTGCCTTGCTCTACCACAAGCGATGCCATGCTCCACCGCTGGCTGTGCCTTGCTCTACCATGGGCCATGGCTTGGCCGGCCCCAGGCAGTGCCTTGCTCTAGCACAGGTGATACATTGCTCGACTACAGGCTATGCCTTGTGCTACCATGAACGATGGTTTGGTTGACCATGGTGACCGGCTTTGGTTGACCACCAACTGTGCACTTGGTCACTGATGAGCAGTGCCTGGCTTTACCACAGGCAATGCCTTGCTCGACCACAGGCTGTGCCTTGCTCTACCACGGGCGGCACCTTGCTCCCCCACAGGCGATGGCTTGGTCGACCATGGAGACAGCCCTCAATCAACCACAGGCTCTTCTCTCGGTTGCACAAGGGCAGTGCCTTGCTTGACCCCAGTGACAGCCCTTTGTCAATCATGGGTGATGCCCTCATCAACCATAGGCTGTGCACTCGGTCACTCACAGGCAGTGCCTTGCACTTCCATGGGCGATGCCTTCCTCAACCATGATGACAACCCTTGGTCGATCATGGGTCGACGCATTGATCTACCACAGCCATGGATCTCAGTCCACCACAGGCAGTGCCTTGGTCCACCACGGTCATTGCCTTGCTCAGCCATGAGCTGTACCTTGCCCTACCACAGGCAATGCCTTGCTTGATGATGGGCTGTGCCTCGCTCTAACATGGGCGATGGCTTGGTCAACAACAGAGGCAGCCCTCGGTTGACTATGGGCTGTGCACTTGGTGGCTCATGGGCAGTGCCTGGCTTTTCCTTGGGCGATGCCTTGCTTGAGCATGGGCTGTGCCTTGCTCAACCATGGGCCATGGCTTGGTCAACCACAGAGACAACCCTCGGTCATCCACGGGCTGTGCACTCGGTGTCTCGTAGGCAGTGCTTGTCTCTACCTCAGGCAATGCCTTGCGCTACCACGGGCAATAGCATGTTTGACCATAGGTTGTGCCTCACTCTACCATGGGCAATGCCTTACTTGACCACGGGCTATGCCTTGCCCTAGCACGGGCGATGCCTTGCTTGACCATGGCCTGTGCCTTGCTCTACCCCAGACAATGGATTGGTTGACCATGGGCTGTGTCTTGCTCTACGATGGGTGATGGCTTGGTTGACCGTAGAGATAGCCCTTGATCAGCCACCAGCTGTGTGCTCAGTTGCTCACGGGCAGTGCCTTGCTCTTCCATGGTAGATGCCTTGCACGATCACAGGCTGTGCCTTGCTCTACCAAGGGCAATACCATGTTTGACCACAGGTTGTACATTGCTCTACCATGGACAAAGCCTTACTTGACCACGGGCTATGCCTTGCCCTAGCACGGGCGATGCCTTGCTTCACCATGGCCTGTGCCTTGCTCTTCCACGGGCCATGGGTTGGTCAACCATGGGCTGCACCTTGCTTTACCCCAGGCAATGGCTTGGTTGACCACGGGCTGTGTCTTGCTCTATGATGGGCGATGGCTTGGTCGACCACAGAGATAGCCCTCAATCAGCCACCAGCTGCGTGCTTGGTTGCTCACGGGCAGTGCCTTGCTCTGCCATGGGTGATGCCTTGCACGACCACAGGCTGTGCCTTACTCTACCAAGGGCAATACCATGTTTGACCACAGGTTGTGCCTTGCTCTACCACGGGCAATGCCTTAATTGACCTTGGGCTATGCCTTGCCCTAGAATGGGCAATGCCTTGCTTCACCACAGCCTGTGCCTTGCTCTACCACGGGCCATGGGTTGGTCGACCACGGGCTGCATCTTGGTTTACCCCAGGCAATGGCTTGGTTGACCCCGTGCTGTGTCTTGCTCTACAACAAGCGATGGCTTGGTTGACCACAGAGATAGCCCTTGGTCAGCCACCAGCTGTGTTCTCAGTCACTCATGGGCAGTGCCTTGCTCTGCCACGGGTGATGCCTTGCACAACCACAGGCTGTGCCTTGCTCTACCATGGGCATTGGCTTGTACCACCACAGCAGTGCCTCACCCTACCACGGGTGATGCCATGCTCAATCATGGGCAATGGCTTGGTTGACCATGGAGATCACCCTCAGTCGACCACGGGCTGTGCCTTGCTCTACCACGGGTGATGCCTTGCTCGACCTTGGGCTGTGCCTTGCTCTACCACAGGCAATGCCTTGCTCGACTACAACCTGTGCCTGGCTCTGCCACAGGCGTTGCCCTGTTCAACCACAGGCTGTGCATTGCTTTACCATAGGCAATGGCTTGGTATGTACCACACTCTACCACGGGTGATGCCTTGGTTGACCAAGGAGACAGCTCTCAGTTGACTACGGGCTGTGTGCTCGATAGCTCATGGGCAGTGCCTAGCTCTTCCTCAGGCAACACCTTGCTTAACCACAGGTTGTGCCTTGCTCTACCGCGGGCGATGCCTTACTCGACCACGGGTTGTGCCTGGCTCTACCAAGGGCAATGGCATGTTCAACCATGAGCTGTGCCTTGCTCCACCATGGGTGTTGGCTTGGTCAACCACTGAGACATGCCCCAGTTGACCACGGGCTATTGACTCAGTCTCTCATGGGCAGTGCCTGTCTCTACCTCAGGAAATGTGTTGCTCTACGATGGGCTGTGCCCTGCTCTACCATGGGCAATGCCTTGCTCGACCACGAGCTGTGCCTTGCTCTACCAAGGGCAATGGCATGTTAGACCCCGAGTTGTGCCTTGTACTACCACAGTCGATGCCTTACTCGATTACAAGCTGTGCCTTGCCCTACCACAGGCGATGCCTTGCTTGACCATGGCCTGTGCCTTGCACTACCATGGGCCATGGCTTGGTCTTCCATGTACTATGCCTCACTGCACAATGGTCGACCATGGGCTGTATGCTCAGTCTCTCATGGGCGGTGCTTGGCTGTACCTCAGGCAATGCCTCCCTCGACCATGGGCCATGCCTTGCTCTACCAAGGGGCATGGCATGTTTGACCACGATCTGTGCCCTGCCCAACCACAAGCGATGCCTTGCTCGGCCACGGGCTGTGCCATGCTCTACCAAGGGTAATGGCTTGGTCAACCACGAAGATGCCCCTTGATCTGCCACAGAGACAAACACTGGTTTTTTATGAGCTGTGCCTTGCTCTACCACAGGCGATGGCTTGGTGGGCCCTGTAGACAGCCCTCCATCAACCACGGGCTGTGCACTCGGTCACTCACAGGCAGTGCCTTGCTCTACCATGGTTGATGCCTTGGTTGACCACAGCGACAGCCCTTGGTCAATGATGGTCAATGCCTTGATCAACCACAGGCTGTGCACTCGTTCACTCACGAGCAGTGCCTTGCTCTACCACAGACGATGGCTTGCTCCACCTCAGGTGATGGGTTGGTTGACCACAGGTTAAGCGCTCAGCCACAGAAGGGCAGTGCCATGCTTCGCCATGGGCGATGCCTTGCACCACTGCAGCAATAGCCCTTGGTCGATCATGGGTCAACGCATTGATCAACCATGGCGATAGCACTTCAACAACCACGGGCAGTGCCTTGGCCCAACAAGGGCATAGCCTTGGTAGAACATGGGCTGTGCATTGCTCTACCACCAGCAACGCCTTGTTCGACCACAGGTTGTGCACTCAGTTGCTCACGGGCAATGCCATGCTCAACCATGGGTGATGCCTTGCATGACCACGGTGACAGCCCTTGGTTGATCATGGATCAACGCGTTGATCGACCACGGTGACAACTCTAGGTCAACCACGGGCAGTGCCTTGGTCAACCAAGGGCAATGCCTTGTTTGACCACAGGTTGTGCATCGTTCTACCACGAGTGATGACTTGCTTGACCACGGGTTGTGCCTTGCCCAACCACAGGCATTGCCTTGCTTGACCACGGGCTGGGCCTCGCTCTACCATGGGCGATGGCTTGGTGGACCAAGGAGACAGCCATCAGTTGACCATGGGCTGTGTGCTCGGTAGCTCATGGGCAGTGCCTGGCTGCTACGACAGGTGATGGGTTGGTTGACTGTGGAGACAGCCCTCGGTCTCTCATGGGCAGTGCCTTGCTCTACCACGGGTGATGCCTTGCTCGACCACAGGCTATGCCTAGCTCTACTACGGGAGATGCCTTGCTCTACCACAGGCAATGGCTTGTTCCACCACGGCAGTGCCTTGCCTTACCACGGGCGATGCCATGCTTGACCGTGGGCATTGGCTTGTTTGAACACAGGGATAGCCCTTGGTCGACCACGGGCTGTATGCATGGTCTCTAATGGACAGTGCCTGGGTCTGCCTTGGGCGATGCCTTGCTCGACCACAGGCTATGCCTTGCAAAACTAAGGGCCATGGCATGTTCGACCATGGGCTGTGGCTTGCTCTACGACCGGCGATGCCATGCTCAACCACGGTTTGCACCTTTCCCAACCATGGGCGATGCCTTGGTCGACCATGGAGACAGCCCACAGTTGACCACGGGCGATACCTTGCTCGACCATGGGTTGTGCCTCGCCCAATCATGGGCGTTGCCTGGCTCCACCATGGGTTGTGCCTTGCGCTACCAAGGGTGATGGCTTGGTCAACCATGGAGACTGCTCTTGGTTGAGCATGGGCTGTGCCTTGCTCTCCCATGGGCGTTGGCTTTGTGCTCAGTCGACCATGGGCTGTGTGCTTGGTCACTCATGGGCAGTGCCTAGCTGAACCACAGGCAATGCCTTGCTCCACCACAAGCTGTGCCTTGCTCTACCACAGGCGACCCCTTGCTTGACCATGTGTGATGCCTTCTTGACCATGGGCAGTACCTGACTCTACCACAGGCGATGCCTTCTCGACCATGGGCTGTGCCTTGCTCTACCAACTGCTATGGCTTGGTCAACCACCAGCTGTGCACTTGGTCGCTCATGGGCAGTGCCTTGCTCTACCTTAGGTGATGCCTTGCTCAACAACAGGCTGTGCCTTGTTCTACCGCAGGCGACGCCTTGCTCGACCATGGGCTGTGCCTCCCTCTACCACAGGCAATGGCTTGGTCGACCACAGAGACAGCCCTCAGTCAACTAGGAGCTGTGCACTCAGTCGCTCATGGGCTGTGCCTTGCTCTACCACTTGCAATGCTGTCATCAACCATGGGCTGTGCCCTACTTGACTTTCTTAACCTCCGAGTAGTTATGGCACCCAAATATTTGCTCAACCTGCATTTCCCATTCCAGATATGCCTCAAGATCACTCTTGCCTTGAAATGAAGGAATTTTGATTTTGATTCCTCCATAGTCTTCTCCTACATTCGTCATACCTTGTCTAGGTTGATTGTGAGGTCTCCTTTTGGGCTCGAATTCTTCATCCTCTTCTTCTTCTTTTTTTTGGCTCAGAGAATAGATGGAAATATGTGTCAAGGAGTAGAGGAAATATATGTTGAAAGAGGAATTTTTTTTTTAGATGAAGGGATGAGGGGATATGATAGATAGATAACCTACAGTGGAAACCGTGCTCTGATACAAGATGATGCGGGTAAGAGGGGGGTTGGTCCTGATCTTCACAGCGTAGGATGAAAGGATACGATTTTGTTCAAAACCAAGTGGATGCAAATAGCCAACCAATGAAAGAAAACGTGACTTGCTACTTAGACCACTCACCTAACCACGAACTTGAAGACCAATCCACACAACGACTTACCTAGGTTGAGGCATGAATTGGGGGCTTTGGGAAACTTGAATCACCAAACTAAAAACATTAGTTCGACAAAAGCAAGGTTTCACGAGAGCAAAGGAGAGATAATTACCTCACAAGGAGAACACACTTTGCATTTGAGGGAAAGCTGAATTACATAGTGAATGAGAGGACATATATATAGATGCTTGGCTAATAAATAGTTTCCTCTTATACTAGATAGCAATTAGCCAAAAATATGGTACTTGACTCCATTATAGAAATCCCAAATTAGGAAACTCTATAAATACAGAAATTGCTAATTTTGATTATAACAACTAATTATATACTAATTTAACTCTTTTGGTAGCCATAAATCATGCATATTGGTCAAGTTCCTTGTGTGCAAGCTGAGTAGCTCTAATCGGCCTTGGGATTAAAGAAAAGGAGACAAATGCCTCCTTTGTCTTGGTCTTCAACCTCTTGGGCCAAATATCCATTAGTGAGGATGCCAATAGCTTCTTGTAATCTCTTCATCCTTCCTCTTGGTAGAGCAATGCACAGCCCATGGTCAAGCAAGGCAGCACCCGTGTTAGGACGAGGCAGTGCCTGTCAGTGACCAAGCGCACAGCCCATGGTCGACTGAGGGCTGTCTCCGTACTCGACCAAACCGTTGCCCGTGGTAGAGCAAGGCACAACATATGGTCAACCAAGGGCTGTCTCCATGGTAGACCAAGCCATCACCCCTGGTAGAGCGAGGCACAGCCCGTGGTCGACCAAGGCATTGCCCATGGTACAGTGACGCACAGCCCGTGGTGGACCAAGGGCTGTCTTCCTGGTTGAGCATGGCGTCACCCATGGTAGAGCAAGGCACACCCCATGGTCAAGCAAGGCATCGCCCATGGTAGAGCAAGGTGCAGCCTGTGGTCGACCTTGGGCTGTCTTTGTGGTCGAGCAAGGCATCACCCATGGTAGAGCGAGGCACAGCCAGTGGTAGAGCTAGCCATTGCCTGTCAGCGACTGAGCACACTGCCTGCAGTCGACCGAGGGCTGTCTCGGTGGCAGACCAAGCCATTTCCTGTGGCAGGGCAAGGGAAAGCCTGTGGTCAAGCAAGGCATCACCTCTGGTAGAGCGAGGCCCAACCAGTGGTCGATCGAGGGCTGTCTCCATGGTCGACCAAGCCAACGCCCATGGTAGAGTGAGGCACAGCCCATGGTCAAGCATGGCATCGTTAGTGATAGAGTGAGGCACTACCCATGGTTGACCAAGGGCTATCTCTATGGTCAACCGAGACATTGCCTGTGATAGGGCGAGGCACTGCCTGTGGTCAAGCTAGGTGTTGCTCGTGGTAGAGCGAGGTGCAGCCTGGGGTCAACTGAGGGCTGTCTCCATGGTTGAGCAAGGCATCACCCTTGGTAGAGCAAGGCACGGCCCACAGTAGAGCTAGGCACTGCCCACTAGTGACCGAGCACACTGCCTGCGGTCGACCGAGGGCTGTCTCGGTGGCCAACCAAGCCATCGCCCGTGGTCGAGCAAGGCATTACCTGTGGTAGAGTGAGGCACAGCCAACAGTCGACCGAGGGCTGTCTCCATGGTCAACCAAGCCAACGCCTGTGGTAGACTGAGGCACAGCCCATGGTCAAGCATGGCATCACTTGTGATAGAGTGAGGTGCTACCCGTGGTCTACCAAGGGCCATCTCAATGGTCAACCTAGCCATCGTCTGTGGTAGGGTGAGGCTCTGCCCATGGTTGACCGAGGGCTATCTTTGTGGTCGACAAAGCCATTGCCCGTGGTAGAGCCAGGCACTACCCGTGGTTGACCTAGGGCTGTCTCCGTGGTTGACCAAGCCATCGCCTGCGGTAGAGCTAGGCACAGCCTGTGGTTGAGCAAGGCATCTCCCATGGTAGAGCGAGGCACTGCCCATGGTCGACCAAGGGCTATCCCTGTGGTTGACCAAGCCATCGCCCGTGGTAGAGCCAGGCACTACCTGTGGTGAACCAAGCCATCACCTGCGATAGAGCTAGGCCCTGCCCATGGTCGAGCAAGGCATCACCCGTCATAGAGCGAGGCACTGCTCGTGGCCGACCGAGGGCTGTCTCTGTCATCGACCAAGCCTTCGCCCGTGGAAGGGCGAGGAAAAGCCCGTGGTCAAGCAAGGCACATCCCCTGGTAGACCAAGCCATAGCCCGTGGTTGAGTGAGGCATCACCTGTGGTGGAGCGAGGCACTGCCTGTCAGTGGCTGAGTGCATAGCACGTGGTCGAGCAAGCCACTGCTACTGGTAGAGACAGGCACAGCCTGTGGTCAAGCAATGCATCATCCGTGGTCGAGTGAGGCGCGGCCAGTGGTTGACTGAGGGCAGTCTCTGTGGTCGACAAACCCATCGCCAGTGGTAGAGCGAGGCACAGCCCAGAGTCAACAAAGGAATGTCTCCATGGTCGACCAAGCCATCACCCGTGGTACAACCAGGCACAGCTCTTGGTCGAGCAAGGCATCGCTTGTGTTAGGGTGAGGCAGAAATGGTGGTTGACTGAGGGTTGTCACCATGGTCAACCAACCTGTCGCCCGTGGTAGAGCAAGGCACAGCCAGTGGTCGACCGAGGGCAGTTTTCGTGGTCGAGATACATCACCCATGGTAGAGCAAGGCATAGCCCATGGTCAAGTGATGCATCGCCTGTGGAAGAGCTAGGTGCTTCTCATGATCAAGTGGGGCATCGCCCATGGTAGAGAGAGGAACAGCCCGTGTTCAACCGAGGGTTGTCTTCATGGTTGAGTAAGAAAACGCCCATGGTAGAGCAAGACACAACCCATGATTGAGCGAGGCATTGCTTGTCATAGAGCTAGGCACGGCCAGTAGTTGAGACTGGCATCACTCATCATAGAACTAGGCACAGCCAGTAGTCAGACAGGCATCGCCCGTGGGCGAGATCGGTACTTACTGCCCGTCAGTGACCAAGCGCACAGCCCATGGTAGAGCAAGGCACAGCCCATGGTCGAGCATGGCATCCCCCATGGTAGAGTGAGGGGCAGCCCATGGTCAACCGAGGGTAGTCTCCATGGGCAACCAAGCTATCGCCCGTGGTAGAGCGAGTCACTGCCCGTGGTTGAGCAAGGCATCACCTGCGGTGGGGTGAGGCCCAACCTGTGGTTGACCGAGGGCTGTCTCCATGGTCAACCAAGCCATTGCCCATGGCAGAACGAGGCACAGCCCGTGGTCGAGCAAGGCATCACCTGTGGTAGAGTGAGGCACTGTCCATGGTAGAACTCAGCATCGCCCGTCAGCAACTGAGCGCACAACCTGTGGTCGACTGAGGGCTGTCTCTCAGGTCAACCAAGCCATCACCTGTGGTAGAGCAAGGCATAACTTGTGGTTGAGCGAGGTGGAGCCAGTGGTCGACCGAGGGCTGTCCCCATGGTCGACCCACCCATCATCCATGGTAGAGCGAAGTGCTGCCTGTGGTCAACCATGTGCTATCCTATCTCCATGGTTGACCAAGCCATTGCCTGGGGTAGAGCAAGGAATAGCCCGTGGTCATGCAAGGCATCGCCTGTGGTAGTGTGAGGCACAGCCTGGGGTCAACCGAGGGATGTCTCCATGGTTGACCAAGCCATCGCTCATGGTGGAACCAGGCACAGCTTGTGCTCTGGCAAGGCATCGCCCATGGTAGAGAGAGGCACAGCCCCTGATTGAGTGAGCCATCGCCCGTGGTGGAGCTAGGCCCAGCCTGTGGTTGACTGTGGGCTGCCTCTATATCCGACCAAGCCAACGCCCATGGTCGAGCAACACATTGCCGGTGGTAGAGCAAGGGGCAGCCCGTGGTCGATCGAGGGCAGTCTCCATGGTCGACCAAGCCATCGCCCATGGTAGAGCGAGGCCCAGCCAGTGGTCGAGCAAGGCATCACCCATGGTGGGGGAAGGCCCAGCTCGTTGTCGACCAAGGGCTGTCTCTGTGTTCAACCAAGCCATCGCCTGTGGCAGGGTGAGGCACAGCCTGTGATCAAGTAAGGCATTGCCTGTGGTAGAGATAAGCATCGCCCATGGGGCCAGCTGGAGCCTGTACTCAAGCAAGGCACTGCTCATCGTAGAGTGAGGCGCATCTAGTGGTCGAGCTAGGTGTCGCCCATAGTAGAGCGAGGTGCAGCCCATGGTCTTCCAAGGGCAGTCTCCATGGCAGAGAAAGGCACAGCCCTTGGTCTAGCAAGGCACCACCCGTGGTCAACTGAGGGCTGTCTCCGTGGTTGAGCAAGGCTTTGCCAGTGGGAGAGCTAGGCACTACCCATCAGTGACCGAGTGCACAGGTTGTGGTCAACCAAGGGCTATCTCTGAGGTCGAGCAAGGCATCACCCATGGTAGAGCCAGGCACAGCCCGTTGTCTTGCATGGCATCATGTGTGATAGTGCAAGGTGCTGCCTGTGGTCGACCTAGGCCTGTCTCCATGGTCAACCAAGCCATCGCCTGTGGTAGAGCGAGGCACTGCCCATTGTTGAGCTAGGTGCTGCCCATGGTTGACCAAGGGTTGTCTTCATGGTCGACCAAGCCATTGCCCGTGTTAGAGCTAGGCACAGCCCGTGGTTGACCCAAGGGCTGTCTTCATGGTTGACCAAGCCATTGCCAGTGGTAGAGCAAGGCACTACCCATGGTCGAGCTAGGTGTCACCCGTGGCAGAGTGAGGCGCTGCCCGTGGTTGACCGGGGACTGTCTCCATGGTTGACAAAGCCTTTGCCTTTGGTAGAGCAAGGCATAGCCCATGGACGAGCAAGGCATTGTCCATGGTAGGGCAAGCTGCAGCCTGTGGTTGGCCAAGTGCATTCTCCATGGTTGAGCAAGCCAAAGCCCATAGTAGAGCAAGGCACATCCCGTGGTAGAGTGAGGCACAGCCCGTGGTAGAGTGTGGCACGGCCCGTGGTTGGGTGAGCCACAACCCGTGGTCAGGCGAGGCATCACATGTGGTAGAGCTAGGCACTGCCCATCAACAATCAAGTGCACAGCCTGTGGTCAACCGAGGGCTATCTCTGTGGTTCACCAAGCCATCACCGGTGGTAGAGCAAGGCACTGCCCGTGGTTGAGCAAGGCATCACCTGTGGAAATGTGAGGCACAGCCCGTGGTCGACTGATGGCTGTCTCCATGGAGGACCAAGCCATCGCTGGTGGTAGAACCAGGCACAGCCCATGGTCGAGGATGGCATCGCACATGATAGAGCAAGGCACTGCCCATCGTCAATTGAGGGATGTCTCCATGCTCAACCAAGCCATCACCTGTGGTAGAGCAAGGCACTGCCCATGGTTGAGCTAGGTGTCGCCCGTAGTAGATTGAGGAGAAGCCCGTGGTCAACTGAGGCCAGTCTCCATGGTAGAGTAAGGCAAAACATGTGGTAGAGCAAGGCATAGCCCGTGGTCGAGCAAGGAACCGCCCGTGGTAGAGTGAGGCACAGCCCATGGTCGACCGACAATTGTCTCCGGGGTCAACCCAGCCATTGTTCATGGAGCAGAAGGCACAGCCCATGGTTGATCAAGGCATCACCTGCGGTAGAGCGAGGCACAGCCCGTGGTCAACCAATGGCTGTCTCCATGATCGAGCAAGCCATTGCCTGTGGTAGAACAAGGAACAGCCTGTGGTCGAGCAAGGCATCGCTCATGGTAGGGTGAGGCACAGTCAGTGGTCGACTGAGGGCTGTCTCCCTGGTTGACCAAGCCAGTGATATAGTGAGACACTGCATGACTACGACCGAGCGCATAGCCTGTTGTTGACTGAGGGCTGTCTCTGTGGTCGACCAAGGGCTGTCTCTGTGGTTGACCAAGTAATCACTTGTGATAGAGCAAGGTACTACCCATGGTTGAGCATGGTACAGACTATGGTCAACCAAGGCATCACCCATGGTAGAGTAAGGCACTGCCCGTGGTTGACCTAGCGCTATCACCGTGGTAGAGCAAGGCACTGCCAATGAGCAACAAAGTGCCCAACCCATGGTCGATGAAGGCATCACCCATCATCGACCAAGGGCTGTCACCTTGGTCGAGCGAGGCATCGCCTGTGGTAGAGTAAGTCACTGCTGGTCAGTGATCGCATGCACAATACATGGTCGACCGAGGGCAATGTCCGTTGTTGACCAACCCATCGCCTGTGGTAGGATGGGGCACTACCCATGGTCAACCAAGACATCGCACATCGTAGAGTGAGGCACGGCCCGTGGTCAACTGAGGCCTGTCTCTGTGGCCGACCAAGCCATCACCTGTGGTGGAGCCTGGCACAATCTGTGGACAAGCAAGGGATCGCCCATGGTACAGAGAGGTGCAGCCCATGGTCGACTGAGGGCTGTCTCCGTGGTCAACCAAGCCATCACCCATGGTAGAGCATGGCACAGCCCATCGTCAAGCAAGGCATCACCCATGGTGGAGTGAGGCGCATTTTGGTCGACTGAGGGCTGTCTCCAGGGTCAACCAAGCCATCGCCCATGATAGAGCTAGGCACAGCCCATGGTCGAGCAAGGCATCGCCCGTGGTAGAGTGAGGCAATGCCCGTGGTTGACCGAGGGCTATCTCCATGGTCAACCAAGCCATCACCCGTGGTAGAGCTAGGCATAGCCCATGGCTGAGCAAGTCACTGCCCGTGGTACAACAAGGCACAGCCTGTGGTTGACCAAGGCATTGCCCGTGGTACAGCAAGGGACAGACCATGGTTGACCAAGGCATCACCCATGGTATAGTAAGGCACAGCCCATGGTCGACCTAGCGTTGTCACCGTGGTCAATCAGGGCATTGCCCCATGATCGACCAAGGGCTGTCGCCATGGTACAACGAGGCACTGCCCATGACTGATCCAGTGCACAATCCATGGTCGATCAATACATCACTCATCATCCACCAAGAGCTGTCGCCTTGGTCAAGTAAGGCATTGCCCATGGTAGACCAAGGCACAGCCCGTGGTTGACCAAGACCTATCTCCCTGGTCAACCAAGCCATCACCCATCATAGAGCAAGGCACTGCCTGTGGTCGTGCAAGGCAATGCCGATGGTAGAGTGAGGCACCGCCTGTGGTTGACTGAGGGCTGTCTCTGCGGTCGACCAAGCCATTGCCCATGGCAGATCAAGGCACAGCCTGTGGTCGAGCAAGGCATCACCCATGGTAGAGCGAGGCATAGCCTGTGGTAGAGCGAAGCAACACCCATGGTAGAGTGAGGCGCAGCCCGTGGTTGACCAGGGGATCTCTCCATGGTCGATGAAGCCATTGCCCATGGTAGAGTGAGGCACAGCTCATGGTCAAGCAAGGTATCACCTGTGGTCAAGCAAGGGCTGTCTCCATGCTCGACCAAGCCATCACTTGTGGTAGAGCAAGGCACAGCCTGTGGTAGAGCGAGGTGCAGCCTGTGGTAGAGTGAGGCATTGCCCGTGGTCAACTGAGGGCTGTCTCCGTGGCTGACCCTGCCCGTCCAAGAAGGAGCGCACGGTCCATAGTCGACCGAGGGCAATCTCTATGGTTGACCAAGCCATTGGCTGCGGTAGAGCTAGGCACAGCCCATGGTCGAGCAAGGCATCGCCTGTGGTAGAGCGAGGCATAGCCCGTGTTCAACCAATGGCAGTCTTCATGGCCGACAAGGCCATTGCCCATGGTTGAGCCAGGCACAGCCCATGGTCAAGCAAGGCATTGCTCATGGCAGAGTGAGGCGCAGCCAGTGGTCGACCAAGCCAACACCTATGGTAGAGCGAGGCACCACCAGTGGTCGAGCAAGGCATCACCTGTGGTGGAGTGAGGTGCAGCCCATGGGCAACCGATGGCTGTCTCCCTGGTCGACCCTGCCATCACCCGCGGTAGAGCATGGCACAGCCCGTGGTTGAGTATGGCATCGCCCATGATGGAGCAAGGCACTACCCATCAGTGACCCAACACACAGCATGTGGTTGACCAAGGGCTGTCTCTGTGGTCGACAAAGCCATCGCCTGTGGTAGAGTATCGCACAGCCCATGACCAAGCAAGCCATCACCCATCGTAGAGCAAGACACAGCCCATGGTTGACCAAGCCACTGCTACTGGTAGAGCCAGACACAACTGGTGGTCGAGCAAGGCATCATCCATGTAGAGAGAGGCACAGCCCAGGGTCAACCGAGGGATGTCTCCATGGTCGATGAAGCCACCAATGGGGGTATAGCAAGGCACAACCCATGGTCAATCAAGGGCAGTGCCTTGCTGTACCACGGGCGATGCCTTTGTCGGCCACGAGATGTGCCTTGCTCTACTGCAGGCCATGGCTTGGTTGACCATGGGCTGTGCCCCGCTCTACCAAGGGCAATGCCTTTAACCACAGGCAATGCCTGGCTCTACAACAGGCGATGCCATGCTCAACCATGGGTTGTGCCTTGCACTACCAGAGGTGAGGGCTTGGTCAACCATGGGATGTGCCTAGCCCTATCACGGATGATGGCTTGGTCGACCATGGAGATAGTCCTCGGTCGACTACAGGCTATGTGCTCACTAGCTCATGGGCAGTGCCTTGCTCTACCATGGGTGATGCCTTGCTTGACCACGGGCTGTACCCTGCTCTACCACGGGTAATGTCTTGGTTGACCACGGGCTGTGCCTCACTCTACCATGGGTGAAGGCTTGGTCGACCACTGGATATGCCTTGCCCTACCATGGGTGATCCCTTGCTTGACCACGGAGACAGCCTTCAGTCGACCATGGGCTGTGCCTCGCTCTCCCACAGGTGACGCCTTGATCGACCAGGGGTTGTGCCTAGCTCTACCAGCAGCAATGGCTTGGTCGACCACAAAGACAGCCCTTGGTCGACCACGTGCTGTGCCTCGCTCTACCTCAGATGATGCAATGCTTGACCATGGGCTGTGCCTCACACTACCACGGGTGATGGCTTGGTCAACCATGGAGACAGCCCTCGGACGACCATGGGCTGTGCCTTGCTCTACCACAGCCGATTGCTTGGTCGATCACAGGCTCTGCATCGCTCGACCAGGAGCAATGCACTTGGTCACTCACAGACCACGCCTTGCTCTACCACGTGTGATGCCTGGCTCTAACACGGGCGATGCCTTGGTCGGTCATGGGCTGTGCCTTGCCCTGGCTCTAACATGGGCGAAGCCTTGGTCTGTCACGGGCTGTACCTTGGTCGACCAAAGGTTGTGCCTCGCTGTATCACAGGTGATGGCTTGCCCAACCACGGCTTGTGCCTTCCTCTACCACAGGAGTTGCCTTGCTGACCATGGGCTGTGCCTTACTATACCACGGGCAACGGCTGGCTCAACCACAGGTGATGCCTTCTTGACCATGGGATGTGCCTTGCTCTACCACGGGCGTTGGCTTGGTCACGCATGGAGACAGCCCTCGGTTGACCACAGGCTGTGTGCTCGGTTGCTCACGGGCAGTGCCTTGCTGTACCATGAACAATGCCTTGCTTCACCACTGGCAGTGCCTTGCTCTACGACAGGCCATGGCTTGGTTGGCCATGGGCTGTGCTTCACTCTACCATGAGTGATACTACGCTTGACCACGTGCTGTGCCTTGCCCTACCATGAGCAATGGCTTGGTAGACCATGGAGACCGGCCTTGGTTGACCACAAACTGTGCACTTGGTCTCTCATGGGCAGTGCCTTGCTCTACCACAGGCGATGCCTTGCTCAACCACTGGCTGTGCCTTGCTCCACCACGGGCAGTGCCTTGCTCTACCATGGGCGGTGCCTTCCTCGACCATGGTGACAGCACTTGAATGATCAAGGGTAGATGCGTTGATCGACCACGGCAACAGCTCTTGGTTGGCCACGGGCATTTCCTTGGTCCACCACGGGCAATGCCTTGGTCAACCCCAGGCTGTGCCTCAGACTACATTGGGCGATGCCTTGCTGAACCACAGGCTGTGCCTTGCTGCACCATGGGCGATCCTTTGCTCGGCCACAGGCTGTGCCTTGCTCTACCATGGGCGATGGCTTGGTCGACCACAGAGACAGCCCTTGGTTTACTACGGGCTATTCACTTGGTAGCTCACAGGCATTGCCTGGCTCCTCCTTGGGTGATGCCTTGCTGTACCGCAGGCGATGCCTTACTTGACCATGGGCTGAGCCTGGCTCTACCAAGGGCAATGGCATGTTTGACCACAGGCTGTGGCTAGCCCTACCTTGGACAGTGCCTTGCGCAACCACTGGCTCTGCCTTGCTCCACCACGGGCAATGGCTTGGTCGACCGCAAAGACAGCCCTTGGGCAACCACAAAGACAGCCCTTGGTCGACCACGGACTGTGTGCTCGGTTGCTCATGGGCAGTGCCTTGCTCTACCATGAGCAATGCCTTGCTCCACCACTGGCAGTGCCTTGCTCCACCACTGGCAGTGCCTTGCTCCACCACTGGCAGTGCCTTGCTCTACCACGGGCCATGGCTTGGTTGGCCATGGGCTTTGCTTCTCTCTACGACGGGTAACACCTCGCTCGACCACGTGCTGTGCCTTGCCCTATCATGAGAGATGGCTTGGTCGACCATGGAGACAGGCCTTGGTTGACCCTGAACTATGCACTTGGTCGCTCATGGGCAGTGCCTTGCTCTACCACATGTGATGCCTTGCTCGCCCACTGGTAGTGCCTCGCTCCACCACGGGTGGTGCCGTGCTCCACCGCAGGTGATGGCTTGGTCAAACACAGAGACAACCCCCGGTCGACCACAGGCTGTTTGCTCAGTCAGACAATGGCAGTGCCTTGCTCCACCACTGGCGATGCCTACCTCACGGAGATAGCCCTTCATCGATCATGGGCGATGCCTTGATCAACCATAGGCTGTGCACTCGGTGGCTAACAAGCAGTGCCTTGCTCTACCACGGACATTGCCTTGCTTGACCGCCGCAAGAGCCCTTGAACGATCAAGGGTAGACATGTTGATCGACCATGGCAACAGCTGTTGGCTGGCCATGGGCATTGCCTTGGTCGACCATGGGCTGTGCCTTGGACTACAATGGTCGATGCCTTGCTCAACCACAGGTTGTGCCTTGCCGCACCACCGGCGATCCCTTGCTCGACAACAGGCTGCGCTTCGCTCTACCACAGGCAATGGCTTGGTCGACCACGGAGACAGCCCTTGGTTGACTATGGGCTATTCACTCGGTAGCTCATGGGCATTGCCTGGCTCCTCCTTGGGAGATGCCTTGCTTGACCACGGGCTGTGCCTTGCTCTACCACAGGCGATGCCTTACTTGACCACAGGTTGTGCCTGGCTCTACCAAGGGCAACGGCATGTTTGACCACAGACTGTGGCTCGCCCTACCTTGGGCAATGCCTTGTGCAACCACTGGCTGTGCCTTGCTCCACCACGGGCAATGGCTTGGTCGACCACAAAAACAACCCTCGGTCAACAACAGGCTGTGCACTCGGTCTCTCATGGGCAGTGCCTGGCTCCACCTAGGGCGATGCTTTGCACGACAATGGGATGTGCCTTGCTCTACCATGGGTGATGCCTTGCTTGACCATGGGGTATGCCTTGCTCTACCAAGGGCAATGGCACATTCAACCATGGGTTGTGCCTCGCTCTGCCATGGGCAATGCCTCATGGGTTGTGCCTCGCTCTGCCATGGGCAATGCCTTACTTAACCATGGGCTGTGCCTTGCTCTAGCAAGGGTGATGCCTTGCTTGACCACAGCATGTGCCTTGTTCTACCATGAGCCTCAGCTTGGTCAACCACTGGTTGTATGTTTGGTTTCTCTTGTGCAGTCCGAGGTTGTAATTTGGGCGATGCCTTCCTCAACCACAGGCTGTGCCTTGCTCTACAAGGGCCATGGCATGTTCGACCTTGGACTGTGCCTTGCCCAACCACAGGTGACGCCTTGCTCATCCACAGGCATTGCCATGCTCTACCAAAGGCAATGACTTGGCTGACCACAGAGACAGCCCTGGATAAGCCATGGAGATATCCCTTGATCGACCACAGGCAGTGCCTTGTTCTACCATGGGTGATGGGTTGGCCAACAATGTAAACAACCCTCCATCGACCACAGGCTGTGCACTCAGTCGCTCATGGGCAGTGCCTTGCTCTACCCCGGTCAATGCCTTGGTTGACCATGGGCTGTGCACTGTGTCTCTCATGGGCAATGCCTTGCTCTACCATGGTCGATGCCTTGGTTGACCACAGGCTGTTCACTTTGTCACTCACGGGTAGTGCCTTGCACTACCACGGCCAATGCCTTGCTTGACCACAGGTTGTGCCTTGCTCTACCACAGGCGATGGCTTGATCCACCAAGGAAACAGTCCTCGATCAACTTTGGGCTGTGTGCTCAGTCACAGAAGGGTAGTGCCTTGCTCCACCACGGGCGATGCCTTGCCCAACCATGGTGATATCCCTTGGTCGATCCTGGGTCGACTCATTAATCGATCCTGGCGATAGCTCTTCATTGACCACGGGCTGTGCCTCGCTCCACCACAAGTGATGCCTTGCACGACCATGGTTAGAGCCTTGCTCTACCATGGGCAATGGCTTGGTTGACCACGGAGACAGCCCTTGGTTGACCATGGGCTGTGAGCTCAGTAGCTCACAGGCAGTGCCTAGCTCTACCTCGGATGGTGCCTTGCTCGACCACGGACAGTGCCTTGCTCAACCACGACCTGTGCCAAGCTCTACCAAGGGCAAAGGCATGTTCGACCATGGGCTGTGCCTCGCTCTACCATGGGAGATTGCTTGGTCGACCTCGGGGATAGCCCTCTGTTGACCACGGGCTGTGTGCTTGGTGGCTCACGGGTAGTGCTTGGCTCTACCTTGGGCAAAGGCTTGCTCAACCCTGAACTGTGCCTTGTTCCACCATGGGCGATGCCATGCTTGACCACGGGCTGTGCCTTGCTCTACCAAGGGCAATGGCAAGTTCGACCATGGGCTGTGCGTCACACTACCACGGGTGATGCCTCACTTGACCACATGGTGTGCCTTGCTCTAGCACAGGCGATGCCTTGCTTGACCACGACCAGTGCCTTGCTCTACCCCGGGCCATGGCTTGGTCGACCACAGGCTATGCCTCACTGTACCTCGGTCAACCACAGGCTGTTCATTCAGCCTCTCATGCACAGAGGTAGGCAGTACATCGGGCAATACCTTGCTCAACCACGGGTTGTGCCTTGTGCTACCAAGGGTGGTGCCTTGCTCAACCACAGGCTGTGCCTTTCTCATCCAAGGGCAATGGCATGTTTGACCATGGGCGATGCCTTGCTCAACCACAGGCTGTGCCATGCTATGCCAAGAGCGGTGGCTTGGTTGACCACAAAGACGGCCCTCGGTCCACCATGGGCAATGCCTTGGTCTGCCACGAGTGAAGGCTTGGTCAACCATGAAGATAGACGTTGGGCAACCTCAGGCTGTGCCCTGCTCTACCATGGGCATTGGCTTGGTTGACCACAGAGAAAGCCCTAGGTTGCTCACGGGCAGTGCCTTGCTACACCATGGTCGACCATGGCGATAGCCCTTGGTCAATCATGGTCAATGCCTTGATCAACCACAGGCTGTGCACTCAGTCACTAACAGGTAGTGTCATGCTCTACCATGGGTGACACCTTGCTTTACCCTGGGCAATGGCTTGGTTGACCCCATGCTGTGTCTTGCTCTACAATGAGCGATGGCTTGGTTGACCACAGAGATAGCCCTCGGTCAGCCACCAGCTGTGTTCTCAGTCGCTCATGGGCAGTGCCTTGCTCTGCCATGGGTGATGCCTTGCATGACCACAGGCTGTGCCTTGCTCTACCATGGGCAATGGCTTGGTTGACCATGGAGTTTGCCCTCAGTCGACAACGGGCTGTACACGTGGTCTCTCATGGGTAGTGCCTTGCTCTTCCTTGGGTGATGCCTTGCTCAACCATGGGCTGGGCCTTGCAATACCAAGGGCCATGGCATGTTCGACCATGGGCTATGCCTTGCTCTACGATCAGTGATGCCATGCTCGACCACGGGCAGTGCCTTGCTTGACCTCCGTGAAAGCCCTTTGTCGATCACGGGCAATGCCCTCATCCACCACAGGCTGTGCACTTGGTCACTTACAGGCAGTGCCTTGCACTTCAATGTGTGATATCTTCCTTGTCCACAGCGACGATACTTCGTCGATCATGGGTCGACACATTGATCGACCAGGGCGACAGCTCTTGGTCAATTATGGGTTGATGCGTTGATCGACCATGGCGACGGCTCTTGGTCAACAATGGGCACTGCCTTGGTCCACCACGGGCAGTGCGTTGCTCAGCCACGGGCTGTGCCTTGCTCAACCCTGGGCTGTGCCTCACTCTACCACTGGCAATGGCTTGTTGAACCACGGAGACAGCCCTCAGTTGACTATGGGCAGTGCCTGGCTCTTCCTCGGGCGATGCCTCACTTGACCACGGGCTGTGCCTTTGCCAACCACGGGTGTTGCCTTGGTCTACCACGGAGATAGCCCTGAGTCAACCACGGGTGATGCCTTGCTCCACCACCGGCTGTGCCTTGCCCAACAACCATGGGTGATGCCTGGCTCGAACATGGGCTGTGCCTTGCTGTACCAAGGGCGATGGCTTGGTTGACCATGGGCTGTGCACTCGGTTGCTCACGGGCAGTGCCTTGCTCCACCACAGGCGATAGCCCTTGGTTGATGACTGGCGCTGCCTAGATCGACCATGGGCTGTGCACTCTGTTGCTCACCGGCAATAGCCCTTTGTTGATCATGGGTTGACGCATTCATTGACCACGGCAACAGCCCTTGTTCGACCACGGGCTGTGCGTCACTCTACCATTGGTGATGCCTTGCTCATCCACAGCTATGCCTTGCCCAACCACGGGCAATGCCTCGCTCGACCACGTGCTGTGCCTTCTCTACCATGGGTGATGGCTTGGTCAACCAGGGAGACAGCCCTCAATTCACCACGGGTTGTGTGCTTGGTAGCTCACCAGCAGTGCCTGCCTCTACCTCGGGCAATGCTGTGCTTGACCACATGCCGTGCCTTGCTCTACCATGGATGATGCCTTGCTGACCACAACTGTGCCTTGCTCTGCCACCAGCGATGGCTTGGTCAACCCTGGAGACAGCCCTCGGTTGACCATGGGCTGTGTGCTCAGTCATTTACGGCCAGTGCCTGGCTCTACCTTGCGATGCCCTGCATGACCATGGGCTGTGTCTTGCCCAACCACAGGTGATGGCTTGCTCAACCATGGACTGTGCCTCACTCTACCACAGGCAATGCCTTGTTCGACCTTGGGCTGTGCCTCACTCTACCATGGGCTATGCATTGCTCGACCAAAGGTTGTGCCTTGCTCTACCATGGACAATGCCTTGCTCGACCACGACTGTGCCTTGCTCGACCACGACTGTGCCTTGCTCTGCCACCAGTGTTGGCTTGGTTGACTGTGGAGACAGCCCTCGTTCGACCATGGGCTGTGCACTCAGTCATTTACGGCCAGTGCCCACCTCTATCTCAGGCGATGCCATGCTTGACCACCGGCTGTGCCTTGCTCTACCACGGGTGATGGCTTGCTCAACCATGGGCTGTGCCTCACTCTACCACAGGCTATGCGTTGCCCAACCAAAGGTTGTGCCTTGCTCTAACAAGGGCAATGGCTTGGTTGACCACAGGCTGTGCGCTCAGTCCTTCATGGGCAGTGCTTGGCTCTACCTCGGGGGATGCCTTGCTCAACCATGGGCTGTGCTTGGCCATACCATGGGCGATACCTTCCTTGACCATGGGCTGTGCCTCACTCTACCACAGGGAATGGCTTAGTCAACCATGGAGATAGCCCTCAGTGGACCAAGAGCTGTGCACTCGGTCGCTCACGGGCTGTGCATTGCTTGACCACGTGCATTGCCTTCCTCGACCTTGGGCTGTGCCTTTCTCTTCCATGGGCAATGGCTTGGTCAAACAAAGGCTGTGAGTCACTCTACCATGGGTGATGGCTTGCTCAACTACGGCCTGTGCCTTGCTCTGCTACGAGCGTTGCCTTGATCGACCACGGGCTGTGCCTTGCTCTATGATGGGTGATGGCTTCATTGACCATGGAGATAGCCCTCAGTCAGCCACCAGCTGTGTGCTCGGTCGCTCACGGGCAGTGCCTTGCTCTGCCATGGGCAATCCTTGCTTGACCCCAGGCTGTGCCAGGCTCTACCATGGGAGGTGCCTTGCTTGACCATGGGCTGTGCCTTGCTCTACCATGGGCAATGGTTTGTTTGACCACGACTGTGCTTCACCCTACCACGGGCGATGCCATGCTCGATCACGGGCAATGGCTTGGTTGACCACAGAGATTGCCCTTGGTCAACCACGGGCTGTGCCTTGCTCTACCATGAGTGATGGCTCGGTCAACCATGGGCTGTATGCATGGTCTCTCATGGGCAGTGCTGTTCTCTACCTTGGATGATGCCTTGCTCAACAACGGGCTGGGCCTACTTGCAATACCAAGGGCCATGGCATGTTCGACCACTGGCTATGCCTTGCTCTACAATGGGTGATGCCATGCTCAACCACGGGCTGTGCCTTTGCCAACCACATGTGATGCCTTGGTCTACCACGGATACAGGCCTCAGTCGACCACAGGCAATGCCTTGCTCCACCAGTGGCTGTGCCTTGCCCAACAACCATGGGCAATGCCTGGCTCGACCACAGGCTGTACCTTGCTGTACCAAGGGTGATGGCTTGGTTGACCAAGGAGACAGCTCTTCGTCCACCACCAGCTGTGCTTCACTCTCCCATGGGCAATGGCTTGGTCAACCATGGAGCCAGCCCTCAGTCGACCATGAGCCGTGCACTCTGTCACTCACGGGCAGTGGCTTGAACCACCATGGTTGATGCATTGGTCTACCATGGCGACAGCCCTCGGTCGATCACGAACAATGCGTAGATCCACCATGGGCTGTGCAAACAGTTGCTGATGGGCAGTGCCCTGCTCTACCATGGGCGATGCCTTGCTTGGTCACGGCGACAGCACTTGTTCAATCAATGGTGACACCTTGATCGACCACAACAACAGCGCTTGGTCAACTACGGGCAGTGACTTGCTCTACCATGGGCAATGCCCTGCTCAGCCATGGGCTGTGCCTAGCGCTACCAAGGGTGTTGCCATGCTCAACCATGGGCAATGGCTTGGTCAACCATGGGCTTTGCCTCACAGTACACGAGCGATGCCTTGCTTGAACATTGGTTGCGCCTTGCTCTACCATGGGTGATGCCTTGCTCCACAACGGGCTGTGCCTTGCTCTACCATGGGCCATGGCTTGGTCGACCACAGGCTGTGCCTCGATCTACCACAGGGCAATGCCTTGGTCAACCATGGAATCAGCCCTCGGTAGGCCATGGGTTGTGTGCTCGGTCGCTCATGGGCAGTGCCTTCCTTTACCACGGTTGTTGCCTTGCTTGACCACGGCAACAGCTCATGGTTGACCATAGGCAGTGCCTTGCTCTACCACTGGTGACGCTATGCTCCACCATGGACATTGGCATGGTCGACCATGGGCTGCGCCCTGTTCTACTACGGCGATGGCTTGGTCAGCCATGGAGACAGCCCCCGGTTAACCTTGAGCAGTGCCTTGCTCTACCTTGGGTGATGCCTTCCTTGACCACGGGCTGGGCCTTGCCCAACCACAGGCAATGCCCTGCTCGACCATGGGCTATGCCTTGCTCTAACACAGGCAATGGCTTGGTCGACCCTGGAGACAGTCCTTGGTCGACCATGGGCTATGCGCACGGTTGCTCACAGGCAATGCCTTGCTCAACCACGGGCTGTGCCTAGCTCTACCATGGGTGATGCCTTACTTGACAATGGGCTGTGCCTGGCTCTACCATGGGCGATGTCTTGTTCAACCATGGGCAGTGCCTCACTCTACTGCAGGCGATGCCTTGCTCAACCACGGGCTGTGCCTGGCTCCACCATGGGCTGTGCCTGGCTCCACCATGGGAAATGGCATGTTCAACCTTGGGTTGTGCCTCCCTCTACCATGAGTGATGCCTTGCTTGACCACAGGATGTGCCATGCTATTGCATAGGCATTGGCTTGGTCAATCACGAAGACAGCCCTCAGTCGACCACAGGCTGTGCACTCGGTCGCTCACGGGCAGTGCCTTGCTCTACCACAGGTTGTGTCTTGCTCTACCATGGGCGATGGCTTGGTCAACCACAGAGACATCCCACGGTTGACCACAGGCAATGCCTTGCTCTGCCATGGACAATGGCTTGGTTGACAAGGGAGACAGCCCTCAGTTGACCACAGGCTGTGCCTTGCACTTCCACGGGTGATGGCTCGGTCAAGCATGGGCTGTATGCTCGGTCTCTCACAAGTGGTGCCTGGCTCTAACTCAGACAATGCCTTGCTCAACCATGGGCTGTGCCTTGCTCTACCATGGGTGATGCCTTACTTGACCATGGGCTGTGCCTGGCTCTACCACAGGTGATGTCTTGTTCAACCACGAGCAGTGCCTCACTCTACCACAGGCGATGCCTTGCTTGACCACGGGCTGTGCGTGGCTCCACCATGGGAAATGGCATGTTCAACCTTGGGTTGTTCCTCCCTCTACCACGGGAGATGCCTTGCTTGACCATAGGCTGTGCCTTGCTCTACCACGTGCAATCACTTGTTCGACCATGTGCTGTGCCTCACTCTACCATGGGCGATGTGTTGCTCGACCATGGGCAGTGCCTTGCTTTAACATGGGAAATGGCTTGTTTCACCACAGGCTACGCCTCGCTCTACCATGGCTGATGCCTTCTCGACCACTGGCTGTGCCTTGCTCTACCACGGGTGATGGCTTGGGCCACCACAGAGACAGCCCTCGGTCGGCAATGGACTGTGCACTTGGTTGCTCATGGGCAGTGCCTTGCTCTACCCCAGGCAATGCCTTTATCAACCATGGGCTGTGCCTCGCTCTACCAAGGGTGATGGCTGGGTCGACCACAGAGATAGCCCTCGGTCAACCACGGGCAATGCCTTGCTCTGGCACAAGCAATGACTTGGTCGACCACAGAGATGGCCCTTGGTTGTGCATGGGTTGTGCCTTGCAGTTCCATGGGTGATGGCTAGGTCGAGCACAGACTGAACACTCGGTCTCTCATGGGCAGTGCCTGTCTCTACCTTGGCGATGCCTTGATCGACCACAGGCTATGCCTTGCTCTACCACGAGCAACACCTTGCTCTACCTTGGGCAATGGGATGTTCAACCATGGGCTGTGGCTTCATCTACCATGGGCGATGCCTTGGTTCACCACGGGCTGTGCATTGCCCAACCATGGGCAATGGCTTGGTTGACCATGGAGACAGCCCTCAGTCGACCACAAGCTGTGTGCTTGGTCGCTTATTGGCTGTGCCTTGCTCTGCCATGGGCAATGCCTTAATCCACCACAGGCTGTGCCTTGCTCTACCACAGGCAATGCCTTGCTTGACCATGGGCGATGCCTTCTTGACCACAGGCTGCACAGGCTCTACTGACATGACCCTTACTGACCCGTGGTGAAACCCAATATCAAATATGACAAGAACGCCACCAGCTTGCAATAAGACCCAACACCAAACATAGAAAAGAACCCCAAGAACTGCAAAGAACAAGTTTGAAATAATGAACTTTGACCCATTACCTAATGAGACAAGAGCCAAAGTTATTGATCAATGAGGACGCCACACCAAGAATTCCACGAACTAGAGAATCAAAGTGATAAGTCTGGTTGTAGAACGCCACAAGATAACTTGATAAGTTCTAAGTCTTCTCAAGAACCAAGAAGAGCAATATATATATTTCTTCTCACCATCGTGTATATGAATTCGTCCCTAATCTCAATACCTCAAGGGTATTTATAGTGTCAACATAAAGTGGAAATCAAATATACTAAAGAAATCCAAAAGATGCCCTAAAGATATCCTAGAGATAGATATCCTAAAATATTAGAAGATATTCTAAGATATTATGAGATATTGTAAAGATATTCTAGGATATATCCATATATCTAAATAATATCCTAGGAGACTAAATAAATCTTTCTAAATTTGAGAGCATCCTTAAATAGTTATAGCTACCAGCAACCTTCTAGAACTTCTCTTGGACTTGAATCAAGTTGACATAACCTAGTAGCTCACAAGAATTTCCTTCAATGGGCTCCAACGTATGTTCTTCTGCCATAAGCTCTTGAGCCCACCTGTTGAGTGCCCCTTTGAACTTCTTAGCTCATGCCCTCGTAATTGGCCCAATCGGAACTTGAATAGGATCCATGGAAGTTGGTCTGAGTTCTGCATCATTCTCCCCCTCTTTTGAAGGATTTTTCTTCAAATCATTACCTGCATCGAATGGGGATAGATTAGAAACATTAAATGTGGAACTAACTCCATATTCACCTGGTAAGTCTAGCTTCTAGGCATTATTATTGATACACTCCAACACTTGAAATGGCCCTTCACCCCTTGGATGTAGTTTAGAATGCCTTTTCTCAGGGAAGTGTTCCTTTCTCATGTGTAATCACACTCAATCGCCTGGCTCAAATACTACTTGCTTGCGACCCTTATTGGCTTGTTTTGCATATTGCGTAGTCCACCTTTCTATGTTGAGTCATGCCTTCTCATGTATTGGAACGGAATTGGTAAATCTTTATATAAAAGTCCTTCCACTACTATATCCTTGAATCCTAGAGGCAAGGATTTACAGCACTTTAGCTATAGAGAACCGAACTTCCAGATGTTTAGAATCGAGCAAGTATCAAGAGTCCACTTTCTCCATTTTCTTCTGCTCAGGAAAAATTCATTCAGCCAATTATATAAAAAAAAAAAGGAATTTTGAGGTTTTGTTAATCAGGCGACAGCCGGATTTGAACTGGGGAAAAAGGATTTGCTGTCCCCCGCCTTACCGCTCGGTGGACCACGGGCTGTGTGCTCGGTTGCTCATGGGCAGTGCCTTGCTGTACCATGAGCAATGCCTTGCTGTACCATGAGCAATGCCTTGCTCCACCACTGGCAGTGCCTTGCTCTACCACAGGCCATGGCTTGGTCAGCCACAGGCTGTGCTTTGCTCTACCACGGGCGATACCTCGCTCAACCAAGTGCTGTGCCTTGCCCTACCATGAGCAATGGCTTGGTCGACCATGGAGACAGGCCTTGGTTGACCATGAACTGTGCACTTGGTCTCTCATGGGCAGTGCCTTGCTCTACCACAGGCAATGCCTTGCTCAACCACTGGCTGTGCCTTGTTCTACCACAGGTGGTGCCTTGCTCTACCATGGGCAGTGCCTTCCTCGACCATGGTGACAGCGCTTGAACAATCAAGGATAGATGTGTTGATCGACCATGGCAACAGCTCTTGGTTGGCCACGGGCATTTCCTTGGTACACCATGGGCTGTGCCTTGGTCAACCACGGGCTGTGCCTCAGACTACATTGGGCGATGCCTTTCTCCACCACAGTCTGTGCCTTGCTGCACCATGGACAATCCCTTGCTTGGCCACAGGCTGTGCCTTGCTCTACCATGGGCGATGGCTTGGTCGACCAAGGAGACAGCCCTTGGTCGACTACAGGCTATTCACACAGTAGCTCACGGGCATTACCTGGCTCCTCCTTGGGTGATGCCTTGCTTGACCACGGGCTGTGCCTTGCTCTACCGCAGGCGTTGCCTTACTCGACCATGGGCTGAGCCTGGCTTTACCAAGGGCAATGGCATGTTTGACCATGGGCTGTGGCTCGCCCTACCTTGGGTGATGCCTTGCGCAACCACTGGCTGTGCCTTGCTCCACCACAGGTGATGGCTGGGTCGACAACGAAGACAGCCCTCGGTCGACCACGGGCTGTGTGCTCGGTTGCTCACGGGCAGTGCCTTGCTCTACCATGAGCAATGCCTTGCTCCACCACTGGCAGTGCCTTGCTCTACCACAGGCCATGGCTTGGTTGGCCACGAGCTTTGCTTCAATCTACCACGGGCAATACCTTGCTTGACCACGTGCTGTGCCTTGCCCTATCATGAGTGATGGGTTGGTCGACCAGGGAGACAGGCCTCAGTTGACCCCGAACTATGCACTTGGTCGCTCATGGGCAGTGCCTTGCTCTACCACAGGTGATGCCTTGCTCGCCCACTGGCTGTGCCTTGCTCTACCGCAGGCGTTGTGTTACTCAACCATGGGCTGAGCCTGGCTTTACCAAGGGCAATGGCATGTTTGACCATGGGCTGTGGCTTGCCCTACCTTGGGTGATGCCTTGCGCAACCACTGGCTGTGCCTTGCTCCACCACGGGTGATGGCTGGGTCAACAACGAAGACAGCCCTTGGTCGACAACGGGCTGTGTGCTCGGTTGCTCACGGGCAGTGCCTTGCTCTACCATGAGCAATGCCTTGCTCCACCACTGGCAGTGCCTTGCTCTACCACAGGCCATGGCTTGGTTGGCCACGAGCTTTGCTTCAATCTACCATGGGCGATACCTTGCTTGACCACGTGCTGTGCCTTGCCCTATCATGAGTGATGGGTTGGTCAACCAGGGAGACAGGCCTCAGTTGACCCCGAACTATGCACTTGGTCGCTCATGGGCAGTGCCTTGCTCTACCACAGGTGATGCCTTGCTCGCCCATTGGCTGTGCCTCACTCTACCATGGGCAGTGCCCTGCTCCACCGCAGGCGATGGCTTGGTTGAACACAGAGACTGCCCTCGGTTGACCACAGGCTGTTCACCCGGTCGCACAATGGCAGTGCCTTGCTCCACCACGGGCAATGCCTACCTAGACCATGGCGATAGCCCTTCATCGATCATGGGTGATGCCTTGATCGACCATAGACTGTGCATTCGGTGGCTAACGAGCAGTGCCTTGCTCTACCACGGGCATTGCCTTCCTCAACCACCACAAGAGCCCTTGAACGATCAAGGGTAGACGTGTTGATCGACCATGGCAACAGCTGTTGGCTGGCCATGGGCATTGCCTTGGTCCACCATGGGCAATGCCTTGGTCCACCGTGGGCAATGCCTTGGTCAACCATGGGCGATCCCTTGCTCGACCACAGGCTGTGCTTTGCTCTACCACAGGTGATGGCTTGGTCGAACATGGAGACAGCCCTTGGTCGACTATGGGCTGTGCACTTGGTAGCTCACGGGCATTGCCTGGCTCTTGCTCGTGTGATGCCTTGCTTGACCATGTGCTGTGCCTTGCTCTACTGCAGGTGATGCCTTACTTGACCATGGGCTGTGCCTGGCTCTACCAAGGGCAGCGACATGTTTGACCACAGACCATGGCTCACCCTACCTTGGGCAATGCCTTGTGCAACCACTGGCTGTGCCTTGTTCCACCTTGGGCAATGGCTTGGTCAACCACAAAAACAACCCTTGGTCGACCACAGGCTGTGCACTCGGTCTCTCATGGGCAGTGCCTGGCTCTACCTAGGACGATGCTTTGCACCACAATGGGATATGCCATGCTCTACCACGGGTGATGCCCTTGCTCAACCATGGGCTGTCCCTTGCTCTACCGAGGGCAATGTCATGTTTGACCATGGGTTGTGCCTCTCTCTACCACGGGCAATGCCTTACTTGACCATGGGTTGTGCCTTGCTCTAGCACGGGCGATGCCTTGCTTGACCACAGCCTGTGCCTTGTTGCACCATGAGCATTGGCTGGGTCAATTACTGGTTCTATGTTTGGTTTCTCTTGGGCAGTCCCAGGTTGAAATTTGGGCGATGCCTTCCTCGACCACGGGCTGTGCCTTGCTCTACAAGGGCCATGGCATGTTTGACCTCAGGCTGTGCCTTGCCCAACCACGGGCGATGCCTTGCTTGTCCACAGGCATTGCCAAGCTCTACCAAGGGCGATGGCTTGGCCGACCACAGAGACAGCCCTCGATAAGCCACGGAGATAGCCCTCGATCGACCACGGGCTGTGCCTTGCTCTACCATGGTTGATGGGTTGGCCAACCATGGAAACAGCCCTCCATCGACCATGGGCTGTGCACTCAGTCGCTCATGGGCAGTGTCTTGCTCTACCACGGTCAATGCCTTGGTTGACCATGGGCTGTGCACTCTGTCTCTCATGGGCAATGCTTTGCTCTACCATGGTTGACCATGGGCTGTGCACTTTGTCACTCATGGGTAGTGCCTTGCACTACCATGGCTGATGCCTTGTGCAACCACAGGCTGTGCCTTGCTCTACCACAAGCGATGGCTTGATCCACCAAGGGTGATTGTTTGGTCAACCTTGGAAACAGTCCTCATCAACTTCGGGCTGTGCGCTCAGTCACAGAAGGGCAGTGCCTTGCTCCACCACGGGCGATGCCTTGCTCAATGTCGGCGATATCCCTTGGTCGATCCTGGGTCGACCCGTTAATTGACCACAGCGATAGCTCTTCGTTGACCATGGGCTGTGCCTCGCTCCACCACAAGCGATGCCCTGCACGACCATGGGCAGAGCCTTTCTCTACCACGGGCAATGGCTTGGTCGACCACAGAGACAGCCCTTGGTTCACCATGGGCTGTGAGCTCGGTAGCTCACAGGCAGTGCCTAGCTCTACCTCAGATGATGCCTTGCTCGACCATGGACAGTGCCTTGCTCTAGCACGGGCGATGCCCCACTCGATCATGTGCTGTGCCTAGCTCTACCACAGGTGTTGCCTTGCTTTACAATGGATTGTGCCTCGCTATACCATGGGCAATGGCATGCTCGACTGCAGGCTGTGCCTCGCTCTACCACTGGTGATGCCTTGCTCGACCATGGGCTGTGCCTTGCTCTACCACAGGTGATGGCTTGGATGTCCACAGAAACAGCCCTCGGTCGACCAGGATCTATGCACTCTATTGGCCACGGGTTGTCCGCTCGGCCACTCACAGGCAGTGCCTTGCTCTTCTGCGGGTGAGGGCTCAAATGACCACGGACTATACACTAGGTCTCTCACAGGCACTGCCTGGCTCTACCTAGGGCAATGCCTTGGTTGACCACGGGCTGAGCCTTGCTCTATCATGAGCGATGCCTTGCTTGACCACCCACCGTGCCTTTCTATACCAAAGGCAATACCATGTTCGACCAGGGGCTGCAACTTGCCCAACCAGGGGCAATGCCTTGCTTGACGACGGGCTGTGCCTTGCCCAACCAGGGGTGATGCCTTGCTCGACCACGGGCTGTGCCTTGCTCTACCAAGGCCGATGGCTTGGTCGACCAAAGAGACAGCTGTTGGTCGAAGACAGAAGATGCCTTGCTCGACCAAGGGCTGTGCCTTGCTCTAGCAAGGCCAATGGCTTGGTCAACCATGGAGACAACCTTCGGTTCAACCATGGGCAATACCTTGCTCTGCCACAGGCAATGGCTAAGTCGACCATGGAGACAGCCCTCGGTTGACCACAAGCTGTGCGCTCAGTCACTCATGGGCAGTGCCTTGCTCTAAAATGGTCAACCACAGCAACAGCCCTTGGTAGAACATGATTGATGCCTTGACAGAGCAAGGGCAATGCACACGATCGCTCACAGGCAGTCCCTCACTCTACCATGGGCGATGCCTTGGTTGACCACGGGCAGTGCCTTGCTCTAGCCTGGGCTGTGCCTCGCTCTACCACAGGCGATGGCTTCGTCAACCACGGAGACAGCCCTCAGTTGACCATGGGCAATGCGCTCGGTAGCTCAAGAGCATTGCCAGGCTCTACCTCAGCGATGCCTTGCTCATCAACGGGCGATGCCTTGCTCATCAACAGGCTGTGCTAGGCTCTACCAAGGGCAAAGGCATGTTTGACCATGGGCTGTGCATCGCTCTACAACATGTGATGGCTTGGTCAACCACAGAGACAACTCTTGGTTGACAACGGGTTGTGCACTCGGTAGCTCACAGGCAGTGCCTAGCTCTTCCTTGGACAATGCCTTCATGGACCCAGAGCTGTGCCTTACTCTACAACGGGCCATGCCTTGCCCTACCAAGGGCAATGGCATGTTCGACCATGGGTTGTGCCTCACTCTGCCATGGGCGATGCCTCAGTTGACCACTTGCTGTGCCCTGCTCTAGCTCAGGCAATGCCTTGCTTGTCCAAGGCCAGTGCCTTGCTCTACCCCTGGCCATGGCTTGGTTGACCACCAGCTACACCTAGCTGTACTTCAGTCGACCATGAGCTATGCCTTGCTCTACCATAGGCAATCGCTTGGTCGACCATGAAGACAACCCTCGGTTGACCACAGGCTGTACTTTGCTCTACCATGATCGATGGCTTGGCTGTCATGGAAACAACCCTCCATCGACCATGGGCTGCGTGCTCGGTTACTCACTAGCAGTGCTTTGCTCCACCACGGTCAATGCCTTGATTGACCATGGGCTGTGCACTCTGTCACTCAAAAGCAGTGCCATGCTCTACCATGGGCGATGCCTTGCTCAATGATGGCGACAGTGATTGTTTGATCATTGGGTGACACCTTGATTGGCCACAGTGATAACACTTGTTTGACAACGGGCTGTGCCTTGCTCTACCATGGGCGATGCCCTGCTCGACCACATTCTGTGCTTGGCTCTACCATGAGCACTGCCTTGCTCGACAATGGGCTGTGCCTCACTGTACCATGGCAATGGCTTGGTCGACCACAGGGTGTGCCTTGCTCTACCTCGGGTGATGACTTGCTCAACCATGGGCTATGTGTTGCTCAACCATGGGCAATTGCTTGGTTGACCTCAGAGACAACCCTCGGTCAAGCAGTAGCTTTGCACTTGGTCACTCATGGGCTGTGCCTTGCTCTACCATGTGTGATGCCTCGCTCGACCACGGACTTTGCCTAGCTCTACCACAGGTGATGGCTTGCTCGATCATGAGCTGTGCCTTGCTCTACCTTGGGCAATGGCTTGATCGGCCAAAGTTTGTGCCTCACTGTATGACGAGCGATGGCTTGCTCGACCACGGCCTGTGCCTTGCTCTACCATGGGCATTGCCTTGCTCGACCATGGGCTGTGCCTCGCTCTACCATGGGTGTTGCCTGCTTGACCATGGGCTGTGGCTTGCTCTACCACGGGAGTTGCCTTCGTCGACCATGAAGACAGCCCTTGGCCGGCCATGGTTTGTGCACTTGGTCAGTCACAGGCAGTGCCTTGCACTACCACTGGCAATGGCTTGCTTGACCATGGGCTGTGCCTTGCTCTTCCGCTGGTGATGGCTCAGACAACCTCAGGCTGTACGCTCAGTCTCTTGCAGGCAGTGCCTTGCTCAACCTCCCACTGTGCCTTTCTATAGCAAGGGCAATAGCATGTTTGACCATGGGCTGTGACTCGCTCTACCACGGGTGATGCCTTGCTCAATGATGGCAACAGTGCTTGTTCAATCATTGGGCGAATCTTGCTTGATCACGCACTGTGCCTGGCTCTATCACAAGCATTGCCTTGCTCGACCATGGGCTATGCGTCGCTCAACCATGGGTGATGGCTTCATTGACCTTGGAGACAACCTTTGGTTGACCAGGATCTGTGCACTTGGTCGGCCACAAGTTGTCTGCTCTGTCACTCACAGGCAGTGCCTTGCTCTACCAGGGGCAATGCCTTGCTTGACCACAGGCTGTGCCTTGCTCTTCCACAGGTGATGGCTCAAATGACCAGGGGCTATATGCATGGTCTCTCACAGGCAGTGCCTGGCTCTACCTATGGTGATGCCTTGCTCGACCATGGGCTGGGCCTTGCTCTATCATGAGTGATGCCTTGCTTGACCACCCACTATGCCTTTCTATACCAAGGGGAATACCATGGGCTGTGCCTTGCCAAACCATGGGCGATGCCTTGCTCGACCATGGGCTGTGCCTTGCCAAACCATGGGCGATGCCTTGCTCGACCATGGGCTGTGCCTTGCTCTACAAAGGGCGATGGCTTGGTTGACCATGGAGACAGCCCTCGGTTCAACCACGGGCAATGCCTTGCTCTGCCATGGGCAATGGCTAGGTCAACCATGGAGACAACCCTCAGTCCAACACGGGCTGTGGCTTGCTCTACCACGGGCGAAGGCTTGGTCAACCATGGAGACAGACCTCAGTCAACCATGGGCTGTGCCTTGCTCTAAAATTGTCATCCACAGCAACAGCCCTTGGTAGATCTCAATCGATGCCTTGATTAACCACAGGCTGTGCACACGATTGATCACAGGCAGTCCCTTGCTCTACCTTGGGAGATGCCTTGGTCAACCACAGGCAGTGCCTTGTTCTACCACAGGCTGTGCCTTGCTCTACCATGGGTGATGGCTTGGTCGTCCATGGAGACAGCCATTGGTTGACCACGGGCTATGCACTCGGTAGCTCACGGGCAGTGCCTGGCTCTACCTCGGGTGATGCCTTGCTCGACCATGGGCTGTGCCTTGCCCAACCAAGGGCTATGTCTTGCTAGTCCACAGGCTGTGCCTTGCTCAACCATGGCTGATGGCTTGGTTGACGATGGAGACAGCCCTCGGTTGACCACGGGTGATGCCTTGCTCAACCATGGGCTGTGCCTTGCTCTACCAAGGCCAATGGCTTGGTCAACCATGGAGACAGCCCTTGGTTCAACAACGGGCAATGCCTTGCTCTACCATGGGCGATGGCTAGGTTGACCACAGAGACAATCCTCAGTCGACCACGGGCTGTGGCTTGCTTTACCATGTGTGATGGCTTGGTCGGCCATGGAAACAGCCCTCAGTCAACCATGGGCTGTGCGCTTGGTCGCTCATGGGCACAGTGCCTTGCTCTAAAATGGTCAACCACAGCAACAGCCCTTGGTAGATCTCGTTCAATGCCTTGATCAGCCACAGGCGGTGCACACGATCACTGACAGGCAGTGCCTTGCTCTACCATGGGCAATGGCTTGGTCGTCCACGGAAACAGCCCTCGGTTGACCACGGGCTATGCACTCGGTAGCTCATGGGCAGTGCCTGGCTTTACCTCGGGTGATGCCTTGCTTGACCATGGGCTGTGCCTTGCCCAACCAAGGGTGATGTCTTGCTCGTCCACAGGCTGTGCCTTGCTCATCCAAGGCCAATGGCTAGGTTGACCATGGAGACAGCCCTCTGTTGACCATGGGCGATGCCTTGCTCGACCATGGGCAGTGCCTTGCTCTACCAAGGCCAATGGCTTGGTCAACCATGGAGACAGCCCTCAGTTCAACCACGGGCAATGCCTTGCTCTACCACAGGCGATGGCTAGGTTGACCACGGAGACAATCCTCAGTCAACCATGGGCTGTGGCTTGCTCTACCATGTGAGATGGCTTGGTCAGCCATCGAGATAGCCCTCAGTCAACCGTGGGCTGTACACTTGGTTGCTCATGGGCACAGTGCCTTGCTCTAAAATGGTCAACCACAGCAACAGCCCTTGGTAGATCTCGGTCGATGCCTTGATCAACCACAGGCAGTGCACACGATCGCTGACAGGCAGTCCCTTGCTCTACCATGGGCAATGCCTTGGTCAGCCACAGGCAATGACTTGCTCTACCATGGGCTGTGCCTTGCTCTACCGTGGGCGATGGCTTGGTTGACCACTTAGACAGCCCTCGGTTGACCACAGGCTTTGCGCTTGGTAGCTCTAGGGCAGTGCTTGGCTCTACCTTGGGCGATGCCTTGCTCCACCACGGGCTGTGCCTTGCTCTACCACAGGTGATGCCTTGCTCGTTGACAGGCTATGCCAGGCTCTACCAAGGGCAAAGGCATGTTCGACCATGGGTTGTGCATCGCTCTACAATGGGCGATGGCTTGGTAAACCACAGAGACTGCCCTCCGTCGACAACAGGCTGTGCACTCAGTAGCTCACGGGCAGTGCCTGGCTCAACCTCAGGCAATGCCTTCCTCGACCCCAAGCTGTGCCTTACTCTACGATGGGCCAGTGCCTTACCCTACCAAGGGCAATGGCATGTTCGACCATGGGCTGTGCCTCACTCTGCCACGGGTGATGCCTCACTCAACCACATGCTGTGCCTTGGTCTAGCACGGGCGATACCCTGCTTGTCCCCGGGCAGTGCCTTGTTCTACCCCAAGCCATGGCTTGGTCAACCACTGGCTATGCCTCACTGTACCTTGGTTGACCATGGGCTGTGCCTTGCTCTTCTGCAGGTGATGGCACAAATGACCATGGTCTATATGCTCGGTCTCTCATGGGCTGTGACTGGCTCTACCTAGGGAGATGCCTTGCTCAACCACAGGTGGGGCCTTGCTCTACCATGAGGGATGCCTTGCTTGACCACCCACTGTGCCTTTCTATACCAAGGGCAATACCATGTTTGACCACAGGTAGCGCCTTGCCCAACCAGGGGCAATGCCTTGCTTGACGATGGGCTGTGCCTTGCTCTACCAAGGCCGATGGCTTGGTCGGCCATGGAGACTGCCCTTGGTTGACCACGGGCAATGTCTTGCTTGACCATGGGCTGTGCATGCCCAACCACAGGCTATGCCTTGCTCTATCAAGACCAATGGCTTGGGCGACCACGGAGACAGCCCTCGGTTCAACCATGGGCAATGCCTTGCTCTGCCACGGGCGTTGGCGTGGTCGACCACAGAGACAGCCCTCGGTCGACCATGGGCTGTGGCTTGCTCTACCGCGGGCGATGGCTTGGTCACCATGGAGACAGCCCTCAGTCATCCACGGGCTGTGTGCTCGGTCACTCACAAGCAGTGCCTTGCTCTACCATGGCCGACCACAGCAACAGCCCTTGGTAGATCACGGTCAATGCCTTGATCAATCCGGGCGGTGCACATGATAGCTGACAGGGAGTCCCTTGCTCTACCATGTGCGATGCCTGGGTCTACTGCAGGCCATGCCTTGCTCTGCCATGGGCTGTACCTCGCTCTACCATGGGTGATGGATTGGTCGACCACAGAGATAGCCCGAGGTTTACCTCGGGCATGCTTTACGGTAGCTCACAGGATGTGCCTGGCTCTACCTCGGGCAATCCATGCTTGACCACGGGCTGTGGCTTGCTCTACAATGTGCAGTGCCTTGCTTGTCCATGTGCTGTGCCAGGCTCTACCAAGGGCAAAGCATGTTCGACCACAGGCTGTGCATCACTCTACAATGGGTGATGGCTTGGTCGACCATGAAGACAGCCCTCAGTCAACAACAGGCTGTGGTCTCGGTAGCTCATGGGTAGTGCCTAGCTTAACCTCAGCAATACCTTCCTCAACCCTGAGCTGTGGCTTACTCTACGACGGGCCATGCCTTGCCCTACCAAGGGCAATGGCATGTTTGACCATGGGTTGTGCCTCACTCTACCATGAGCAATGCCTTGCTCAACCACATGCTGTGCCTTGCTCTAGCATAGGCGTTGGCTTGCTTGTCTACGGCCAGTCCCTTGCTCTACCCCAGGCCATGGCTTGGTCGACCACCAGCTATGCCTCGCTGTACCTTGGTCGGTGACAGGCTTTATGCTCAGTCTCTCAAGCGCAATGCCAGACAGTACCTTGGGCGATGCCTTGCTCAACCATGGGCTGTGCCTTGCTCTACCAAGGCCGATGGCTTGGTCGGCCATGGAGACTGCCCTTGGTCGACCACGGGCAATGTCTTGCTCGACCATGGTCTGTGCATGCCCAACCACGGGTGATGCCTTGCTCAACCACAGGCTATGCCTTGCTCTATCAAGACCAATGGCTTGGTCAACCATGGAGACAGCCCTCGGTTCAACCATGGGCAATGCCTTGCTCTGCCACGAGCGTTGGCATGGTCAACCACAGAGACAGCCCTCAGTTGACCATGGGCTGTGGCTTGCTCTACCGCGGGCGATGGCTTGGTCATCATGGAGACAGCCCTCAGTCAACAACGGGCTGTGTGCTTGGTTGCTCACAAGCAGTGCCTTACTCTACCATGGCCGACCACAGCAACAGCCCTTGGTAGATCACAGTCAATGCCTTGATCAATCCGGGTGGTGCACATCATAGCTGACAGGCAGTCCCTTGCTCTACCATGTGCGATGGATTGGTTGACCACGGAGATAGCCCGAGGTTTACCTCGGGCATGCTTTACAGTAGCTCACAGGATGTGCCTGGCTCTACCTCAGGCGATCCATGCTTGACCACGGGCTGTGGCTTTCTCTACCACGTGCAGTGCCTTGCTTGTCCATGTGCTGTGCCAGGCTCTACCAAGGGCAAAGCATGTTCGACCACGGGCTGTGCATCACTCTACAATGGGTGATGGCTTGGTCTACCATGAAGACAGCCCTCGGTCAACAACGGGCTGTGCTCTCGGTAGCTCATGGGTAGTGCCTAGCTTAATCTCATGCAATACCTTCCTCAACCCTGAGCTGTGGCTTACTCTACGATGGGCCATGCCTTGCCCTACCAAGGGCAATGGCATGTTCGACCATGGGTTGTGCCTCACTCTACCATGAGCAGTGCCTTGCTCGACCACATGCAGTGCCTTGCCCTAGCACAGGCATTGGCTTGCTTGTCTATGGCCAGTCCCTTGCTCTACCCCAGGCCAGGGCTTGGTCGACCACCAGCTATGCCTCGCTGTACCTTGGTCAACAACAGGCTGTATGCTCAGTCTCTCAAGCGCAATGCCAGACAGTACCTCGGGTGATGCCTTGCTCAACAATGGGCTGTGCCTTGCTCTTCCAAGGACAATGGCATGTTTGACCACGGGCTATGCTTTGCCCAACCATGGGCGATGCCTTGCTCGAGCACAGGCTGTGCCATGCTATACCAGGAGCGGTGGCTTGTTCGACCACAGCGACAGCCCTCAGTTGACCACGGGCAATGCCTTGGTCTGCCACAGGCAATGGCTTGGTCGACCACGGAGATAGAACTTAGATGACCACGGGCTGTGCCTTCCTCTACCAAGGGCATTGGCTTGGTCGACCATGGAGACAGCCCTCTGTTGATTACAGGCTGTGCGCTCGGTCACTTACTGGCAGTGCCTTGCTCCACCATGGTCGATGCCTTTGTCGACCATGGCAACAGCCCTTGGTCGATCATGGTCGATGCCTTGATTGACCACGGCTGTGCACTTGGTGCTCACGGGCTATGCCATACTCTACCATGGGTGATGCCATGTTCAGCCATGGCGATAGTGCTTGGTCTACCATGGGCAGTGCCTTGCTTTACCATGGGCAATGCCCCACTCGACCATGCACTATGGCTGGCTCTACCATGGTCGTTGCATTGCACGGCAATGGGCTATGCCTCACTGTACCACCGGCAATGGCTTGGTCGACCACAGGTTGTGCCTCGCTCTACCACAGGTAGTGCCTTGCTGAACACTGGCTGTGCCATGCTCTGCCACGGGCGATGCCTTTTTCGACCACAGATAGTGCCTTGCTCATCCACAGTTGATGCCTTGCTCGACCACAGGCTGTGCCTACCTGTAACACTGGCAATGGCATGTTCAACCATGGGATGTGCATCACCCTACCATGGGTGATACCTTGCTCGACGAAGGGCTGTGCCTTGCTCTACCACGGGTGATGGCCTGATCGACCACAGAGACAGCCCTCATTTGACCACGGGCAGTGCCTTGCTCAACCACAAGCAATGCCTTGCTCCACCATGGGCTGTGCCTTGCTCTTCCACGGGGCCATGGCTTGGTCTACCACGGACTCTGCCTCCCTCTACCATGGTTCATGGCTTGGTTGACCATGGGCTGTGCTTCGCTCTACCGTGGGTGATACCCTGCTCAAGCACAGGCTGAGCCATGCTGTACCTTGGGTGACGGCTTGGTTGACCATGGGCTGTGCACTTGGTCACATACAGGCAGTGCCTTCCTCTACCACAGGCGATGCCTTGCTCGACAACCGGTTGTGCCTGGCTCTACCACGGGAGATGCCATGCTCAACCACAAGCTGTGCCTTGCTCTACCACGGGCAATGGCTTAATGAACCACAGGCTGTGCCTTGCCCTACCACAGGCAATGCTGTGCTTTGCCATCAGCAATGGCTTGGTCGACCATGGAGACAGCCCTCAGTCAACCATGGGCTGTGCACTCAATCACTCACGGCCAGTACCTGGCTCTACCTTGGGCGATGCCCTGCTTGACCACAGGCTGTGCCTTGCTCTACCATGGGCATTGGCTTACTGGACCATGGGCTGTGCCTAGCTTCGTCAACCAGGAGTTGTGCACTCAGTTGCTCCTGGGCCGTGGATTGCTCTACCATGTGTGATGCGTTGCTCAACCATGGGCTGTGCCTGCCTCTACCACATGCAATCCCTTGCCCGATCATGGGCTGTGCCTTGGTCTACCATGAGTAATGGCTTGGTCCACCACCGGCTGTGCCTTGCTATACCATGGGCAATGGCTTGGTCCACCATGGAGAAAGCCCTCAATCGACCACAGGCTATGTGGTCAGTTGCTCACAGGCTGTGCCATGCTCTAGCATGGGCAATGCTTGCTCCACCTTGGGATATGCCTCACTCTAACACAGGCAACGCCTTCACAACCGTGGGTTGAGGCACACTCTAGCATGGCCAATGGGATGTTCGACCACGAGCTGTGCATTGCTCTACCATGGGCTATGGCTTGGTCGACTGTGGGCTATGTGGTCGGTTGCTCACAGGCAGTGCCTTGCTGCACCCTGGGCTGTGCCTCACTCTACCCCGAGTGATGCCTTGCTCGACCACTGGCTGTCCCCAGCTCTACCATGGGAAATCACTTGCTTGACCAAGGAGATGGCCCTTAGTCGACCACAGGCTGTATGCTCAGTCACTCATGGGCAGTGCCACACTCTACCCAGGTCCATGCCTTGCTCGACCACCACGACAACCCTTAGTAGATCATGGGGCAACGCCTTGATTGACCACCGCAAGCACAGGCTATGCCTCACTGTACCTTGGTTGACCACAGGCTGTTCGCTCAGCCTCTCATGCGCAGAGCTAGGCAGTACATCTGGAAATACCTTGCTCAACCACGGGCTATGCCTTGTGCTACCAAGGATGGTGCCTTGCTCGACCACGGGCTGTGCCTTGCTATGCCAAGAGTGGTGGCTTGGTCGACCACAAAGACAGCCCTCGGTCCACCACGGGCAATGCCTTGGTCAGCCATGGGCGAAGGCTTGGTCAACCACGAAGATAGACGTTGGGCAACCTTGGGCTGTGCCCTGCTCTACCATGGGCGTTGGCTTGGTCGACCACGGCAATAGCCCTTGGTCAATCATGGCTCGACCATGGGCTATGCCTTGCTCTTCCAAGGGCAAGGGCTTGTTTGACCACAGGCTATGCCTTGCCCAACCATGGGCAATGCCTTGCCCAACCACAGGTTGTGCCATGCTTGACCAAGAGCAGTGGCTTGGTCGACCACAGAGACAACCCTCAGTCAACCACGGGCAATGCCTTGGTCTGCCACTGGCGATGGCTTGGTTGACCACAGAGACAACCCTCAGACGACCCCAGGCCGTGCCTTGCTCTAGCACAGGCGATGCCCCACTCAATCATGTGCTGTGCCTAGCTCTACCACAGGTGTTGCCTTGCTTGACAATGGGTTGTGCCTCACTATACCATGGGCAATGGCTTGCTCGACTGCGGGCTGTGCCTCGCTCTACCATGGGTGATGCCTTGCTCGACCATGGGCTGTGCCTTGCTCTACCACTGGTGATGGCTTGGACAACCACAGAAACAGCCCTTGGTTGACCAGGATCTATGCACTCGGTTGGCCACGGGTTGTCCACTCGGCTGCTCACAGGCAGTGCGTTGCTCTACCACGGGTGATGCCTTGGTTGACCACAGGCTGTGCCTTGCTCTTCTGCAGGTGAGGGCTCAAACGACCACGGGCTATACGCTAGGTCTCTCACAGGCACTGCCTGGCTCTACCTAGGGCGATGCCTTGGTTGACCACAGGCTGGGCCTTGCTCTACCATGAGTGATGCCTTGCTTGACCACCCAATGTGCCTTTCTATACCAAGGGCAGTACCATGTTCGACCAGGGGCTGCGACTTCCCCAACCAGGGTCGATGCCTTGCTCGACGATGGGTTGTGCCTTGCCCAACCAGGGGCGATGCCTTGCTGGACCACAGGCTGTGCCTTGCTCTACCAAGGCCGATGGCTTGGTCAACCAAAGAGACAGCCCTCGGTCGAACACAGAAGATGCCTTGCTTGACCATGGGCTGTGCCTTGCCCAACCACGGGTGATGCCTTGCTCAACCAAGGGCTGTACCTTGCTCTAGCAAGGCCGATGGCTTGGTCAACCATGGAGACAACCCTCGGTTCAACCATGGGCAATGCCTTGCTCTGCCACAGGCGATGGCAAAGTTGACCATGGAGACAGCCCTCGGTTGACCGTGGGCTGTGGCTTGCTCTACCATGGGTGATGGTTTGGTTGACCATGGAGACCGCCCTCAGTTGACCACAAGCTGTGTGCTTGGTCACTCATGGGCAGTGCCTTGATCTAAAATGGTTGACCACAGCAGCAGCCCTTGGTGGATCATGATTGATGCCTTGATAGAGCATGGGCAGTGCACACGATCACTCACAGGCAGTCCCTTGGTGATGCCTTGGTTGACCACAGGCAGTGCCTTGCTCTAGCATGGGCTGTGCCTCGCTCTACCATGGGCGATGGCTTGGTCGACCACGGAGACAGCCCTCAGTTGACCATGGGCTTTGCACTCGGTAGCTCATGAGCATTGCCAGGCTCTACCTTGGCGATGCCTTGCTCGACCACAGGCTGTGCCTTGTGCTACCATGGGTGATGCCTTGCTCATCGACAGGCTGTGCTAGGCTCTACCAAGGGCAAAGGCATGTTCGACCATGGGCTGTGCATCGCTCTACAACAGGTGATGGCGTGGTCAACCACAGAGATAACCCTTGGTTGACAACGGGTTGTGCACTCGGTAGCTCACAGGCAGTGCCTAGCTCTACCTTGGGCAATGCCTTCCTCAACCCTGAGTTGTGCCTTACTCTACGACAGGCCATGCCTTCCCCTACCAAGGGGAATGGCATGTTCAACCATGGGTTGTGCCTCACTCTGCCATGGGCGATGCCTCAGTCGACCACTTGCTGTGCCCTGCTCTAGCTCAGGCAATGCCTTGCTTGTCCATGGCCAGTGCCTTGCTCTACCCCGGACTATGGCTTGGTTGAACACCAGCTACGCCTAGCTGTACCTCAGTCAACCACGGGCTGTCCCTTGCTCTACCACGATCGATGGCTTGGTCGTGATGGAAACAACCCACCATCGACCATGGGCTGCGTGCTTGGTCACTCACTGACAGTGCTTTGCTCCACCATGGTCGATGCCTTGATTGACCATGGGCTGTGCACTCTGCCACTCAAAAGCAGTGCCATGCTCTACCATGGGCAATGCCTTGCTCGATGATGGCAACAGTGATTGTTCGATCATGGGTGACACCTTGATTGGCCACAGCGACAACACTTGTTTAACAATGGGCTGTGCCTTGCTCTACCATGGGCGATGCCCTGCTTGACCACATTCTGTGCCTGGCTCCACAAGCATTGCCTTGCTTGACAATGGGCTGTGCCTCACTGTACCATGGCAATGGCTTGGTCGACCACAGGGTGTGCCTCACTCTACCTCAAGCGATGCCTTGCTCGACCACGGGCTATGTGTTGCTCAACCATGGGTGATGGCTTGGTTGACCTTGGAGACAACCCTCAGTCGAGCAGTAGCTTTGCACTCGGTCACTCATGGGCCATGCCTTGCTCTACCACATGTGATGCCTTGCTCTACCACAGGTGATGCCTTGCTCGATCATGAGCTGTGCCTTGCTCTACCATGGGCAATGGCTTGATCAGCCAAAGGTTGTGCCTCACTGTATGACTGGTGATGGCTTGCCCGACCATGGCCTGTGCCTTGCTCTACCATAGGCGTTGCCTTGCTTGACCATGGGCTGTGCCTCGCTCTACCATGGGCGTTGCCTGCTCAACCATGGGCTGTGGCTTGCTCTACCATGGGCATTGCCTTGGTCGACCATGACGACAGCCCTTGGCCGGCCATGGGTTGTGCACTCGGGCTGTCACAGGCAGTGCCTTACTCTACCACTGGCAATGGCTTGCTTGACCATGGGCTATGCCTTGCTCTTCCGCCGGTGATGGCTCAAACAACCCCGGGCTGTACTCTAGGTCTCTCACAGGCAGTGCCTAGCTCTACCTAGGGTGATGCCTTGCTCAACCTCCCACTGTGCCTTTCTATAGCAAGGGCAATAGCATGTTTGACCATGGGTTGTGCCTCGCTCTGCCACGGGAGATGTCTTGCTCGATGATGGCAAAAGCGCTTGTTTGATCACTGGGCGAATCTTGCTTGATCACACTCTGTGCCTGGCTCTTTCACGAGTGTTGCCTTGCTCGACCATGGGCTATGCGTCGCTCAACCATGGGCGATGGCTTCGTTGACCTCGGAAACAACCTTCAGTTGACCAGGATCTGTGCACTTGGTCAGTCACAAGTTGTCTGCCCTGTCACTCACAGGCAGTGCCTTGCTCTACCCGGGGCAATGCCTTGCTTGACCACAGGCTGTGCCTTGCTCTTCTACAGGTGATGGCTCAAATGACCAGGGGCTATATGCATGGTCTCTCACAGGTAGTGCCTGGCTCTACCTATGGCCATGCCTTGCTTGACCACCCACTATGCCTTTCTATACCAAGGGCGATACCGTGTTCAACCATGGGCTGCGCCTTGCCCAACCACAGGCAATGCCTTGCTTGACCATGGGCTGTGCCTTGCTCTACAAAGGGCGATGGCTTGGTCGACCATGTTGACAGCCCTCGGTTCAACCACGGGCAATGCCTTGCTCTGCCATGGGCAATGGCTAGGTCAACCACGGAGACAACCCTCAGTCAAACACGGGCTGTGGCTTGCTCTACCGCGGGCGATGGCTTGGTCGACCATGGAGACAGACCTCAGTCAACCATGGGCTGTGCGCTTGGTCACTCATGGGCTGTGCCTTGCTCTAAAATGGTCATCCACAGCAACAGCCCTTGGTAGATCTCAATCGATGCCTTGATCGACCACAGGCAGTGCAGATGATTGATCACAGGCTGTCCCTTGCTCTACCATGGGCGATGCCTAGGTCGACCACAGGCAATGCCTTGCTCTACCACGGGCTGTGCCTTGCTCTACCACAGGTGATGGCTTGGTTGTCCATGGAGACAGCCCTCGGTTGACCACAGGCTATGCACTTGGCAGCTCATGGGCAGTGCCTGGCTCTACCTTGGGTGATGCTTTGCTCAACCATGGGCTGTGCCTTGCCCAACCAAGGGCGATGTCTTGCTCGTCCATGGGCTGTGCCTTGCTCAACCAAGGCCGATGGCTTGGTTGACCATGGAGACGGCCCTCAGTTGACCACGGGCAATGCCTTGCTCAAGCATGGGCTGTGCCTTGCTCTACCACGGGCGATGGCTTGGTTGACTAGGGAGATAGCCCACAGTGGAACACAGGCTGTGCCCTTGGTTGCTTACGGGTAGTGCCTTGCTGTTAGCCCCTTGATGCTCGGACACAAACATGGCTGCCAGGTGGACCCTCGATGGCATGGCAGCCAGAGACAGGATCGAGGGAAGACTGCCGAACGATCAATTGGAATGAAAGGGCGAGATGCCAAACTATATAGGGCGAGCTGCCAGGCTATGCGGGAAGGGGTGAGCTGGAATTCCTATCCTCCCACAAGACTCGGTCAGGGGCGGGTGAGCTGGACATCCTATCCTCCCGCAACACTCGGTCTAGGGCGGATGAGCTGGACTTTCTATCCTCCCACAAGACTTGCTCCTGGGCGAGCAAGGCGGATGCCAAGTGGCAGACAATGTGGGAATGGGCAATCCCGCAAGACTTGATCAAGGGCAGGTGACCTGGACGCCCTATCCTCCCGCAAGACCCGTTCAAGGCAAGCTGGCAAGCAACGGGTGCACATGGGTGCTCCCGAAAGACTCGCTAGGGAAAGTCACTCACGGTCGAGCGGCACTAATGTTCCATGCTATCGGTGGCTGATCCAAGGCAAGGGCGCGGTGCCCATGACCGAACTGAGTGCGGGTGGCACTCAGTCAGACCCGATATACTCCAGTCGTGGAACGATGGAGTCTCGGTCAAGGTGCTGACTGAATGACTGAGCTGGCAAGCAGTCAACCTTATCCAACTGCAGCCTCTAGAAGTGTGGGAGTGGGTGGTTATGGAAGCTGGGTTGTTTCCTAGAAACCAGGGATCATGGATCCCCCCCTGCAAGGATAAATAGCACTCAGGTCTCAAGGTCGAGGAGGAGCAACTGGAGAGAGTTGAGAGGAAACACTCCATCACAGAAGGTTGAGCAAAGGAAGGCCAGCGGTATTGTGACTAGTTCCCTCAAAGCCAAGTGTGAACTCCCGGAGCGAAGTTCACCCGTCCAAGTGAGGAGTGCAAGTGCCGGAGACACGAGGCATATACTTGGGTGTGACCATGCAAGGTCGTGTAAGGGTTTTGCGTGTTCTTGTAATTCGAGTTTGTGAATACAAGTGAGATTTCCCTTACCTTGCATTGCTTGACCCCGATCCTTGATTGCTAAACCTTGCCAAGCTATTTCGCTGTGTGTGTTTGGGTTGGCTGAGAGTGTACGGGACACTGCTCAGCACCATCGCAGGAATGGAAAAATTTGGGTGAGTTCCGACCCCTGTGACACTTGCTCTCCCATCGTTGATGCCTTGGTCAACCAAGGCAACAGCCCTTGGTTGATCATGGGCGTTGCCTTCGTCTACCATGGTCGATGTCTTGGTCAACCACAGGGCAGTGCCTTGCTCAACCACGGGCAATGCCCCGCTCGACCACGGGCTGTGCCTGGCTCTACCACGGGTGTTGCCATGTAAGATCATGGGCAGTCCCTTCCTGTACCACGGACAATGGCTTGGTCGACCACAGGCTGTGCCTCACTCTACCAAGCATGATGCCTTGCTCGACCATGGGCTGTGCCTTGCCCTACTACGGCAATGGCTTTGATGACCACGGATACAGCCCTCGGTCGACTAGGTGCAATGCAATTAGTTGCTCCTGGGCCGTGCCTTGCTCTACCTCGCATGATGCCTTGCTCAATCACAGGCTTTTCCTTGGTCTGCCATGAGCAATGGCTTGGTCCTCCAAAGGTTGTGCCTTGCTCTACCATGGGCATTGCCTTGCTCAACCATGGGCTGTGCCTTGTTGTACCATGGGCAGTGGCTTGCTCGACCATGGGCAGTGCCTCTCTCATCCACAGGCAGTGCCTTTTCGACCATGGGCTGTGCCTTCCTCTACCACGGGTGATGTCTTGGTGGACCACATAGAAAGCCCTTGGTCAGCCACGGGCTATGTGCTCAGTCGCTCATGGGCAGTGCCTCTCTCATCCACGGGCAATGCCTTGCTCCACCATGGGCTGTGCCTTGCTCTACCATAGGCAATGCCTTGCTTGACCATGAGTGATGCCTTCTCGACCCTTGGTTGCACCTGGCTCTACTGCAGGTGATGCCTTCTTGACCACAGGCTGTGCATCTCTCTTCCACGGGCAACGCCTTGCCCGACCACGGGTAGTGCCTGGCTATACCTCAGGCAACTCCTTGCTCAACCACGGGCTATGCATCACTCAACCATGGGCGATGGCTTGGTTGACCTTGGGGACAGCCCTTGGTCAACCAGGTGCTGTGCACTCAGTCGCTCATGGGCCGTGCCTTGCTCTACCATGTGCATTTCCTTGCTCGACCACAGGCAATGGCTTGGTCTTGGGTGACTCCTTCCTCAACCACAGGCTATGCATCACTCAACCATGGGTGATGGCTTGGTCTACCTTGGAGACAGCCCTTGCTCAATCAGGAGCTGTTCACTTGGTCACTCATTGGCCGTGCCTTGCTCTACCATGTGTGATGCCTTGCTTGACCACAGGCAATGGCTTGGTCAACCAAAGGTTGTGCCATGCTGTATCACAGGTGATGGCTTGCTTTACCACGGCCGGTGCCTTACTCTACCTTGGGAGTTGCCTTGCTCTACCTTGGGCGTTGCCTTGCTCTACCACGGGTGATGCCTTGCTCAACCACGGGCTGTGCCTTGCTCTTCCACAGGCGATGGCTCAGATGACCATGGGCTGTATGCTCAGTCTCTCATGGGCAGTGCCTGGCTCTACCTCAGGCGATGCCTTTCTTGACCATGGGCTGGGCCTTGCTCTACCATGGGTGATGCCTTGCTCTACCATGGGCTGTGCCTTGCTGAGCCAAGGGTGATGCCTTGCCTGGCTATGGGCCGTGCCTTGCTCTACCAAGGGTGATGGCTTGGTCGACCACGGAGACAGCCTTCGGTCAACAAAGGGTGATGCCATGCTCAACCAAGGGCTGTGCCTTGCCAGAGCAAGGGTGATGCCTTGCCCGAGAAAGGGTAATGCCTTGCCTGACCACAGGCTGTGCCTTGCTCTACCAAGGGTGATGGTTTGGTTGACCACGGAGACAGCCCTCAGTCGATGATGGGCGATGCCATGCTCGACCAAGGGCTGTGCCTTACCCAACCACAGGCAATGCCTTGCTCGACCACAAGCTGTGGCTTGCTCTTCCAAGGGTGATGGCTGGGTTGACCACGGAGACAGCCGTTGGTTCAACCACAGGCATTGCCTTGCCCTGCCGTGGGCAATGACTTGGTCGACCACAGAGACAGCCCTCGGTCAACAACAGGCTATGCGCTTGGTCGCTCACGGGCAGTGCCCTCATCAACCATGGCAATGCCTTGGTCAACCATGGCAACAGCCCTTGGTTGATCACAGTTGATGCCTTGATTGACCACAGGCGGCGCACATGGTCGCTCACGAGCAGTGCCTTGGTCTACCATGGGTGATGCCTTGCTCTACCATGGTCAATGCCTTGGTCTACCATGGGTGATGCCTTGCTCTACCATGGTAGCTGTCTTGGTCAACCATGGGCAGTGCCTTGCTCAACCACAGGCGATGCCCTGTTTGACCAAGGGCTGTGCCTGGCTCTAACACGGGTGTTGCCATGCTCAACCATGGGCAATCCCTTCCAGTACCCTGGACAATGGCTTGGTCAACCATGGGTTGTGCCTCGCACTACCACATGTGATGCCTTGCTCGAACATGGGCTGTGCCTTGCTCTACCCCCGGCAATGGCTGGGACAACCACAGAGACATATCTTGGTCAACCAGGAGTTGTGCACTCAGTTGCTCATGGGCTGTGCATTGCTCTACCATGTGCGATGCATTGCTCAACCACAGGCTGTGCCTGCCTCTACCACATGCAATCCCTTGCCCAATCATGGGCTGTGCCTTGGTCTACCATGAGCAATGGCTTGGTCCACCGGAGGATGTGCCTTGCTCTACCATGGGTGTTGCCTTGCTCAACCACGAGCTGTTTCTTGTTGTACCATGGGTAGCAGCATGCTCGACCATGGGCAGTGCCCCACTCTACCATGGGCAATGCCTCCTCGACCGTGGGCAGTGCCTTGCCCTACCACAGGTGATGCCTTGCCCAACATTGGGCTATGCCTGGCTCTACCACGGGAGATGCCATGATCGACCATGGGCTATGCCTTGCTCTACCTTGGGCAATGGCTTGTTCAACCACAGGCTGTGCCTCACCCTACCACAGGCAATCCCATGCTCGACCACGAGCTTTGCCTCACATCGCCACCAGTGATGGCTTGGTCGACCACGGAGACAGCCCTCGGTCTACCACAGGCTGTGTGCTCAGTCACTCACGGCCAGTGCCTGGCTCTTCCTTGGGCGATGCCCTGCTTGACCACGGGCTGTGTGTCACTCTACCACGGGCTATGCATTGGTTGACCATGGGCTGAGCCTTGCTCTACCATGGGTGATGGCTTGGTCAACCACACAGACAGCCCACGGGAGACCACGGGCAATGCACTTGATAGTTCATGGGCAGTACCTGGCTCTACCTCGGGCAAGGCCTTGCTCGAACATGGGATGTGCTTGGCTGTACCACCGGCAACACCTTGCTCAACCATGGGCTGTGCCTCACTCTACCAAGGGCAATGGCTTGGTTGACCACAGAGACAGCCCTTGGTCAACCATGAGCTGTGCACTCGGTCGCTCAAGGGCTGTGCCATTCTCTACCATGTGTGTTGCCTTGCTCAACCACGGGCTATGCCTTGGTCTACCACAGGTGATGCCTTCCTCAACCACAGGCTGTGCCTTGCTCTACCATGGGCAATGGCTTGGTTGACCAAAGGCTGTGCCTTGCTCCACCATGGCGATGGTGTGCTCAACTACAGCGTGCACCTTGCTCTGCCACAGGCATCGCCTTGCTTGACCACAGGCTGTGCCTTGCTCTACCATGGGTGACGCCTCGCACGACCATGGGCTGTGCCTTGCTCGACCATGGGCAATGGCTTGTTCAACCAAGGCTGTGCCTCGCCCAACCACAGGTGGTGCCTTGCTTGACCATGGGCTATGCCTTGCTCTGCCACCAGCAATGGCTTGGTCGACCACAGCCTATGTGCTCAGTTGCTCACGGCCAGTGCCTGGCTCTACCTCAGGTGATGCCTTGCTCAACCACAGGGCGTGCCTGACTATACCACGGGCAATGTCTTGCTTGACCATGGGCTGTGCCTTGCTCTACCCTGGGGGATGGTTTGGTCGACCACAGAGACAGCCCTCAGTCGACCACAAGCTGTGCCTGGCCATACCACGGGCGACAGCTTGCTCAACCATGGGCTGTGCCTCGCTCTATCATGGGGATGGCTTGGTTGACCATGGAGACACCCCACGGTTGACCATGAGGTATGCACTCAGTCCCTCACGGGCTGTGTGATGCTTTACCACGTGCGTTGCCTTGCTCAATCACGGGCTGTGCCTTGCTCTACCATGGGCAATGGCTTGATTGAACAAATGCTGTGCCTCGGACTATCTTGGGCATTGGCTTGCTCGACTACTGCCTGGGCCTTGCTCTGCCATAGGCACTGCCTTGATTGACCATGGGCTGTGCCTTGCTTTACCTCAGGTAATGGCTTGGTTGACCACAGGCTGTGCCTTGCTCTACCATGGGCGATGCCTTCTCGATGATGGGCTGTGCCATGCTCTATGACAGGCAATGACTTGGTTGACAGTGGAGACAGCCCTCGGATGCTCATAGGCAGTGCCTTGCTCTACCACGGGTGATGCCCTGCTTGACCACAGGCTATGCCTAGCTCTACCACAGGAGATGCCTTGCTCTACCACAGGAGATGCCTTGCTCTACCACAGGCAATGGCTTGTTCCACCACAGCTATGCCGTGCCCTACCACGGGCGATGCCATGCATGACCATGGGCATTGGCTTGTTCGAACCTAGGGATAGCCCTTGGTCAAACATGAGCGGTACGCACCATCTCAAAAGGGCAGGGCCTGGCTCTACCACAGGTGATGCCTTGCTCGACCACAGGCTGGGCCTTGCTTGACCACGGGCTGTGCCTTGCAATACTAAGAGCCATGGCATGTTTGACCACAGGCTATAGCTTGCTCTCTGACAGGTGATGCCATGCTTGACCATGGACTGTGCCTTTCCCAACAACAGGCAATGCCTTGGAAAACCATGGAGACAGCCCTCAGTTGACCACAGGCAACGCCTTGCTCGACCATGGGTTTTGCCTTGCCCAATCACGGGCAATGCCTGGCTCAACCACAGGCTGTACCTTGCTCTACCATGGGCGATGGCTTGGTTGACCATGGAGACACCTCTCAGTCAAGCACGGGCTGTGTATTGCTCTCCCGCGGGCGATGGCTTCATTGACCATGGAGCCTGCCTTCGGTCAACCACAGGCTGTGCGCTTGGTCATTCACGGGCAGTTCCTTGCTCTACCATGGTCAATGCCATGGTTGACCATGGCAACAGACCTTGGTCGATCATGGTTGATGCATTGATCAACCATGGGCTGTGCACACAATCACTCACGGGATGTGCCCTACTCTGCCATGGGTGATCCCTTGCTCGACAACGTCTACAAGTCTTGTTTGCTCATTGGGCAATGCCTTGATTGACCACAGGCTGTGCTTTGCTGTACCACGGGCAGTGGCTCGGTCGACCATGAGCTGCACCTTGCTCTACCACAGGCCATGCCTTGCTCTACCACGGGCCGTGCCTTGCTCGACCATAGGCAGTGCCTCGCTCAACCCCAGGCAATGCCTTGTTAGACCACAGGCTGTGCCTCACTCTACCCCAAGCGATGCCTTGCTCGACCATGGGCTATGCCTAACTCTAGCATGGGCGATTGCTTGGTCGACCATGGAGACATGCGATTTTCACCCCCGTGACCAAGAATTGCACAGCCGAGGCAGCGGCTGGGGCTTTCTATTGCTCTGTGGTGAAGCTCATTGGAGTGCCGACGGAGATAGTGAGTGACCGAGATGTTCGGTTCACAGGCAACTTCTGGACATGCTTGTTCGGATTGCTAGGATCCGAATTAAAGTTCTCGACGGCCAACCATCCACAGACGGACGGCCAGACCAAGCGAGTGAATGCGCTGCTGGAGGAGTACTTGAGGCATTATGTCTCAGCCAGTCAATGGAATTGGTTGGACTTACTTGACTCGGCTCAGTTGTCTTACAACTTGAACCGCTCCTCTGCAACAGGTCATAGCCCGTTTGAGTTGGCAATGGGCTACCAACCACTAACACCACAGGAGGTGGCATTGCAGCACAAGGAAGGGCCTTGCCCGGCCGCATATTGATTTGCACGTGACAAGCTGGAGATGATTGAAGAGGCAAGAGATAGCCTCACCAAAGCTGCTAAGCGTATGAAGAAGTATGCGGACAAGAACCGGAGGCCGCTGGAGTTCTAGGTGGGGGACTCATTGATGTTGAAGCTCACCCCACAGATCTGGAAGAAGATCATGAGCAAGCGCTGGCACAAGGGCTTGTTCCAACGGTATGACGGACCTTTTGAAGTGATCAAGAGAGTCGGGCTAGTAGCCCATAGGAGGGGGAGGTTTGTTAGACCCTTGAGCTCTAGCCCCGGAAAATGTGTACCACAAGCCATACCTCGGGGTAGTGGTAGCGCATAGCATGCACGCGAGGATGCGCGGGCAGTCAAGTGCGAGGTGTTGGGATCAATTGCAAGTCCATAAGCGGTCAAGTATGGAGATGGTCACACAAGCGTGCGCGGAGGCACCAGTGAAGGGAACGACCGATCAAGGCTTGGCAGTGTGCTGAGGGACCAGATTGTGGCCTGCAAGTGTCACAATGCACAAGTAGTGAATGCGCGCAAGGGCGGTAAGGATGCCCACGAGCAAGGCACGATGCAATGCTCAAGGACGTTCGGTGAACCTGATACAACCGTGCAAAGGCACTCTAGAAGTGTGCATGACTCAACAGGCCCAGCAGATGCTAAGGGCGGCTCAACACTTAGCGGCTGGGGAGTTGACTACTTGTGGAGATCGGCTAAGTCCTCGACCATGCTCGAGCACCGTTGGACACAGCAATCCCGTTCAAACGACCGTGATCCTAGGAGGTGATCATGGATGTGGACCCTAGAGGAGGATGGATCAGGTCGACGAGGCTAAGCTGGCGCCAAGTCAATCCAAGCGAACAATCCGGGAAAGTTTATGGGAATATGGCAATCAATCTGTTATGGAAACAATCTTGGAGGGATTGGACAGATTGGAAAACTGATGGAGTGAATCAAGGGATTCGAATATATCAGTTGCCATATCGGGCTCGCTAGGCTCCTCTATATAAAGGGGGTCAGTCTCATTCTGCAGAGACACACCAAGACACACGAGCAGAGGCAGCAGAAGCCAGCAGAACAGCAAGAACGACCAGGGCAGTCAAGAGGCACAGAGGGCCCGAGATTCCAAGGAGTGAAAGTCAAGTCGGACCCACAGTCTAGTGTTCTTGAGAGAAGGCATGAGACGAGTAGGGAGCGCAAGCAGTGCTAGGCTGCAAGGCATAGGCTCATGAGACTGCATGTAAGAGTTCTGTCCTGGGTTGGGTTTTTCGTGTACTTGTAATATATGTGAATATGAGTTACGTTTTCCCAATTGTGGTCTTGTGTTCCTTGGTGTTGCTTCTTTAGTTCTGTGATCGTTTGACCTCGATGGTACATGCAGTGTGTGGCTGGTCGGCAAGTGGAGTGTTGACGCCTAGCAGGACGCGGAAAAATTTGTGGTCCACATTGGCCCCATGACACAGTGCTTGGTTGTACCTCGGGCAATGCCTTCCTGGACCATGGGCAAAGGCTTGGTTGACCCTGGAGACAGCCCTCGGTTGACCATGGGCTGTGCGCTCAGTCACTCATGGTCAGTGCTTGGCTCTACCTCAGGCAATGCCCTACATGACCGCGGGCTGTGCCTTGCCCAACCATGAGCAATGCCTTGCTCAACCATGGGCTGTGCCTTGCTCTACCACAAGTGATGGCATTGTCAACCAGGGAGATAGCCCTTGGTTGACCACGGGCTATGCACTTGGTAGCTCACAGGCAATGCCTGGCTCTACCTCCGGCGATGCCATGCTCGACCACACATTGTGCATTGCTCTACCACGGTTGATGCCTTGCTCGACCATGACTGTGCCTTGCTCTGCCACTGGCGATGGCTTGGTCAACCATGGAGACATCCCTTGGTCAACCATGGGCTGTGCCTCACTCTACCATGGGCAATGGCTTGGTCAATGGCGGGCTGTGCACTCAGTCGTTCATGGGTAGTGCTTGGCTCTACCTTAGGCAATGCCTTGCTTGACCATGGGCTATGCTTGGCTATACCATGGGTGGTGCATTCCCTGACCATGGGCTGTACCTCACTCTACCATGGGGGATTGCTTGGTCGACCACGGAGATAGCCCTTGGTGGACCATGAGCTGTGCACTCGGTCGCTCATGGGTCATGCAATGCTCGACAACGTGCATTGCCTTGCTTGACCTCGGGCTGTGCCTTGCTCTTCCATTGGCAATGGCTTTGTTGAACAAAGGCTGTGCCTCGCTCTACCCCAGGCGATGGCTTGCTCGACTACGGCCTGGGCCTTGCTCTACTACAAGCGTTGCCTTGATTGACAATGGGCTGTGCCTTGCTTTACCCCGGGCAATGGCTTGGTTGACCATGCACTGTGCCTTGCTCTACGTTGGGTGATGGCTTGGTTGACCACAGAGATAGCCCTCGGTCACCCACCAGCTGTGTGCTCAGTTGCACACGGGCAATGCCTTGCTCTGCCACAGGCAATGCCTTGCTTGACCCTGGGCGATGCCTTGCTTGACCCTAGGCTGTGCCTTCCTCTACCATGGGCAATGGCTTGTTCGACCATGGCTGTGCCTCACCCTACCACGGGCAATGCCATGCTCGATCATGGGTGATGGCTTGGTTGACCACAGAGGTCACCCTTGGTCAACCACGGGCTGTGCCTTGCTATACCACGGGTGATGGCTCAATCAACCATGGGCTGTACTTGTGGTCTCTCATGGGCAGTGCCTTGCTCTACCTCGGGCAATGCTTTGCTTGACCATGGGCTGGGCCTTGCAATACCAAGGGCCATGGCATGTTCGACCATGGGCTGTGCCTTGCTCTATGATGGGCAATGCCATGCTCGACCACGGGCTGTGCCTTTGCCAACCAAAGGCAATGCCTTGGTCTACCATGGAGACAGCCCTCAGTCGACCACAGGCGATGCCGTGCTCCACCACGAGCTGTGCCTTGCTATAGCAAGGGCGATGGCTTGGTCGACCACAGAGACAGCTCTCGGTCCACCACCGGCTGTGTATCACTTTCCCACAGGCGATGGCTTGGTCAACCATGGAGCCAGCCCTTGGTAGACCATGAGCTGTGCGCTTGGTCACTCACAGGTAGTGCCTTGCTCTACCATGGTCGATGCATTGGTCAACCATGGCGACAGCCCTTGGTCAATGATGAACAATGTGTAGATCAACCATGGGCTGTGCAAATAGTCACTGACGGGCAGTGCCCTGTTCTACCATGGGCAATGCCTTGCTTGGCCATGGCAACAGCGCTTATTCAATCATTGGGTGATGCCTTGATCAACCACAGCAACAGTGCTTCATCGACTACGGGCAGTGACTTGCTCTACCATGGGCGATGGGCTGCTTAGCCATTGGCTGTGCCTAGCACTACCAAGGGCGTTGCCATGCTCGACTATGGGCTGTGCCTTGTACTACCATGAGCGATGCCTTGCTCGAACACTGGTTGTGCCTTGCTCTACCATGGGCAATGCCTTGCCCCACAACGAGTTGTGCCTTGCTCTACTATGGGCCATGGCTTCATTGACCATGGGTGGTGCCTTGATCTGCCATGGGCAATGATGCCTTGGTCAACCATGGAGACAGCCCTTGGTAGGGCATGGGTTGTTCGCACAGTCACTCATGGGCAGTGCCTTCCTCTGCCACGGTTGTTGGCTTGCTCGACCACGGTGCTAGCTCTTGGTCAACCATGGGCAGTGCCTTGCTCTACCATGGGTGATGCCATGCTCCACCATGGACAATGGCATGGTCGACCATGGGCTGTGCCCTGCTCTACTACAGGCAATATCTTGTTCGACCACAGGTGGTGCCTCGCTCTGCCATGGGCGATGTCTTGTTCGACCACTAGCTATGCTTGGCTCCACCACAGGCAATAGCATGTTTGACCTTGGGTTGGTCAACAACGGGTGATGGCTTGGTCAACAATGGAGACAACCCTCGGTTGACCACTGGCTGTGCCTTGCTTTCCCATGGGTGATGGCTCGGTCAAACACGGGCTGCACACTCGGTCTCTCACAGGCGATGCCTGGCTCTAACTCAGGCAATGCCTTGCTTGACCGTGGGCTGTACCTTGCTCTACCACAGGCAATGCCTTGCTTGACCACGGGCTGTGCCTTTCTCTATCTATCAAGGGCTATGGTATGTTCAACCACAGGCTGTGCCTCACTCTACCACAGGCGATTCCTTGCTCGACCATGGGCTATGCCTTGCCCAACCATGGGTGATGGCTTGGTCGACCATTGATACAGCCCTCAGTCAACCATGGGCTGTGTGCTCGGTCACTCACAGGCAGTGCCTAGCTGAACCACAGGCAATGCCTTGCTCCACCACAAGCTGTGCCTTGCTCTACCACAGGTGACCCCTTGCTTGACCATGTGTGATGCCTTCTTGACCACGGGCAGTACCTGGCTCTACCATGAGCAATGCCTTCTCGACCATGGGCTGTGCCTCGCTCTAGCACAAGCAATGCCTTCTCAACCATGGGTTGTGCCTTGCTCTACCACTTGCCTTCCAGGGAAATCCGGGAAGATCCTCCTGGGATATGGCAATCAATCTGTCATGGAGGCAATCTTGAAGAATCGCAGGTCAACAACCGAGATTCAACGGGTCAAGATATGATGGAGAGAATCAAGGGATCCTTCCATCAGTTGCCAGGGAAGATTTGCTCGGCTCCTCTATAAAAGGGAGTCGCCTCATTCGGGAAGAGGGACCAGAAGAGGCGAGAGACACTAGACTCCGAGTAGAGGCGAGGAGAGAACCGGGAGTGACCAGATCAGTCAAGGGACACGACGAGCCCGAGGTTCCAAGGGAGTGGAAGTCGAGTTGGGCAGCAATCCGGTGTTCTTGAGGGAAGACACAAGACGGGTAGGGAGTGCAAGTAGTCAGAGTCTGCGAAGCATAGGCTCGTGAGATTGCATGTAAGTGTTCTGATCTGGGATTGGGTTTTTCGTGTACTTGTAATAGATGTGAATATGAGTTGCGTTTTCCCAATTGTGTTCTTGTGTCACTCAGTGTTGCTTCTTCAGTTTTGTGATCGTTTGGCCTTGACGGTACGCGCGGTGTGTGTGTGGCTGGTTGACACCTAGTGGGGTGCGGAAAATTTTGTGACCCACATCGGCCTCGTGATAGTTGGTATCAGAGCGGAGGTTCTGCCCGTGACCAGCCGGAGTACCCGTGATCGTGGTGCTGCGTTCGGGTGGAGGATCCCCTTTGTCAAAGACCACGCGTACCCTACAATCAGCCAACGTGTGGACCAGGGCGTTGGAAGCGTTGCGGGAGTGATTGGCGGTGCCATCGAATGAGCCTCGTGGGAAGATGAAGGTCCCGGAGCCAAATGCGTTTGAAGGAACAAGGAGTTCCAAGGATCTAGAGAACTTCATATGGGATATGGAGAACTACTTCGCTGCTGTGAAGATCCCCGATGCCGAGAAGGTGACGATCACCACCATGTATCCCACCAAGGATGCGAAGCTATGGTGGAGGACCCGAGTCCAAGATGATCTCAGTGCAGGTAGACCCCGGATGGAGACCTGGGAGGCACTGAAGAAGGAGCTGAAAGAGCAGTTCCTGCCGAGCAACACAGCATGGCTTGCTCGGGGTGCAATGGCCAAGCTGAGGCACAGCGGACCGGTGCGGGACTACATGAAGGAGTTTAGTGCGCTGATGCTGGACGTGACGAATATGTCAAAGACGGACAAGCTGTACACATTCCTGAAGGGATTGTAACCTTGGGCTCAACTCGAGCTAAGGAGGGAAGGGGTAAGAGACCTTCCTTCTGCCTTAGCTGAGGCGGACGCACTGCTGGACTTACGAATTGCTCGTGCCGAGGAGGGGAGCAAGAAGGCCCAGCCGATGGACAAGGACAAGAAGTCCAAGTCCTACCTGAAAGGAAAGTCAGGGAAGGGCAAGGAGAAGCAGCTGACCCAACCAGACAAGGGAAAGGCGAAGGTGATCGAGGGAGCCAACGGAAGGAAGGATCCTCGGACGCGCCCGGGCTGCTTCATATGTAACGGACCCCATAGGGCAAAGGAGTGCCCAAAGCGGGAGGGGAAGGTTATTGCCCTTGGGCTGTTGCCGTGGTAGAGCAAGGCACTCCCCATGAGCGACCGAGTGCACAACCCAGGGTTGCTCAAGGCATCACCCATCATCGACCTGGGGCTGTCACCTTGGTAGAGCAAGGCATCACCCATGGTAGAGCAAGGCACTGCCCGTCAGCAATAATGCACACAGCCCGTGGTCAAACAATTGCTGTCTCCTTGGTCGACCAAGCCATCACCAGTGGTGGAGCAAGGCAGTAACCATGAGGGACCGAGCGGACAGCTCATGGTCAACCAAGCCATCACCCATGGTAGAGCTTGGCACAGCCCATGGAAGAGTGAGGCACAGCCTGTGGCCGAGCAAGGTGCAGTGCTTGGTCCACAGGCTGTGCATTGCTCTAGGACGGGTGATACCTTGCAAGACCACGGGCTGTGGCTTACTCTACCATTGGCATTGCCTTGCTCCACCATGGGCCGTGCCAAGCTCTAACACAGGCAATGGCTTGGTCGACCAAGGGCTGTGCATCACCCTACCACGGGCGATGCCTTGCTTGACCACCGGCTGTGCCTTGCTCTACCATGGATGATGCCTTGCTCGACCATGGGCCATGGCTTGGTCAACCATGGGCTGTGCCTCACTCTACCAAGGGCAATGCCTCACTTGACCATGGGCAATGCCTTGCTCAACCATGGGCTGTGCCTTGCTCTACCACGGGTGATGGCTTGGTCAACCAAGGAGACAGCCCTCAACTGACCGTAGGCTATGCACTCACTCGCTCACTGGTAGTGCCCTGCTGTACCACTGGCGATGCCTTGCTTGACCATGGCAACTGCCCTTGGTTGATCATCGGGCGACGCCTTGATCGACGACAGTGATAGTGCTTGGTCGACCAGGGGCAGTGCCTTGCTCTACCACGAGAAATGCCTTGATCGACCATGGGCTATGGACTCAGTCGATGATGGGTAGTGCCTTGCTCTATGACGGGCGATGCCTTGCTCGACCACGGTGACAGCCCTTGGTCAATCTTGGGGTGATGTGTTGATTGACCACGGCGACAGTGCTTGGTCAACCACGGGCAGTGCCTGGCTCTACCACCAGCAATGCCTTGGTCAACCACGGGCTGCGCCTCGCTGTACCATGGGGGATGCTGTAAGCCCCTCAATGCTCAGACACAGATATGGCCACTATGCGGGTCCTCTATCGCATAGCAACCGGGGCCAGGACCGAGGGAAGATTGCTGAAGGATCAGTTGGTATGGAATGGCGAGTGGGCAAGCGACGTGGGCAAAGGGTTCTCCTGCAAGACTTGCTCCATGGTGGATTGGCAGGCAGCGCGCGCACGGCTGCTCCCACAGGGCGTGCTAAAGGGCAGGTGACAGGGGCACCCTAAGCCCTCCCAGGACATGCTCCAAGGTGAGCTGGTAGGCTTCGGGTGTGCACAAGCTCCTGCTACCTGGTTCCTAGGGCAGACCATCTGGATGCTCTAGGAATGCCATAAGCGCCGCAAGGGCGTTAGGGAAGGTCGCTCATGGTCGAGCAGCACCTGAGACACCAGCAACTGATCCAAGGCACGGGTACGGGCCCGGGGCCGAGCTGAGTCTCAGTGGCACCCAGCTGGACCAGACCGGCTTCAGTCGTGGGGGCACGGGCTCCCAGTCAAAGGCGACCAGAGGACTGAGCTGGCAAGCAGTCCACCTGCTCCCGTCCATCCAACTGGTCCAGTCATCCCACTGCTGCAGGCGACGACTCCTGCTCAGTAGGTAGGGGAAAGCAGGGTGGCCAGGAACTGTGCTACCTGCTCCTGCAAGGATAAATGGGCGGCTGCCAGCAGATGGACGAGAACACACAAACACACACACACACATGAGAAGGAACACACAGACACACTTCAGGCAAGTGAGCGAGCAAGCGGGTGAGCGAGCAAGCCAGGCTAGGAGGAAGGAAGACTGGAGCAAAGGAAGGGAAGTCCTTGACAGAGAGCCGAACCAGGAAGGCCAGCAGTACTGTCTCCAGTCCCTCCAGCCGTGCGTGGACTCCCGGGGCGAGTTCACCTGTCCGAGTGAGGAGTGCAAGTGCTGGACACACAAAGGCACATACTTGGAGTGTCCGTGTGGAATCGTGTAGGGGTTTTGCATATTCTTGTAATCTAGTTTGTGAATACAAGTGAGATTTCCCTTATCGTGTGCTGTTCGATTTTGTCCCTTTGTTGCTAAACCTTGCCAAGCTGCATTGTTGCGTGTGTTTGGGTTGGCTGAGAGTGTGCGGGACACTGCTCAGCACCATCGTAGGAACGGAAAATTTTGGGTAAAGCCTGACCCTTGTGACAGTTGGTATCAGAGCCGCGTTCAGCAGTAAGGCAAGCGTCTTCAACAACAAATGACCAGTGACCTGAATGTCACACATGGATGCATTGAAGGATCGAGTTGTGGCCTTGGAAACGTCCCTCGGCAACATGTCTGGAGTTGCTGGAATGGTAGCAGTGGTGCTGGCATCCTCATTCCAAACATTGCCCGGTTGAAGGAGGAAGTGTGCATCCTCCGACGTGCGCTGGCTGTAGGAGCAGCCGAAGTAGAGGGATCTCTGGCAAAGGTAAGGATACCTGAACCCAAAGCCTTCACAGGCGGTCGGAGTTCCAAGGAACTCGAGAACTTCTTGTGGGACATCGAACACTACTTCGAGGCAGGAAAAGTTCCAGATGGGGAACAAGTCTCGATGGCTGTCATGTACCTGTCCGGAGATGCGAAGCTCTGGTGGCGAACCCGTGAGCAAGATGCTGCTACTGGTGGGCGGCCATGCATCAGAGACTGGCCTTCACTGAAGGGGGAACTCAAGGAGCAGTTCCTTTCCACAAACACTTCGTGGGCTGCTCAAGATGCATTATGCAACCTAAGGTAGACTGGCATGGTATGTGATTATGTTAAGGAATTCAGTTCCTTGCTGCTCAATGTCATAGAGATGTCCGAGTTGGACAAGCTGTTCAACTTCATGCGGGGTCTTCAATCGTGGGCTCAACTTGAGCTGCGAAGGCAAGGAGTCCAAGACCTCCAGACCACAATGGCAAAGGCCGATGCGTTGATTGACATCCGCGTAGCCAAGAACGACTCGAAGGGGAAGCAGGCTGAGAAGCCAAAGGACAAGGCATCCAAGCCTGGCAAGAACGCAGGCAAAGGCGAGAAGAAGAACCCACCCAAGGGGGACAAAGGGAAGGGGAAGGCAACAGAAGGCACGTCCCTAAAGGACCCTAAGGCCCACCCTGGGTGCTTCATCTGCAACGGCCCCCATCGTGCTCGTGAGTGCCCAAAGAGGGAGAAGCTGTCAGCCCCGGTAAACAAGACTGACTCCGACCCTAATGGTGAACAGACCAGAGTGGCACCTCTCCAAATCCTTGGTGCCATCCACTCGGGGAGGAAGGCACCGAAGCATGGACTGATGTACGTACTGATGACCCTGAACACCAAGGAGGTAGCGGCGATGGTGGATACCAGCGAAACGCACAACTTCGTGTCGGATCGAGTTGTGCAAGCCTATGGACTGCGGATCCAGAAGCAAGCCAGCCGCATCAAAGCTGTCAACTCCCAGAGCAAACTCGTGCTTGGGATGGCCAAGGGAGTGCCCATCCAGATTGGCGAGTGGTCGGGGAACATTGACATCATGGTCATTCCGATGGATGACTTCGACGTTATACTTGGTAACAACTTTTTGGTGAAAGCTTGTGCATCAGTCATGCCACACTTGCCTAGTTTATTGATCGCAGACCTAGAGAAGCCATGCTTTGTTCGGGGGTTTAAGGGCCTCAATCATGTGGAGGACATCCGGACCGAGAAGGTCTCGGCTATGCAAATAGCCAAAGGCTGGAAGAAGGGCTAGCCAACATACCTTGCAGTGATCCATGAGTCAGAACCCGACCTAAGCGTGAAGGCGGAGGTTCCTAATGTGGTGCAAGGGATCCTAGGTGACTTTTGTGATGTTATGCTCGAGGAGCTGCCCAAGGGCTTACCGCCAAGGCGGGCGGTAGATCACAAGATCAAATTGATTCCGGGAACAAGGCCACCTGCTAAAGCACCTTACCAGATGTCGCCTAAAGAGCTAGAGGAGTTGCAAAAACAACTCCAGGACTTGCTGGATTCGGGGAAAGTTCAACCCTCCAAGGCACCCTTTGGAGAGCCAGTGTTGTTCCAGGAGAAGCAGGACGGCACGCTGCGGTTGTGCGTGGACTACCGCGGGTTGAACAAAGTCACCGTGAAGAACAAGTACCCGGTGCCATTGATTGCAGACTTGTTCAACCGCCTCAGTGGAGCCAAATTCTTCACCAAGTTGGACCTAAGATCGGGATACTGGCAGGCTCACATAGCGGAAGGCAACGAGCCAAAGATGACAATGGTGACTCGGTATGGGTCCTATGAGTTTAAGGTTATGCCGTTTGGCTTAACCAATGCACCAGCCACATTTTGTAATCTCATGAATGATGTGTTTCATGACATAATAGACAAGTTTGTGGTTGTGTATCTTGATGATATTGTCATCTATAGCCAATCTCTAGAGGAACATCTTGGGCATTTACGTTTTGTGTTCCAGCAGTTAAGGGAACACCGGCTGTACGTAAAGCAGGAGAAATGCGAGTTCTGCACCAAGGAAATCAACTTCCTTGGCCACGTGATTGGTGGGGGCATGGTGCAGATGGATCCCCGGAAGGTGCAAGCCATCAAGGAGAGGACTGCTCCAACTAAGGTGGGCGAGCTACAGAGTTTCCTTGGATTGGCAAACTACTACCGCAAGTTCATCAAGGGATACTCGAAGCTGGTATCCCCACTCACCGATCTGCTGCAGAAAGGCAAACCGTGGACTTGGGATGGGGCGTGTGCAGACGCTTTCGAGAAGATCAAGTCCCAGATCGTGGCCGAACCTGTGCTAAAGCTTCTAGACTTCGACAGGTCGTTCGAAGTCCATACGGATGCTTCTGATCGTGCTGCAGGTGGAGTACTGGTGCAAGATGGACACCCAGTGGCGTTCAAGAGCTAGAAGCTGAAGCCGGCCGAGCAACGCTACTCCACGCACGAGAAGGAAATGTTGGTGGTTGTGCACTGCCTGCGGGCTTGGTAGGTATGTCTACTCGACACTTCTTTTGTGATCAAAACTAATAATGTTGCAAACACTTTCTTTAAGACACAAAAGAAACTGTCCCCAAGGCAGGCCTAGTGGCAGGAGTTCCTGGCTGAGTATGACTTCGAGTGGGAGCATAGGTCGGGGTGTCACAACCAGGTGGCCGACGCATTGAGCAGGAAGGCAGTAGAGACGGTTGCTGCACTGACCCAATTGGAATCCGACTTCATGGGCAAACTAAAGGATCAGGTGAAGGAGGATCGATTATACCAAAAGCTGGTCGTGCAAGTCCAAGAGGGTACTGTGAGGAGGTATTGGCTTGAGGATGGATTGCTGTATGTGAAGGGTGGTTGCATATTCGTCCCTAGCAGAGGGTTGCGGACTCAACTGTTGTGCGAACATCATGATGCGCAATGGGCTGGGCATCCCAGACGGGAAAGTATGCTTGCGCTATTGACCCATTCCTACTTCTGGCCGAAGATGGAGAACGACGTCAAACTCTTTGTCAAGACATGTCTTGTTTGCCAACAAGACAAGGTCGAGCGGTGCACCGAGGCAGGCTTACTACAGCCTTTGCCTATTCTAGAGAAACCTTGGGTGTCGGTTTCTATGGACTTCATCAGTGGTTTCCCTGAGGTTAAGGGCTTCGATGGAGTTATGGTTGTGGTAGACAGGTTCTCGAAGTATGGGATCTTCAGGCCTACCCCAAACAATTGCTTGGCGGAGACGGCGGCAAAAAAGTTCTATCGCCATGTGGTTAAGCTGTTCGGGATCCCAACGGACATCATGAGCGATCGAGATGCATGGTTCACCAGGAGGTTCTGGACCCATCTCTTCAACATGATGGGGACGGAGCTAAAGTTCTCAACAGCAAACCACCCGCAGACGGATGGCCAAACGGAAAGGATGAACTAGCTGCTGGAAGAGTATTTGTGACACTATGTCACTGCCAGTCAGCGAAATTGGCTGGAACTCCTGGATACGGCGTAGTTTTGCTACAACCTGCACCGGTCCTCAACAACTGGGTTCAGTCCGTTTGAGCTCACCTTGGGCTACCAACCATCAACCCCTTCCGAAGTGGCCCTCCAGAAGAAAGAAGGGCCATGTCCTACTGCCTACTGCTTTGCCCGGAACAAGCAAGAAATGCTCGAGGAAGCACAGGACAGCCTCGCCAAGGCTGTCTGCCGCATGAAGAAATATGCAGACCAGGGGCGTCGACCGCTAGAATTTCAGGTCAGTGACAAGGTCATGTTGAAATTGATGCCCCAAATTTGGAAGAAAGTGACGAGATGGCACAAGGGCCTCATCCGACGCTATGATGGGCCATTCGAGGTTGTGAAGTGGATTGGAGCGGTGGCTTACTGCTTAGCACTACCCAAAAGGATGAAGATTCATCCTACCTTCCATGTCAGCTTCCTGAAGCCATACCATGAAGACGTAGATGCGGAATGCGTGAGGGCAAGGTGGGCTCCATTGAATGTACGCACGAAATTGGATAAGGAGGTTGACCGGGTGCTGGACCGACATGTGTTGGGATACAGTAAGAAGAACCAGAGAATGGAGTATCTGGTTCTATGGAAAGGTTTGCCAAGGTCAGAAGTGAGTTGGGAGAAGGAGGCGACACTCTGGCAATTCGAGGAGAAGATCCAGGAGTACCTCCACTCTATTCCAACGAGGGCGTCGGCTTCCTCAAGTGGGGGAGGTTTGTAAGCCCCTCAATCTCGGACATGGATATGGCCGCTATGCGGGTCCTCGATCGCATAGCAACTGGGGCCAGGACTGAGGGAAGATTGCCGAAGGATCAGTTGGTATGGAATGGCAAGTGGGCAAGCGACGTGGGCAAAGGGTTCTCCCACAAGACTTGCTCCATGGTGAATTGGCAGGCGGTGCGTGTGCAGCTGCTCCCGTAGGGCACGCTCAAGGGCGGGCAACAGGGGTGCCCTAAGCCCTCCCAGGACATGCTCCAAGGCAAGCTGGTAGGCTTCGGGCGCGCACAAGCTCCCGCTACCTGGTTCCTAGGGCAGACCATCCGGATGCTCTAGGAATGCCATAAGCGCCGTAAGGGCGTTAGGGAAGGTCGCTCATGGTCGAGCAACACCTTGGACGCCAGCAACTGATCCAAGGCACGGGCACGGGCCCGGGGCCAAGCTGAGTGTCGGTGGCACCCAGCCGGACCAGACTGGCTTCAGTCGTGGGGGCACGGGCTCCCAGTCAAAGGCGACCAGAGGACTGAGTTGGCAAGCAGTCCACCTGCTCCCGTCCATCCAACTGCTCCAGTCATCCCACTGCTGCAGGCACCAACTCCTGCTCGGCAGGTGGGGGAAAGCAGGGTGGCCAGGAACTGTGCTACCTGCTCCCGCAAGGATAAATGGGCGGCTGCCAGCAGATGGACGAGAACACACAAACACACACACACACACACACGAGAAGGAACACACAGAGACACTTCAGGCGAGCGAGCAAGCAAGCCAGGCTAGGAGGAAGGAAGACTGGAGCAAAGGAAGGGTTGTCCTTGACAGAGAGCTGAACCAGGAAGGCCGGTAGTGCTGTCTCCAGTCCCTCCAGCCGTGCGTGGACTCCCGGGGCGAGTTCACCTGTCCAAGTGAGGAGTGCAAGTGCTGGATGCACAAAGGCACATACTTGGAGTGTCCATGTGGAATCATGTAAGCGTTTTGCATATTCTTGTAATCTGGTTTGTGAATACAAATGAGATTTCCCTTACCGTGTGCTGTTCAATTCTGTCCCTTTGTTGCTAAACCTCACCGAGCTGCCTTGTTGCGTGTGTTTGGGTTGGCTGAGAGTGTGTGGGACACTGCTCAGCACCATCGCAGGAACAGAAAATTTTGGGTAAAGCCCGACCCCTATGACAGATGCCTTCCTCAACCACGGGTTGTGCCTTGGTCCACCATGGGCCATGCCTTGCTCTACCATGGGTGATACCTTGCTCGACCACAGCCTGTGCCTTGCTCTACCACAGGCTGTGCCATGCTCTAACATGAGCAATGGCTTGGTCGATCAAGGGCTGTGCATCGCTCTACCATGGGCAATGCCTTGTTCAACCACGGGCTGTGCCTTGCTCTACCATGGGCTTTGCCCTGCTCTACCATGGGCAATGGCTTGGTCAACCATGTGCTGTGCTACACTCTACCATGGGTTATGCCTTGCTCACTCAGGGGCAGTGCCTTGCTCTACCATGGCCAATGGCCTGGTTGACGAATGGCTGTGCATTGCTCTGCCACAGGCGATTATTTGTTCAACCTCAGAGGCAGCCCTTGGTTGGCCATGGGTTGTGCACTCGGTCACCCATGGGCAACACCTTTCTCTACCACAGGCGATGCCTTTGTCAACCACGGCAACAGCCCATGGTCGACCACGGGCAGTGCCTTGCTGTACCACAGGTGAAGCCTTTGTCGACCACGAGCTGTGCCTTGCTCTACTGTAGACCATGGCTTGCCTCGCTTTACCAAGGGCAATGCCTAGCTCTACAACAGGTGATGCCATGCTCAACCATGGGTTGTGCCTTGCACTACCAGAGGCGAGGGCTTGGTCAACCAAGGGATGTGCCTAGTCCTACCACGGGTGATGGCTCGGTCGACCACAGAGATAGCCCTTGGTCCACTACAGGCTATGTGCTTGCTCGCTCATGGGCAGTGCCTTGCTCTACCACAGGTGATGCCTTGCTCGACCACGGGCTGTACCCTGCTCTACCACAGGTAATGTCTTGGTCGACCACGGGCTGTGCCTCACTCTACCACAGGCGAGGGCTTGGTCAACCACAGGATGTACCTTGCCCTACCACGGGCAATCCCTTGCTTGACCACAGAGACAGCCCTCAGTTGACCACGGGCTGTGCCTTGCTCTACCATGGGCGATGCCTTGATCCACCAGGGGTTGTGCCTAGCTCTACCAGCAGCAATGGCTTGGTTGACCACAAAGACAGCCCTCGGTTGACCATGTTCTGTGCCTCGCTCTACCTCAGGCGATGCAATGCTCAACCATGGGCAGTGCCTCACACTACCACGGGCGATGGCTTGGTCGACCACAGTGATAGCCCTCGATTGACCACTGGCTGCACCTTGCTCTAGCACAAGCAATGCCTTGCTCAACCAAGGGCTGTGCCTGGCTCTACCATGGGCGATGCCTTGATCAACCACAGAGACAGTGCTCAGTTGACCACGGGCTGTGCCTAGCTCAACCACCGGATATGCCATGCTCCACCATGGGCTGTGCCTTTCTCTACCATGAGCGATGGCTGGGTCAACCACAGAGACAGCCCTTGGTCGACCACGGGTAGTGCACTCGATCGCTGACGGGCAGTGCCTAACTCTACCACGGGCTATGGCTTGCTCAAACATGGGCTGTGCCTCGCTCTACCACGAGCGATGCCTTGCTTGTCCACAGGCAGTGCCTCACTTTACCACGGGCATTGGCTTGGTCGACCACGTAGACAGTCGTCGGTCAACCATGGGCTGAGCCTCGCTCTACCATGAGCGATGCCTTGCTCGACCATGGGCTGTGCCTTGTTCTACTCCAGGCAATGGCATGATCGACCACGGAGACAGCCCTCAGTTGACCATGGGCTGTGCCTCGCTCTACCACAGGCAATGCCTTGCTCGACCATGGAGACAGTCATCGGTCAACCACGGGCTATGCCTTGCTCTACCATGAGTGATGCCTTGCTCCACCACGGGCTGTGCCTTGTTCTACTTTGGGCAATGGCATGGTCGACCACGGAGACAGCCCTTGGTTGACCACGGGCTGTGCCTCACTCTACCATGGACAATGCCATGCTCGACCACAGGCTAGGCCATCCTGTACTCTAGGCGATGGCATGGCTGACCACGGAGACAGCCCTCGGTCAACCACAGGCAGTGCCTCGCTCTACCATGAGTGATGCCATGCTCAACCACGAGTGATGCCATGCTCAACCACGAGTGATGCCATGCTCAACCACGAGTGATGCCATGCTCAACCATGGGCTATGTCTGGCTCAACTCCAGGTGATGGCTTCGTTGACCACAGAGACAGCCCTTGGTTGACCATGGGCTGTGCCTCACTCTACCATGGACAATGGCTCGGTCGACTACGGAGACAGCCCTCGGTCGACCACTTGCTGCTTCTTGCTCTACCACGGGTGATGCCTTGCTGAACCACTGGCTGTGCCTGCCTCTACCAACAGCAATGGCTTGGTCGACCATGGAGACAGCTCACGATTGTCCATGGGTTTTGCCTCACTCTACCATGGATGATGCCACACTTGACCATGGAGACAGCCGTCGGTTGACTGCAGGCTGCGCCTCACTCTACCACGGGCAATGCCATGCTCGGCCACGGGCTGTGCCTCACTCAACCATGAGCGATGCCTTGCTCGACCATGGAGACAGCCCCCGGTTGACCACAGGCTGCACCTCATTCTACCACAGGCAATGCCTTGCTCGACCACGGGTGGTGCAGTGCTCTACCACAGGTGATGGCTTGGTCAGCCACAAAGACAGCCCTCAATCAACCACAGGCTGTGCCTTGCTCTACCACAAGCAATGCCTTGCTCAACGACGAGCTGTGCCTTGCTTGACCATGGGTGATGGCTTGGTTGACCATGGAGACAGCCCTTGGTCGACCACGGGCTGTGCACTCAGTCGCTGACCAGCAGTGCCTCACTCTACCACAGGCTGTGCCTCGCTCTACCACAGGCGATGCCTTGCTTGTCCACAGAGACTGCCCTTGGTCAACCACAGGCTGCACCTTGCTCTACCACAGGAGATGCCTTGCTCGACCACGGCCGTTCCTTGCTCCACCACGACCTGTGCCTGGCTCTACTAGCAACAATGGCCTGGTCAACCAGGGACACAGACCTCAATCAACCATGTGCTGTGCGTTGCTCTACCACGGGTGATGCCTCGGTCAGCCATGGAGATAGCCATCGGTTGACCATGAGCTGTGCCTAGCACAACCACAGGCAATGCCTTGCTCGACCATGGGCTGTGCCCTGCTCTACCATGAGCGATGGCTTGGTTGACCATGGAGACAGCCCTCAATCGACCATGGGCTGTGCGCTTGGTTGCTAATGGGTGGTGCTTACCTCTACCATGGGTGATGCCTTGGTTGACCACAGAGATTGCCATGGTTGACCACAAACAGTGCCTAGCACAACCACGGGTGATGCCTTGCTTGACCACAGGCTGTGCCGTGCTCTACCATGAGCAATGGCTTGGTCAAACACGGAGACACCCCTCAGTCAACCACAGGCAGTGCGCTCGGTCGCTAACCGGCTGTGCTTAGCTCTACCATGGGCAATGCCTTGCTCGAGCATGGGTTGTGCCTCGCCCTACCACTGGTGTTGCAATGGCTTGTTTGACCACGGGCGATGCATTGCTCGACCATGGCTGTGCCTTGCTTTAACATGGGCAATGGCTTGGTTGACTGTGGGCTATGCCTTGCTATACCACAGGTGATGCATTCTCAACCATGGGCTGTGCCTTGCTCTACCATGGGTGATGTCTTGGGCGAGCACAGAGATAGCCCTCAGTCGGCCATGGGCTGTGTGATCGGTTGCTCATGGGCAGTGCCTTGCTTGACCCCATGCGATGCCTCACTCGACAATATGCTGTGCCTTGCTCTAGAAAGGGCAATGGCTTGGTCAACCTTGAAGACATCCCTCAGTTGATCACGGGCAATGCCTTGCTCTGCCACGGGTGATGGTTTGGTTGATCACGGAGATAGCCCTTGGTCGACCACGGGCTGTGCCTTCCTCTTCCATGGGTGATGGTTCAGTCAAGCATGGGCCGTATGCTCGGTCTCTCATGGGCTGTGCCTGGCTCTACCTCGGGCGATGCCATGCCTAACCATGGGTGATGCCTTGCTCAACCACGGGCGATGCCTTGCTCAACCACGGGCTATGCCTTGCTCTACCAAGACCAATGGCTTGGTCCACCACGGAGATAGCCCTCGGTTCAACCATGGGCAATGCCTTGCTCTGCCACAGGCGTTGGCTAGGTCAACCACAGACACAACCCTCGGTCGTCCATGGGCTGTGGCTTGCTCTACCGTGGGCGATGGCTTGGTCGACCATGGAGACAACCCTCGGTCGACCACGGGCTTTGTGCTCGGTCACTCAAAAGCAGTGCCTTGCTCTACCATGGCCAACCACAGCAACAACCCTTGGTAGATCACAGTCGATGCCTTGATCAATCTGGGCAGTGCACATGATTGCTGACAGGCAGTCCCTTGCTCTACCATGGGCGATGCCTGGGTCAACCACAGGCTGTGCCTTGCTCTGCCATAGGCTGTACCTCGCTCTACCATGGGCGATGGCTTGGTCGACCATGGAGGTAGCCCTAGGTTTACCTTGGGCAAGCTTCAGTAGCTCACAGGATGTGCCTGGCTCTACCTCAGGCAATCCTTGCTTGACCATGGGCTGTGGCTTGCTCTACCACGTGCGGTGCCTTGCTTGTCCGTGTACTATGCCAGGCTCTACCAAGGGTAAAGCATGTTCGACCACGGGCTGTGCATCACTCTACAACAGGTGATGGCTTGGTCGACCATGGAGACAGCCCTCGGTCAATAATGGGCTGTGCTCTCTTGGTAGCTCATGGGTAGTGCCTAGCTTAACCTCGTGCAATACCTTCCTCAACCCTGAGCTGTGGCTTACTCTACAACAGGCCATGCCTTGCCCTACCAAGGGCAATGGCATGTTCAACCATGGGTTGTGCCTCACTCTACCACGAGCGATGCTTTGCTCGACCACATGCTGTGCCTTGCTCTAGCACAGGCGATGCCTTGCTTGTTCACGGCCAGTCCCTTGCTCTACCCCAGGCCATGGCTTGGTTGACCACCAGCTATGCCTCGCTGTACCTTGGTTGACAACAGGCTGTACACTCAGTATCTCAAGCACAATGCCTGACAGTACCTTGGGCGATGCCTTGCCCAACCACAGGCTGTGCCTTGCTCTTCCAAGGACAATGGCATGTTTGACCATGGGCTATGCCTTGCCCAACCACGGGCGATGCCTTGCTTGAGCATGGGCTGTGCCTGTTGGTGTTTGTGTTTAGGTGTATAGGAATGGTAGGAGTATAGAGGAAGGTGGGAATATAGCTAATTGGAAGAGGAGGTGAATAAGGAAGTGTGGAAGTTATATGAGTATTGGATGAAGAGAAATGGCTAATTGATTCTTCTTCCTTCTTTTTCTACTTCTACATTACATGGAAGAGTACATCATATATTTATATTAGTTCCTAAGGAGTATTCTAGAAAGTGAATATTCTAGTAGAACATTCTAGAATTGTGCACCATGTTCTAGAAGTGTGTAAAACATTCTAGAATTGTGTATCATATTCTAGAAGTGGGTAGAACATTCTAGAATTGTGCACCACATTCTAATACTCCTCCTTGGTGTGCAATTTGTCAACTCCAAGCTTCTCTCATAGTGCTTCGAACTTTGCTTTTGGTAGTAGTGCCTTTGTGAAAATGTCAGCCAACTGTTCTTCTGTTTTGCAATGTTTGAGCTCTATCTCTTTGTTGGCTTCAACCTCTCTAATGAAGTGATACTTGATATTTATATGTTTCATCCTTGCATGAAATACCAGATTCTTCGCCATAGCTATAGCTGACTTACTATCACAATAAATTGTTGTGGCTTCAACTTGTGGCTCTCCCATGTCTTCAAATATTCGCTTAAGCCATAGGGCTTGACTTGTTGCCATTGCAGCTGCAACATATTCTGCCACAGCTGATGATTGTGCCACAGTTTCTTGCTTATTTGTAGCCCAAGAGAAGATTCCTGAGCCAAGTGTGAATGCATAGCCTGATGTGCTCTTCATGTCATCCAGTGATCCTGCCCAATCACTGTCGGTATAACCGACTAATTTGGCGTCAGGTGTGGATTTGTACCATATGCTGTAGTTCCTTGTGCCCTGCAAATATCTGAGGACTCCTTTAGCTGCTCCATAGTGAACTTGGCTCAGACTTTGCATGAACCTTGACAGCAAGCTAGTTGTTACATGATGTCAGGTCGAGTAGTTGTCAAGTAGAGCAAACTTCCAATGAGACTTCTGTAGAGTGAGTCGTTTGCCTTTGGTGCACCATCTTTTAGCCTGAGTGCTTTATTGCTGTCAAGCGGGGTTGCCACTGTTTTGCAGCCATTCATCTTGAACCTGCAAATGAGACTTTCCGTATACTTCTTATGGGCAATGAATATACCATCCTCTTGTTGGTTTATCTCCACTCCCAAGAAGTAGTGCATCAACCCCAAGTCAGTCATCTCAAAAGTCTTCATCATATCTTTCTTGAAGTCCTCGATCATCTCCTCATTGTTTCCTATATATATAAGATCATCAACATACAGAGAGACAATGAGTGTGTTGTTCATACCTTGGGTCTTGATGTAGAGTGTTGGCTCACTTTTGCTCCTCATGAATCCTTGCTCGGCAAAGTAATTGTCAATTCTACTATACCAAGCTTGTGGAGCTTGTTTTAGCTCGTACAAGGCTTTCTTTAGCTTAAGCACCTTGTCTTCTTGTCCTTCTTCGACAAATCCTTCAGGTTGCTCCACATAGATCTCTTCTTCAAGATAGCCATTCTCCAAATTTCTTGCTTGGAAGCTTCTTCAAAGCTTTCTGGCTCCATTATTGTGATATTGCATTGCTCGTATATCTTGGACAAGGGTCTTGTTCTCCTTGGTGGTGAATCTGGAGAGGGCTCTCGTGCTTCTATTGCTTCATTTCTGGTTGCTTGAACTGGTGTATTTGGTTGAACTTCCTCTTCTTCAACTGGTTGTTGTAGTAGTGATGGCATGTTGCTGCCTCTTCTTTCAACTTCTCCTGTCTTCCAATTGTACATGGCATTTTCATCAAATTTGACGTCTCGGCTGATCACTAGCTTGTTTGTTCTTAAGCTATAGACTCGATAGCCTTTTGATTGAGTGCTTGCTCCTTTTCACGTCCGGAATGTGAATGTAGCAGATGCAACTGAAGACTCTAAGATGTTTCGCTGATGGCTTCCGTCCACTCCAGGCTTCGATTGGCGTCTTATCTTGAACTGCTTTCGTTGGACACCTGTTTAACAAGTAGACTGCTGTATTCACTGCCTCAGCCCAGAATGTCTTCGGAAGATCCTTCTCCATTAGCATGGCTCTGGCTGTCTCCATTACAGTTCTATTCTTTCGCTCAGAGACACCGTTTTGTTCAGGAGCGTATCCCACAGTGAGTTGACGCTCCATGCCTTCATTCTCATAGAACTTGTTGAATTCTTTGGATGTGTACTCCGTGCCTTGGTCACTCCTTATTTGCTTTTCAATGTGAGCCTTAAATTTCTTGAAAAATTCAAATACTTGTGATCTTTCACGTAGAAAATAAACCCACGTCATTCTGGTAAAGTCATCAATGAAGAGATGAAGTACCTATTTTGTTCATGTGACGGAGTGCGCATTGGACCACAAACATTTGTGTGCACCAGCTCTAATGGCTCCTTGGCTCTCCAAGCTTTTCCAAAAGGGAATGGTTGTCAGTGTTGCTTTCCAAGCATGCATGCTTCGCAGACACCATTGATCTCCTTTATTGCTGGTAGGTTGGTCATCATCTCTTTTTGATGCAAAAACTTCAATCCGTGAATGTTGAAGTGCCCAAGCCTTCGATGCCATAGCCATGACTCATCCACTTGTGTTGTCATTGCTGCATCACTTGCATATCTCCATTGAATCGGGAAGCACCTATTCTTCTCCATTTTTACCCTTGCAATTTGGAGAGAACTATCTTGCTTGTCGTATATCGTGCAAGAGTCTCCCTCAAAATGCAAAGAGTACCATTTCTCCACCAGTTGGCCAACACTAAGTAAATTCATATTAATGCTAGGGACCAAGAGTACTTCATGAATGTACCTCTTGCCCTTCTTTGTATCAATGGCGATGGTGCCTTTGCCTACTACTTCCATATAATCGCCATTTCCTATCTTGACTGTTATGGTCAATTTAGTTGAGGGGTCAATCTGTAAATAAAGATAAAAGAAAAGGAGGTGTTTTTGTAACAAGTGAAGAACTTGAGGGAGTAGATTGTAAACCGGTGGTTCTTGGCAGTTGAAGCCGTTGTGGGATTATAACCTTGTAACAGAACCCGTTGAGGGGAGGGTAGGAAATGAATGAACAGTTTGTCTCTTCTCTCTCTTGTGGGTTTCCCCCCTCTCTCGACTCCTCCTTCTCTCCCCCTTCTTGATTCTTCTTCTTCTCCCTTTAGTGCCACCTCCTTCCTTGATCCCTCCTTCTCTTCCCCTTTGTGATTCTTCTTCTTCTTCTCCCCCCGAACCAGCCTCGGTTCTCTGCCAGTAGCTGAGTTGCTGAATTGGCCCATAACATTATGTTAGGTACCAAAGCAGCCTGGAGAACCCGCCCCCAAAAGCTAGCTGTTGAGGTAGGAGAGCCAAGCCACTTAAGTACCCCATTGGGCAGCCCATACTGCCCGGTGTGGGACGGTGAGTCCCTAACATAGCACCGCCCCCAAGAGCCGACGTCCCAGCGGCTCTCACTCTACGACGCTTCGCTCGGCGATGCTTCGCTCGGTCCGCTGGCCAGCCCCTCCGCCGGCCAGCCCCTCCGCCGGCCAGCCCCTCCGTAGGTAGCCCTCTCCGATGGGTCGGTCTGGCTCTGATACCAATGTTAGGTACCAAAGCAGCCTGGAGAACCCGCCCCCAAAAGCTAGCTTCTAAGGGGGGGAGAGCCAAACTACTCTGGCAATGGGCCCCTAACACAGCCCGCCCCCATCCCGACGTCCCGGCGGCTCCACTCTACAACGCTTTGCTTGGTCCGCCAGCCAGCCCCTCCGTAGGTAGCCCTCTCCGGTGGGTCGATCTGGCTCTGATACCAATGTTAGGTACCAAAGCAGCCTGGAGAACCCGCCCCCAAAAGCTAGCTGTTGAGGTAGGAGAGCCGAGCCACTTAAGTACCCCATCGGGCGGCCCATACTGCCCGGTGTGGGACGGTGAGTCCCTAACATTGACTTTCGTCTTGAATTTTTCAAGATGACAGAATATGCTGTCATCTTTTGTCATGTGGTTACTACAACCACTATCAAGATACCATGTATCTTTTTTTTCTAGTGTTGCGGCTTGGCAAGTGTAAAAAAGGTTATCATCATTTTCTTCAAAAAAATTGGCTTGATGATTTTTCTTTAATCAACAAGCCTTTTCAAGATAACTGAACCTTTTACAGTTTTGGCATTGTGGTTTTCCTTTAAACCAACAATCACTTTCCAAGTGACTCTTCCTCCTACATATGCCACAAGGCGGAAATTTCCCCTTTTTGACGTCCTTATTTTTTATATTTTCACTTGGTTTTCTTCCACCTTCTTTAGGTTTTTGAGACAGCTTGTTAAACTTAGATTGAAAGGCATTCTCAGTAGAACCTTCATTACGCCTTTCTCATCTATGTTCATGGGCCTCTAGAGATCCTATTAGTTATGTAGCTGTTAGCTTTTCTATATCATTCGATTCTTCAATAGCAGTAACAATAGGATCATATTTTTTAGTGCAAGTGATTAATATTTTTCCAACTTTATGAAATCTCATCCCCATAGGCCCTTAATTGATTCACGATTGAATCCACTCTTGTATAATAATCTCTAGCTGTCTCAAAATCTTTCATCTTTAAATTTTCAAAGTTCCTCCTCAAGGTTTGAAGTTTGGAGACTCGTACCTTGTCATTTCCTCAAAACTCCTCCTGTAACTTATCCCATGCTTCCTTTGCTGTCTTGGCTCCCATGATTCTTGGAAAGAGTTCTTCAGTCAAGCTTAACTGAAGAGCAAGTAGAGCTTGAGAATCCTTTTGTTGATTCTCCTTGAGTACCTTCCTTTGCTTAGAAGATAAATTGGATGTATCTTGAGGGACAGTGTATCCCAAACTCACAACATCCCATAAATCTTGAGCGCAAAAGTAGGTCTTCATTTTGATGAACCAGCAGTCGAAGTTTTCTCCTTGAAAGACTGGTACTGGAATGGATGAACAGAGTAAGTGCTCGGCCATAATAAGCCTACGCCCACTTGTATCGAAACGAGGCTCTAATACCATGGTTGGTGTTTGTGTTTAGGTGTATAGGAATGGTAGGAGTATAGAGGAAGGTGGGAATATAACTAATTGGAAGAGGAGGTGAATAAGGAAGTGTGGAAGTTATATGAGTATTGGAGGAAGAGAAATGGCTAATTGATTCTTCTTCTTCTTCTTCTTTTTCTACTTCTACATTACCTGGAAGAGTACATCATATATTTATACTAGTTCCTAAGGAGTATTCTAGAAAGTGAATATTCTAGTAGAACATTCTAGAATTGTGCACCATGTTCTAGAAGTGTGTAAAACATTCTAGAATTGTGTATCATATTCTAGAAGTGTGTAGAACATTCTAGAATCGTGCACCGCATTCTAATAGTGCCATGCTATGCCAAGAGTGGTGGCTTGGTCAACCACAGAGACAGCCCTCGGTCGACCACAGGCAATGCCTTGGTCTGCCACAGGCAATGGCTTGGTCGACCATGGAGGCAGGACTTAGATGACCACGGGCTGTGCCTTCCTCTACCAAGGGCATTGGCTTGGTCAACCACGGAGACAGCCCTCAATCGACCATGGGCTGTACTTTTCTCTACCATGGGCAATGGCTTGGTCCACCATGGAGACAGCCCTCTGTTGATCACAGGCTGTGAGCTCGGTCACTTACTGGCAGTGCCTTGCTCCACCATGGTCGATGCCTTGGTCGACCATGGCAACGGCCCTTTGTCGATCATGGTCGATGCCTTGATCAACCACAGGCTGTGCACTCAGTCGCTCACGGGTATGCCATACTCTACCACGGGTGATGCCTTGATCAGCCACGCTGACAGTGCTTGGTCTACCATGGGCAGTGCCTTGCTTTACCATGGGCAATGCCCCACTCGACCATGCACTATGGCTGGCTCTACCACGGTTGTTGCGTTGCATGACAATGGGCTGTGCCTCACTGTACCACGGGCAATGGCTTGGTTGACCACGGGCTGTGCCTCGCTCTACCACTGGTAGTGCCTTGCTTGACCATTGGCTGTGCCATGCTCTGCCACGGGCGATGCCTTTTTTGACCACGGGTGGTGCCTTGCTCATCCACAGTTGATGCCTTGTGTCACAGGGGTCGGACTTCACCCAAAAATTTCCATTCTTGCGATGGTGCTGAACAGTGTCCCGCACACTCTCAGCCAATCCAAACACACGTAGCAACGCAGCTTGGTGAGGTTTAGCAACAAAGGGACAGAATCGATCAATGCAAGGTAAGGGAAATCTCACTTGTATTCACAACCCGGATTACAAGAACACACAAAACCCTTACACGACCTTACACGGGCACGCCAAGTATGTGCCTTATGTGTCCAGCACTTGCACTCCTCACTTGGACAGGTGAACTTCACCCCGGGAGTCCACGCACGGCTTGGAGAGAACTGGAGACAGCACCACTGGCCTTCCTGGTTCGGCTTTCTGTCCAGGAGTCTTCTCTTCACTCTTCCAGTCGTCCCTCTCCTTTGCCTATCGTTTGTGTGTCTGTGTGTCAGTGTGCCCTCCTTCTGCCGACCAGCAGTCCCATTTATCCTTGCAGGGGCAGGTTGCACAGTCCCTGGCAGCCATGCTTCTCCTACCTACCCGAGCAGCAGTTGGTGACTGCACCAGTTGGATTGACTGCAGCAGTTGGATGGACTGGAGCAGTTGGATTGACTGCTTGCCAGCTCAGTCCTTTGACTGGGAGCCCATGCCCCCACAACTGGAGCCAGTTGGGCCGGTCTGAGTGCTACCCGCACTCGGCTCGGTCCTGGGCGTTCGCCCGCACCTTGGATCAGCCACTGGTATCAGAGGTGCCGCTCGACCATGAGCGACCTTCCCTAACAGGGCTTGCGGGAGCTTAGGGTGTTCCTAGAGCATCTGGATCGCCCCTCCTTGAGCGAGTGTTGCGGGAGCACCCGCGCGCATGTGGCCTTCCAGCTCACCTTGGAACAAGTCTTGCGAGAGCTTAGGGCATCCCCGTCGCCCACCCTTGCGTGCATCTTGTGGGAGCAGCCGCACGCACGTAGTCTGCCAGCCCACCTAGGAGTGAGTCTGGCAGGAGAACCCTTTGCCCACACCGCCTGCCCACTCGCCATTCCATACCATCTGATCCTTTGGCAGTCTTCCCCCGATCCTGGTCCTGGTTGCCATGCGATCGAGGGCCCGCATAGCAGCCATATCCATGTCCGAGCATTAAGGGCTAACACCTTGCTTGACCACAGGCTGTGCCTACCTGTAACATTGGCAATGGCATGTTCAACCATGGGATGTGCATCACCCTACCACGGGTGATACCTTGCTCGACGAAGGGCCTTGCTCTACCATGGGTGATGGCTTGATCGACCACAGAGACAGCCCTCATTTGACCACGGGCTATGTGCTGGGTCACTCACAGGCAGTGCCTCACTCAACCATGAGCAATGCCTTGCTCCACCACAGGCAGTGCCTTGCTCTTCCACGGGCCATGGCTTGGTCTACCACGGGCTACGCCTCGCTCTACCACAGTTCATGGCTTGGTTGACCATGGGCTGTGCGCTTGGTCACTCGACAATGGGTTGTGCCTGGCTCTACCACAGGAGATGCCATGCTCAACCACAAGCTGTGCCTTGCTCTACCACGGGCCATGAACCACAGGCTGTGCCTTGCCCTACCACAGGCAATGCCTTGCTTTGCCATCAGTGATGGCCTGGTCAACCCTGGAGACAGCTCTCGGTCAACCATGGGCTGTGCGCTCAATCGCTCACGGCCAGTACCTGGCTCTACCTTGGGCGATGCCCTGCTTGACCACAGGCTGTGCCTTGCTCTACCATGGGCGATGGCTTGCTGGACCATGGGCTGTGCCTAGCTTTACCATGGGCGATGGCTTGTTTGACCATGGGCTATGCCTCACTCTACCACGGGCTATGCGTTGCTTGACCATGGACTGTGCCTTGCTCTCCCACTGGCGATGGCTTGGTTGACCATGGAGACAGCCCTCAGTTGACCATGGGCAGTGCACTCAGTTGCTCACGGCCAGTGCCAGGCTCTACCAAGGGCTGTGCCTTGCTCTACCATGGGCAATGGCTTGGTTGACCAAAGGCTGTGCCTTGCTCTGCCACGGCAGTGGCGTGCTCAACTACAGCCTGCACCTTGCTCTGCCATAGGTGTTGCCTTGTGTTAGACCCTTGAGCTGTAGCCCCGGAGAATGCGCACCACAGGCCGCACCTCAGGGTAGTGGTGGTGCATAAGCCTGCACGCAACCAGGTGCATGGTGTTGAGAGAATTGCAAGTCCATGAAGCGGACAAGTTGGGAGATGGTCACACAAGTGTGCACAGAGGCACTTGTGAAGAGGATGGTCAATCAAAGGCTCGGCAGTGTGCCGAAGGACCAGATTGTGGTAAGGGAGTGCCACAAGGCACAAGTCGGTGAATGCGCGGGTGGGCAGTAAGGATGCCCACGAGCAAGGCATGGTGCCAGGCTCTAGGAGGTTCAGGGAACCTGATACAACCGCGCAAGGGCACTCCAGGAGTGCACATACCTCAACAGGCCCGGCAGACGCTAAGGGAGGCTCAGCACTTAGTGGCGAGGGAGTTGACGACTTGTGGGGATCGGCTAAGTCCTTGACCAGGCGAGCACCGCTGGATGCAGCAATCAGACAACCGTGATCCTAGGTGGGGATCAGGGATGTGGACCCTAGGGGGGGTGAACCTGGACGACGAGGCTAAGCTGGCGCCAAGTCAATCCAGGGAAATCCGGGAAGATCCTCCCGAGATATGGCAAGGCAATCCATTATGGAAACAATCTTGGAGATTGCAGATTGACAGCCGGGATTGAACGGATCGAGATCTGATGGAGAGAATCAAGGGATTCAAATCTGTCGGTTGCCATATCAGATTTGCTCGGCTCCCCTATATAAAGGGGGTCGGCCTCATTCGGGAAGGGACCAGAAGAGGCGAGAGACACCAGACTCCAAGCAGAGGCGAGGAGAGAACCAGGAGCGACCAGATCAGTCGAGGAACATGACAGGCCCGAGATTCCAAGGGAGTGGAAGTCGAGTTGGGCAGCAACCCGGTGTTCTGGAAGGAAGACACGAGATGAGAAGGGAGTGCAAGCAGTAGGAGACTGTGAGGCATAGGCTCGTGAGGTTGCGTGTAAGTGTTCTAATTTGGGATTGGGTTTTTCGTGTACTTGTAATAGATGTGAATATGAGTTGCATTTTCCCAATTGTGTTCTTGTGTCACTCGGTGTTGCTTCTTCGGTTCCCTGATCGTTTGGCCTCGACGGTACACGCGGTGTGTGTGTGGCTGGTCGACAAACGGTGTGTCAATGCCTAGCGGGGTGTGGAAAAATTTGTGACCCGCATCGCCCCCGTGACACCTTGCTTGACCTCGGGCTGTGCCACAGGAAATGCCTCACTCAACCATAGGCTGTGCCTTCCTTTACCACTGGTGATGCCTTGCATGACCACAGGCCATGCCTCACTCCACCACAGGCTGTGCCTTGCTGGACCACGGGCAATGGCTTGTTCAACCATGGCTGTGCCCCACCCTGCCATGGTGATGCCTCACTCGACCATGGGCTATGCCTTGCTCTGCCACCAGCAATGGCTTGGTCAACCACGGGTTATGTGCTTAGCTGCTCATAGCCAGTGCCGGGCTCTACCTAGGGTGATGCCTTGCTCAACAAAGGGCTGTGCCTGACTATACCATGGGCAATGTCTTGCTCGACCACATGCTGTGCCTCAGTCTACCCTGGGGGATGGCTTGGTCGACCACAGAGACACCCCTCGGTCAACCACAAGCTGTGCCTGGCCATACCACTGGCGACGGCTTGCTCAACCACGGGCTCTGCCTCGCTCTACCATGGGGGATGGCTTGGTTGACCACGGAGACAGCCCACAGTTGACCAAGAGGTGTGCACTCAGTCCCTCACGGGCTATGCGATGCTTTACCACATGCATTGCCTTGCTTGATCACGGGCTGTGCCTTGCTCTACCATGGGCAATGGCTTGGTAGAACAAAGGCTGTGCCTTGGACTATCATGGGCATTGGCTTGCTTGACTACTGCCTGGGCCTTGATCTGCCATAGGCATTGCCTTGATTGACCATAGGCTGTGCCTTGCTTTACCTCAGGCGATGGCTTGGTTGACCACAGGCTGTGCCTTGCTCTACCATGGGTGATAGCTTCTCGATGATGGGCTGTGCGATGCTCTACGACAGGTGATGGCTTGGTCGACAGTGGAGACAGCCCTTGGACGCTCACAAGCAGTGCCTTGCTCTACCACGGGTGATGCCCTGCTCAACCACAGGCTATGCCTGGCTCTACCACAGGAGATGCCTTGCCCTACAATGGGCAATGGGTTTTTCCACCACGGCTATGCCTTGCCCTACCACAGGCGATGCCATGCACGACCACGGGCATTGGCTTGTTTGAACATGGGGATAGCCCTTGGTTGACCACAAGCGGTACGCACAGTCTCAAATGGGCAGGGCCTGGCTCTACCACAGGTGATGCCTTGCTCGACCACAGGCTGTGCCTTGCAATACTAAGGGCCATGGTATGTTTGACCACTGGCTATGGCTTGCTCTCCGACAGGCGATGCCATGCTCAACCACGGACTGCACTCTGCACTTTTCCCAACCACAGGCAATGCCTTGGTCGACCATGGAGACAGCCCTCAGTTGACCACGGGCAACACCTTGCTCAACCATGGGTTGTGCCTTGCCCAACCATGGGCAATGCCTGGCTCAACCACAGGCTGTACCTTGCTCTACCATGGGCGATGGCTTGGTCAACCATGGAGACAGCTCTCAGTTGAGTATGGGCTGTGTATTGCCCTCCAGCAGGCGATGGCTTCGTCGACCATGGAGCCTGCCTTCGGTCAACCACAGGCTGTGCGCTTGGTCATTCATGGGCAGTTCCTTGCTCTACCATGGTCAATGCCTTGGTCGACCACGGCAACAGCCCTTGGTCAATCATGGTCAATGCATTCATCGACCATGGGCTGTGCACACAATCGCTCATGGGCAGTGCCCTGCTCTGCCACGGGTGATCCCTTGCTCGACAACGGCTACAGGTCTTGTTTGGTCATTGGGCGATGCCTTGATTGACCACAGGGACAGCGCTTGGTTGACTACAGGCAGTGTGATGCTCTAACATGGGCGATGCCCTGCTCGACCACGGGTTGTGCCTGGCTCTACCATGGGTGTTGCCATGCTCGACAATGGGTTGTCCTATGCTGTACCACAGCAATGGCTTGCTTGACCACGGGCTGTGCCTCGCACTACCAAGGGCGATGCCTTGCTCAAACACAGGTTGTGCCTTGCTCTACCACGGGCAATGGCTTGGTCGACCATGAGCTATGCCTTGCTCTAACATGGGCCTTGCCTTACTCGACCATGGGATGTGCCAGGCGGCTCTACCATGGGCAATGTCTTGTTTGACAACAAGCAGTGCATCACTCTACCTTGGGCGATGGCTTGGTCGACCACCAGCTATGCCTGGCTGTACCATCAGCAATGCCTTGCTTGACCACAGGCTGTGCCTAGCTCTACCACGGGGAGATGCCATGCTCCACCATGGGCAATGGCTTGTTTGACAATGGCCTGTGCCTTGCCCAACCATGGGCGATGCCTTGCTCAACCACGGGCTGTGCCTTGCCCTACCACGGGCGATGGCTTGGTCGACCATGGTGACAGCCCTTGGTTGACCATGGGCTGTGTGCTCAGTCGCTATTGGGTGATGCATTGCTCTACCATGAGCAATGCCTTGCTCCACCACCGGCTGTGCTTTGCTGTACCCCGCGCAGTGGCTCGGTCGACCATGGTGACAGGCCTCTGTCAACCACGAGCTGCACCTTGCTCTACCACAGGCCGTGCCTTGCTCGACCATGGGCAGTGCCTCACTTAACCCCAGGCGATGCCTTGTTCGACCATGGGCTGTGCCTCACTCTACCCCGAGCGATGCCTTGCTTGACCATGGGCTATGCCTAACTCTAGCATGGGCAATTGCTTGGTCGACCATGGAGACAGCCCTCAGTCAACTATGGGCTATGTGCTCAGTCGCTCACATGCAGTGCCTTGCTCTACCACAAGCAACACCTTACACCACCACCAACTGTGCCTTGTGCAACCACAGGCTATGGTTTGGTCGACCACGGGCCATACCTTGCTTGACCACAGGCGATGGCTGGGTTGACCACAAAGACAGCCCTCGCTTGACCACGGACTGTGCACTCAGTCACACAAGGGCAGTTCCTGGCTCCACCACAACCGATGCCTTGCTTGACCACGGCGATAGCCCTTCGTCGATTAAGGGTAGACACATTGATTGACCATGGCAATAGCTCCTGGCTGACCACAGGCAGTGCCTTGGTTGACCACCCAGACAGCCCTTGGTCAACCGCGGGCTGTGCGCTCACTCACTCATGGGCATTGCCTTTCTCTACCACAGTCGCTGCCTTGCTCGACCACGGCAATAGCCCTTGGTCGATCATGGAGCAATGCCTTTGTTATGAATTGTATATTAGCTAACTATTGTAGATTAGCTAAATTAGCTAAGTTTCCTATTTTAGTTTCTTTCCCAGGATAGGATTCTCTTTGTATATAAGCAATGTATTTGTACATAATCAATTGGAGAAAATATTCTTCTTCCTTGCATCTATTAACATGGTATCAGAGCTGGATTGAAGAATTTCACCCACCACCCTGCCGGACTGCTGTACTTTGGGGTTTGCTTGCTCTCTGCCGTCGCTACTCTCGACTGTCGCTGCTCTCTGCTGTGATTGTTGTTGTCGCTGCCCTCTGCTGCGATTTTGCTGTTGCTGCAATTTTTTTGCTATCGTTGCGAGTTTTTTGCTGTCACTACTCTTTGCTGCAATTTCTGCTGTCGCTGCTCTCTGCTGCGATTTCTGCTGTCGCTGCTCTCTGTTGCGATTTCTGCTGCCACTGCTCTTTCGTGCTGACCAGACGAGGCATCAGTCTGTCAATCTGCACTGCTCTCTCCATACGTTTTGAGGCTGGACATTAGGGTTCCTTTTCCTCAACCTTTTGTCCAATTTTACTGGTTTTTGTCCGGTTTGCTGTTGCCCGGATTTGCTCAGACAAGGTTTTCTTTGTTGCTGCCCGGTTCATTAAACCTATCCGGTTTGTTTCACTTAGATTGGGTCACCTCTACTGCTGTGATTCTGTCCTATTTTAGTGGCGTGGGTTTTGATTGTGGATTGTGCCCAATTCTTCTTCATTATCTTGGTATCATGGTTGATGAACAAAAGCATACTATGGTGACTGATGTAATTCCAATGCTATCTAAAATCACAAAACACAAGCTTAGCGGACCTAATTATTTGGATTGGTCTAAGATAGTCAGGATTTATCTCTGCAGCTTATCAAAAAATGATCATCTTACCTCTGATCCACCAACAGATGATACCCGTAAAGGAGTGGCTGAGGGATGATGCTCGCTTATTCCTGCAAATTAGGAATTCCATTGATACTGAGGTAATCAGTATGATTAATCACTATGAGTATGTCAAGGAATTGATGGAGTATTTAGAGTTCTTATTTTCTGGAAAGGGAAATCTCTCAATGATTTATGAGGTCTGTAGAAATTCCTATCGCACTGAACAACAAGATCAGTCACTTCAAGCATATTTTATGAATTTTAAAAGGACATATGAAGAACTAAATAATTTGTTGTCCTTTAGTCCTGATATCACAGTTCAGCAAACTCAACGAGAGAAGATGGCGGTAATGAGTTTTCTCGCAGGCCTTAACTCCCAATTTGATGTTGCTAGATCTCAAATACTCTCTAGTGTTGAGATTTCCTCTTTGCATGAGGCCTTCACTAGAGTGCTTCGCACAGATACCAGGCACCCCATTATAGTTCAGGCTCCCAATGCACTTGTCACCCGTAATGCATCTCGTAGTGCACTTGAAATGGGCCAACCTTTCCAAAGAGACCATAACAGGGGTAGTAATCGGCTTGGATACAGGGGGAGTTATATGCTACTATTGCCATGAGTCTAGCCATACAAAGCGCTATTGTCAGAAGTTGCAGAACGAGAATATGAAGTCTCAGTTAGCTTTGGTGACTTCTGCTAATTCTGACATTGGTGTAACGTCAGTTTCACCAAATTCTAATAGGACGGTCACAATCTCAGTCGAGGATTTTGCCAAGTTCACCCAGTACCAAGAATCTTTAAAGAATTCATCGCAATCTATCACTGCCCTTGCTAAGTCAGGTAATTCAAATGCATGTCTCCTTTCGTCCTCCAACAAATGGGTAGTTGATTCAGGTGCCACAGACCATATGACAGGTAATCCCACCTTCTTTTCCATTTATCAATCTCATACATCTCCCACCACTGTAACCTTAGCTGATGGATCTACCTCGGCTGTTCTTGGTTCTGGCACTGTCAATCCAACCCCGTCAATTACCTTATCCTCTGTATTAAGTCTACCTAAATTTGCCTTTAATCTTGTATTCGTGAGTAAACTCACTCGCACTTTGAACTGTTCTGTCTCATTCTTCCCTGGTTACTGTCTTTTTCAGGATCTTGTGACGAAGAAGATTATTGGTGAAGGACATGAATCAGGTGGTCTCTACATTCTAGATACCCAAGCCCCAAGATCTACTGCGTGTTCCAGTACATTAAGCCCTTTCGAAGCACATTGTCGGTTGGGTCATCCTTCCCTACCTTTGTTGAAGAAATTATGTCCTGAATTTCACTCCGTGTCTTCTCTTGAGTGTGAGTCCTGTAAATTTGCTCAACACCACTGTCTCCCTTCTAGTCCCCGCATTAATAAGCGAGCTAGTTGTCCATTTGAATTAGTTCATTCAAATGTTTGGGGTCCAAGTCCTGTCATCTCTAAAACTGGGCTTTGATACTTTGTCACCTTTGTTGACGATTTTTCTCGTACGACTTGGATCTATTTTATAAGAACCATTCTGAATTATTTTCTCACTTTATTGCCTTATGTGCTGAAATTAAGACACAATTTGATTTGTCGTGCATACCTTACATAGTGATAATGCCAAAGAATACTTCTCCGATGTTTTCCAACATTATATGGTTCAAAATGGTATTATCCATCAATCATCTTGTGTTGACACACCATCTCAGAATGGTGTGGCTGAAAGGAAAAATAGACACCTTCTCGAGACAGCTAGGGCACTCTTATTTCAGATGCGAGTTCCTAAACCATTTTGGGCCGATGCTGTTTCTACAGCTTGTTTTCTTATTAATCGTATGTTTTCATCTGTTCATGGTCACACTCCATATGGTCTTCTTTTCCCTACTAAGCCATTGTTTCCTATTGATCCTCAGATATTTGGCAGTACTTGTTTTGTTAGAGATGTTCGTCCCTTTGTGACTAAATTAGATCCAAAGTCATTAAAGTGTGTTTTTCTGGGGTACTCTCGCTTGCAAAAAGGGTATCGATGTTTTTGTCCTAACCTTAATAGATACCTTGTGTCAACTGATGTCACCTTTCTTGAGCATGCTCCTTTTTTCCCTACTTCTCAGTCCTTTGATAAGGGGGAGAATGATGATTTATTACAGTATCATGTCATCTACAAGACCATTGAATCACCATCATCATCAGTTCCCCCACCTCCACTACCTCCTATTATCCACACCTATTCTCGCCGTAAAGATTCACCTGCTTCATGTTCAGCACCGGTTTCTTCTTCGGCATCGGATCCCAGACCCAGTGATCTTGATCTACCTATTGCACTTCGTAAAGGTAAGTGGCAATGTGCCTACCCTATTTCTTCTTTCGTCACTTATGATCATTTGTCCACCTCCTCCTCTTCCTTTGTTGCCACTGTTGATTATGTGTCTATACCAAAATCTATCTCCGATGCCTTGTCTCATCCTAGTTGGCGTCAAGCAATGATAGAGGAGATGAATGCTTTGGATTCTAATGGTACTTGGAACTTGGTCCCTTTACCATTTGGTAAAAAGGTTATTGGATGTAAATGGGTGTTTGTAGTTAAATTTAATGCAGATGGATCGGTTGCTTGACTAAAAGCTCGTCTTATTGCAAAAGGGTTTGCTCAAACTTATGAAGAGGATTATTTTGATACATTTTCTCTAGTTGCCAAGCTCACCTTTGTCCGTTTATTGATCTCTTTGGCAGCGACTCATGGCTGGCACTTACACCAACTTGATATTAAAAATGCCTTCTTGCATGGTGATCTTCAGGAGGAGGTGTATATGGAGAAACCACCTGGGTTTGTTGCTCAGGGGGAGAATGGGAATGTTTGTCATCTCCGTAAATCTTTATATGGCCTCAAACAAAGCCCATGTGCTTGGTTCGGCAAATTTAGCTAGGCAATTGAGGATTTTGGCATGAGTAAGAGTAAGTTGGACCATTCAATTTTTTATAAAAGTTCCCCTATTGGATCTATACTTTTGGTAGTATATGTGGATGATATTATTATCATCGGGAGTGATGAAATGGGAATCTTATCTTTGAAGTCCTTTCTTCATAGTCAATTCCACACAAAGGACTTAGGAGCCTTGCAGTATTTCTTGGGAATAGAAGTGATAAGAAGAAAGAAGGGCATCTTGCTATCTCAGAGAAAATATGTGCTTGATCTATTAGCTGAGACAGGGAAATTAGGAGCTAATCCTTGTAGTGCTCCGATGCTCCCTAACCTACAGCTCATGAGAGATGGAGAATTATTTAAAGACCCAGAAAAATACCGAAGACTAGTTGGCAAATTGAACTATCTAACAGTGACTCGCCCTGATATTGCTTACTCGGTTAGCATTGTCAGTCAGTTCATGTCTTCTCCAACAGTTCATCATTGGGATGCATTGAAGCATATTCTATGCTATTTGAAGGGAGCTCTAGTCCGGGGGATACTATATGGTGATCATGGACATAACCGTGTTGAATGTTTCTCTGATGCAGATTGGGCAGGCTCCAAGATTGATAGAATATCTACTACAGGCTATTGTGTATTTGTTGGAGGAAATTTGATTTCATGGAAGAGTAAGAAACAAAATGTAGTCTCCTGATCAAGTGCAGAAGCAGAGTATAGAGCCATGGCACAGTCTATAAATGAGATTATGTGGATATGTCAGATCCTTGTTGAAATTGGTTTTGAAGCTTCTATGCCAACAAAGTTATGGTGTGACAATCAAGCGGCTCTCCATATTGCATGTAATCCCGTGTTTCACGAAAGAACTAAACATATCGAGATAGATTGTCATTTTATTCGTGAGAAGATACAATAGAAGTTCGTCTCCACAGGGCATGTGAAAACTGGAGAACAACTAGGAGACATATTCACAAAGGCTCTTAGTGGTCCTTGAGTTGATTACATTTGTAACAAGCTGGGCATGATTAATATCTATGCTCCAGCTTGAGGGGGAGTGTTATGAATTGTATATTAGCTAACTATTGTAGATTAGCTAAATTAGCTAAGTTTCCTATTTTAGTTTCTTTCCTAGGATAGGATTCTCTTTGTATATAAGCAATGTTTTTGTACATAATCAATTGAAGAAAATATTCTTCTTCCTTGCGTCTATTAACAGCCTTGATTGACCAAGGCGACAGCTCTTGGTCAGCCATGGGTTGTGCCTCACTGTACTGCAGGCAATGGCTTGCTCGAACACTGGCAATGCCTTACTCTATCACTGGCAATGGCTTGGTCAACAACAGGCTGTGCCTTGTTCTACCACGGGTGATGCCTTGCTCAACCACTGGCTGTGCCAGGCTCTACCACGGGCAATGGCTTGTTCAACCACGGAGACAGCCCTGGTTGACCACAGGCAGTGTGCTCAGTTGCTAATGGGCGATGCCTTACTCTACCACGTGCAATGCCTTACTCCACCACTGGCTGTGCCATCCTCTACCATGGGCGATGGCTTGGCTGACCACGGAGATAGCCCTTGGTTGACCACAAGCCATGCCTTGCTCAACCATGAGCTGTGCCTTGCCCTACCCTAGCTGATGCCTTGCTCGACCCCAAGCTGTGGCTTTCTCTACCATGGGTCATGGCTTGGCTGACACGGAGACAGCCCTCGGTCAACCATGGGCTGTGTGCTTGGTCTCTCACGGGCAGTGCCTTGCTCTACCACAAGCGACGCCAAGCTCCACCACCGGCTGTGCCTTGCTCTACCATGGGCCATGGCTTGGTCGACCCCAGGCTGTGCCTCACTCTAGCATGGGTGATACATTGCTCGACTATGGGCTATGCCTTGCCCTACCATGAGCAATGGCTTGGTTGACCATGGAGACTGACCTCGGTTGACTACTGACTGTGCACTTGGTCGTTCATGGGCAGTGCCTTGCTCTACCACAGGCAATGTTGTGCTCCACCACAGGCGCTGCCTTGCACCCCCACGGGTGATGACTTGGTCGACCACGGAGACAGCCCTCGATTGACCACGGGCTGTGCTCTCGGTTGCACAAGGGGAGTGCCTTGCTTGACCCCAGCAACAGCCCTTCGTCAATCATGGGCGATGCCCTCATCGACCACAGGCTGTGCACTTGGTTGCTCACAAGCAGTGGCTTGCGCTTCCATGGGTGATGTCTTCCTCACCACAACGACAACCCTTGGTCAATCATGGGTTGGCACATTGATTGACCAAGGCAACAGCTCTTGGTCGACCACGGGCAATGCCTTGGTCCACCACAGGCAATGCCTTGCTCAGCCACAGGCTGTGCCTTACCCTACCACAGGCGATGCCTTGCTCGATGATGGGCTGTGCCTCACTCTACCACGGGTGATGGGTTGGTCAACCACGGAGACAGCCCTCAGTTGACTACGGACTGTGTGCTTGGTGGCTCATGCACAGTGCCTGGCTCTTCCTCGGCCAATGCCTTGCTTGAGCATGGGCTGTGCCTTGCTCAACCATGGGCGATGGCTTGGTCAACCATAGAGACAACCCTCAGTCATCCATGGGCTGTGCACTCAGACTCTTGTGGGCAGTGCCTGCCTCTAACTCGGGTGATGCCTTGCTCTACCACAGGCTGTGCCTTGCTCTACCAAGGGCAATAGCATGTTCAACCACAGGTTGTGCCTCACTCTACCATGGGTAGTGCCTTACTTGACCACGGGCTGTGCCTTGCCCTAGCATGGGCAATGCCTTGCTTGACCACAGCCTATGCCTTGCTCTACCATGGGCCATGGGTTGGTCGACCACGAGCTATGCCTCGGTGTACCTCGATCGACCACGGGCTATTCACTCAGTCTCTCTCGGGCAGTGCTTGGCTGTACCTCAGGCAGTGCCTTCCTCGACCATGGGCCGTGTGTTGCTCTACCAAGGACCATGACATGTTCGACCACAGTCTGTGCCTTGCCCAACTACTGGCAATGCCTCACTCTACCATAGGCTGGGCCTTTCTCTACCACGGGCAATGGCTTGGTCGACATGGAGACAGCCCTCGGTCAACCATGGGCTGTGTGCTCGGTCGCTCACAGGCAGTGCCTTGCTCTACCACAAGCGATGCCATGCTCCACCACCTGCTGTGCCTTGCTCTACCATGGGCCATGGCTTGGCTGACCCCAGGCAGTGCCTTGCTCTAGCACAGGCAATACATTGCTTGACTACGGGCTATACCTTGCGCTACCATGAGCGATGGTTTGGTTGACCATGGAGACCGGCCTTGGTTGACCACCACTGTGCACTTGGTCGCTGATGAGCAGTACCTGGCTCTACCACAGGCAATGCCTTGCTTGAACATAGCCTGTGTCTCGCTCTACCATGGGTGGCGCCTTGCTCCCCCACGGGCGATGGCTTGGTCAACCATGGAGACAGCCCTCGATCAACCATGGCTGTGCTCTCGGTTGCACAAGGGCAGTGCCTTGCTTGACCCCAACGACAGCCCTTTGTCCATCACGGGTGATGCCCTCATCAACCATAGGCTGTGCACTCAGTCGCTCACAGGCAGTGCCTTGCACTTCCATGGGCAATGTCTTCCTCGACCACGATGACAACCCTTTGTCGATCATGGGTCGACGCATTGATCTACCACGGCAATAGCTCTCGGTCGACCATGGGCAGTGCCTTGGTCCACCACGGTCATTGCCTTGCTCAACCACGGGCTGTGACTTGCCCTATCACAGGCAATGCCTTGTTTGACGATGGGCTCTGCCTCGCTCTAACATGGGTGATGGCTTGGTCAACAATGGAGACAGCCCTCGATTCACTATGGGCTGTGCATTTGGTGGCTCATGGGTAGTGCCTGGCTCTTCCTCAGCTGATGCCTTGCTTGAGCATAGAGACAACCCTCGGTCGTCTGCGGGGTGTGCACTTGGTCTCTCATGGGCAGTGCTTGTCTCTACCTCAGGCAACGCCTTGCTCTACCACTGGCTGTGCCTTGCTCTACCAAGGGCAATAGCATGTTCGACCACAGGTTGTGCCTCACTCTACCACGGGCTATGCCTTACTTGACCACGGGCTATGCCTTGCCCTAGCATGGGTGATGCCTTGCTTGACCACAGCCTGTGCCTTGCTCTACCCTGGGCAATGGATTGGTTGACCACGGGTTGTGTCTTGCTCTAGGACGGGCGATGGCTTGGTTGCCATAGAGATAGCCCTCGATCAGCCACCAGCTGTGCACTCGGTCGCTCACGGGTAGTGCCTTGCTCTACCATGGTAGATGCCTTGCATGATCACAGGCTGTGCCTTGCTCTACCAAGGGCAATACCATGTTTGACCACAGGTTGTGCCTCGCTCTACCATGGGCAAAGCCTTACTTGACCATGGGCTATGCCTTGCCCTAGCACAGGCGATGCCTTGCTTCACCACAGCCTGTGCCTTGCTCTACCATGGGCCATGGGTTGGTCAATCATGGGCTGCACCTTGCTTTACCCCAGGCAATGGCTTGGTTGACCATGGGCTGTGTCTTGCTCTATGACAGGCGATGGCTTGGTCGACCACAGAGATAGCCCTCAATCAGCCACCAGCTGTGCACTTAGTCGCTCACGGGTAGTGCCTTGCTCTGCCATGGATGATGCCCTGCACAACCACAGGCTGTGCCTTGCTCTACCAAGGGCAATACCATGTTTGACCACAGGTTGTGCCTTGCTCTACGACGGGCAATGCCTTACTTGACCATGGGCTATGCCTTGCCCTAGCACGGGTGATGCCTTGCCTCACCACGGCCTGTGCCATGCTCTACCACAGGCCATGGTTGGTCGACCACGGGCTGCACCTTGCTTTACCCCAGGCAATGGCTTGGTTGACCCCGTGCTGTGTCTTGCTCTACAACGAGCGATGGCTTGGTCAACCACAGAGATAGCCCTCAGTCAGCCACCAGCTGTGTTCTTGGTCGCTCATGGACAATGCCTTGCTCTGCCACGGGTGATGCCTTGCACAACCACAGGTTGTGCCTTGCTCAACCATGGGCTGGGCCTTGCCATACCATGGGCCATGGCATGTTCGACCATGGGCTGTGCCTTGCTCTATGATTGGCGATGCCATGCTCAACCATGGGCAGTGCCTTGCTCGACCTTGGTGAAAGCCCTTCGTCGATCATTCATCCACCACAAGTTGTGCACTCCGTCACTCACAGGCAGTGCCTTGCACTTCAACGGGTGATACCTTCCTCGTCCACTGTGACAACACTTGGTCGATCATGTGTTGACACGTTGATTAACCAAGGCGACAGCTCTTGGTCGATCATGGGTTGATGCATCGATCGACCATGGCGACAGCTCTTGGTCAACAATGGGCAATGCCTTGGTCCACCATGGGCATTGCGTTGCTCAGCCACGGGCTGTGCCATGCTAGACCCTGGGCTGAGCCTCACTCTACCACTGGTGATGGCTTGGTCAACCACGGAGACAGCCCTCGGTTGACTACCAGCAGTGCCTGGCTCTTCCTCGAGCGATGCCTCACTTGACCACGGGCTGTGCCTTGCTCTACCAAAGGCAATTCCTTACTCAACCACGGGCTGTGCCTGGCTCTACCAAGGCAATGGCATGTTCAACCATGGGCGATGGCTTGGTCGACCACAGAGACAGCCCTTGATTGACCATGGCATATGCACTCAGTCGCCCGTGGCTATCTCTACCTCGGGCAATGTCTTGCTCTACTATGGGCTGTGCCTTTTTCTACCAAGGGCAATAGCATGTTTGACCACAGGTCTTGCCACGCTCTACCATGGGCAATTCCTTACTAGACCATGGGCTGTGCCTTGCCCTAGCACGGGTGATGCCTTGCTTGACCATGGCCTGTGCTTTGCTCTACCACAGGCCATGGCTTGGTCGACCATGGGCTATGCCTCACTGTACCTCGGTCGACCACTGGCTGTACACTCGGTCTCTCATGGGCAGTGGTTGGCTGTGCCTTGGGCAATGCCTTCCTCATCCACAGCTATGCCTTGCCCAACCATGGGCGTTGCCTCGCTCAACCACGTGCTGTGCCTTTCTCTACCATGGGTGATGGCTTGGTCAACCAGGGAGACAGCCATCGGTTCACCATGGGTTGTGTGCTCGGTAGCTCACCAGCAGCGCCTGGTTCTACCTCAGGCGATGCCGTGCTTGACCACATGCTGTGCCTTGTTCTACCACGGATGATGCCTTGCTGACCACGACTGTGCCTTGCTCTGCCACTAGCAATGGCTTGGTCAACCCTGGAGACAGCCCTCGGTCAACCATGGGCTGTGCGCTCAGTTGCTCACGGCCAGTGCCTGGCTCTATCTTATACAATGCCCTGCATGACCACAGGCTGTACCTTGCCCAACCACAATGCCTCACTTGACCATGGGCTATGCCTTGCTCTACAACGAGTGATGGCTTGGTCAACCAGGGAGACAGGCCTCGGTTGACCACAGGCTATGTGCTTGGTAGTTCACAGGTAGTGCCTGGCTTTACCCCGGGCGATGCCGTGCTCAATCACACGTTGTGCATTGCTCTACCATGGATGATGCCTTGCTCGACCATGACTGTGCCTTGGTCTGCCACCGGTGATGGCTTGGTCGACCCTGGAGATAGCCCTTGGTCGAGCATGGACTGTGCGCTCAGTCGCTCACAGTCAGTGCCTGGCTCTACCTTAGGCGATGACCTGCATGACCATGGGCTGTACCTTGCCCAACCATGATTTATAGCTCGCTCGACCACAGGTAGTGCCTCACTCTACAATGAGTGATGGCTTGGTCAACCAGGTAGACAGCCCTCGGTTGACCATGGGCTGTGCGCTCGGTAGCTCACGGGCAGTGCTTGGCTCTACCTCAGGGCAATGCCAAGCTCGACCACACGTTGTGCATAGCTCTACCACGGACGATGCCTTGCTCGACCACGACTGTGCCTTGCTCTGCCACCAGCGATGGCTTGGTTGACCATGGAGACAGCCCTTGGTCGACCATGGGCTGTGCGCTCAGTCATTTACAGCCAGTGCCCACCTCTATCTCAGGTGATGCCCTGCTTGACCACAGGCTGTGCCTTGCTCTACCTCTGGTGATGGCTTGCTCAACCACGGGTTGTGCCTCACTCTACCACCGGCAATGCCGTGTTTGACCATGGGATGTGCCTCACTCTACCACTGGCTATGCATTGCTCGACCAAAGGTTGTGCCTTGCTCTACCACGGGCAATGGCTTGGTCGACCATGGGCTGTGCGCTTAGTCGTTCATGGGCAGTGCTTGGCTCTAGCTTGGGGGATGCCTTGCTCGACCATGGGCTGTGCTTGGCCATACCATGGGCGATGCCTTCCTTGACCACAGGCGGTGCCTCGCTCTACCACGGGGAATGGCTTGGTCAACCATGGAGATTGCCCTTGGCGGACCATGAGCTGTGCACTCGGTCACTCACTGGCTGTGCACTGCTTGACCACGTGCGTTGCCTTGCTCGACCTTGGGCTGTGCCTTGCTCTTCCACGGGCAATGGCTTGGTCGAACAAAGGTTGTGCCTCGCTCTACCACTAGTGATGGCTTGCTCGACTATGGCCTGTGCCTTGCTCTGCTATGAGTGTTGCCTTGATCGACCACGGGTGTGCCTTGCTCTATGACAGGTGATGGCTTCGTTGACCACAGAGTTAGCCCTCGGTCAGCCACCAGCTGTGTGCTCGATCACTCATGGGCAGGGCCTTGCTCTGCCATGGGCGATGCCTTGCTTGACCCCAGCCTGTGCCAGGCTCTACCATGGGAGGTGCCTTGCTTGACCATGGGCTGTGCCTTGCTCTGCCATGGGCAATGGCTTGTTCCACCACGACCGTGCTTCACCATACCACAGGCGATGCCATGCTCGATCACAGGCGATGGCTTGGTTGACCACGGAGATTGCCCTTGGTCAACCACGGGCTGTGCCTTGCTCTACCACAAGTGATGGTTCGGTCAACCATGGGCTGTATGGATGGTCTCTCATGGGCAGTGCCTTGCTCGACAATGGGCTGGGCCTTGCAATACCAAGGGCCATGGCATGTTCAACCATGGGCTATGCCTTGCTCTACGATGGGCAATACCATGCTCAACCATGGGCTGTGCCTTTGCCAACCACATGCGATGCCTTGGTCTACCACGGAGACAGCCCTCAGTCGACCACAGGCAATGCCTTGCTCCACCACTGGCTGTGCCTTGCCCAACAACCATGGGCAATGCCTGGCTTGACCATGGGCTGTGCCTTGCTGTACCAAGGCCGATGGCTTGGTCGACTGTGGAGACAGCTCTAGGTCCACCACAGGCTGTGCTTCGCTCTCCCACGGGCAATGGCTTGGTCAACCATGGAGCCAGCCCTCAGTCGACCATGAGCTGTGCACTCGGTCGCTCACAGGCAGTGGCTTGAACTACCATGGTCGATGCATTGGTCTACCATGGCGACAGCCCTTGGTCAATCACGAGCGATACGTAGATCAACCATGGGCTGTGCAAACAGTTGCTGATGGGCAGTGCCCTGCTCTACCATGGGTGATGCCTTGCTTGGCCATGGCGACAGCATTTGTTCGATCAATGGGTGACACCTTGATCGACCACAGCAACAGCGCCTGGTCAACTACGGGCAGTGACTTGCTCTACCATGGGCAATGCCCTGCTCAGCCACAGGCTGTGCCTAGCGCTACCAAGGGTGTTGCCATGCTCAACCATGGGCAATGGCTTGGTCAATCACAGGCTTTGCCTTGCACTACCATGAGCGATGCCTTGGTTGAACACTGGTTGTGCCTTGCTCTACCACGGGTGATGCCTTGCTGCACAATGGGCTGTGCCTCAATCTACCACGGGCGATGCCTTGGTCAACCATGGAGACAGCCCTCAGTAGGCCATGGGTTGTGCGCTCAGTCCCTCTGCCACGGTTGTTGCCTTGCTCAACCATGGCGACAGCTCATGGTTGACCATAGGTAGTGCCTTGCTCTACCACGGGTGACACCATGCTCCACCACGGACATTGGCATGGTCAACCATGGGCTGCGCCCTATTCTACTACAGCGATGGGTTGGTCAGCCATGGAGACAGCCCCTGGTCAACCACGAGCAGTGCCTTGCTCTACCTTGGGTGATGCCTTCCTCGACCACGGGCTGTGCCTTGCCCAACCACCGATGATGCCCTGCTCGACCACGGGCTATGCCTTGCTCTACCACAGGCAATGGCTTGGTTGACCCTGGAGACAGTCCTTGGTTGACCATGGGCTATGTGCATGGTCACTCATAGGCAATGCCTTGCTCAACCACGGGCTGTGCCTAGCTCTACCATGGGCAATGCCTTACTTGACCATGGGCTGTGCCTGGCTCTACCATGGGTGATGTCTTGTTCAACCACAGGCAGTGCCTCACTGTACCACAGGTGATGCCTTGCTCGATCATGGGCTTGCCTGGCTCCACCATGGGCTGTGCGTGGCTCCACCATGGGAAATGGCATGTTCGACCTTGGGTTGTGCCTCCCTCTACCATGAGTGATGCCTTGCTCAACCATGGGATGTGCCATGCTATTGCATAGGCATTGGCTTGGTCAATCACGGAGACAGCCCTCGGTCAACCACAGGCTGTGCACTCAGTCGCTCACGGACAGTGCCTTGCTCTACCACAGGTTGTGTCTTGCTCTACCAAGGGCAATGGCTTGGTCGACCACAGAGACATCCCATGGTCGACCATGGGCAATGCCTTGCTCTGCCACAGACGATGGCTTGGTTGACAATGGAGATAGCCCTCAGTTGACCACGGGCTGTGCCTTGCTCTTCCACAGGTGATGGCTCGGTCAAGCACGGGCTGTACGCTCGGTCTCTCACAAGTGGTGCCTGGCTCTAACTTGGGCAATGCCTTGCTCAACCATGGGTGACGCCTTACTTAACCATGGGCTGTGCCTGGCTCTACCATGGGTGATGTCTTGTTCAACCACGGCAGTGCCTCACTCTACCACAGGCGATGCCTTGCTCGACCATGGGCTGTGCCTAGCTCCACCATGGGCTGTGCACGGCTCTACCATGGGAAATGGCATGTTCAACCTTGGGTTGTGCCTCCCTCGACCACGAGTGATGCCTTGCTCAACCACGGGATGTGCCATGCTATTGCATAGGCATTGGCTTGGTCAATCACGGAGACAGCCCTTGGTCGACCATAGGCTGTGCCTTGTTCTACCATGGGCGACACCTTGCTGGACCACAGGCTGTGCCTCCCTCTACCACAGGCGATGGCTTGGTCAACCATGGACACAACCCTCAGTCGACCAGGAGTTGTGCACTCAGTCGCTCATGGGTCATATCTTGCTCTACCAGGTTCGATGCTGTCGTCGACCATGGGCTGTGCCTTGCTTTAACAAGGGTGATGTGTTGCTTGACCACAGGCTGTGCCTTGCTCGGCCACAGGCAATGGCTTGGTTGACCAAAGGTTGTGCCTTGCTCTACTACGGGCGATGGCTTGCTTGACCACAGCCTGTGGCATCCTCTACCATGGGCGTTGCCTTGCTCAACCACAGGTTGTACCTTGCTCTATGACTGGCAATGGATTGGATGACCATGGACTGTGCCTCACTCTACCACAGGCGAGGGCTTGGACAACCAAGGAGAGAGCCCTCGGTCAGCCACGAGCTGTGCGCTTGATTGCTCATGGGCAGAGGCTTGCTCTACCATGGGCGATGCCTTGCTCGACCTCGGGCTGTGCCTGGCTCTACCACAGGAGATGCCTTGCTTGACCATGGGCTGTGCCTTGTTCAACCATGTGCTGTGCCTCACTCTACCATGGGCGCTGTGTTGCTCGACCACGGGCTGTGCCTTGCTTTAACATGGGAAATGGCTTGTTTGACCGCAAGCTGTGCCTCGCTCTACCACAGGTGATGCCTTCTTGACCACTGGCTGTGCCTTGCTCTACCACGGGTGATGGCATGGGCGACCACAGAGGCAGCTGTTGGTCAGCAATGGACTGTGCGCTCGGTTGCTCTTGGGCAGTGCCTTGCCCTACCCTGGGCAATGCCTTTATCGACCACAGAGATGGCCCTCGGTCGACCACAGGCTGTGCCTTGCAGTTCCACGGGTGATGGCTAGGACAAGCACAGACTGAACACTCGGTCTCTCATGGGCACTGCCTGGCTCTACCTCGGGCGATGCCTTGATCAACCACAGGTTGTGCCTTGCTCTACCTTGGGCAATGGGATGTTCAACCATGGGCTGTGGCTTGATCTACCACGAGTGATGCCTTGGTTGATGTCACAGGGGTCGGACTTCACCCAAAATTTTCCGATCCTGCGATGGTGCTGAGCAGTGTTCTGCACACTCTCAGCCAACCCAACACACGCAACAATACAGCTCAGCAAGGTTTAACAACAAGAGGGACAGAATCGAACAATACAAGGTAAGGGAAATCTCACTCGTATTCACAATCCGAACTACAAGAATGCAAAACCCTTACTCGATTCCACACGGACACTCCAAGTATGTGCCTTTGTGTGTCCTGCACTTGCACTCCTCACTTGGACAGGTGAACTCGCCCCCGGAGTTCGCGCACGACTGGAGACAGTGCTACCGGCCTTCCTCCTGATCTGACTTGCTCGCTTGCCAGAAGTCATCTGTGTGTCCTCTGGTCGTCTGGCTGCCTCCCCATTTAGGCTTGTGGTGCAGGTTGTCCAGCACAGGCCAGCCATGCCTTCTCCCACCTACCGAGCAGGAGTTGGTGACTGCAGCAGTCGGATTGACAGCAGCAGTTGGACTGATTGCTTGCCAGCTTAGTCCTCTGGTCAGTCCTCTGACCGAGAGCCCATGCCCCCATGACCTAATCCGGTCTGGTCCGGCTGAGTGCCACTGACACTTGGCTCAGCATGGGCCCGTGCACATGCCTTGGATCCGTTCCTGGCGCCCGTGGTGCCGCTCAGCCATGAGCGGTCATCCTTAGGGAAATTTGCGGGGCTTATGGCATTCCTCGAGTGACCGGGTCGCCCATCCTGGAGCAAGTGTCGTGGGAGCACTCAGGCGCCGGTGGTATACTAGCTCACCTTGGAGCGAGTCTTGCGAGAGCCTAGGACGTCCCCATTGCCCGCCCTTGAGCGCCACTCGTGGGAGCAGCTGTGCACATCGCTTGGCAATCCGCTTGGGGACGAGGCTTGCGGGAGAACCCTTTGCCCGTGTTGCCTGCCCGCTCACCCTTCCATACCGGATGATCTTTCGGTAGTCTTTCCCCGATCCTGACCCTGGTTGCTATGCAATCAAGGACTCGCATAGTGGCCATATTCATGTCCGAGCATTGAGGGGCTTACAAACCTCCCCCACTTGAGGAAGCCGATGTCCTCATCGGAATAGAGTGGAGGTACTCCTGGATCTTCTCCTCGAATTGCTAGAGTGTCGCCTCCTTCTCCCAACTTGCTTCCGACCTTGGCAAGCCCTTCCATAGAACCAGATACTCCATTCTCCAGTTCTTCTTGCTGTACCCCAACACACGTCGGTCCAGCACTTGGTCAACCTCCTTATCCAACTCCGCGTGTATATTCAACAGAGCCCGCCTTGCCCTTGAGCTCTCCGCATCCGCGTCCCTGTGGTAAGGCTTCAAGAAGTTGACATGGAAGGTAGGATGAATCTTCATCCTTTCAGGCAGTGCTAAGTGGTAAGCCACCGCGCCAATCCGCTTCACAACCTCGAATGGCCCGTCATAGTGCCGGATGAGGCCCTTGTGCCATCTTTTGCTCGTCACTTTCTTCCAGATTTGGGGCATCAACTTCAGCATGACCTTGTCACCGACCTGAAATTCTAGCGGTCAATGCCCCTAGTCCGCATATTTCTTCATGCGGTGGACAGCTTTAGCGAGGCTGTCCTGTGCTTCCTCGAGCATTTCCTGCTTGTTTCGGGCAAAACGGTAGGCAACAGGGCACGACCCTTCCTTCTTCTAAAGGGCCACTTCGGAAGGGGTCAATGGTTGATAGCCCAAGGCGAGCTCAAACGGACTAAACCCTATTGCCGAGGACCGGTGCAGATTGTAGCAAAACTGCGCCGTGTCCAGGAGTTCCAGCCAATTCCTCTGGTTGGCAGTGACATAGTGCCGCAAATACTCTTCCAGCAGCTGGTTCATCCTTTCCGTTTGGCCATCTGCCTGCAGGTGGTTTGCTATTGAGAACTTCAGCTCCATCCCCATCATGTTGAAGAGATGGGTCCAGAACCTCCCGGTGAACCTCGCATCTCGATCGCTCACGATGTCCATCGAGATCCCAAACAACTTAACCACATGGCGGTAGAACTCTTCTGCCGCCGTCTTCGCCGAGCAATTCTTTGGGGTAGGCCTAAAGATCCCATACTTCAAGAACCTATCTACCACCACCATGACTCCATCGAAGCCCTTAACCTCCAGGAAGCCGCTGATGAAATCCATAGAAACCGACACCCAAGGTTTCTCTGGAATGGGCAAAGGCTGCAGCAAGCCTGCCTCGGCACACCGCTTGACCTTGTCTTGTTGGCAAACAAGATATGTTTTGATGAAGAGTTCAACATCATTCTCCATCTTTGGCCAGAAGTAGGAGTGGGTCAATAGCGCAAGCATCCTTTCCCGTCCGGGATGCCCAGCCCATTACGCGTCATGATGTTCGCGCAACAGCTGAGTCCGCAGCCCTCTGCTGGGGACAAACACAAGACCACCCTTCGCGTACAGCAAGCCATCCTCAATCCAGTACCTCCTCATGGTACCATCTTGGATTTGCGCGGCCAGCTTCTGGTATACCCAATCCTCCTTCGCCTGATGCTTCAGTTTGCCCACGAAGTCGGATTCCAGCTGGGTCAGCGCAGCAACCATCTCTACTGCCTTCCTGCTCAATGCGTCAACAACTTGGTTGTGACGCCCCGGCCTATGCTCCCACTCGAAGTCATACTCGGCCAGGAACTCCTGCCACCGGGCTTGCCTTGGGGACAACTTCTTCTACGTCTTAAAGAAAGTGTTTGCAATATTATCCATTTTGATCACAAAAGAAGTGCCGAGTAGATATACCCACCATGTCCGTAGGTAGTGCACAACCACTAGCATCTCTTTCTCGTGCGTGGAGTAGCGTTGCTCAGTTGGCTTCAGCCTCCAGCTCTCAAATGCCACCAGGTGTCCATCTTGCACCAACACTCCGCATGCAGCACAATCGGAAGCATCCATATGGACTTCGAATGGCCTGTCGAAGTCCGGAAGCTTTAGCACAGGTTTAGCCACAATTCAGGACTTGATCTTCTCGAACATGTCCGCACACGCCAACACTCCCCCTGCAGCACGATCGGAAGCATTTGTATGGACTTCAAATGGCCTGTCGAAGTCCGGAAGCTTTAGCACAGGTTCGGCCACAATTCAGGACTTGATCTTCTTGAAGGCGTCCACACACGCCCTGTCCCTAGTCCACAGTTTGCCTTTCTACAGCAGATCGGTGAGCGAGGATACCAGCTTCGGGTATCCCTTGATGAACTTGCGGTAATAGTTTGCCAATCCCAGGAAACTCCACAGCTCACCCACCTTAGTTGGAGTAGCCCACTCCTTGATGGCTTGCACCTTCCGGGGATCTATTCGCACCATGCCCCCACCAATCACGTGGCCAAGGAAGTTGATCTCCTTGGTGCAGAACTTGCGCTTCTCCTTCTTTACTATAACCGGTGTTCCCTCAATATTTGGAACACAAAACGAAAATACCCAAGGTTTTCCTCTAGAGATCGGCTATAGATGACAATATCATCGAGATACACAACCACAAACTTGTCCATTATATCATGAAACACATCATTCATGAGATTACAAAATGTGGCTGGTGCATTGGTAAGGCCAAACGGCATAACCTTAAACTCATAGGACCCATACTGAGTCACCATTGTCATCTTTGGCTCGTCGCCTTCTACTATGCGCACTTGCCAGTATCCCAATCTCAGGTCCAACTTGGTGAAGAATGTGGCCCCGCTGAGGGGGTCGAACAAGTCGGCAATCAATGGCACGGGGTACTTGTTCTTCACGGTGACTTTGTTCAACCCGCGGTAGTCCATGCACAACCGCATCATGCCATCCTGCTTCTCCTGGAACAGTACAGGCACTCCAAAGGGCACCTTTGAGGGTTGAACCTTCCCCGAATCCAGCAAATCCTAGAGTTGTTTCCGCAACTCCTCCAGCTCTGTAGGCGACATCCGATAAGGTGCCTTAGCAGGTGGCCTTGTCCCCGGAATCAGCTCGATCTTGTGATCTACCGCCCGCCTTGGCGGTAAGCCCTTGGGCAGCTCCTTGGGCATGACATCACAAAAGTCGCCTAGAATCCCTTGCACCACATCAGGGACTTCCGCAATCTCGCCCAGCTCGGGCTCTATCTTGTGGATAGCAGTAAGGTAGGTCGGCTGGCCCTTCTTCCAACCTTTGGCTATCTGCATAGCCGAGACCTTCTTGGTCTGGATGTCCTCCGCATGATTGAGGCCCTTGAATCCCCGAACGAAGCACGGCTTCTTCAGGTCTGCGATCATCAAACCAGGCAGATGTGGCATGACTGATACACAAGCTTTCACCAGAAAGTTGTTACCGAGGATAACATCAAAATCATCCATCGGAATGACCATGATGTCAATGCTCCCTGACCACTCACCAATCTGGACTGGCACTCCCTTGGCCATCCCAAGCACAGGTTTGCTCTGGGAGTTGACTGCTTTGATGCGGCTGGCTTGCTTCTGTATCTGCAATCCATAGGCTTGCACAACTCGATCCAACACGAAGTTGTGTGTTGCGCCGGTGTCCACCATCGCCGCTGCCTCCTTGGCGTTGAGGGTCGTTGGTATGTACATCAATCCCAGCTCCAATGCCTTCCTCCCCGAGCGGATGGCACCAAGGATTTGGACAGGTGCCACTCAGGTTTGTTCACCATCAGAGTCGGAGTTAGTCCTGTTTACCAAGGCCGACAGCTTCTCCCTTTTTGGGCACTCACGAGCCCAATGGGGGCCGTTGCAGATGAAGCACTCGGGGTGGGTTTTGGGATCCTTTAGGGACGTGCTTTCCGTGGCCTTCCCCTTCCCTTTGTCTCCCTTGGGTGGCTTCTTCTTCTCGCCTTTGCCTGCGTTCTTGCCAGGCTTGGACGCCTTGTCCTTCGGCTTCTCGAGACCTGCTTCCCCTTCAGGTCGTTCTTGGCTACGCGGATGTCGATCAGCGCATCCGTCTTTGCCATTGAGGTCTGGAGGTCTTGGACGCCTTGCCTTCATAGCTCGAGTTGAGCCCACGATTGAAGACCCTGCATAAAGTTGAACAGATTGTCCAACTCGGACATCTCTATGACATCCAGCAGTAAGGAGCTGAACTCCTTGACATAGTCACGCACCGTGCCGGTCTACCTCAGGTTGCACAGCATGTCCCAAGCAGCCCATGAAGTGTTCGTGGGGAGGAATTGCTCCTTGAGTTCCCCCTTCAGCGAAGGCCAGTCTCTGATGCGTGGCCGCTGGCCAGTAGCAGCATCTTGCTCACGTGTGCGCCACCAGAGCTTCACATCTCCGGACAGGTACATGACAGCCATCGAGACTTGTTCCCCAACTGGAACTTTTCCTGCCTCAAAGTAGTGTTCGTTGTCCCACAAGAAGTTCTCAAGTTCCTTGGAACTCCGAGCGCCTGTGAAGGCTTTGGGTTCAGGTATCCTTACCTTTGCCTGAGATCCCTCTGCTTCGGCTGCTCCTATAGCCAGTGCACGTCGGAGGATGCACACCTCCTCCTTCAACTAGGCAATGTCTAGAACGAGGGATGCCAGCACCTCTGCTACTGTTCCAGCAACTCCAGACATGTTGCCGAGGGACGCTTCCAAGGCTGCAACTTGATCCTTCAGTGTGTCCATGCGTGACATTTAGGTCACTGGTCGTTTGTTGTTGAAGACGCTCGCCTTACCGCTGAATGCGGCTCTAATACCAACTGTCACAGGGGTCGGACTTCACCCAAAATTTTCCGATCCTGCGATGGTGCTGAGCAATGTTCTGCACACTCTCAGCCAACCCAACACACGCAACAATACAGCTCAGTGAGGTTTAACAACAAGAGGGACAGAATCGAACAATACAAGGTAAGGGAAATCTCACTCGTATTCACAATCTGAACTACAAGAATGCAAAACCCTTACTCGATTCCACACGGACACTCCAAGTATGTGCCTTTGTGCATCCCGCACTTGCACTCCTCACTTGGACAGGTGAACTCGCCCCGGGAGTTCGTGCATGACTGGAGACAGCGCTACCGGCCTTCCTCCTGATCTGACTTGCTCGCTTGCCCGCTTGCTTGCTCGCTCCCCAGAAGTCGTTTGTGTGTCCTCTTTTGTGTCCTCTGGTCATCTAGCTGCCTCCCCATTTATGCTTGTGGGGCAGGTCGTCCAGCACCAGCCAGCCATGCCTTCTCCCACCTACCGAGCAGGAGTTGGTGACTGCAGCAATCGGATTGACAGCAGCAGTTGGACTGATTGCTTGCCAGCTCAGTCCTCTGACCGGGAGGCCATGCCCCCACGACCTAATCCGGTCTGGTCCAGCTGAGTAGCACTGACACTTGGCTCGGCCTTGGGCCCGTGCGCACGCCTTGGATCCGTTCCTGGCGCCCGCGGTGCCACTTGGCCATGAGCAGTCATCCTTAGGGAAATTTGCGGGGCTTATGGCATTCCTAGAGCAACCGGGTTGCCCATCCTGAAGCGAATGTCGCGGGAGCACTCGGGCACCGATGGTATACCAGCTCACCTTGGAGCGAGTCTTGCGAGAGCCTAGGACGTCCCCGTCGCCCACCCTTGAGCGCCACTCGCGGGAGCAGCCGCGCACATCACTTGCCAATCTGCTTGGGGACGAGGCTTGCGGGAGAACCCTTTGTCCGTGTCGCCTGCCTGCTCACCCTTCCATACCGGATGATCCTTCAGCAGTCTTTCCCCGATCCTGGCCCTGGTTGCTATGTGATCGAGGACCCGAGTAGCGGCCATATTCGTGTCCGAGCATTGAGGGGCTTACAGTTGACCACGGGCTGTGCGTTGCCCAGCCATGGGCAATGGCTTGGTTGACCACGGAGACAGCCCTCAGTCAACTGCAGGCTGTGTGCTTGGTCACTCATTGGCTGTGCCTTGCTCTGCCATGGGCATTGCCTTAATCCACCACAGGCTGTGCCTTGCTCTACCACAGGCAATGCCTTGCTTGACCATGGGCGATCCCTTCTTGACCATGGGCTGCACTGGCTCTACCACAGGCGATGCCATCTCAACCACCGATTGCACCTCCCTCTACTATGGGAGATGCCATTTCGACCACGGGCTGTGCCTTGCTCTACCACGGGCTATGGGTTGGTCGACCACGGGCCATGCACTCGGTCGCTCACTGGCAGTGCCTCGCTCTACCTTAGGCAATGCCTTACTCCACCATAGGCTGTGGCCTGTTCTACCATGGGCAACGCCTTGCTCAACCACGGGCTGTGCCATGCTCTCACACGGGCGATGGCTTGGTCGACCACAAGCTGTGGCTTTGTGCTCGGTCACTCACAGGCAATGCCATGCTCTAGCACGAGCAATGCCTTGCTCCACCATGGCCGATACCTTCACGACCACGGCTATGCCTTGCCCTACCACAGGCAATGGGATGTTTGACCACGGCATGTGCCTTGGTTGACCATAGGCAATGCCGATACCCCAGGTAATGGCATGTTCAACCACAGGTTGTGCCTTGCTCTACCATGGGCGATGGCTTGGTCAACAATGGAGAAAGCCCTCGGTCGACCACGAGCTATGTGCTCGGTCACTCACAGGCAGTGCCTTCCTCTTCCACAGGCAATGCCTTGCCCCACCATGAGCTGTGCCTCGCTCTACCATGGGTGATGCCTTGCTTGACCACTGGTTGTCCCTTGCTCTACCACAAGCAATCACTTGGTTGACCAAACAGACAGCCCTTAGTTGACTACGGGCTGTGCGCTCGGTCGCTCACAGGCAGTTCCTCGCTCTACCACAGTCGATGCCTAGCTTAACCACGGCGACAACCGTTGGTTGATCATGGGCCAATGCCTTGATCAACCACCAGGCAGTGCCTTGCTCGACCATGGGTGATGCCTTTGTTTGACCATGGGCTGTGCCATGCTCTACCATGATCAATGCCTTGCTCCACCATGGCCAATGGCATGGTCGACCATTGGCTGTGCCTCACTCCTCCACAGGCGATCGATTGCTCAACCACGGCCTGTGCCTTGCTCCACCATGGGCATTGCCTTGCTTGACAACAGGTTGTGCCTGGCTTTACCATGGGCAATCACTTGGTTAACCAAGGGCTGTGCATTGCTCTGCCCTGGGCAATGCCTTCACAACCATCGGCTGTGCCTTGGTCTACCACGGGCAATGGCTTGGTCAACCACATAGATAGCCCTCAGTCGGCTACGGGCTGTGCGTTCAGTCACTCACAGGCTGTGCCTGGCTCCACCATGGGAGATCCTTGCTAGACCACGGACTGTGCCTTGCTCTACCATGGGCAATGGCTTGTTCGACCACGGCTGTGCTTCACCCAACCACGGGTGATGCCTTGCTCAACCACGGGCTATGCCTTGCTATACCAAGGGCGATGCCTTGGTTGACCACAGAGATAGCCCACTGTTGACCACCAGTTGTGGCTTGCTCTACCATGAGTGATGCCTTGCTCAACCACAGGCTGGCCTTGGCTCTACCACGGGGTATGCTTTGCTCAACCACAGGCTGTGTGTTGCTCCAACAAGGGCAATGGCATGTTCGACCACGGGCTCTGCCTTGCTCTACCACAGGTGATGCCTTACTCAACGATGGGTGGTGCCTTGATCTAGCATGGGCGATGCATTGCTTGACCACAGCCTGTGCCTTGCTCTACCTTGGGCCATGGCTTGGTCTACCATGGGCTATGCTTCCCTGTACCTTAGTCGACCACAGGCTATACACTCAGTCTCTTATGCGTATTGCCTGGTAGTACCTCCAGCGATGCCTTGCTCTACCAAGGGTGATGCCTTGCTCGACCACATGCTGTGAGTTGCCCTACAAAGGGCAATTTTCACCATGGGCTGTGCCTCGCTATACCAAGGCCGATGGCTTGGTCGACCACAGAGATAGCCCTTAGTTGATGACGGGCAATGCCTTGCTCTGCCATGGTCAATGGGTTGGTCGACCCTGGAGACAACGCTCAGATGATGATGGGTTGTGCCTTGCTCTACCACAGGCGATCACCTGGTCGACCACAGAGACAGCCCTCCATCGACCACGGTTTGCTCTCTTAGTTGCTCATGGGCAGTGCCTTGCTCCACCACGATTGATGCCTGGGCCGACCACGGTGACAGCCCTTGGTCGATCTTCATCGATACCTTGATAGACCACCGGCTATGCACTTGGTCACTCACAGGCAGTGCCATGCTCCACCATAGGTGATGGCTTGGTCGACCATGGAGACAGCCCTCGGTTGACATCGGGCTATGCGCTTAGTCGCTCATGGGCAGTGCCTTGCTCTACCATGGTCAATGCCTTGGTCAACCACGGCAATAGCCCTTGGTCGTTCACGGTCGATGCCTTGATCAACCATAGGCAGTGCACATGGTTGCTCACGGGCAGTGCCTTGCTCTACTATGGTCGATGCCTTGGTTGACCATAGGCAAGGCGTTGCTCTACCACAGGCAATGCCTTGCTCTACGACAGTTGTTGTCTTGGTTGACCATGGGCAGTGCCTTGCTCAACCACAGGCCATGCCCTGCTCGACCACAGGCTGTGCTTGGCTCTACCATGGGCATTGCCATGCTCGACCATGGGCAATCCCTTCCTGTACCCCAGACAATGGCTTGGTCAACCATGGGCTGTGCCTTGCACTGCCACGTGCGATACCTTGCTCGACCATGGGCTGTGCCTTGCTCAACCATGGGCAACGGCTTGGACGACCACTGAGACAGCCCTCGGTCCACTAGGAGCTCTGCATTCAGTTGCTCATGGGCTGTGCATTTCTCTGCAATGTGTGATGCCTTGCTCGACCACAGGCTGTGCCTGCCTGTACCACGTGCAATCCCTTGCCCAATCACAGGCTGTGCCTTGGTCTACCACAAGCAATGGCTTGGTCCACCAGAGGTTGTGCTCGTTCTTCCATGGGTGTTGCCTTGCTCGACCACGGGCTGGGCCTTGTTGTACCATGGGCAGTGGCTTACTTGACCATGGGCAGTGCCTCACTCTACCATGGGCAATGCCATCTCGACCATGGGCTGTGCCTTGCTCTACCATGGGTGATGGCTTGGTTGACCACGGAGAAAGCCCTTGATCGGCAACGGGCTGTGCTGTTGGTTGCTCAAGGCCAGTGCCTTGCTCAACAACGGACTATGCCTGGCTCTACCATGGGAGATGCCATGCTTGACCATGGGCTGTTCCTTGCTCTACCTTGGGCAATGGCTTGTTCGAGCACAGGCTGTGCCTTGCCCTACCACAGGCGATCCCTTGCTCGATCATGGGCTCTACCTCACATTGCCATCGATGATGGCTTGGTCGACCACGGAAACAGCCCTCGGTCAACCACGGGCTGTGCGCTCAGTTGCCCATGGCCAGTGCCAGGCCCGTCCTTAGGTGATGCCCTGCTCGACCATGGCTGTGCCTTGCACTACCTGGGGCGATGCCCTGCTCAACCATGGGCTGTGCCTTGCACTACTGCATCACTCTACCACAGGCGATGCCTTGGTCAGCCATGGAGACAGCCCACGGTCAACCACAGGCTGTGTACTCGATACTTCATGGGCAGTCCCTGGCTCTACCTCGGGCAAGGCCTAGCTTGACCATGGGCTGTTCCTGGCTCTACCACAGGCAACACCTTACTCAACCATGGGCTACGCCTCACTCAACCACAGGCAATGGCTTGGTCGACCACGGAGATAGCCCTTGGTCAAGCACAAGCTGTGCACTCAGTCCCTCACGGGCCTTGCCATGCTCTACCATGTGTGTTGCCTTGCTCGACCATGGGCTATGCCTTGCTCTACCATGGGTGATGCCTTGCTCGACCTCAGGCTGTGCCTTGCTCTACCACAGCCTGTGCCTTGCTCTACCACAGAAGTTGCCCTATTCAACCAATGGCTGTGCATTGCTTTACCTTAGGCAATGGCTTGGTTGACCATGGTGTTGGGAATCGATAACACAACGGAAACGTAAATTTCAAGAATTTATTCCTGAATCCAATGATCCCTTTGAAGTAGTTCAGAAATCTAACTACAATAAGTTTAGAATATATACCTAACAAAAACTGTGTTCAGTCTTTGTGTTTGAATCCAGATGTTGATGTCATGTATGAACAAACCTGGATCCACCAATCGCGAGCCTTTTGGAGTCAATCCTTTGACTAGGTGTACACGTGCACACCCTCCATAATATCCACACTAGGTTTCCTCATAGAAATTGAGAACAATTCTCACAAACGGTCACCACACGAATGCATATTTTTCCCTTCTTTCTCTCGGCTGTCACAAAAGGAGGGTTGATTGATTTTTTCATCTCTTTCATCTCGTCAAACTCTTCGTTCATCACCCTCGGCCGAAGGGAGTTGGTTTTATTTATTTTAGTAAATCAAATCAAATCAAATAAATCTTCAGTCAATCTTCCGTGATTTCAAAAATCTTTCAGATATTATCAAGAAAATATTTTTCAATAAGATTTCTAAAAATTTAATCGAATATTTAATCGCATAATATTCTTATCCAATAAGACATGTGACCATTATGGGCTCAATTCGTGCTAGTGAAATTCTAAAACCCAATTTGAAATTTAACATATTTAAATTTCATTACAATAAATTATCTATATTGTGTGTGACCCACTAGGCTCCACACCAAGTCGATAGTGGGCTCAATCTCATTAAACCTTTTAATAAGATTAACCAATTAACCCTTAATCATTTAAACCCACAAGTCAACATTGGCATCTAGCAACATATCATGACTACCCGAATGGTGAGGATCAATCAAAAGATCGAACACCCTTTGGTGAGTAGTTCTCGTGTAATTAAATCCTTCGGTTATATAATGTCTTGAATAAGTTAGGATATGGATGTAATATCAAATCCCAATATTTATTCATATGCATTACTGTTCTCAAGTATTAGACTCAATCATGAAAAATACTGGAAACTCCTTTTCGATTTTCATCCTTTCATCCTACTCTGGCTAGAGATTTCCAGAGTCAATACTAAGTAGAACACATAAGACATTCTCCCCTCTTGTGAAGAGTAACTGATTCCTTGTTGATTACTCACCTCCTCCATAAGAGTCTCTTTAGGTCTAGAATACCCTGCACATGTCTATAAAAGTCACATTAAGGGATAAACCAAAACCTCAATTTAATAGTTACAAGATGCTATGGTAATCTCAGGTTTGAGGACTACTTACACCTACTATCACCAGAGGAATTACCTATTGACATTTACATGAGTATCCATTATGTTTTCCTCAAGCGAGTCAATTCAGTGAACTTGTTCTACAACAAGCACCTACACTCTTATATTAGTGACTCTTCATAGGTAACAGTGAGATTAGTTACCCTCTACCATAGAGCATATAACGAGTGTACTAGTTTCATCGGATCACCGATCCCTAACTTAGTGATCCTACAACTAGAAAAATTTTAGATTAGGACTTTTGAGATCTTAGGTCTCACTGGCATGATCTCATCATGACCCTAAAACCATTATCCTAAGTTATGGGTTTCATCAAAATATGCAGCACATGATGAATAAAATGCCTCAATTATTTTTTATGAATGTAAAATAGCTCCAATTAAATCATATGTGATTGGAATTAGGGCACTAATACTAACAATCTCCCACTTGTACTAAAGCCAATCGCCACGGTATCTAATACCCATACTCTCTAAGTGGCGGTCAAATTGTTGCTACGACAATGGTTTAGTGAAAGGATCTGCAACATTGTTCTTGTGTCAACTCGCTCGACATTGATATCACCTCTTCCAATGATTTTCTTCAACTAGGTGATACCGTCTTAGGATGTGCTTTGACTTATGGTGGGATCTTGGTTCCTTTGCCTGTGCAACTGCCTTGGTATTATCACAATATAGAGGCACCGAGTTGGCTATTTGTGGAACGACTCCTAGTTCAATGATAAACTTCTTTACCCACACTCCTTCCTTTGCAACTTCACTTGTAGCAATGTATTCTGCTTTAGTCATTGAATCAGCTATAGTGGGCTGTTTAGAACTCTTCCAACTTACAGCCCCACCGTTCAAGGTGAACACATTCCTTGATACAGATTTATTGTCATTCAGATTTGTTTGAAAACTGGAGTCTATATATCCCTCTAGTTTCAAATCTAATCCCCCATACACTAGAAAAACATCTCTAGTCCTTCTTAAGTACTTGAGAATGTTCTTTACTACTTTCCAATGTTCTTCTCCTGGATCGGCTTCAAATTTGCTTGTAACTCCTAAAGCATAAGCCACATAAGGCCTAGTACAAAGCATGGCATACATGATGGACCCTACTGTAGAAGCATAAGGAATCCCATTCATTCTCTATCTCTCCTCAGATGTTTTTGGTGACATCTTCTTGGAAAGACAAATGTCATGACTCATAGGCAAGTATCCACGCTTACTGCCTTGCATGTTAAACCTCTTTAACACAGTATCAATGTACCTAGATTGGGATAAACCAAGCAACCTATTAGATCTATCTCTATAGATCTTTATTCCCAATATTTAGGATGCTTCTCCCAAATCCTTCATGGAGAAGTTCTTAGAGAGCCAAACATTGACTGACTGTAACATTGGCATGTCATTCCCGATAAGCAATATGTGATCTACATATAGCACGAGAAAAATGGTAGCACTCCCACTGACCTTTTGTAAACACAAGGTTCATCCTCATTTTTTATGAAGTCAAACCTTTTGACTGTCTCATCAAAATGGATGTTCCAGCTCCTCGAAGCTTGCTTTAACCCATAAATGGATTTTTGTAGCTTGCATACTTTGGTTGGTGCAATAGAAGAGACAAATCCCTCCAGTTGTGTCATATAGATGTCTTCCTCAATATTTCCATTAAGGAAAGCAATCTTGACATCCATTTGCCATATCTCATAGTCATAGTATGCAGCTATAGCAAGCAAAATCCTAATGGACTTGAGCATTGCTACTGGTGAAAAGGTCTCATCATAATCAACACCGTGTTTTTATTTGAAACCTTTTGCAACCAATCTAGCTTTGTATGTTTCAACATTGCCATCTACTCCGATCTTTCTTTTAAAGACTCATTTGCACCCAATGGGAGTTATTCCCTTCGGTGCATTCATCAAAGTCCAAACTTTGTTGGAGTACATAGATTCCATCTCGAATTTCATGGCAATTTGCCATTTTTAGTTGTCAACACTTTTGACAACTTCTTCATAATTCTGTGGATCATCAACATCCATAACACTTGAATCTTGATCATTCTCAATGGCCAGATTCAGTTTTTGAGGTGCTTTACACACTCTGATAGTTCTTCGACGAGATAGAGGTGGTCTTGGTGAGTTAATTGATTTTATATTAACCTGTTCCATTGATTGATGCAAGGTTGGCTGTGGGTTAAGAACTTCATTAAGTTCTACATTTCTTCCACTCCCACTATCCTGGATAAACTCTTTCTACAAGAAAGTGGCATGTCTATTGACAAATACCTTTTGTTTAGTGCTATAGTAAAAGTAGTACCCCAAACTTTCTTTAGGGTATCCCACAAATCTACATTTTTCTGATCTTGCACCAATTTTGTCTGGATCTTGTATTTTCACATAAGCTAGGCAACCCTAAATCTTTAAATTCCTAAGACTCGGTTTCTTACCCTTCCATATCTCATATGGAGTGCTAGATACAGACTTAGTGGGAACTTTATTTAAAAGGTAGATGTCGGTTTCAAGAGAATATCCCCAAAAATGATATGGGGAGATCAATGAAGCACAACATGGATCACATCATATCTAATAGAGTGCAATTTCTCCTCTCAGCTATCCCATTATGTTGAGGTATCCCAGGAGGAGTCCATTCAAAAACTATTCCGTTCCCTTTGAGATAATCTAGAAACTCCCTAGTTAGGTATTCGCCACCTTGATCTAATCGAATGGCCTTAATACACTTTCCAGTTTGTTTCTCAACTTCAGCTTGATATTCCTTGAATCTATCAAAGGCCTCATATTTATATTTCATTAAATACACATATCCAAACCTAGACATATCAACTGTGAATGTTATAAAGTAGGAATATCCTCCTTTAGCTTGAATTGTCATTGGTCCACAGACATCAGTATGGACCAACTCTAACAACTTTGACGCCCTTTCTCCATGTCCAGTAAATGGAGCCTTAGTCATTTTTCCTTTGAGACAGGATTGACAAGTTGGTAGTGATTCATAATCATATGGGTCAAAATACCCATTCTTATACAACTTATTAATCCTATTCTCGTTAACATGACCAAGTCTTAAATGCTAGAGATATGTGAAGTTCAAATCATCCCTTTTCCTTTTCTTAACTTGTTGAACATGAAGTATATTGTCATTAACTTCTAAAACTATTAAGCCATTGATGGCCTTTCCAATTTCGTATAATTCTCCTGAATGAGATATAGAGCACCCATTGCTCCTTAAATTTATTTCATAACCTTGTTCAAGCAACAAAGGAACATAAATAATATTTCTAATCAAAACTAGAACATAATAACAATTATTAAGCTCAATAGTTTTGCCTGAAGGTAGATGCAAACAAAAGGTTCCTACTGCTAAAGCTACAACTCTCGCACCATTTTCGACTCACAAGTCGTACTCCCCTTTGTTTAGCTTTCTACTTCTTCTCAGTCTCTACAACATATTGCAAATATGAGAACCACATCCAATATCCAATACCCATGAAGTAGAATTAGTTAATGACATATTAACCTCAATAATAAATGCACCTGAAGAATTGGCTTCAGAAGCCTTCTTTTGCTTCACTTCTGCAAGATATAACTTGCAGTTCCTTTTCCAATGACCATCCTTCCCACAATGGAAGCAAGTGCCTTTCTTAGAGACTTTCTCTTTTCCTTTCTTCTTGATATTTCCTTTAGGTTTCATAGCAATGTAAGAAGAGTTTCCCTTTTTCACCTTCTTATTGAAGGTGCCTCCCACTAACAAGACCTGACCCTTATCCTTCACAAGGTGGGTCTCTGCTGTCTTCAGCATATTAAGGAGCTCGGGTAATGAGACATCTAGCTTGTTCATGTGGAAGTTTACTATAAACTGTGAATAAGCACTTAGCAGAGATTGGAGAACTAAGTCTTGACTCAATTCTCCATCCATAGTGAAGCCCAGATTCCCCAACTACTCAATCAAATTGATTAGTTTTAGGACATGTGCCTCTACAGAAGTGCCTTCTGCCATCCTAGCCTGGAAGAGTTGCTTAGATATCTCATATCTAGGAGTTCTACTCTCCTCACCATACAACTCCTTGAGATGTAGAAGAATAGGCTTAGCATCCATTTGCTCATGTTGTCTTTGGAGCTCGTTGCTCATGGATGCTAGCATGATACACCGTACAAGAGTGCTATCATCTTGCCACTTTCGATAAGCAGCCTTCTCTTCCTTGGTAGCACTTTCTGCCATCGGTGCAGGTTAGGAGAATCAAGAATGTAGGAGACTTTCTCCTGTATGAGGACGATCCTCAAGTTTCTCAACCAGTCCACGTAGTTCGGTCCAGTGAGCTTGTTAGCATCGAGTATGCTAGGTAATGACAGTGACATGATAGCAAATGAATCTACAATTAAAGAACAACATGCTTGAGCAAATATTCATAAAATATGATGCATGATAATCGAGGTTTTTTGATTGAATCATGTCTCCCACTAAATTTGGTGAGTTCCATTGCCCTCCTAATGGAAAACGGGAGGTCCCATTGGAAGGTCTCCTAGTGGAAATAATGGAATCCCGTTTATCCTACCAAGACCTCGCATGTAAGATGACAAATCTTGAATAAGTCCATGGATAGATAACTCTTACCAATTACATCTTATATAACTTCCATTTATTTTTGCCTCTAAGGTTAATATAGCCTTGTGTGTACACAACAAACTATAAAACCCTATTTAAGTTAAACCCATCATTCGTATACTCACACAAAAAAGAAACTACCCTTGAGTGTAGCTCAACAAGGCAATAACATTTAAGTATTTGCATATATTTAATGAGGTAGCATCGTGCCAACTTGTGCAAAACAGGCCTTGTGTGTACACAACAAACCCACCACACAAACTAACACACTCTGCATCTCATAATGATGGAAGGCATGACTGGCATTTTTAATACCGTAGCCATTTCGACTTAATATTTTTCGAAGGGTCTTTATGCAATTATTATAACATCATATAACATAATAAAAGCATATAAGAATAACAAGGATGATTATGGACATTCCTAAACATGAATCAACCGAGCCATAGGGTGTCACTAAAATCGTCCTAGTATATCTAAAGCCCATCAACATGGGTTTGCTTTGGGAAGCGTGTAGCACAGTCAAGTCTTCATCTCCATGTGCTCGATCAAGCAATTTCAATGTATGGATCTCCACGACTACAATAATTCTCCCTAAGCCTAATGCTAATATAGAACTATTTCTACATTACATAATGTTGCCAAGAAACCCCAATCAGTAATTGGGGGGAGGTTCATTGGGAGGAAGAGAAGAAATACAACCTGGAGAAAATTTAGGTAAGGCAGGGGTACGCAGGCCCTATGTAACCAAAATAAAATAAAATAGACATACATTCATCACATGAACTAGTCCATAACCACCCTTTCATGCATATCACATAAGCATTTGGAAATTTAAACGATGTTATCAATAACGCAATCTCATTCGGAAAAATATTTTCTGCTGACAATTGACAGATCAATCAATAAGGAACTATTCTTTTGTTTCGCATCATCACAGGTGATACCTGAGAGAGAAAAAAAGATATTTTTAATCAAATTTAAAAACATATGTATATATCTTATATATACCAGTACACAACACTTGCATATTATAAGATTGAAACCCTAACATTATATCACAATATTAATCAGACGATCGAACGATTCGACATTGCAATGAGAATAACACCGGAATTGAGAATTATAATCAAAGATGGCTCTGAAACCACTGTTGGGAATCGCTAACGCAGCGGAAACATAAATTTCAAAAATTTATTCTCGAATGTAGTGATCCCTTTGAAGTAATTCAGAATTCTAACTAGAACAGGTTTAGAATATGTACCTAACAAAAACTGTGTTTAGTCGTTGTGTTTGAATTCGGATGTTAATGTTGTGTCTGAACAAACCTGGATCCACCAATTGCGAACCTTTTGGAGTCGATCCTTTGACTAGGTGTGTACGTGCACACCCTCCACGATATCCACACTAGGTTTCCTTGTAGAGATTGAGAACAATTCTCACAAACGCTCATCACACAAATGCGTATTTTTCCCTTCTTTCTCTCAGCTATCACAAAAGGAGGGTTGATTGATTTTTTCATCTCTTTCGTCTCGTCAACCTCTTCGTTCATCACCCTCGGCCGAAGGGAGTTGGTTTTATTTATTTTAGTAAATCAAATCACATAAAATAAATCTTCAGTCAATCTTTTGTGATTTTAAAAATATTTTAGATATTATCAAGAAAATATTTTTCAATAAGATTTCTAAAAATCTAATCGAGTATTTAATCACATAATATTCTTATCCAATAAGATGTGACCATTATGGGCTCAATTCATGTTAGCAAAATTCTAAAACCCAATTTGAAATTTAACATATTTAAATTCCGTTACGAGAAATTACTTATATTGTGTGTGACCCATTGGGCTCCACACCTAGTTGACAGTGGGCTCAATCTCATTAAACCCTTTAATAAGATTAGCCAATTAACCCTTAATCATTTAAACCCACTAGCGATGTATCATGACTACCCAAATGGTGATGATCAATCAAAAGATCGAACACCCTTTAGTGATTAGTTCCCATGTAATTAAATCCTTCGGTTATACAATGTCTCGAATAAGTTAGGATATGGATGTAATGTCAAATCCCAATATTTATTCATATGCATTACTGTTTTCAAGTATTAGACTCAATCATGAAAATTACCGGAAACTCCTTTTCGATTTTCATCCTACTTTGGCTAGAGATTTCCGAACTCAATACTAAGTAGAACACATAAGACATTCTCCCTTCTCGTGAAGAGTAACCGATTCTTTGTTGATTACTCACCACCTCCATAAGAGTCTCTTTGGGTCCAGAATACCCTGCACGTGTCTATAAAAGTCATGTTAAGGGATGAGCCAAAACCTCAATTTGATAATTACAAGGTGCTATGGTAATCTTAGGTCTGAGGACTATTTACATCTACTATCACCAGAGGAATTACCTATTGACATTTACATGAGTATCCATTATATTTTCCTCAAGCGAGTCAGTTCAGTGAACTTGTTCTACAACAAGCACCTACACTCTTATATTAGTGACTCTTCACAGGTAACAGTGAGATTAGTTACCCTCTACCATAGAGCATGTAACGAGTGTACTAGTTTCACCGGATCACTGATCTCCAACTCAGTGATCCTACAACTAGGAACAATTTTAGATTAGGACTTTTGATCTCACTGGCATGATCTCATCATGACCATAAAACCATTATCCTAATTTATGGGTTTCATCAAAATATGCAGCACATGATGAATAAAATGCCTCAATTATATTTTATAAATGTAAAATAGCTCCAATTACATCATTTGTGATTGGACTTAGGGCATTAATACTAACACCTGGGATGTGCCTCGCTTTACCATGGGCTATGCCTTGGTCGACCAAGGAGACAACTCTCAGTTGCCAATAGGCTGTGCGCCCAATAGCTCATGGGCAGTGCGTAGCTGTTCCTCAGGCGATGCCATGCTTAACCATGGGTTGTGCCTTGCTCTACTGTGGGTGATGCCTTACTCAACCATGGGTTGTGCCTGGCTCTACCAAGGCAATGGCATGTTCAACCACGGGCTTTGCCTTGCTCCACCACAGGTGATGGCTTGGTCAACCACGGAGACATGCCCCAGTTGACCACGAGCTGTGCACTTGGTCTCTCATGGGTAGTGCCTGTCTCTACCTCAGGAGATGCGTTGCTCTACGACGGGCTATGCCTTGCTCTACCACGAGATGTGCCTTGCTCTACCAATGGCAATGGCATGTTAGACCCCGGATTATGCCTTGTTGTACCATGGGCGATGCCTTATTCGATTACAAGCTATGCCATGCCCTACCACGGGCGATGCCTTGCTTGACCATGGCCTGTGCCTTGCACTACCATGGGCCATGGCTTGGTCTTCCACATACTATGCCTTGCTGCTCAATGGTTGACGATGGACAGGTGATGCCTCCCTCGACCATGGGCCGTGCCTTGCTCTTCCAAGGGCCATGGCATGTTTGACCATGATCTGTGCCTTGCCCAACCATGGGCGATGCCTTGCTCGACCACGGGCTGTGCCATGCTCTACCAAGGGCAATGGCTTGGTCAACCACGGAGATAGCCCTTGATCTGCCATGGAGACAAATCTCGGTCAACCATGAGCTGTGCCTTGCTCTACCATGGGCAATGGCTTGGCTGGCCCTATAGACAGCCCTCCATCAACCACGGGCTGTGCACTCAGTCACTCACAGGCAGTGCATTGCTCTACCACGGTTGATGCCTTGGTCAAACACAGCAACAGCCCTTGGTCGATGATGTGACAATGCCTTGATCGACCACAGGCTGTGCACTCGTTCACTCACGGGCAGTGCCTTGCTCTACCACAGACAATGGCTTGCTCCACCTCAGGCGATGGGTTGGTCGACCACAGGTTAAGCGCTCAGTCACAGAAGGGCAGTACCATGCTTCACCACAGGAGATGCCTTGCTCCACTGCAGTGATAGCACTTGGTCAATCATGGGTCGATGCATTGATTGACCATGGCAATAGCACTTTGTCAACCATGGGCAGTGCCTTGGTCCAACAAGGGCAGGGCCTTGGTCGACCATGGGCTGTGCGTCGCTCTACCACTGGTGATGCCTTGTTCAACCACAGGCTGTGCACTCAGTTGCTCACGGGCAATGCCATGCTTGACCATGGGCGATGCCTTGCTTGACCACGGTGACTGCCCTTGGTTGATCATGGGTCAACACGTTGATTGACCATGGCGACAACTCTAGGTCAACCATGAGTGATGACTTGCTTGACCATGGGTTGTCCCTTGCCCAACCACAAGCATTGCCTTGCTTGACCTCGGGCTGGGCCTCGCTCTACCATGGGCAATGGCTTGGTGGACCAAGGAGACAACTGTCAGTTGACCATGGGCAGTGCTTGTCTCTACAACGGGTGATGGCTTGGTCTACTGTGGAGACAGCCCTTGGTTGCTCATGGGCAGTGCCTTGTTCTACCATGGGTGATGCCTTGCTTGACCACAGGCTATGCCTAACTCTACCACAGGAGATGCCTTGCTCTACCATGGGTGATGCCTTGCTTGACCACAGGCTATGCCTAGCTCTACCATGGGAGATGCCTTGCTTGACCATGGGCATTGGCTTGTTTGAACATAGGGATAGCCCTTGGTCGACCACGGGCTGTATGCACGATCTCTAATGGGAAGTGCCTGGGTCTACCTTGGGTGATGCCTTGCTCGACCATGGGCTATGCCTTGCAAAACTAAGGGCCTTGGCATGTTCGACCATGGGCTGTGGCTTGCTCTATGATGGGCGATGCCATGCTCGACCACGGGCTGCGCCTTTCCCAACTGCAGGCGATGCCTTGGTCGACCATGGAGACAGCCCTCAGTTGACCACAGGTGACACCTTGCTCGACCACGGGTTGTGCCTTGCCCAACCATGGGCGTTGCCTGGCTCCACCATGGGTTGTACCTTGCTCTACCAAGGGTGATGGCTTGGTCAACCATGGAGACTGCTCTTGGTCGAGCATGGGCTGTGTCTTGCTCTCCCACGGGTGTTGGCTTCGTCGACCATGGAACCTGCCTTCAGTCAACCACGGGCTATGCGCTCGGTTGTGCACAGGCAGCTCCTTGCTCTCCCGTGGTCGATGCCTTGGTGGACCACGGCAACAACACTTGGTTGATCATGGTCGATGCGTAGATCAACCACGGGCTGTGCACACAGTGGCTCATGGGCAGTGCCCTGCTCTGCCACGGGTGATCCCTTTCTCGATGATAGCTACAGCTCTTGTTTGGTCATTGGGCGACACCTTGTTCAACCACAGGGACAGCGCCTGGTCAACTATGGGCAGTGCCATGCTCTACCATAGGTGATGCCCTACTTGACCATGAGTTGTGCCTGGCTCTACCATGGGCGTTGCCATGCTCAGCCACGGGCTGTCCCTTGTTGTACCACAGCATGTGCCTCGCACTACCACGGGGGATGCCTTTCTCAAACATAGGCTGTACCTTGCTCTACCATGGGCGATGTCTTGGTCGACCACAGAGGTAGCCTTTGGTCAACCACAAGCTATGCCTTGCTCTACCATGGGCCATGCCTTACTCAACCACAGGATGTGCCAGGCTCTACCACAGGTGATGGCTTGTTCAACAATAAGTGGTGCATCACTCTACCTCAGGCATAGTTTTTAAAACTAGATCGGGTCAGGAACCGGTCAAGGTATGGGTTCATGGGTTGAACCGCATGTTTAATAAATAATATTAATAATGTAATATTACCAATAAATCGATATAATATTATAATTTAACTATGATTTATAATAAAAATCATTAATATAGTCATTATATTAGTCTTAAATTCAACATAAAATATGAATATGAGTCTAGTAAAATAAAATAAGTACGTTATAATAATTTTTTATTTTAAGTTGGCCGGTTTTCTTACCGGTTCAATTGGGTTCACTAGTTTGACCTGAAACCGGCCGGTTCAACTGGATTTGACTCAATTTAAAGTGTAATTGGAGTATTTATGAGAATTGGACCGGGTGGGTGGCCGGTTCCCGGTCGAACCGGCCGGCCCGGTCCAGTTTTTAAAACTATGACCTCAGGCAATGGCTTGCTCGACCACCAGTTGTGCCTGGCTGTACCACGGGTGATGCCTTGCTTGACCACAAGCTCTGCCTTGCTCTACCACGGGAGATGCCATGCTCCACTACAGGCAATGGCTTGCTGGACAATGGGCTGTCCCTTGCCCAACCACGGGTGATGCCTTGCTTGACCATGGGCTGTGCCTTGCCCTACCATGGGCAGTGGTTTGGTCAACCATGGAGACCACCCTCGGTTGACCATGGGCTGTGTGCTGGGTCACTCGTGGGTGATGCATTGCTCTAGCACGAGCAATGCCTTGCTCCACCACAAGCTGTGCTTTGCTGTACCATGGGTAGTGGCTTGGTCAACCACGAGCCGTGCCTTGTTCTAGCATGCGCTGTGCCTTGCTTGACCACAGGCGGTGCCTCACTCAACCCTGGCTGATGCATTGTTCAACCACGGGCTGTGCCTCACTCTACCCCAAGCGATGCCTTGCTCAACCATGGGCTTTGCCTTGCTCTATCATGGGCGATGGCTTGGTCAACCACGGAGACAGCCCTTGGTCGACTATGGGCTATGTGCTTGGTCGATCACAGGCAGTGCCTTGCTCTACCACAAGCAACACCTTGCACCACCACCGACTGTGCCTTGTGCTACCACAGGCCATGGTTTGGTTGACCATGGGCTGTGCCTCACTCTACCACGGGTGATGCCTTCCTCTACAATGGGACAGCCCTTGGTCAATCAAGGGTAAATGCGTTTATGAACCACGGCAACAGCTCTTGGTTGACCACGGGCAGTGCCTTGGTCGACCACAGAGACATCCCTTGGTCAACCGCAGGCTGTGCGGTCAGTCACTCATGGGCATTGCCCTGCTCTACCACTGTCGTTGCCTTGCTTGACCACGGCAACAGCCATTGGTCGATCATGGGGCAATGCCATCATCAACCACAGCAATAGCTCTTAGTTGACCACCGGCAGTGGCATGCTCTACTGTGGATGAGGCCTTGCTTGACCACAGGTTGTGCCTTGCTCTACCATGCACAATGGCTTGCTTGACCATTGGCGGTGCCTTACTCTAACAGTAGCGATGGCTTGGTCAACCATGGGCTGTGCCTTGCTAGACCACAGGCGATGCCTTGCTCGACCACAGGCTATGCCTTGCTCTGCCACGGGCAATGGCTTGGACAACCATGGAGACTGCCCTCAGTCGGCCATGGGCCGTGCCTTGCTCAACCACGGAGACAGCCCTCAGTCAGCCACAGGCGTTGGCTCATTTGACCACGATTAGTGCCTCGCTCTACCATGGGCCATGGCTTGTTCAACCACAGAGACACACCTCAGTCAACCATAGGCAGTGTGCTCAGTTGCTAACAGGCGATGCCTTGCTCCACCACCGGTTGTGCCATGCTCTACGACAGGCGATGGCTTGGTCGACCTTGGAGGCAGCCCTTAGTCAACCACCAGCCGTGCCTCGCTCAACCATGGGCAGTGGCTCACCTACCCAAGGTGATGACGGGCTGTGCCTGGCTTACCATGGGTGATGGCTTGGTTGAAATGGAGACAGCCCTCGGTCAACCATGGGCTGTGTGCCTTGCCACTCATGGGTAGTGCCTTGCTCTACCATGAGCGATGCCATGCTCCACAACTGGCTGTGCCTTTCTCTACCACAAGCCATGGCTTGGCCGACCCCAGGCTGTGCCTTGCTCTTGCAGGGGCGACACATTGCTCGACCATGGGCTAAGCCTTTTCCTACCACAGAGGCAGGCCCCGCTTGACCATGGAGACAGGCCTCGGTTGACCACAGATTGTGCACTTGGTCGCTCATGAACAGTGCCTTGCTCTACCACGGACGATGCCTTGCTTGACCACAGGTTTTGGTTTGCTCTACCATGGGCAGTGCCTTGCTCCCCCACTGGTGATGGCAATCAGTCGACCATGGGCTCTGTGCTCAGTTTCACAAGGGCAGTGCCTTGCTCGACCTTGGCGATAGCCATTAATTAATCTCCGGCGATGCCCTCATCAACCACAGGCTATGCACTCGGTCGCTCACAGGCAGTGCCTTGTGCTTCCACGGGCAATGCCATCCTCAACCATGGTGACAACCCTTGGTCGATCATGGGTCGACATGTTCATCGACCATGGGCAGTGCCTTGGTCCACAAGCAAAACCTCTCTCACCCATGGGCTGTGCCCTGCCCAACCATAGGCAATGCCTTGCCTGACCATAGGCTATGCCTCTCTCTACCATGGGCGATGGCTTGGTCGACCATAGAGCCAGGCCTCGGTTGACTACAGGTTGTGTGCTCAGTGGCTCAAGGGCAGTGCCAGGCTCTTCCTTGGGCGATGCCTTGCTTGACCACAGGCTGTGCCTTGCTCTACCTGGGCGATTCCTTACTCAACCACGGGTTGTGCCTGGCTATACCAAGGCAATGGCATGTTCAACCATGGGCGATGCCTTCCTCAACCATAGGCAATGGCTTGGTCGACCACGTAGACAACCCTCGGTCGACGATAGGCTGTGTGCTAGGTCTCTCACAGGCAATGCCTATCTCTACCTCAGGAGATGGCTTGCTCTACCACAGGCTGTACCTTGCTCTACCAAGGGCAATACCATGTTCGAACACAGGTTCTGCCTCGCTCTACCACAGGCAATGCCTTACTTGACCACGGCTTGTGCCTTGCCCTAGCATGGGCAATGCGTTGCTTGACCATGTCCTGTGCCTTGCTCTGCCACAAGCCATCACTTGGTCAACCATGGTCTATGCCTCACTGTACCTCAGTCAACCACGGTCTGTACACTCGGTCTCTCACAGGCAGTGCTTGGCTGTACCTCAGGTGATGCCTTCCTCGACCATGGGCTGTGCCTTGCTCTACCAATGGCCATGGCATGTTCGACCATGGTCTGTGCCTTGTCAAACCATGGGCGATGCCTCGCTCAACCATGTTGCTGTGCCGAGATCTACCAAGGGCAATGGCTAGGCCGACCATGGAGATAGCCCTCGATTGGCCACAGACATAGCCCTCAGTCAACCACAGGCTGTGTCTTTTTCTAGCATGGGCGATGGCTTAGCTGACCATGGAGACAGCCCTCCATTGACCTCGGGCTGTGCGCTCAGTTGCTCATGGGCAGTGCCTTGCTCTACGACGGTCGATGCCTTGGTCAACCATGGCAACAGCCCTTGATTGACTACTGGCTTTGCACCCGATCACTCATGGGGAGTGCCTCACTCTACCACAGACGATGGCTTGGTGGACTAGGGAGACAGCCCTCTGTTGACCACAGGCTATGCGCTCAGTCGCAGAGGGCAGTGCCTTGCTCTACCACGGGTGATGCCTTGCTCAACCGTGGCGATAGCCCTTGGTCGATGACCAGGGATGCCTAGATCGACCATGGGCTGTGCACTCGGTCGCTCACCGGCAGTGCCTTGCTCAACCATGGGTGATGCTTTGCTCGACCATGGTGATAGCCCTTGGTGGATCTTGGGTTGGCACATTGATTGACCACAGCGACAGTTCTTGGTGGACCATGGGCTGTGCCTTGCCCAACCATGGGTGATGCCTCGCTCGACCAAGGGCTGTGCCTTGCTCTACCATGGGTGATGGCTTGGTCAACCAGTGAGACAGCCCTCGGTTTACCATGGGCTGTGCGCTCGGTAGCTCTTGGTCAGTGCCTGGCTCTACCTTGAGTAATACCATGCTTGACCACGGGCTGTGCCTTGCTCTGCCACCAGTGATGGCTTGGTCGACCACGGTGACTGCCCTCAGTTGACCATGGTTTAGGCGCTCAGTTGCTCACGGCCAGTGCCTGACTCTACCTTGGGCAATGCCTTGCTTGACCATGAGCTGTGCCTTGCTCTACCATGGGCGATGGCTTGCTCGACCACAAGCTGTGCCTCGCTCTGCCATGGGCAATGGCTTGTTTTATTATGGGCTGTGCCTTGCTCCACCATGGGCTATGCATTGCTCGACCATGTGTAGTGACTTGGTCTACCACAGGCGATGGCTTGGTCACCCACAGGCTGTGCGCTCGGTTGTTCATGGGCAGTGCCTGTCTCTACCTCGGGCGATGCCTTGCTCAACCATGGGCTGTGCCTGACTATACCACAGGCAACACCTTACTCAACCATGGGCTGTGCCTCACTCTACCTCAGGGCATGGCTTGGTCAACCACAGAGACAGCTGTCAATTGACTGGGTTGTGTACTTGGTCTCCCGCAGGCAGTGCCTATCTCTACCATGGGCGATGCCTTGCTCTACCATGGGCTATGCCTTGCTCTACCAAGTGCAATACCATGTTTGACCACAGGTTGTGCCACGCTCTACCATGGGCAATGCCTTACTAGACCACGGGCTGTGCCTTGCCCTAGCACAGGCGATGCCTTAATTGACCATGGCCTGTGCCTTGCTCTACCACGGGCCATGGCTTGGTTGACCATTGGCTGTGCCTCGCCATACCTCAGTCGACCACAGGCTGTACACTCTGTCTCTCACAGGCAGTGCTTGGTTGTACCTCAGGCAATGCCTTCCTCGACCATGGGCTGTGTCTTGCTCTACCAAGGCCCATGGCATGTTCGACCACGGTCTGTGCCTTGCCCAACCATGGGTGATGCCTCGCTCGACCACAAGTTGTGCCAAGCTCTACCAAGGGAGATCGTTGGGTCGACCATGGAGACAGGGTTCGATCGGCCACAGAGACAGCCCTCGGTTGACCACAGGCTGTGCCTTTTTCTAGCACAGGTGATGGCTTGGCTATCCATGGAGACAGTCCCCTGTCGACCATGGGCTATGCGCTTGGTCACTCACGGGCAGTGCCTTGGTCTACAACAGTCGATGCCTTCATCGACCGTGGCAACAGCCCTTGGTAATCATGGTTGATGCCTTGATCGACTATGAGCTATGCACTCAGTTGCTCACAGGCAGTGCCTTGCTCCACCACGGGCGATAGCCCTTGGTCAATGACTGGCGATACCTAGAACAACCACGGGCTATGCGTCACTCTACCATGGGCGATGCCTTGCTCCTCCATGGGCTGTGCCTTGCTCTACCATGGGTGATGGCTAGGTGAACCAGGGAGACATCCCTCGGTTCACCATGGGCTGTGCGCATGGTAGCTCACGGGTAGTGCCTGGCTCTACCAAGGGTGATGGCTTGGTCGACCACAGAGACATCCCTCGGTTGACCACGGCAATGCCTTGCTCTGCCATAGGCAATGGCTTGGTGAACAATGGAGACATCCCTCGGTTGACCACAGGCTGTGCCTTGCTTTTCCACTGGTGATGGCTTGGTCGAACATGGGCTGTATGCTCAGTCTCTCACAGGCAGTACTTGGCTCTAACTTGGGCAATGCCTTGCTCTACCATGGGCTTTGCCTTGCTTGACCATGGGCTGTTTCTTTCTCTATCAAGGCCTATGGGATGTTCGACCACAGGCTGTGCCTTGCTCTGCCATAGGCGATGCCTTGCTCAACCATGGGCTATGCCTTGCCCAACCATGGGCGATGGCTTGGTCGACCATTGATACAGCCCTCGGTCGACCATGGGCTGTGTGCTCGGTCACTCACGGGCAGTGCCTAGCTGAACAACAGGCAATGCCTTGCTCCACCACAAGCTGTGCCTTGCTCTACCACAGGTGACCCCTTACTTGACCATGTGTGATGCCTTCTTGACCACAGGCAGTACCTGGCTCTACCACGAGCAATGCCTTCTTGACCACGGGCTGTGCCTCGCTCTACCACAAGCAATGCCTTCTCAACCATGGGTTGTGCCTTGCTCTACCACAGGTGATGGTTTGGTTGACCATGGAGAAAGCCCTTGGTTAACCATAGGCTGTGTGCTCAGTCGCTCATAGGCAGTGCCATGCTCTGCCATGAGCAATACCATGCTCCGCCATGGGCTGTGCCTTGCTCTACCACGGGCAATGCCTTCTCGACCATGGGCTATGCCTTGCCCTACCAAGGGCTATGGCTGGGTCGACCACCAGCTGTGCGCTCGGTCACTCATGGGCAGTGCCTTGCTCTACCTTGGGTGGTGCCTTGCTCAACAACAGGCTATGCCTTGCTCTACCTTGGGTGACACCTTGCTCGACCATGGACTGTGCCTCCCTCTACCACAGGCAATGGCTTGGTTGACCACAGAGACAGCCCTCAGTCAACTAGGAGCTGTGCACTCAGTTGCTCATGGGCTGTGCCTTGCTCTACCACTTGTGATGCCATCATCAATCATGGGCTGTGCCCTACTTGACTTTCTTAACCTGCAAGTTTGACTTTCTTAACCTCTGAGTAGTTATGGCACCCAAATATTTGCTCAACCCGCATTTCCCATTCCAGATATTCCTCAAGATCACTCTTGCTCTTAAATGAAGGAATTTTGATTTTGATTCCTCCAAAGTCTTCTCCTACATTTGTCATACCTCGTCTAGGTCAATTGTGAGGTCTTCTTCTGGGCTCGAATTCTTCATCCTCTTCTTCTTCTTCTTCTTCTTCTTTTGGCTCAGAGAATATATGCTATAGAATAGATGGAAATATGTGTCAAGGAGTCGAGGAAATATATGTTCAAACAGGATTTTTTTTTTTTTTAGATGAAGGGATGAGGGGATACGATAGATAGATAACCAACCGTGGAAATTGTGCTCTGATATGAGATGATGCGGGTTAGAGGGGGGTTGGTCCTGATCTTCACGGTGTAGGATGAAAGGATAGGATTTTGTTTGAAACCAAGCGGGTGCAAATAGCCAACCAATAAAAGAAAACATGACCTGCTACTTAGGTCACTCGCCTAACCACGAACTTGAAGACCAATCCACACAATGACTTACCTAGGTCGATTCATGAATTGGGGGCTTTGGGAAGCTTGAATCAGCAAACTAAAAACATTAGTTCGACAAAAGCAAGGTTTCACGAGAGCAAAGGAGAGATAATTACCTCACAAGGAGAACACACTTTGTATTTGAGGGATTCAATGTCAAAAAGCTGAATTACATAGTGAATAAGAGCCCATATATATAGATGCTTGGCTAATAAATAGTTTCCTCTTATACTAGATAGCAATCAGCCAAAAATATGGTACTTGACTCCATTACAGAAATCCCAAATTAGGAAACTCTATAAATACAGAAATTGTTAATTTTGATTATAACAACTAATTATATACTAATTTAACTATTTTAGTAGCCATAAATCATGCATATTGGTCATGTTCCTTGTGTGCAAGCTAAGTAGCTCTAATCGGCCTTGGGATTAAAGAAAATGAGGCAAATGCCTCCTCAGTCTTGGTCTTCAACCTCTTGGGCCAAATATCCATTAGTGAGGATACCAATAGCTTCTTGCAATCTCTTCATCCTTCCTCTTGGTAGAGCAACGCACAGCCCATGGTCAAGCAAGGCATCACCTGTGTTAGGATGAGGCAATGCCCATCAGTGACCAAGCACACAGCCCATGGTCGACTGAGGGCTGTCTCCGTAGTTGACCAAGCCATTGCCTGTGGTAGAGCAAGGCACAGCCGGTGGTTGAGTAGGACACCACCTGTGGTAGAGCAAGGCACAACCCATGGTCAACCAAGGGTTGTCTCCATGGTAGACCAAGCCATTACCCCTGGTAGAGTGAGGCATAGCCCGTGGTCGACCAAGGCATCACTCATGGTACAGCGAGGCACAGCCCTTGGTGTACCGAGGGCTGCCTTCATGGTCGAGCATGGTGTCACCCATAGTAGAGCAAGGTGCAACCCGTGGTTGACCTCGGGCTGTCTTTGCAGTCGAGTAAGGCATCACCCGTGGTAGAGCTAGGCATTGCCCGTCAGCGACTGAGCACACTGCCTGCAGTCGACCGAGGGCTGTGTCGGTGGCAGACTAAGCCAATGCCTGTGGTAGAGCAAGGCACAGCCTGTGGTCGAGCAAGGCATCACCTGTGGTAGAGCGAGGTGCAACCAGTGGTCAATCAGGGGCTGTCTCCGTGGTTGACCAAGCCAATGCCCATGGTAGAGCGAGGCACAGCCCATGGTCAAGCATGGCATCATTAGTGATAGAGCGAGGTGCTACCCATGGTCGACCAAGGGCTATCTCTGTGGTCAACCAAGCCATCATCTGTCATAGGGCGAGGCACTGCCTGTGGTCTAGCTAGGCGTTGCTCATGGTAGAGTGAGGTGCAGCCCAGGGTCAACTGAGGGCTGTCTCAGTGGTTGAGCAAGGCACAGCCCATGGTAGAGCTAGGCACTGCCCACTAGTGATCAAGCACACTGCCTACAGTCAACCATGGGCTGTCTCAGTGGCCAACCAAGCCATCACCTGTGGCCGAGCAAGGGACAGCCCGTGGTTGAGCAAGGCATTGCCTGTGGTAGAGTGAGGCACAGCCAGTGGTCGACCGAGGGCTGTCTCCGTGGTCGACCAAGCAACATGCATGGTAGAGTGAGGCACAGCCCATGGTCAAGCATGGCATCGCTCATGATAGAGTGAGGTGCTACCCGTGGTCTACCGAGGGCTATCTCCGTGGTCAACCAAGCCATCGTCTGTGGTAGGGTGAGGCTCTGCCCATGGTCGACCAAGGGCTGTCTCCGTGGTCGACCAAGCCATTGCCCGTGGTAGAGCCAGGCACTACCCGTGGTTGACCTAGGGCTGTCTCCATGGTTGACCAAGCCATCACCTGTGGTAGACCTAGGCACTGCCTGTGGTCGAGCAAGGCATCACCCATGGTAAAGCCAGGCACTGCCCATGGTCGACCAAGGGCTATCCCCATGGTCAACCAAGCCATCACCCCTGGTAGAGCCAGGCACTCCCTGTGGTTGACCAAGCCATCGCCTGTGATAGAGCTAGGCCCAGCCCATGGTCGAGCAAGGCATCACCCGTCGTGGAGTGAGGCACTGCTCATGGTTGACTGAGGGCTGTCTCTGTCGTCAACCAAGCCTTTGCCTGTGGAAGGGTGATGCAAAGCCCGTGGTCAAGCAAGGCACATCCCCTGGTAAACCAAGCCATAGCCCGTGGTAGAGCAAGGCCTAGCCCGTGGTTGAGTGAGGTATCACCTGTGGTGGAGCGAGGCACTGCCTGTCAGTGGCCAAGTGCACATCACGTGGTCGAGCAAGCCACTGCTACTGGTAGAGCCAGGCACAGCCCATGGTCAAGCAACGCATCATCCATGATAGAGTGAGCTGCGGCCAGTGGTCAACCGAGGGCAGCCTCTGTGGTTGACAAACCCATCGCCAGTGGTAGAGTGAGGCACAGCCCAGTGTCAACAAAGGAATGTCTCCATGGTGGACGAAGCCATCACCCGTGGTAGAGCCAAGCACAGCTCGTGGTCAAGCAAGGCATCGCCCGTGGTAGAGCCAGGCACTGCACATGGTCAACTGAGGGCTGTCTCCGTGGTCGACCAAGGCATTGCCCATGGTACAACCAGGCACAGCCCTTGGTCAAGCAAGGCATCGCCTGTGTTAGGGTGAGGTAGAAATGGTGGTCGACTGAGGGTTGTCACCGTGGTCAACCAAGCTGTCGCCCGTGGTAGAGAAAGGTACAGCCTGTGGTCGAGCAAGGCACATCCTGTGGTAGAGCGAGGTGCAGCCAGTGGTCAACCAAGGGCAGTTTTCATGGTCGAGAGGCATCACCTGTGATAGAGCAAGGCATAGCCCATGGTTGAATGATGCATCGCCTGTGGAAGAGCTAGGTGCTTCTCATGATTGAGTGAGGCATCACCTGTGGTAGAGCAAGGAACAGCCCGTGTTTGACTGAGGGTTGTCTTCATGGTCGAGTAAGGCAATGCCCATGGTAGAGCAAGGCACAACCCATGATTGAGTGAGGCATCGCTCTTCATAGAGCTAGGCACAGCCAGTAGTCGAGACAGGCATCGCTCATCATAGAACTAGGCACAGCCAGCAGTTGTGACAAGCATTGCCCATGGGCGAGATTGGTACTTACTGCCCGTCAGTGACTGAGTGAACAGCCTGTGGCAGAGCAAGGCACAGCCCATGGTCAAGCATGGCATCCCCCGTGGCAGAGTGAGGGGCAGCCCGTGGTCAACCAAGGGTAGTCTCCGTGGTTGACCAAGCTATCGCCTGTGGTAGAGCGAGTCACTGCCCGTGGTCGAGCAAGGGATCGCCTATGGTGGGGCGAGGCCCAACCTGTGGTCGACCAAGGGCTGTCTCCATGGTCAACCAAGCCATCGCCCATGGCAGAACAAGGCACAGCCCATGGTCAAGCAAGGCATTGCCCATGGTAGAGCGAGGCACTGTCCATGGTAGAGCTAGGCACTGCCTGTCAGCGACCAAGCGCACAACCTGTGGTCGACCGAGGGCTGTCTCTAAGGTCAACCAAGCCATCGCCTGTGGTAGAGCAAGGCACAGCCCATGGTAGGGCAAGGCACAGCCTGTGGTTGAGCATGACATTGCTTGTCATGGAGAGCGGCACAGCCCGTGGTCGACCGAGGGCTGTCTCCGTGGTTGACCAAGCCATCGCCCATGGTCAGGCCAGGCATAGCCTGTCCTCAAGTAAGGCATCACTTGTGGTAGAGTGAGGCATATCCAGCGGTTGACCAAGGTCTGTCCCCATGATCGACCAAGCCATTGCCCATGGTGGAGCCAAGCACAGCCTGTGCTCAAGCAAGGCATCACTCATGGTTGAGCGAGGCAGAGCCAGTGGTCGACTGAGGGCTGTCCCCATGGTCGACCCACCCATCACCCATGGTAGAGTGAAGCACTGCCCTTGGTCGACCATGGGCAATCCTATCTCCGTGGTTGACCAAGCCATTGCCTGGGGTAAAGTGAGGAATAGCCTGTGGTCGTGCAAGGCATTGCCTGTGGTAGTGTGAGGCACAACCCAGGGTCGACTGAGGGCTGTCTCCGTGGTCGACCAAGCCATCGCTCATGGTGGAACCAGGCACAGCTTGTACTCTGGCAAGGCATCGCCCATGGTAGAGAGAGGCACAGCCCCTGGTTGAGTGAGCCATCACCTGTGGTGGAGCTAGGCCCAGCCAGTGGTTGAGTGAGGCACCACCCGTGGTAGAGCTCGGTACTGCCTGTCAGCAACCAAGCACACATTCTGTGGTCGACTGTGGGCTGTCTCTATAGCCGACCAAGCCAACGCCCATGGTCAAGCAATGCATCGCCAGTGGTAGAGCAAGGGGCAGCCTGTGGTCGATTGAGGACAGTCTCCATGGTCGACCAAGCCATCGCCCATGGTAGAGCGAGGCACAGCCAGTGGTCAAGCAAGACATCACCCGTGGTGGGGGAAGGCCCAGCTCATGGTCGACCAAGAGCTGTTGCCCGTGGCAGGGCAAGGCACAGCCTGTGGTCAAGTAAGGCATTGCCTGTGGTAGAGATAAGCATCGCCCATGGGGCCAGCCGGAGCCTGTGCTCGGGCAAGGCATTGCTCATCGTAGAGCAAGGCGCATCTAGTGGTTGAGCTAGTTGTCGCCCGTAGTAGAGTGAGGTGCAGCCTGTGGTCTTCCGAGGGCAGTCTCCATGGCAGAGAAAGGCACAGCCCGTGGTCTAGCAAGGCACCACCCATGGTCAACCGAGGGCTGTCTCCATGGTCGAGCAAGGCTTTGCCAGTGGGAGAACTAGGCACTACCCATCAGTTATCGAGTGCACAGGTTGTGGTCGACTGAGGGCTATCTCTGTGGTCAAGCAAGCCATCACCCATGGTAGAGCAAGGCACAGCCTGTGATCAACCAAGCTGTCGCCCCTGGTAGAGCCAGGCACGGCCCGTTGTCTTGCATGGCATCATGCGTGATAGTGCAAGGTGCTGCCTGTGGTCGACCAAGGCCTGTCTCCGTGGTCAACCAAGCCATTGCCTGTGGTAGAGCGAGGCCCTGCCCATGGTTGACCAAGGGTTGTCTTTGTGGTCAACCAAGCCATTGCCTGTGTTACAGCTAGGCACAGCCCATGGTTGACCAAGGGCAGTCTTCGTGGTTGACCAAGCCATTGCCTGTGGTAGAGCAAGGCACTACCCATAGTCAAGCTAGGCATCACCCATGGCAGAGTGAGGCGCTGCCCGTGGTCAACCAAGGACTGTCTCCATGGTCAACAAAGCCTTTTTCTTTGGTAGAGCAAGGCATAGCCCTTGGTCGAGCAAGGCATCATCCATGGTAGGGCGAGCTGCAGCCTGTGGTTGGCCAAGTGCATTCTCCATGGTTGAGCAAGCCAACACCCATAGTAGAGCAAGGCACATCCTGTGGTAGAGTGAGGCACAGCCCGTGGTAGAGCGTGGCACGGCCAATGGTTGGGCGAGCCACAACCCGTGGTCAGGTGAGGCATCACACGTGGTAGAGCTAGGCACTACCCATCAGCAATCGAGTGCACAGCCTGTGGTCAGCCGAGGGCTATCTTTGTGGTCGACCAAGCCATCACCCATGGTAGAGCAAGGCACTGCCTGTCGTTGAGCAAGGCATCACCTGTGGAAATGCGAGGCACAACCCGTGGTTGACTGATGGCTGTCTCCGTGGAGGACCAAGCCATCACCGGTGGTAGAGCCAGGCATAGCCCGTGGTCGAGGATGGCATCACACATGATAGAGAGAGGCACTGCCCATCGTCAATTGAGGGATGTATCCATGCTCAACCAAGCCATCGCCTGTGGTAGAGCAAGGCACTGCCCATGGTCAAGCTAGGTGTCGCTGGTAGTAGATTGAGGAGAAGCCCGTGGTCAACCGAGGCCAGTCTCCATGGTAGAGTAAGGCAAAACCTGTGGTAGAGCAATGCATAGCCCGTGGTCGAGCAAGGAACCGCCCGTGGTAGAGTGAGGCACAGCCCATGGTCGACCGATGATTGTCTCCAGGGTCAACCCAGCCATTGTCCGTGGAACAGAAGGCACAGCCCATGGTTGATCAGGGCATCACCCATGGTAGAGCGAGGCACAGCCCATGGTCAACCAACGGCTGTCTCCATGGTCAAGCAAGCCATTGCCTGTGGTAGAACAAGGAACAGCCCGTGGTCGAGCAAGACATCGCTCATCGTAGGGTGAGGCACAGCCAGTGGTTGACTGAGGGCTGTCTCCCTGGTTGACCAAGCTGTCACCCGCGGTAGAGCCTGGCACAGCCTGTTGTCAAGCAAGGCATCGCTGGTGGTAAGGTGAGGCACAGCCAGTGGTCGATTGAGGGCTGTCTCTGTGGTTGACCAACCCATCACAAGTGGTTGAGCTGGGCACAGCCAGGGGTTGAGCAAGGCATCACCCTTCTTAGAGCGAGGCACACCTGGTGGTTGACTGAGGGATGTCTCCATGGTCGACCAAGCCATTGCCCACAGTTGGGCAAGGCATAGCCTGTGGTTGGGCAAGGCAGTGCTGGTGGTAGAGCGAGGTGCAGCCCGTGGTCAACCAAGCCATCGCCCGTGGGTGAGCAAGGCATCGCCCATGGTAGAGCGAGGCAGAGCTCGTGGTCTACTGAGGGCAGTCTCCATGGTTGAGCAAGGCAACGCTTGTGGTTGAGCAAGGCATAGCCCATGGTAGAGCCAGGCACAGCCCATGGTCGAGCAAGGCATCACCCATGGTAGAGACAGGCAAAGCCCTTGGTCGAGAAATGCATCACCATTGGTAGAGCAACGCAGAACTCGTGGTCGACCGAGGGCAGTCTCCATGGTTGACCAAGCCATTGCCCGTGGCAGAGCGAGGCACAGTCTGTGGTTGAGCAAGGCATTGCCTGTGATAGAGCAAGACACTGCATGACTATGACCGAGTGCATGGCCTGTGGTTGACTGAGGGCTGTCTCTGTGGTTGACCAAGTAATGGCTTCTGATAGAGCAAGGTACTACCAATGGTCGAGCATGGTGCAGACTATGGTCAACCAAGGCATCACCCGTGGTAGAGTAAGGCACTGCCTGTGGTTGACCTTGCACTATCACTGTGATAGAGCAAGGCACTACCAATGAGCAACCAAGTGCACAACCCATGGTCAGTGAAGGCATTGCCCATCATCGACCAAGGGCTGTCACCTTGGTTGAGAGTGCATTGCCTGTGGTTAAGTAAGTCACTGCTGGTCAGTGATTGCGTGCACAATACGTGGTCAACCGAGGGCAATGTCCGTCGTCGACCAACCCATTGCCCGTGGTAGGATGAGGCACTACCTGTGGTCAACCAAGACACCACACATCATAGAGTGAGGCACAGCCCGTGGTCAACCAAGGCCTGTCTCTGTGGCCGACCAAGCCATCACCTGTGGTGGAGCCTGGCACAATCTGTGGACAAGCAAGGGATCGCCTGTGGTACAGCGAGGTGCAGCCCGTGGTCGACCGAGGGCTATCTCCGTGGTCAGCCAAGCCATCACCCATGGTAGAGCATGGCACAGCCCATTGTTGAGCGAGGCATCACCTGTGGTGGAGTGAGGCGCAGCTTGTGGTCAACTGAGGGCTGTCTCCATGGTCAACCAAGCCATCACCCATCATAGAGCTAGGCACAGCCCATAGTGGAGCAAGGCATTGCCTGTGGTAGAAAGAGGCAACGCCTGTGGTTGACCGAGGGCTATCTCCATGGTCAACCAAGCCATTGCCCATGGTAGAGCTAGGCACAGCCCATGGCCAAGCAAGTCACTGCCCGTGGTACAACAAGGCACAGCCCGGGTTGACCAAGGCAACGCCCGTGGTACAGCAAGGGACAGACCAAGGTTGACCAAGGCATCGCCTGTGGTATAGTAAGGCACAGCCCGTGGTTGACCTATCGTTGTCACCATGGTCGATCAGGGCATTGCCCCATGATTGACCAAGGGCTGTTGCCATGGTACAACAAGGCACTGCCCATGACCGATCGAGTGCACAACCCATGGTCAATCAAGACATCGCTCGTCATCCACCAAGAGCTATCGCCTTGGTCGAGCAAGGCATCGCCCATGGTAGACCAAGGCACAGCCTGTGGTCGACCGAGACCTTTCTCCCTGGTCAACCAAGCCATCACCCCTCATAGACCAAGGCACTGCCTGTGGTCGTGCAAGGCAACACCGATAGTAGAGCGAGGCACTGCTCGTGGTTGACCAAGGGCTGTCTCCGCGGTCGACCAAGCCATTGCCCATGGTAGATCAAGGCACAGCCTTGTGTTGAGCAAGGCATCACCCATGGTAGAGCGAGGCATAGCCTGTGGTAGAGTGTGGCAACGCCCATGGTAGAGTGAGGCGCAGCCCATGGTCGACCGGGGGATCTCTCCATGGTCGATGAAGCCATCGCCCATGGTAGAGGGAGGCACAGCTCATGGTCAAGCAAGGTATCGCCCATGGTCGCGCAAGGGCTGTCTCCATGCTTGACCAAGCCATCACTTGTGGTAGAGCGAGGTGCAGCCTGTGGTAGAGCGAGCCACAGCCTGTGGTTGAGCAAGGCATCGCCCGTGGTAGAGCGAGGCCCAGCCCAAGGTTGACCGAGGGCTCTCTCCATGGTCAAATGGGCCATTGCCCATGGTATATGAGGCAAAGCCCATGGTTGAGCATGACATTGCCCGTGGTAGAGCAAGCCACAGCCCGTGGTCAGCTGAGGGCTGTCTCTGTGGTTGACCAAGCCATCGCCTGTAGTAGAGGAAGGCACAGCCTGTGGTCGAGCAGGGCATCCCCTGTGGTAGAGCGAGGCACAACCCATGGTCGATCGAGGGCTGTCTATGTGGCTGACCAAGCCATCGCCTGTGGTAGAGCCTGGCACATCACATGGTCGAGCAAGGCATCGCCTGTGGTGGAGCGAGGCACAGCCCATCATTGACCCAACCATCCCCTGTGGTAGAGCATGGCACAGCCCATGGTGGAGCGAGTTCTGTCTTCGTGGTCGACCCTGCCATTGCCCATGGTAGAGCATGGCCCAGCCTGTGGCCAAGCCAGGTAATGGCCATAGTAGAGCGAGGCATAGCCCATGCTTGACCATGGGCTGTCTCCGCGGTTGACCAAGCCATTGCCCATCGTAGTGTGAGACACAGCCCATCATTGAGTAAGGCATCTCCTGTGGTGGAGCGAGGCACTGCCCGTCAGTGACCAAGTGCACAGCATGTGGTCGACAATTGGCTGTCTCCACTGTCCTCCAACGCATCACCTGTGGTAGAGAAAGGCACTGCCCATGGTCGTGCAAGGCATCACCTGTGGTAGAGCGAGGCACAAGCCGTGGTCAACTGAGGGCTGTCTCCATGCTCGACCAAGCCATCACACATGGTAGAGCTAGGCTCAGCCCATGGTAGAGCAAGGCACTGCCCATGAGCAACCAAGTGCACAACCAATGGTCGATCAAGGCATCACCCGTGGTCGTGCAACGCATCACCCATGGTAGATGAAGGCACTGCCCATGGTCGACTGAGAGCTGTCTCCTTGGTCGACGAAGCCATCGCCCATCATAGAGCATGGCGTAGCCCGTGGTTGACTGAGGGTTGTCTCCATGCTCGACCAAGCCATCGCCCATGGTAGAGCTAGGCACAACCCATGGTTGAGCGAGGCACCGTCTGTTCTCGACCAAACCATCGCCTGTGGTAGGGTGAGGCAAAGCCCATGGTCAAGTAAGGCATCAGCAATGGTAGAGCAAGGCACATCCCATGGTCAACCAAGCCATTGCCTGTGGTAGAGTAAGACCCAGCCCGTGGTTGAGTGAGGCGTCACCTGTGGAAGAGCGACACACAGCCCATTGTTGGCCAAGCCATCACCCGTGGAAGAGTGAAGCATAACCTGTGGTCGACCATAGAATCACCCGTGGCAGCGCAAGGCGCTGCCCGTTGCTGACCAAGCCATCTCCCATGTAGAGCCAGGCATTGCGTGTGGTCTAGCAAGGCATCGCCTGTGGTAGAGCAAGGGATAGCCCATGGTTGACCAAGGGCTGTCTCCGTGATCAACCAAGCCATTGCCCATGGTAGAATGAGGCACAGCCCGTGGTCGAGCAAGGCATCACCTGTGGTGGAGTGAGTCACAGCCAGTGCCCAACCGAGGGCTGTCTCCATGGTCAAGCCATCCATCACCCATGGAAGAGCGAGGCACAGCTTGTGGTTGAGCATGGCATCGCTCGTGCTAGAGTGAGGCACTGCCCATGGTTGACTGAGGGTTGTTTCCATGGTCCACCAAGCCATCACCGGTGGTAGAGCGTGGCATTACCCGTGGTCGACCAAGCCATCGCCCGTGGTAGAGCGTCGCACTACCTGTGGTCGAGCAAGGCATCACCCATGGTAGAGTGAGGCCCTGCCTGTGGTTGACCGAGGGCTGTCTCCATTGTTGACTAAGCCATTGCCAGTGTTCGAGCAAGGCATCAGCAATGGTAGAGCAAGTTACATCCTGTGGTCAACCAAGCCATTGTCCATGGTAGAGCAAGGCCCAGCCCATGGTTGAGTGAGGCATCACCAGTGGTAGTGCGACACACAGCCCATCATTGACCAAGCCATTGCCCATGGTAGAGAGTGGCATAGCCTGTGGTCGACCATAGAATCGCTGGTGGTAGCGCAAGGTGCTGCCCATGGTCAACCAAGCCATCACCAGTGGTAGAGCCAAGCACTGCCCATGGTCTAGCAAGGCATTGCCCATGGTAGAGTGAGGCATAGCCTGTGGTCGACCTAGGGCTGTCTCCGTCGTTGACCAAGCCATCACTTATGATAGAACAAGGCACAGCCCGGTGTTGACCGAGGGCTGTCTCTGTGGTTGACCTAAGCATCGCCCATGGTTAAGCCAAGCACAGCCCATGGTCAAGCAAGGCATTGGTCATGGTAAGGTGAGGTGCAGCAACTAGTCGACCAAGGGCTGTCTCCGTGATCGACCTAGCCATTGCCCGTGGTAGAATGAGGCACAGCCCGTGGTCGACTGAGGGCTGTCTCCGTGCTCAACCAGCCTATCGCCTGCAGTAGAGCAAATCGTAGCTCATGGTCTAGCAGGGCATCACCCGTGGTAGAGCAAGGTGTTATTCATAGTCAACCAAGCTATTGCCTGTGGTAGAGGAAGGCGCATCCTGTGGTTGAGCAAGGCATCACCCGTGGTAGAGTGAGGCGCTTCCCATGGTTGACCGAAGGCTGTCTTCATCATCGAGCAAGGCATCGCCCATGGTAGAGTGAGGCATAGCCCGTGGCCGAGCAAGGCACAGCCCGTGGTTGACCAAGCCAACGACCGTGGTAGAGAGAGGCACTGCCTGTGGTCTAGGGAGGCAAAGCCTGTGGTCGAGCAATGCATCGCCTGCAGTTGAGCAATGCATATCCCATGGTCGACTAAGCCATGGCCCGTGGTAGAGTGAGGCATGGCCCGTGGACGAGCAAGGCATCACCCGTGGACAAGCAAGGCATCGCCCGTGGTAGAGCAAGGCAAGGCCTGTGGTGGTTGACCAAGGCATTGCCCATGGTCGACCAAGTGCTGTCGCCATGGTCGAACAAGCCATTGCCCATGGCAGAGCAAAGCTGAGCCCATGGTAGAGCAAGGCATCACCTGTGATAGAGCGAGGTGCAGCCCATGGTCGACCAAGGACTGTCTCCATGGTCAACCAAGCCATCGCCCAAGGTAGAGTGAGGCACAGCCCATGGGGAGCAAGGCATCGCCAGTGGTAGAGTGAGGTGCAGCCCGTGCCCAACCGGGGGTTGTCTCCATGGTCGACCAAGCCATCACTCGTGGTAGGGCGAGGCACAGCCAGTGGTTGAGTAAGGCATCACCCATGGTAGAGCAAGGCGCAGCCTATAGTAGACTGAGGGCTATCTTCATGGTCAACTAAGCAATTGCCGATGGTAGAGTGAGGCACAGCTTGTGGTCCAGCCAGGCATCCCCCATGTTAGAGCAACGGCACATCCCGTGGTCGACCAAGCCATACCCCATGGTAGACCAAGGCACAGCCTGTGGTTGAGCAAGGCATTGGCCATGGTAGAGTGAGGCACAGCCCGTGGTTGGGCAAGGCATTACCCTTGGTAGAGTGAAGCACTGCCTGTGGTCAACCGAGGGTTGTCTCCATGGTCGACCAAGCCATCGCCTGTGGTAGAACAAGGCACAGCCCATGGTCAACCGAGGGCTGTCAACATGGTTGATGAAGCCATCACCCCCAGTAGAGCAAGGCACAGCCCATGGTTGAGCAAGGCATTGCCCATAGTAGTGCAAGGTATCACACATGGTAGAGCGAGGCAATGCCCGTCAGTGAACGAGTGCATGGGCCATGGTTGACTGAGGCCTATCTCCATGGTCGACCAAGCCATTGCCCATGGTAGAGCAACACACCCCCCGTGGTCGAGCAAGGCATCACCTGTGGTAGAGTGAGACACAGCCTGTGGTTGATTGAGGGCTGTCTCCATGGTCAAACAAGTCATCGCCCATGGTAGAGCAAGGCACAGCCCATGGTAGAGTGAGGCACATCCCGTGGTCAACAAAGCCATAGCCTGTGGTAGAGCAAGGCATAGCCCATGGTCGACTGAGGGCTGTCTCCATGGTCAACCAAGGCATCGCCTGCAGTAGAGCAATGCACAGCCTGTGGTCAACTGAGGCATAGCCCGTGCTAAAGCAATGCACAAGCTGTGGTCGAGGAAGGCATATCCCTTGGAAGAGCGAGGCACAGCCCATGGTCGACCAAGGGCTGTCTCCAAGGTTGACCAAGCCATCACCCATGGTAGAGCAGGGCACCGCCCATGGTAGAGCATGGCACAGCCCATGGTCGACTGAGGGCTGTCTCAGTGGTCAACCAAGCCATAGCCCGTGGTAGAGCAAGGCATGGACCACGGTCAAGCAAGGCATTGCCTGTTGTAGAGCAAGGCACATCCCGTGGTCAACAAAGCCACAGCCTGTGGTAGAGCGAGGCACAGCCCATGGTTGACCAATGGCTGTCTCCAAGGTTGACCAAGCCATCACCCGTGGTAGAGAAAGGCACCGCCCATGGTAGAGCATGGCACAGCCCGTGGTCGACCGAGGGCTGTCTCAGTGGTCAACCAAGCCATAGCCCGTGGTAGAGCAAGGCATGGACCACGGTCAAGCAAGGCATTGCCTGTTGTAGAGCAAGGCACATCCCGTGGTCAACAAAGCCACAGCCAGTGGTAGAGCGAGGCACAGCCCATGGTCGACCAACGGCTGTATCCATGGTCGACCAAGGCATCACCCCTGATAGAGCAATGTACACCCCATGGTCAAGCAAGGCATCACCCAGAGTAGAGCAAGGCACACCCCTTGGTTGACCAGTCCATAGCCTGTGGAAGAGCAAGGCACAGCCCGTGGAAGAGCGAGGCACATCGTCCATGGTAGAGCAAGGCACAGCCCGTGGTCGGGCAAGGCATCACCCTTGGTAGAGCGAGGCATGGCCTGAGGTCAACTGAGGGCTGTCTCCAATGTCAACCAAGCCATCACCCTTGGTGGAGCAAGGCATAGCCTGTGGTCAAGCAAGGCATCACCCATGGTAGAGCATGGCACAGCCTGTGGTCGACCGAGGACTGTCTCGGTGGTCAACCAAGCCATTGCTTGTGGTAGAGCAAGGCACAACCTGTTGTCCATCAAGGCATCACCCATGGTAGTGCAAGGCATTGCCCGTCAGTGACCGCGCGCACAACCCGTGGTTGATCGATGGCTGTCTCCATGGTCAACCAAGCCATCGCCAGTGGTAGAGCAAGGTAGTACCCGTGAGCAACTGAGTGCACGACCCGTGGTTGACCAAGGGCTGTCTCTGAGGTTGACCTGGCCACTGCCCATGGTATTGCAAGGCACAGTCCATGGAAGAGCAAGGCACAGCCTGTGGTAGAGCAAGGCATTGCCCATGGAAGAGCGACACACATCCCTTGGTCGAGGAAGGCATCGCTCAAGGTAGAGCCAGGCACAGCCCCTGGTCGAGCAAGGCATCACCCTTGGTATAGCGTGGCACAGCCTGTGGACGACCAAGCCATGGCTCGCGGTAGAGCAAGGCACAACCCGTGGTCGAGCAAGGCACAGACCATGGTCGACCAAGGCATTGCCTGTGGTTGACTATGGCACTGCCCGTGTTCGACCTACCTAGCGCTGTCACCATGGTTGATCAGGGTGTCACCACATGATTGGCCAAGAGCTGTTGCCGTGGTAGAGCAAGGCACTCCCCATGAGTGACCGAGTGCACAACCCAGGGTTGCTCAAGGCATCACCCGTCATCGACCTAGGGCTGTCACCTTGGTCAAGCAAGGCATCGCCCATGGTAGAGCAAGGCACTGCCCATCAGCAATCACACACACAGTCCATGGTCGAACAATTGCTGTCTCCTTGGTCAACCAAGCCATCGCCAGTGGTAGAGCAGGGCAGTACCCGTGAGGGACCGAGCGGACAGCTTGTTGTCAACCGAGGGTTGTCTCTAAGGTCAACCATGCCATTGCCCATGGTAGAACTTGGCACAGCCCATGGAAGAGTGAGGCACAGCCCATGGTAGAGCAAGGCATTGCCTGTCGTCGAGCTAGGTGCAGCACTTGGTCCAGGGCTGTGCATTGCTCTAGGACGGGTGATACCTTGCTCGACCACGGGCTGTGGCTTGCTCTACCATTGGCGTTGCCTTGTTGCACCATGGGCTGTGCCATGCTCTAACACGGGCAATGGCTTAGTCAACCAAGGGCTGTGCATCACTCTACCACAGGCGATGCCTTGCTTGACCACTGGCTGTGCCTTGCTTTACCACGGGTGATGCCTTGCTCGACCACAAGCTGTGCCTTGCTCTACCATGGGCCATGGCTTGGTCAACTACGGGCTGTGCCTCACTCTACCAAGGGCGATGCCTCACTCGACCATGGGCTGTGCCTCACTCTACCATGGGCAATGGCTTGGTCGACCGAGGAGACAGCCCTTGACCAACTGTAGGCTATGCGCTCGCTCGCTCACTGGTAGTGCCCTGCTGTACCATGGGCGATGCCTTGCTTGACCACAGCGACAGCCCTTGGTTGATCATTGGGCGACACCTTGATAGATGACAGCAATAGCGCTTGGGCGACCAGGGGCAGTGCCTTGCTCTACCACGAGAAATGCCTTGATTGACCATGGGCTATGGACTCAGTTGATCATGGGCAGTGCCTTGCTCTATGATGTGCGATGCCTTGCTGGACCACAATGACAGCCCTTGGTCAATCTTGGGGTGATGTGTTGATTGACCACAGTGACAGCGCTTGGTCGACCACGAGCAGTGCCTGGCTCTACCACCAGCAATGCCTTGGTCGACCACGGGCTGCGCCTTGCTGTACCATGGGGGATGCCTTGCTCAACCACGGGTTGTGCCTTGCTCTACCATGGGCAATGCCTTGGTCCACCATGGGCTGTGCCTCGCTCCTCCACAGGTGATGCCTTGCTCGACCACAGTGACAGCACTTGGTCGTTCATGGGCAATGCCTTGATCAACCATGGGCAGTTGACTTAGTCAATCACAGGCAATGCCTTGCTATAATATGGGCGACGCCATGCTCAACCACATTGATAGCCCATGGTCAATCTTGGGGTGATGCGCTGATTGACCACAGCAATAGTGCATGGTCGACCATGGGCCATGCCTTGCTCAACCATGGCCTGTGCCTTGCTCTACCACAGGCTGTGCCATGCTCTAACACGAGCAATGGCTCGGTTGATCAAGGGCTGTGCATCACTCTACCATGGGCAATGCCTTGTTCAACCATGGGCTGTGCATTGCTCTACCATGGGCGATGCCTTGCTCGACCATGGGCTTTGCCCTGCTCTACCATGGGCAATGGCTTGGTCAACCACGTGCTGTGCCACGCTCTACCATGGGTGATGCCTTGCTGGCTCAGGGGCAGTGCCTTGCTCTACCACAGGCTATACCTTGCTCCACCTGACCTGTGCCTTGCTCTACCATGGCCAATGGCCTGGTCGATGAAGGGCTGTGCATTGCTCTGCCACAGGCAATGGTTTGTTTGACCTCAGAGGCAGCCCTTGGTTGACCACGGGTTGTGCACTCAGTCACCCATGGGCAACACCTTGCTCTGCCACAGGAGATGCCTTGCTCGACCATGGCAACAGCCCTTGGTTGAAGGCAGGTGACACCTTGCTCAACCACAGGTTGGGCAGTGGCTTGCTCTACCACAGGCAATGCCTTGGTCAACCACAGTGACAGCCCATGGTTGACCACAGGCAGTGCCTTGCTGTACCATGGGCGATGCCTTTGTCGACCACAAGCTGTGCCTTGCTCTACCATGGGCCATGGCTTGGTTGACCACAGGCTGTGCCTCACTCTACCAAAGGCAATGCCTTTGACCACAGGCAATGCCTGGCTCTACAACAGGTGATGCCATTCTCAACCATGGGTTGTGCCTTGCACAACCAGAGGCTTGGGCTTGGTCGACCATGGGACGTACCTAGCCCTACCACGGGCGATGGCTCGGTTGACCACGGAGATAGTGCTCAGTCCACTACAGGCTATGTGCTCGCTCGTTCATGGGCAGTGCCTTGCTCTACCACAGGTGATGCCTTGCTCGACCACAGGCTGTACCCTGCTCTACCACGGGTAATTTCTTGGTTGACCACGGGCTGTGCCTCACTCTACCATGGGCTTGGGCTTGGTCGACCACAGGATGTGCCTTGCCCTACCACGGGCAATCCCTTGCTTGACCATGGAGACGGCCCTTGGTCAACCACAGGCTGCACCTCGCTCTACCACGGGCGATGCCTTGATTGACCAGGGGTTGTGCCTAGCTCTACCAGCAGCAATGGCTTGGTCGACCACAAAGACAGCCCTTGGTTGACCACGTGCTGTGCCTCGCTCTACCGCAGGCGATGCAATGCTCGACCATGGGCTGTGCCTCGTACTACCATGGGTGATGGCTCGGTCTACCACAGTGATAGCCCTCGATTGACCACTGGCTGCACCTTGCTCTAGCACAAGCAATGTCTTGCTCGACCACGGGCTGTGCCTGGCTCTACCACGGGCAATGCCTTGGTCAACCACAGAGACAGTGCTCAGTCAACCACGGGCTGCACCTAGCTCAACCATGGGCTATGCCTTGCTCAACCATGGGCTGTGCTTTCTCTACCACAAGGGATGGCTGGGTCGACCACAGAGACAGCCCTCGGTCAACCACAGGTTGTGCACTCGGTCGCTGACAGGCGGTGCCTAGCTCTACCACAGGCTATGGCTTGCTCAAACATGGGCTGTGCCTCGCACTACCACGAGCGATGCCTTGCTCGTCCACGGGCAGTGCCTCACTTTACCACAAGCATTGCCTTGGTCAACCACATAGACAGTCATCGGTCAATCATGGGCTGCGCCTCGCTCTACCATGAGCAATGCCTTACTCAACCACGGGCTGTGCCTTGTTCTACTCTGGACAATGGCATGGTCGACCATGGAGACAGCCCTCGGTTGACCATGGGCTGCACCTCGCTCTACCACGGGCAATGCCTTGCTCGACCACGGAGACAGTCGTCAGTCAACCACGGGCTGCACCTTGCTCTACCATGAGCAATGCCTTGCTCGACCACGGGCTGTGCCTTGTTCTACTTCAGGCAATGGCATGGTCGATCACGGAGACAGCCCTCGGTTGACCACAGGCTGTGCCTCACTCTACCATGGGCAATGCCATGCTCGACCACAGGCTAGGCCATCCTGTACTCTGGACGATGGCATGGCTGACCATGGAGACAGCCTTCGGTCAACCACAGGCAGTGCCTCGCTCTACCATGGGTGATCCCATGCTCAACCACGGGCTATGTCTGGCTCAACTCCGGGCGATGGCTTCATTGACCACAGAGACAGCCCTTGGTTGACCATGGACTGTGCCTCACTCTACCACTGGCAATGGCTTGGTTGACTATGGAGACAGCCCTCGGTCGACCACTTGATGCTTCTCACTCTACCACAGGTGATGCCTTGCTGAACTACTGGCTGTGCCTGCCTATACCAACAGCAATGGCTTGGTCGACCACGGAGACAGCTCGCGATTGTCCATGGGTTGTGCCTCACTCTACCATGGGTGATGCCACACTCGACCATGGAGACAGCCATCGGTCAACCGCAGGCTGCGCCTCACTCTACCATGGGTGATGCCATGCTTGACCACAGGCTGTGCCTCACTCAACCACGAGCGATGCCTTGCTCAACCATGGAGACAGCCCTGGTTGACCACGGGCTACACCTCATTCTACCACAGGCAATGCCTTGCTCGACCACAGGCTGTGCAGTGCTCTACCACAGGTGATGGCTTGGTCAGCCACGGAGACAGCCCTCAATCGACCACAGGCTATGCCTTGCTCTACCACAAGCAATGCCTCGCTCAATGATGAGCTGTGCCTTGCTTGACAATGGGTGATGGCTTGGTTGACCGTGGAGACAGCTCTTGGTCGACCACGGGCTGTGCACTCGGTGGCTGACCAGCAGTGCCTCACTCTACCACAGGCTGTGCCTCACTTTACCATGGGTGATGCCTTGCTTGTCCACGGAGACAGACCACAGTCAACCACGGGCTGCGCCTTGCTCTACCACAGGGGATGCCTTGCTCGACCACGGACCATTCATTGCTCCACCACTGGCGATGCCTTGCTCCACCATGGGCTGTGCCTGGTTCTACTAGCAGCAATGGCCTGGTTCACCAGGGAGACAGCCCTCAGTCAACCACGTGCTGTGTATTGCTCTAACACGGGCGATGCAAAGTTTCACCACAGGCTGTGCCTCGCAATACAACTGGTGATGGCTTGGCCAACCATGGTGACAGCCCTCAGTCTACCACCAGCTGCACCTCGCTCTACATGGGTGATGCCTTGGTCGACCACGGGCTGTGCCTGGCTCTACCATAGGTGATGCCTTGGTCAACCATGGAGATAGCCATCGGTTGACCATGAGCTGTGCCTAGCACAACCACTGGCAATGCCTTGCTTGACCGCAGGCTGTGCCCTGCTCTACCATGAGTGATGGCTTGGTCGACCATGGAGTCAACCCTTGGTCGACCACAGGCTGTGCACTTGGTCGCTAATGGGCGGTGCTTACCTCTACCATGGGCAATGCCTTGGTTGACCATGAACTGTGCCTAGCGCAACCACAGGCGATGCCTTGCTTGACCACGGGCTGTGCCCTGCTCTACCATGAGCGATGGATTGGTCAACCATGGAGACACCCCTCAGTCGACCACAGGCAGTGCGCTCGGTCGCTAACAGGCTGTGCTTAGCTCTACCACGGGCGATGCCTTGCTCAAGCATGGGTTGTGCCTCGCTCTACCACTGGTGTTGCAATGGCTTGTTTGACCATGGGCGATGCATTGCTTGACCATGGCTGTGCCTTGCTTTAACATGGGCAATGGCTTGGTTGACCACGGGCTATGCCTTGCTATACCACAGGCGATGCATTCTCAACCCGGGCTGTGCCTTGCTCTACCATTGGTGATGGCTTGGGCAAGCACGGAGATAGCCCTCAGTCAGCCATGGGCTGTGTGCTTGGTTGCTCATGGGCAGTGCCTTGCTTGACCCCATGCAATGCCTCACTTGACGATATGCTGTGCCTTTCTCTAGCAAGGGCAATGGCTTGGTTGACCTCAAAGGCATCCCTTAGTTGATCACGGGCAATGCCTTGCTCTGCCACGGGCGAAGGCTTTGTTGACCATGGAGATAGCCCTCGGTCAACCACGGGCTGTGCCTTCCTCTTCCATGGGCGATGGTTCAGTCGAGCATGGGCTGTATGCTCGGTCTCTCATGGGCTGTGCCTGGCTCTACCTCAGGTGATGCCTTGCTCGACCATGGGCTGTAAATTGCTCTACCATGGGCAATGGGATGTTCGACCACAAGTTGTGCCTCACTCTACCATGGGTGAAGTCTTGCTCAGCCACGAGCTGTGCCTTGTCCAACCACGGGCAATGGCTTGGTTGGCCATGGATACAGCCCTCGGTTGACCACGGGCTGTGTGCTCGGTCTCTCACGAGCAGTGCCTAACTCTACCATCAGCAATGGCTTGGTTGACCACAGGTTGCGCCTCACTCTACCACAGGCAATGGCTTTGGCAACCAAGGAGACAGCCCTCAGTCGGCCACAAGCTGTGCGCTTGGTCACTCACGGGCAGTGGCTTGCTCTACCATGGGCGATGCCTTGCTCGGCCATGGGCTGTGCCTATCTCTACCATGGGAGTTGCCTTGCTCGACCACAAGTTGTGAGTTGCTCTACCATGGGCAATGGCTTGTTCGACCATGGGCTGTGCCTCGCCACAGCACAGACGATCTGTTCCTTGACCACGGGCTGTGTATTGCTTTAACATGGGCAAAGGATTGTCTGACCGCAGGCTGTGCCTTGCACTACTGCAGGTGTTGCCTTCATGACCACAGGCTGTGCCTTGGTCTACCATAGGCGATGGCCTGGGTGACAATGGAGACAGCCCTCAGTCGGCCATGGGCTATGTGCTCAGTTGCTCATGGGCAGTACCTTGCACCACCCCGGGCAATGCCTTGCTTGACCGTGGGCTGTGCCTTGCTCTGCCACAGGCGATGACTTGCTCGACCACGGCGATAGCCCTTTGACAATTAAGGGTAGACATGTTGACTGACCATGGCAATAGTTCCTTGTTGACCACAGGTAGTGCCTTGGTTGACCACCCAGACAGCCCTCAGTCAACCGCGGGCTGTGCGCTCACTCACTCATGGTCATTGCCTGTCTCAACCACCTAGATAGCCCTTGGTCGATCATGGGGTGATGCCTTGATCGACCAAGGTGACAGCTCTTGGTCAAACATGGGTTGTGCCTCGTTGTACCATGGGTGATGCCTTGCTCGACCACAGGCTGTGCCAGGCTCTACCATGGGCGATGGCTTGTTTGACCACGGGTGGTGCCTCGCTCTACCACAGGCAATGGCTTGTTCAACCACGGAGACAGCCCTCGGTCAACCACAGGCAGTGTGCTCAGTTGCTAAAGGGCAATGCCTTGCTCTACCACGTGCAATGCCTTACTCCACCACCGGCTGTACCATGCTCTACCATGGGTGATGGCTTGGCTGACCATGGAGACAGCCCTTGGTTGACCATGAGCCATGCCTTGCTCAACCATGAGCGATGCCTTGCCCTACCCTAGGTGATGTCTTGCTCGACCCTGGGCTGTGCCTTTCTCTACCAGGGGTGATGGCTTGGTCGACACGAAGACAGCCCTCGGTCGACCACGGGCTGTGTGCTTGGTCTCCCACAGGCAGTGCCTTGCTCTATGATGAGCGATGCCATGCTCCACCACCGGCTGGGCCTTGCTCTACCATGGGCCATGGCTTGGCCGACGCCAGGCTGTGCCTCACTCTAGCATGGGTGATACATTGCTCGACTATGGGCTATGCCTTGCCCTACTGTCACAGGGGTCGGAACTCACCCAAAATTTTCCGTTCCTGCGATGGTGCTGAGCAGTGTCCCGTACACTCTCAGCCAACCCAAACACACACAGCGAAATAGCTTGGCAAGGTTTAGCAATCACAAATCGGGATCAAGCAATGCAAGGTAAGGGAAATCTCACTTGTATTCACAAACTAGAATTACAAGAACACGCAAAACCCTTACACAACCTTGCACGGTCACGTCCAAGTATATGCCTCGTACTCCGGCACTTGCACTCCTCACTTGGACGGGTGAACTTCGCTCCAGGAGTTCACACTTGGCTTTGGGGGAACTGGTCACAATACTACCGACCTTCCTTTGCTCGACCTTCTGTGAAGGAGTGTTTCCTCTTAACTCTCTCCAGTTGCTCCCCTCGACCTTGAGACCCAGGGGCTATTTATACTTGCAGGTGGGGAATCCTCATCCCTAGTTTCTAGGAAACACCTCAGCTTCCATAACCACCCTTATCCCTTATTCTTAGGGATAAGATCGACTGCCAGCACAGTCCTCGATCAGCACCTTGACCGAGACTCCCTCGTTCCACGACGGAAGTATACCGGGTCTGCCTAAGTGCCACCCGCACTTAGTTCGGTCGTGGGCACCGCGCCCATGCCTTGGATCAGTTGCATGGAACATTAGCATCGCTCGACCGCGAGCGACTTCCCTAGCGAGTCTTCGGGAGAACCTGCGCGCCCGTTGCTTGCCAGCTTGCCTTTGAACGGGTCTTTCGGGAGGTTAGGGCGTCCAGCCCGCTTGCCCTTGACCGGGTCTTGCGGGAGTGCTCAGGCCCGCACTGCCCGCCACCTAGCGTCCGCCTTCCTCGCCCGGGAGCAAGTCTTCCGGGTGGTTAGGGCGTCCAGCTCACTCCCTGACCGAGTCTTTAGGGAGGTTGGGAAGTCCAGCTCACCTTCCCTTGACCGAGTCTTGCGGGAGTGCTCCTTCCTGCATAGCCTGGCCCTTGCCCTATATATATCCCATTGATCCTTTGGCATTCTTCCCTCGATCCTTTCCCTAGCTGCCATGCCATCGAGGGTCCGCCTGGCAGCCATGTTCGTGTCCGAGCATCAAGGGGCTAACAAACCTCCCCCACTTGAGGAAGCCGACGCCCTCGTCGGAATAGAGTGGAGGTACTCTTGGATCTTGTCTTCGAACTGCCAGAGTGTTGCCTCCTTTTCCCAACTCGCTTCCGACATTGGCAACCCTTTCCATAGAACCAGGTACTCCGTTCTCCGGTTCTTCTTGCTGTATCCCAACACCCGTCGGTCCAACACGCGGTCAACCTCCCTTTCCAATTCCGTGCGCACATTCAATGGAGCACGTCTTGCCCTAACGCGGTCCGCGTCCTCATCCTCATGGTAGGGCTTTAGGAAGCTGACATGGAAAGTCGGATGAATCTTCATCCTCTCGGGTAGTGCTAAGCGATAAGCCACTGCTCCAACTCGCTTCACCACCTCGAATGGCCCATCATACTGCTGAATGAGGCCCTTGTGCCATCTCTTGCTCGTCACTTTCTTCCAAATTTGGGGCGTCAATTTCAGCATGACCTTGTCACCGACCAGAAACTCTAGCGGTCGACGCCCCTGATCCACATACTTCTTCATGCGGCGGACAGCTTTGGCAAGGCTGTCCTGTGCTTCCTCGAGCATTTCCTGCTTATTCCGGGCAAAACGGTATGCAGCAGGACATGGCCCTTCCTTCTTTTGTAGGGCCACTTCGGAAGGGGTCAATGGTTGATAGCCCAAAGCGAGCTCAAACGGACTGAACCCAGTGGCTGAGGAACGGTGCAAGTTGTAACAAAACTGCGCCGTGTCCAACAACTCCAGCCAATTCCGCTGACTGGCCGTGACATAGTGTCGTAGGTACTCTTCCAGCAGCTGGTTCATCCTCTCCGTTTGTCCATCCGTCTGCGGGTGGTTGGCTGTTGAGAACTTTAGCTCCGTCCCCATCATGTTGAAGAGATGGGTCCAGAATCTCCCGGTGAACCGTGCGTCTCGATCACTCACAATGTCCGTCGGGATCCCAAACAGCTTGACCAAGTGGCGGTAGAACTCTTCTGCTGCCGTTTCCGCAGAGCAATTCTTTGGGGTAGGCCTGAAGATCCCATACTTCGAGAACCAATCTACTACAACCATAACTCCATCAAAACCCTTAACCTCAGGGAAGCCACTGATGAAGTCCATAGAAACCGATACCCAAGGTTTCTCTGGAATGGGCAAAGGCTGCAACAAGCCCGCCTCAATGCGCCGTTCCGCCTTGTCTTGTTGACAAACAAGGCAAGTCTTGACGTATAGCTCAACGTCATTCTCCATCTTCGGCCAGAAGTAGGAGCGTGCCAATAGCGCCAGCATCCTTTCCCGTCCGGGATGCCCAGCCCATTGCGCATCATGATGTTCGCGCAACAGCTGTGTCCTCAGCCCTCCACCGGGGACGAATACGCAACCACCCTTCGCGTATAGCAAGCCATCCTCAAGCCAGTACCTCCGCACGGTACCATCTTGAACTTGCGCAACCAACTTTTGGTATACCCGGTCCTCCTTCGCCTGATCCTTCAGTTTGCCTACGAAGGTGGACTCCAATTGGGTTAGCGCAGCAATTGTCTCTACTGCCTTCCTGCTCAAAGCGTCGGCAACTTGGTTGTGGCGCCCCGGCCTATGCTCCCACTCGAAGTCATACTCGGCCAGGAACTCTTGCCACCGGGCCTGCCTTGGGGACAACTTCTTCTGCGTCTTAAAGAAAGTGTTTGCAACATTATCCGTCTTGATCACAAAAGAAGTGCCAAGTAAGTATACCCGCCATGCCCTTAGGCAATGCACAACCGCCAACATTTCCTTCTCGTGCGCAGAGTAGCGTTGTTCAGCCGGCTTCAACTTCCAACTCTCGAACGCTACCGGGTGCCCATCTTGCACCAACACTCTGCCTGCAGCATGATCCGAGGCATCCGTATGGACTTCGAACGGCCTATCGAAGTCCGGAAGCTTCAGCACAGGTTCGGCCACAATCCGGGACTTGATCTTCTCAAAGGTGTACACACACGCCACATCCCAAGTCCACGGTTTGCCCTTCTGCAGTAGATCGGTGAGCGGGGATACCAGCTTCGAGTATCCCTTGATGAACTTGCAGTAGTAGTTTGCCAACCCGAGGAAACTCCGCAAGTCGCCCACTTTGGTGGGAGCCATCCACTCCCTAATGGCTTGCACCTTTCGGGGATCCATCTTCACCGTGCCCCCGCCAATCACGTGTCCAAGGAAGTTGATTTCCTTGGTGCAGAACTCGCACTTCTCCTTCTTTACGTATAACCGATGTTCCCTTAGCCGCTGGAACACAAAACGTAAATGTCCAAGATGGTCCTCTAGAGACCGGCTATAGATGACAATGTCATCGAGATACACAACCACAAATTTGTCTATAACATCATGAAACACATCATTCATGAGATTGCAAAATGTAGCTGGTGCATTGGTTAAGCCAAACGGCATAACCTTAAACTCATATGACCCATACCGAGTCACCATTGTCGTCTTTGGCGTGTCGCCCTCCGCTATGCGAACTTGCCAATATCCCGATCTCAGGTCCAACTTGGTGAAGAATTCGGCTCCACTGAGTCGATCGAACAAGTCTGCAATCAATGGCACGGGATACTTGTTCTTCACGGTGACCTTGTTCAACCCGTGGTAGTCCACGCACAACCGCAACGTGCCGTCTTGCTTCTCCTAGAACAGCACTGGCGCTCCAAAGGGTGCCTTGGAAGGTTGAACTTTCCCCGAATCCAACAAGTCCTGGAGTTGTTTCCGTAACTCCTCCAGTTCTTTAGGCGACATCCGGTAAGGAGCTTTAGCTGGTGGCCTTGTCCCTGGAATCAACTCGATCTTGTGATCTACCGCCCGCCTTGGCGGTAAGCCCTTGGGCAGCTCCTCGGGCATAACGTCACAAAAGTCACCTAGAATTCCTTGCACCACGTCAGGAACGTCCGCGTTCTTGCCCCGCTCGGGCTCTGACTCATGGATCGCTGCAAGGTATGTTGGCTGGCCCCTCTTCCAGCCTTTGGCTATTTGCATAGCCGAGACCCTTTCGGTCCTAATGTCCTCCGCATGGTTAAGGCCCTTAACTCCCCGAACAAAGCAAGGCTTCTTCGGGTCTGAGATGAACAAACCAGACACATGTGGCATGACTGAAACACAAGCTTTCATGAGAAAGTTGTTACCGAGTATTACGTCACAATCGTCCATAGGGATGATCATGACGTCAATGGCCCCTGACCAATCACCAATCTGGACCGGCACTCCTTTGGCCATCCCAAGCACCAGCCTACTTTGGGAGTTGACAGCTTTAATGCGGCTGGCCTGCTTCTGGATCCGCAATCCATAAGCTTGCACAACACGATCCGACACGAAGTTGTGCGTTGCGCCAGTGTCCACCATTGCCGCCACTTCCTTGGTGTTCAGGGTCATCGGTATATACATCAGTCCCTGCTCCTGCGCCTTCCTTCCCGATCGGATGGCACCAAGAATTTGGAGAGGTGCCACTCTCGTTGGCTCGTCATCGGAGTCGGAGTCGGTCCTATTCACCAAGGCCGACAGCTTCTCCCTCTTCGGGCAATCTCGAGCACGATGGGGGCCGTTGCAGATGAAGCACCCCGGGTGGGTCTTGGGGTCCTTAAGGGACGAACCTTCCGTTGCCTTCCCCTTTCCCTTGTCTCCCTTGGATGACTTCCCTTTCTCGGCTTTGCCCGCACCCTTGCTAGGCTTGGCCGCCTTGTCCTTCGACTTCTCGGCCTATTTCCCCTTCGGGTCGCTCTTTGATACACGGATGTCAATCAACGCATCCGCCTTTGCCTTCGCGGTCTGGAGGTCTTGGACTCCTTGCCTTCGCAGCTCAAGTTGAGCCCACGATTGAAGACCCCGCATAAAGTTGAACAGCTTGTCCAACTCGGACATCTCTGTGACGTCAAGCAATAAGGAACTAAATTCCTTAACATAGTCACGTACCGTACCTGTCTGCCTGAGGTTGCACAATGCATCCCGAGCAGCCCACGAGGTATTCGTGGGAAGGAACTGCTCCTTGAGTTCCTTCTTCAGCGTTGGCCAATCTCTGATGCGTGGCCGCCCGCCGGTTGCAGCGTCCTGCTCACGGGTTCGCCACCAGAGTTTTGCATCGCCCGCCAAATACATGACTGCCATCGAGACTTGTTCCCCTACTGGAACTTTTCCTGCCTCGAAGTAATGCTCGATGTCCCACAAGAAATTTTCGAGTTCCTTGGAACTCCTAGCGCCTATAAAGGCTTTGGGTTCAAGTATCTTTACCTTAGCCCGAGATCCCTCTGCTTCGGCTACTCCAGCAGCCAGCACACGTCGGAGGACGCTCACCTCCTCCTTCAACCGGACAACGTCTGGAACTAGCGCTGCCAGAACATCCGCCACAGTTCCGTTGGCTCCAGACATGTTGCCGAGGGACGTTTCCAAAGCCGCTACTCGATCCCTTAACGCATCCATCCGGGACATCCACAAGTCACCGGTCGCTTGCTATTCCAATCCTCACACACCGCTTGAACGCGGCTCTGATACCAGCTGTCACAGGGGTCGGAACTCACCCAAATTTTTCCGTTCCTGCGATGGTGCTGAGCAGTGTCCCGTACACTCTCAGCCAACCCAAACACGCACAGCGAAATAGCTTGGCGAGGTTTAGCAATCACAGATCGGGATCAAGCAATGCAAGGTAAGGGAAATCTCACTTGTATTCACAAACTAGAATTACAAGAACACGCAAAACCCTTACACGACCTTGCACGGTCACGTCCAAGTATATGCCTCGTACTCCGGCACTTGCACTCCTCACTTGGATGGGTGAACTTCACTCCAGGAGTTCACACTTGGCTTTGGGGGAACTGGTCACAATACTGCCGACCTTCCTTTGCTCGACCTTCTGTGAAGGAGTGTTTCCTCTTAACTCTCTCCAATTGCTCCCCTCGACCTTGAGACCCGGGGGCTATTTATACTTGCAGGTGGGGAATCCTCATCCCTAGTTTCTAGGGAACACCTCAGCTTTCATAACCACCCTTATCCCTTATTCTTAGGGATAAGATCGACTGCCAGCACAGTCCTCGGTCAGCACCTTGACTGAGACTCCCTCGTTCCACGACGGAAGTATACCGGGTCTGCCTAAGTGCCACCCGCACTTAGTTCGGTCGTGGGCACCGCGCCCGTGCCTTGGATCAGTTGCATGGAACATTAGCGTCGCTCGATCGTGAGCGACTTCCCTAGTGAGTCTTCGGGAGAACCCGCGCGCCCGTTGCTTGCCAGCTTGCCTTTGAACAGGTCTTTCGGGAGGTTAGGGCGTCCGGCCCGCTTGCCCTTGACCGGGTCTTGCGGGAGTGCTCAGGCCCGCACTGCCCGCCACCTAGCGTCCGCCTTCCTCGCCCGGGAGCAAGTCTTCTAGGTGGTTAGGGCGTCCAGCTCACTCCCTGACCGAGTCTTTAGGGAGGTTGGGAAGTCCAGCTCACCTTCCCTTGACCGAGTCTTGCGGGAGTGCTCCTTCCTGCATAGCCTGGCCCTTGCCCTATATATATCCCACTGATCCTTTGGCATTCTTCCCTCGATCCTTTCCCTAGCTGCCATGCCATCGAGGGTCCGCCTGGCAGCCATGTTCGTGTCCGAGCATCAAGGGGCTAACACCTACCATGAGCAATGGCTTGGTTGACCATGGAGACCAGCCTCAGTTGACCACTGACTGTGCACTCGGTCGTTCATGGGCAGTGCCTTGCTCTACCACAGGCGATGCCGTGCTCGACCACAGGCTGTGCCTCACTCTACCACAGGCTGTGCACTCTGTCGCTCACAGGCAGTGCCTTGCGCTTCCATGGGTGATGTCTTCCTTGACCACGATGAGAACCCTTGGTCATTCATGGGTTGGCACATTGAGTGACCACGGCAACAACTCTTGGTCGACCATGGGCAATGGCTTGGTCCACCACAGGCAATGCCTTGCTCAGCCACGGGCTGTGCCTTGCCCTACCATAGGTGATGCCTTGCTCTATGATGGGCTATGCCTCGCTCTACCATGGGTGATGGCTTGGCCAACCACGTAGACAGCACTCGGATGACTACGGACTGTGAGCTTGGTAGCTCATGGGCAGTGCCTGGCTCTTCCTCAGCCGATGCCTTGCTCGAGCATGGGCTGTGCCTTGCTCAACCATGGGCGATGGCCTGGTCGACCACAGAGACAACCCTCGGTCATCCATGGACTGTGCACTCGGTCTCTTGTGGGCAGTGCCTGTCTCTAACTTGGGTGATGCCTTGGTCTACCACAGGCTGTGCCTTGCTCTACCAAGGGCAATAGCATGTTCAACCACAGGTTGTGCCTCGCTCTACCACAGGTAATGCCTTACTTGACCACGGGCTGTGCCTTGCCCTAGCATGGGCAATGCCTTGCTTGACCATGGCGTATGCCTTGCTCTACCATGGCCATGCGTTGGTCGACCACATGCTATGCCTCAGTGTTCCTTGATCGACCATGGGCTATACACTCGGTCTCTCTCGGGCAGTGCTTGGCTGTACCTCGGGCAGTGCCTTCCTCTACCATGGGCCTTGTGTTGCTCTACCAAGGACCATGGCATGTTTGCCCATGGTCTGTGCCTTGCCCAACCACAGGCAATGCCTCATTCTACCATAGGCTGGGCCTTTCTCTACCACGAGCAATGGCTTGGTCGACATGGAGACAGCCCTTGGTCGACCACAGGCTGTGTGCTCGGTCGCTCACTGGCAGTGCCTTGCTCTACCACAAGTGATGCCATGCTCCACCACCGGCTGTGCCTTGCTCTACCATGGACCATGGCTTGGCCAACCCCAGGTTGTGCCTTGCTCTAGCACAGGCGATATGTTGCTTGACTACGGGCTATGCCTTGGCTACCACGAGCAATGGTTTGGTTGACCATGGACACCAGCCTTGGTTGACCACCAACTGTGCACTTGGTCGCTGATGAGCAGTGCCTGGCTCTACCACAGGCGATGCCTTGCTCCCCCACAGGCTGTGCCTCACTCTACCACGGACAGCGCCCTGCTCCCCCATGGGCGATGGCTTGGTTGACCATGGAGACAACCCTCAATCAACCACAGGCTGTGCTCTCGGTTGCACAAGGGCAGTGCCTTGCTTGACCCCAGTGACAGCCCTTCGTCAATCACAGGTGATGCCCTCATTGACCAAAGGCTGTGCACTCGGTTGCTCACAGGCTGTGCCTTGCACTTCCACGGGTGATGCCTTCCTTGACCACAATGACAACCCTTGGTCGATCATGGGTTGACGCATTGATCTACCATGGCAATAGCTCTTGGTAGACCACGGGCAGTGCCTTGGTCCACCACGGTCATTGACTTGCCAGCTACAGGCTGTGCCTTGCCCTACCACAGGCAATGCCTTGCTCGACAATGGGCTGTGCCTCGCTCTAACATGGGCGATGGCTTGGTCAACAAAGGAGACAGCCCTTGGTTGACTATGGGCTATGCACTTGGTGGCTCATGGGCAGTGCCTGGCTCTTCCTCGGCTGATGCCTTGCTTGAGCATGGGCTGTGCCTTGCTCAACCATGGGCGATGGCATGGTCAACCACAGAGACAACCCTCGGTCATCCATGGACTGTGCACTTGGTCTCTTGTGGGCAGTGCTTGTCTCTACCTCAGGCAATGCCTTGCTCTACCACGGGCTGTGCCTTGCTCTACCAAGGGCAACAGCATGTTTGACCACAGGTTGTGCCTCACTCTACCATGGGCAATGCCTTACTTGACCGCGGGCTATGCCTTGCCCTAGCACGGGTGATGCCTTGCTTGACCATGGCCTGTGCCTTGCTCTACCCTGGGCAATGGATTGGTTGACCATGGGCTGTGTCTTGCTCTACGATGGGCAATGGCTTGGTTGACCATAGAGATAGCCCTCGATCAGCCACCAGCTGTGCACTAGGTCACTCACGGGCAGTGCCTTGCTCTACCATGGTAGATGCCTTGCACGATCACAGGCTGTGCCTTGCTCTACCAAGCGCAATACCATGTTTGACCACAGGTTGTACCTCGCTCTGCCATGGGCAATGCCTTGCCCTAGCATGGGCGATGCCTTGCTTCATCACGGCCTGTGCCTTGCTCTACCATGGGCCATGGGTTGGTCAACCATGGGCTGCACCTTGCTTTACCCCAGGAAATGGCTTGGTTGACCCTGTGCTGTATCTTGCTCTACAATAAGCGATGGCTTGGTCGACCACAGAGATAGCCCTCGGTCAGCCACCAGCTGTGTTCTCGGTCGCTCATGGGCAGTGCCTTGCTCTGCCACAGGCGATGCCTTGCACAACCACAGGCTGTGCCTTGCTCTACCATGGGCAATGGCTTGTTCCACCATGGCTGCGTCTCACCCTACCACGGCGATGCCATGCTTGATCATGGGCAATGGCTTGGTTGACCATGGTGATCGCCCTCAGTCAACCACGGACTGTGCCTTGCTCTACCATGGGTGATGGCTCAGTCGACCACGGGTGTTTGTGTGGTCTCTCATGGGTAATGCCTTGCTCTTCCTCAGGCGATGCCTTGCTCAACCATGGGCTGGGCCTTGCAATACCAAGGGCCATGGCATGTTCGACCATGGGCTGTGCCTTGCTCTATGATCAGCAATGCCATGCTCGACCACGGGCAGTGCCTTGCTTGACCTTGGCGAAAACCCTTCATCGATCATGGGCAATGCCCTCATCCACCACAAGCTGTGCACTTGGCCGCTCATAGGCAGTGCCTTGCACTTCAATGGGTGATACCTTCCTCATCCATGGTGACAACACTTGGTCGATCATGGGTCAACATGTTGATCAACCAGGGTGACAGCTCTTGGTTGATCATGGTTTGACGCATTGATTTACCATGGCGACAGCTCTTGGTCAACAATGGGCAACACATTGGTCCAGCACGGGCAATGCATTGCTCAGCCATGGGCTGTGCAAGAGGCCGGTCTCCTACAACCCTTGGTAGTGCTAGAGAAGCCTTGGGTATCAATTTCCATGGACTTTGTGTCCAGGTTTCCAGAAGTAAAGGGTTATACGGCGGTGATGGTGGTCGTGGACAGATTCTCCAAATACGTGATTTTCACCCCTGTGACCAAGAATTGCACAGCCGAAGCTGTTGCTGAGGCATTCTATCGCTCTGTGGTGAAGCTCTTTGTAGTCCTGATGGAGATAGTGAGTGACTGAGATGCTCAGTTCACAGGCAACTTCTGGATGTGTTTGTTTGGACTGCTGGGATCCAAACTGAAGTTCTTGATGGCCAATCATCTACAGACGGATGGCTAGACAAAACAAGTTAATGCACTGCTGGAGGAATACTTGAGGCATTATGTCTCAGCCAGTCAATAGAATTGGTTAGACTTGCTTGACTCTGCTCAATTGTCTCACAACTTGAACCGCTCCTCTGCTACAGGTCATAGCCCATTTGAGTGGCGTTGCAGTGCAAAGAAGGGCCTTGCCCAGCCGCATATCGATTCACGCGTGACAAGCAGGAGATGATTGAAGAAGCGAGAGATAGCCTTGCTAAAGCTACCAGGTGGATGAAGAAGTATGCGGACAAGAACTAGAGACCGTTGGAGTTCCAGGTGGGGGACTTAGTAATGTTGAAGCTCACCCCACAGATATGGAAGAAGATCACGAGCAAGCCTGGCACAAGGGCTTGTTCCAGCAATATGGTAGGCCATTTGAAGTGATCAAGAGGGTCGGGGCAGTAGCATATTAGCTTGCACTATCAGAGAGGATGAAGGTGCACCCAACATTCCATGTCAATTTCCTCAAGCCTTACTACTGAGACGAGGAGCATCCGGAGTGCAACAAGGTGAAGCGTGCCCCTCTCACCATGAGGAAGGAACTCAACAAAGAAGTGGAAGGCATACTTGATCACCGTGTGTTGGGCTACAGCAAGATGAATAGGAGGACAGAGTACTTGGTCAAGTGGAAGGATCAACCCGAGTTAGCGGTGACTTGGGAGAAGGATGTCACACTATGATAGTATGAAGACCTCATCCGACGGTACAAAGAGTCTCATTCGATGAGGGCATCGAATCCCTTGGGTGGGAGAGGTTTGCTAGACCCTTGAGCTCTAACCCTAGAGAATGCGTACCACAAGCCATGCCTTGGGGCAGTGGTAGCGCATAGCAAGCACGAGACAATGTGTGGGCTAACACTCGCAAGGTGTTGGGATAAATTGCAAGTCCATGAGTGGGCAAGTAGGGAGATGGTGACACAAGCATGCGCAGAGGCACCAGTGGAGTGGACAACTGATCAAGGCTTAGCAAAGGAGCTAAGGGATCAAAGGGTGGCCATGGAGGGTCACATTTCACAAGTAGGCACATGCGCATATGGGTGGTGATAATGTCCACGAGCAAGGCATGATGCAATGCTCAAGGATGCTTGATGAACAAGATGTGATCGAGCACAGGCACTCAAGTAGTGCGCACTACTTGATAGGCAAGGGAGACGCTAAGGGAATGCTCAACACTTAGTGGCTGGTGAGTTGACTACTTGCAGAGATCGGATAAGTCCTTGACCATGCTCAAGCACCGTTGGATGCTGCAATTCGGATTGAACGGCTGTGATCATGGGAGGCGATCATGGACGTGGGCCCTAGGGGAGAGTGGATCAAATCGATGATGCTAAGTCAGCGCCAAGTCATACGTACCTGGTCAAGCAGACAATCGGGGAAAGATTCTCTTGGGATATGGCAAATCAATATGTTAGGGAAACAATCTTGGAGATTGCGGATCAACGGCCGAGATTGAATAGATTGAGATCTGATGGAGAGAATTAAGGGATTCAGATATATTAGTTGCCATATGTAGTCTGCTAGGCTCCTTTATATAAAGGGGGTCAGTCTCATTCTTAGAACAACCAAGAATTCTCAGAGGAGAGACACAAAGAGCCAGAGACTCCAAGAGAGTGGAAGTCAAGTCAAAGCAAGCAGTCTGGTGTTCTTGAGAGGAGGCACGAGACAGGTAGGGAGTGCAAGCAGTGAGAGATTGTGAGGCATATACTTGTGTGACTGCATGTAAGTGTTCTAATCTGGGTTGGGTTTTCGTGTACGTGTGATACATATGAATACAAGTTACGTTTTTCCCCAATCGTGTTCTTGTGTTCCTCTGTGTTGCTTTTGCGGTTTTGTGATCGAATGACTTCGATGGTACGTGCGGTGTGTGGCTGGTCAGCAAGTGGAGTGTCGACGCCAGTGGGACGTGGAAAAATTTGTGCCCTGCATTAGTCCCATGACAGATGCCTTCCTCGACCACGGGCTGTGCCTTGCCTAACCACGGGCGATGCCCTGCTCGACCATGGGCTATGACTTGCTCTACCACAAGCAATGGCTTGGTCGACCCTGGAGGCAACACCTTGCTTGACCATGGGCTATGCACACGGTCACTCACACGCAATGCCTTGCTCGACCACGGGCTGTGCCTGGCTCTACCATGGGTGATACCTTACTTGACCATGGGCTGTGCCTGGCTCTACCACGGGCAATCTCTTGTTCAACCATGGGCAGTGCCTCACTCTACCACAAGCAATGCCTTGCTCGACCACGGGCTGTGCCTGGCTCCACCACGGGCTGTGCATGGCTCCACCATGGTAAATGGCATGTTCAACCTTGGGTTGTGCCTCCCTCTACCATGAGTGATGCCTTGCTCGACCATGGGATGTGCCATGCTATTGCATAGGCGTTGGCTTGGTCAATCACGGAGACAGCCCTTGGTTGACCACAGGTTGTGCACTCGGTTGCTCACAAGCAGTGCCTTGCCCTACCACAGGTTGTGCCTTGCTCTACCAAGGGCGATGGCTTGGTCAACCATAGAGACATCCCACGGTTGACCACAGGCAATGCCTTGCTCTGCCATGGACGATGGCAATGGACTGTGCACTTGGTAAACCATGGGCTATGCCTTGCTCTATCACGGGCGATGGCTTGGTCGACCACAGAGACAGCCCTTGGTCGACTATGGGCTATGTGCTTGGTCGATCACAGGCAGTGCCTTGCTCTACCACAAGCAACGCCTTGCTCCACCACCGACTGTGCCTTGCACTACCACAGGCCATGGTTTGGTTGACCATGGGCTGTGCCTCACTCTACCAGGGGTGATGCCTTCCTCTACTATGGGACAGCCCTTGGTCAATCAAACCATGGCCGGCATGTATCAACCACGGCAACAGCTCTTGGTTGACCATGGGCAGTGCCTTGGTCGACCACGGAGACATCCCTTAGTCGATCGCGGGCTGTGCGGTCAGTCACTCGTGGGCATTGCCCTGCTCTACCACGGTCATTGCCTTGCTCGACCATGGCGACAGCCCTTGGTCAATCATGGGGTGACGCCATCATCGACCACAGCAATAGCTCTCGGTTGACCACTGGCAGTGGCATGCTTGACCGCGGATGAGGCCTTGCTCGACCACGGGTTGTGCCTCACTCTACCATGGGCAATGGCTTGCTCGACCATTGGCGGTGCCTTACTCTAACAATAGCGATGGCTTGGTCAACCATGGGCTGTGCCTTGCTAGACCACAGGCGATGCCTTGCTCGGTTTACCATGGGCTGTGCGCTCAGTAGCTCTTGGTCAGTGCTTGGCTCTACCTTGAGTAATGCCATGCTTGACCACAGGCTGTGCCTTGCTCTGCCACTGGCAATGGCTTGGTCGACCACGGTGACAGCCCTCAGTTGACCATGGTTTAGGAACTCAGTCACTCACGGCCAGTGCCTGGCTCTACCTTGGGCAATGCCCTGCTCGACCATGAGCTGTGCCTAGCTCTACCACAGGTGATGGCTTGCTCGACCACAGGCTGTGCCTCGCTCTACCATGGGCAATGGCTTGTTCGATAATGGGCTGTGCCTCACTCCACCGTGGGCTATGCCTTGCTTGACCACAGGTAGTGACTTGGTCTACCACAGGCGATGGCTTGGTCACCCATGGCTGTGCGCTCAGTCGTTCATGGGCAGTGCCTGTCTCTACCTCAGGCGATGCCTTGCTCGACCATGGGCTGTGCCCAACTATACCACAGGCAACACCTTACTCGACCACAGGCTGTGCCTTGTTCTAGCATGGGCAATGGCTTGGCGGACCATGGAGACAGTCCCCTGTCGACCATGGGCTATGCACTTGGTCACTCATGGGCAGTGCCTTGGCCTACAATGGTCGATGCCTTCATCGACCGCGGCAACAGCTCTTGGTCAATCATGGTTGATGCCTTGATCGACTATGAGCTATGCTCTCAGTCGCTCACAGGCAATGCCTTGCTCCACCATGGGCGATAGCCCTTGGTCGATGACCGGCAATGCCTAGAACAACCATGGGCTATGCGTCACTCTACCATGGGCGATGCCTTGCTCATCCATGGGCTATGCCTTGCCCAACCACAGGCGATGCCTCACTCAACCATGGGCTGTGCCTTGCTCTACCATGGGTGATGGCTAGGTAAACCAGGGAGACATCCCTCGGTTCACCATGGGCTGTGTGCACGGTAGCTCACGGGCAGTGCCTGGCTCTACCTCAGGTGATGACCTACATGACCGCAGGCTTTGCCTTGCCCAACCACAGGCAGTGCCTCACTCGACCATGGGCTGTGCCTTGCTCTACCACAGGCCATGGCTTGGTTGACCACTGGCTATGCCTCACTGTACCTCGGTCTACCACGGGCTGTACACTTGGTCTCTCACAGGCAGTGCTTGGTTGTACCTCGGGCAATGCCTTCCTTGACCATGGGCGATGGCTTGGTTGACACTGGAGACAGCCCTCGGTCAACCATGGGCTGTGCGGTCAGTCGCTCATGGCCAGTGCCTGGCTCTACCTCAGGCAATGCCCTACATGACCATGGGCTGTGCCTTGCCCAACCACAGGCAATGCCTTGCTCTACCATGGGCTGTGCCTCGCTCTACCAGGAGTGATGGCTTGGTCAACCAGGGAGATAGCCCTCGGTTGACCATGGGCTATGCGCTCGGTAGCTCACGGGCAGTGCCTGGCTCTACCTCAGGCGATGCCATGCTCGACCACATATTGTGCATTGCTCTACCATGGTTGAAGCCTTGCTTGACCATGACTGTGCCTTGCTCTGCCACTGCTGATGGCTTGGTTGACCATGGAGACATCCCTTGGTCAACCATGGGCTGTGCCTTGCTCTACCATGGGTGATGGCTTGGTCAACGGCAGGCTGTGCACTCAGTCGTTCATGGGCAGTGCTTGTCTCTACCTCAGGCAATGCCTTGCTCGACCACGGGCCGTTTTTGGTTATACCATGGGCTGTGCCTCACTCTACCATGGGGGATGGCTTGGTCAACCATGGAGATAGCCCTTGGTGGACCATGAGCTGTGCACTCAGTCGCTCACTGACCGTGCAAGGCTCGATGACGTGCATTGCCTTGCTCTTCCACTGGCAATGGCTTGGTCGAACAAAGGCTGTGCCTCGCTCTAGCCTGGGCGATGGCTTGCTCGACAATGGCCTGGGCCTTGCTCTACTACAAGCGTTGCCTTGATCGACAATGGGATGTGCATTGCTTTACCCCGGGCAATGGCTTGGTTGACCACGGGCTGTGCCTTGCTCTACGATGGGTGATGGCTTGGTTGACCACAGAGATAGCCCTTGGTCAGCCACCAGCTGTGCGCTTGGTTGCACATGGGCAATGCCTTGCTCTGCCACAGGCAATGCCTTGCTCGACCCCGGGCTGTGCCTGGCTCTACCATGGGAGATGCCTTGCTTGACCCCGGGCTGTCCTTCCTCCACCATGGGCAATGGCTTGTTCGACCATGGCTGTGCCTCACCCTACCACAGGCGATGCCATGCTCGATCATGGGTGATGGCTTGGTTGACCACAGAGGTCACCCTTGGTCGACCACAGGCTGTGCCTTGCTATACCACGGGTGATGGCTCGATCGACCACAGGCTGTACTTGTGGTCTCTCATGGGCAGTGCCTTGCTCTACCTTGGGCAATGCTTTGCTTGACCATGGGCTGGGCCTTGCAATACCAAGGACCATGGCATGTTCGACCATGGGCTGTGCCTTGCTCTATGATGGGCAATGCCATGCTCGACCACGGACTGTGCCTTTTCCGACCACAGGCGATGCCTTGCTCCACCACTGGCTGTGCCTTCCCCAACAACCATGGTTGATGCCAGTCTCGAGGACAGGCTGTGCCTTGCTATACCAAGGGCGATGGCTTGGTTGACCACAGAGACAGCTCTCGGTCCACCACCGGCTGTGTGTCACTTTCCCACAGGCGATGGCTTGGTCAACCATGGAGCCAGCCCCCAGTCGACCATGAGCCTGCGCTTGGTCACTCACAGGTAGTGCCTTGCTCTACCACGGTTGATGCATTGGTCAACCACAGCGACAGCCCTTGGTCAATGATGAATGATGCGTAGATCAACCATGGGCTGTGCAAATAGTCACTGACGGGCAGTGCCCTGCTCTACCATGGGCAATGCCTTGCTTGGCCATGGCAACAGCGCTTATTCGATCATTGGGAGGCACCTTGATCGACCACAGCAACTGTGCTTCTTCAACTATGGGCAGTGACTTGCTCTACCATGGGCAATGCACTGCTTAGTCATGCCTAGCACTACCAAGGGCATTGCCATGCTCGACCATGGGCTGTGCCTCGCACTACCATGAGCAATGCCTTGCTCGAACACTGGTTGTGCCTTGCTCTACCATGGGCGATGCCTTGCTCCACAACGAGTTGTGCCTTGCTCTACTATGGGCCATGGCTTCATTGACCATGGGCTGTGCCTCGATCTACGATGGGCGATGATGCCTTGGTCAACCACGGAGACAGCCCTCGGTAGGGCATGGGTTGTGCACACAGTCACTCATGGGCAGTGCCTTCCTCTGCCACGGTCATTGGCTTGCTTGACCACAGTGACAGCTCTTGGTCGACTATAGGCAGTGCCTTGCTCTACCATGGGTGATGCCATGCTCCACCACGGACAATGGCATGGTAGACCATGGGCTATGCCCTGCTCTACTACAGGCAATGGCTTGGCCGGCCATGGAGGCAGCCCCTGGTCAACCACTAGCAGTGCCTTGCTCTACCCCGGGTGATGCCTTCCTCGACCACGGGCTGTGCCTTGCCCAACCACAGGTGATGCCCTGCTCGACCACGGGCTATGCCTTGCTCTACCACAGGCAATGGCTTGGTCGACCCTAGAGACAGCCCTAGGTTGACCACGGGCTGTGCACACGGTTGCTCACGGGCAATGCCTGTCACTTCCTCAGGCAATGCCTTGCTCGACCACAGGCTGTGCCTAGCTCTACCACGGGCAATGCCTTACTCAACCATGGGCTGTGCCTGGCTCTACCATGGGTGATGTCTTGCTCGACCATGGGCGGTGCCTCGCTCTACCACAGGCAATGCCTTGCTCGACCACTGGCTGTGCTTGGCTCCACCACGGGCTGTGCCTGGGTCCACCACAGGCAATAGCATGTTCGACCTTGGGTTGTGCCTCCATCTACCACGGGCGATGCCTTGCTCAACCATGGGATGTGCTATGCTATTCCACAAGCATTGACTTGGTTGATCATGGAGGCAGCCCTCGGTCAACCACAGGCTGTGCACTCAGCCACTCATGGGCAGTACCTTGCTCTACCACAGGTTGTGCCTTGCTCTACCAAGGGTGATGGGTTGGTCGACCACAGAGACATCCCTCAGTCGACCATGGGCAATGCCTTGCTGTGTCACGGGCGATGGCTTGGTCAACAATGGAGACAGCCCTTGGTTGACCACAGGCTGTGCCTTGCTTTTCCACTTGTGATGGCTCAGTTGAACACGGGCTGAACACTCGGTCTCTCACAGGCAGTGCCTGGCTCTAACTCGGGCAATGCCTTGCTTGACCATGGGCTGTGCCTTGCTCTACCACGGGTGATGCCTTGCTTGACCACGGGCTGTGCCTTTCTCTATTAAGGGCTATGGGATGTTCAACCACAGGCTACGCCTCGCTCTACCACAGGTGATGCCTTGCTCGACCAGAGGCTATGCCTTGCCCAACCATGGGCGATGGCTTGGTTGACCATTGATACAGCCCTCTGTCAACCATGGGCTGTGTGCTCGGTCACTCATGGGTAGTGCCTAGCTGAACCACAGGCAATGCCTTGCTCCACCACAAGCTGTGCCTTGCTCTACCACAGGCGACCACGAGCAATGCCTTCTCAACCACAGGCTGTGCCTCACACTACCACAAGCAATGCCTTCTCAACCATGGGTTGTGCCTTGCTCTACCATGGGTGATGGTTTGGTCAACCACGGAGAAAGTCCTTGGTTTAACCACAGACTGTGTGCTCGGTCGCTCATAGGCAGTGCCATGCTCTGCCACGAGCAATGCCATGCTCCACCATGGGCTGTGCCTCCCTCTACCATGGGCGATGCCTTCTCGACCATGGGCTGTGCCTTGCTCTACCAAGGGCTACAGCTTGGTCGACCACCAGCTGTGCACTCGGTCGCTCATGGGCAGTGCCTTGCTCTACCTTGGGTGATGCCTTGCTCAACAACAGGTTGTGTGCCTTGTTCTACCACAGGTGACCCCTTGCTCGACCATGGGCTGTGCCTCCCTCTACCAAAGGCAATGGCTTGGTCAACCACAGAGACAGCCCTCAGTCAACTAGGAACTGTGCGCTCAGTCGCTCATGGGCTGTGCCTTGCTCTATCACTTGTGATGCCGTCATCAACCATGGGCTGTGCCCTACTTGACTTTCTTAACCTGCAAGTTTGACTTTCTTAACCTTCGAGTAGTTATGGCACCCAAATATTTGCTCAACCCGCATTTCCCATTCCAAATATGCCTCAAGATCACTCTTGCCCTGAAATGAAGGAATTTTGATTTTGATTCCTACATTTGTCATACCTTGTCTAGGTTGATTGCGAGGTCTCCTTCTAGGATTGAATTCTTCATCCTCTTCTTCTTTTTTTGGCTCAAAGAATATATGCTATAGAATAGATGGAAATATGTGTCAAGGAGTTGAGGAAATATATGTTCAAAGAGGAATTTTTTTTTTAGATGAAGGGATGAGGGGATATGATAGATGGATAACCTACCATGGAAACCGTGCTCTAATGCAAGATGATGCAGCTTAGAGGGGGGTCGGTTCTGATTTTCTCGGTGTAGGATGAAAGGATAGGATTTTGTTCGAAACCAAGGGGGTGCAAATAGCCAACCAACGAAAGAAAACATGACATGCTATTTAGACCACTTGCCCAACCAAGAACTCTAAGACCAATCCACACAACGACTTACCTAGGTCGAGGCATGAATTGGGGGCTTTGGGAAACTTGAATCACCAAACTAATAACGTTATTTTGACAAAAGCAAGGTTTCACAAGAGCAAAGGAGAGATAATTACCTCACAAGGAGAACACACTTTGTATTTGAGGGATTCAATGTCAAAAAGCTGAATTACCTAGTGAATGAGAGCCCATATATATATAGATGCTTGGCTAATAAATAGTTTCCTCTTATACTAGATAGCAATCAGCCAAAAATATGGTACTTGACTCCATTATAGAAATCCCAAATTAGGAAACTCTATAAATATGGAAATTACTAATTTTGGTTATAACAACTAATTATATACTAGTTTAACTCTTTTGGTAGCCATAAATCATGCATATTGGTCAAGTTCCTTGTGTGCAAGCTGAGTAGCTCTAATTGGCCTTGGGATTAAAGAAAAGGAGACAAGTGTCTCCTTTGTCTTGGTCTTCAACCTCTTGGGCCAAATATCCATTAGTGAGGATGCCAATAGCTTCTTGCAATCTCTTCATCCTTCCTCTTGGTAGAGCAAGGCACAGTCCATGGTCAAGCAAGGCATCACCCATGTTAGGACGAGGTAGTGCCCGTCAGTGACTGAGCTCACAGCCCATGGTCGACTAAGGGCTGTCTCCATAGTCGACCAAGCCATTGCCTGTGGTAGAGCAAGGCATAGCCGGTGGTCAAGTAGAGCACCACCCGTGGTAGAGCAAGGCAGAACCCATGGTCAACCAAGGGCTGTCTCTGTGGTAGACCAAGCCATCACCCCTGGTAGAGTGAGGCATAGCCCGTGGTTGACCAAGGCATCACCCATGGTACAGCGAGCCACAGCCCATGGTGGACTGAGGGCTGTCTTCATGGTTGAGCATGGCGTCACTCGTGGTAGAGCGAGGCACACCCCGTGGTCAAGCAAGGCATCGCCCATGTTAGAGCAAGGTGCAGCCCGTGGTCGACCTCAGGCTGTCTTCGTGGTCGAGCAAGGCATCACCCGTGGTAGAGCGAGGCACAGCCAGTGGTAGAGCTAGGCATTGCCCGTCAGTGACTGAGCACACTGCCTGCAGTCAACTAAGGGCTGTCTTGGTGGCAGACCAAGTCATCGTCTGTGGTAGAGCAAGGGACAGCTTGTGGTTGAGCAAGGCATCACCTGTGGTAGAGTGAGGCGCAACCAGTGGTCAATCGAGGGCTGTCTCCTTGGTTGACCAAGCCAGCACCCGTGGTAGAGCGAGGCACAGCCCATGGTCAAGCATGGCATTGTTAGTGATAGAGCGAGGCGCAACCCGTGGTCGACCAAGGGCTATCTCTGGGCCAACCAAGACATCACCTGTGGTAGGGCAAGGCACTGCCTATGGTCAAGCTAGGCATTGCTTGTGGTAGAGCGAGGTGCAGCCCGGGGTCAACTGAGGGCTGTCTCCATGGTTGAGCAAGGCATCACCCGTGGTAGAGCAAGGCATAGCCCATGGTAGAGCCAGGCACTGCCCACTAGTGACCGAGCACACTACCTGCAGTCGACTGAGGGCTGTCTCAGTGGCCAACCAAGCCATCGCCTTTGGTTGAGCAAGGGACAACCCGTGGTTGAGCAAGGCATTGCCCATGGTAGAGTGAGGCACAGCCAGCAGTTGACCGAGGGCTGTCTCCATGGTCGACCGAGCCAACACCTGTGGTAGAGTGAGGCACAGCCCATGGTCAAGCATGGCATCGCTCATGATAGAGTGAGGCACTACTTGTGGTCTACCGAGGGCTATCTCCGTGGTCAACCAAGCCATCATCTGTGGTAGGGCAAGGCTCCGCCCATGGTCAACTGAGGGCTGTCTCCGTGGTTGACCAAGCCATCGCCCATGGTAGAGCCAGGCACTACCCGTGGTTGACCTAGGGCTGTCTCCATGGTTGACCAAGCCATCACCTGCGGTAGAGCTAGGCACAGCTTGTGGTCAAGCAAGGCATCGCCCATGGTAGAGCGAGGCACTGCCCATGTTCAACCAAGGGCCATCCCCATGGTTGACCAAGCCATCACCTGCGATAGAGCTAGGCCCAGCCCATGGTCAAGCAAGTCATCACCCGTTGTAGAGTGAGCCACTGCTTGTGGTCGACCGAGGGTTGTCTCTGTCGTCAACCAAGCCTTCGCCAGTGGAAGGGCAAGGCAAAGCACGTGGTCAAGCAAGGCACATCCCCTGGTAGACCAAGCCATAGCCCGTGGTAGAGCAAGGCCTAGCCCATGGTTGAGTGAGGCATCACTTATGGGGGAGCGAGGCACTGCCTGTCAGCGGCCGAGTGCACAGCACGTGGTCAAGCAAGCCACTGCTACTGGTAGAGCCAGGCACAGCCTGTGGTCGAGCAATGCATCATCCATGGTAGAGTGAGGCATGGCCAGTGGACAACCAAGGGCAGTCTCTGTGGTCAACAAACCCATCACCAGTGGTAGAGCAATGCACAGCCCAGAGTCAACAAAGGATTGTCTTCATGGTTGACCAAGCCATCACCTATGGTAGAGCCAGGCACAGCTCATGGTCAAGCAAGGCATCGCCTGCAGTACAGCCAGGCACTGCACATGGTCAACCAAGGGCTGTCTCCATGGTCGACCAAGGCATTTCCAGTGGTACAACCAGGCACAGCACTTGGTCAAGCAAGGCATTGCCTGTCTTAGGGTGAGGCAGAAATGGTGGTTGACTGAGGGTTGTCACCATGGTCAACCAAGCTGTCACCCGTGGTAGAGCAAGGCACAGCCTGTGGTCGAGCAAGGCATCACCTGTGGTAGAGCAAGGTGCAGCCAGTGGTCAACTGAGGGCAGTTTTTGTGGTCGAGAGGCATCACCCATGGTATAGAGAGGCATAGCCCATGGTCGAGTGATGCATCGCCTGCAGAAGAGCTAGGTGCTTCTCATGATCGAGTGAGGCATCGCCCGTGGTAGAGCAAGGAACAGCCCATGTTCAACTGAGGGTTGTCTTCATGGTCGAGTAAGGCAACACCCATGGTAGAGCAAGGCACAGCCCATGATTAAGCGAGGCATTGCTAGTCATAGAGCTAGGCACAGCCAGCAGTTGAGACAGGCATCGCTCGTCATAGAACTAGGCACAGGCAGTAGTCAAGACAGGCATCACGCGTGGATGAGATCGGTACTTACTGCCCGTCAGTGACTGAGCGCACAGCCCATGGTAGAACAAGGCACAGCCCGTGGTAGAGTGAGGGGCAGCCCATGGTCAACCAAGGGTAGCATCCGTGGTCAGCCAAGCTATCACCCGTGGTCAAGCAAGGCATCACCTGCGGTGGGGCGAGGCCCAACCTGTGGTCGACCGAGGGCTGTCTCCATGGTCAACCAAGCCATCACCCATGGCAGAATGAGGCACAGTCCATGGTCGAGCAAGGCATCGCCCTGGTAGAGCTAAGCACTGTCTGTGGTAGAGCTAGGCACTGCCTGTCAGTGACTGAGCACACAACCTGTGGTTGACCAAGGGCTATCTCTGAGGTCAACCAAGCCATCACCTGTGGTAGAGCAAGGCACAGCCCATGGTAGGGCAAGGCACAGCCCGTGGTCGACCGAGGGCTGTCTCCATGGTTGACCAAGCCATCGCCCATGGTTGGGCCAGGCATAGCCTGTCCTCAAGCAAGGCATCACTTGTGGTAGAGTGAGGCATATCCAGCGGTCGACCAAGGTCTGTCCCCATGATTGACCAAGCCATTGCCCATGGTGGAGCCAAGCACAGCCTGTGCTCAAGCAAGGCATCACTCGTGCTCTGGCAAGGCATTGCCCATGGTAGAGAGAGGCACAGCCCCTGGTTGAGTGAACCATCGCCCATGGTGGAGCTAGGCCCAGCCCATGGTTGAGCAAGGACCACCAATGGTAGAGCTTGGTACTGCCCGTTGGCAACTGAGCGCACAGCCTGTGGTTGACTGTGGGCTGTCTCTATAGCTGACCAAGCCAACGCCCATGGTCAAGCAATGCATCACCGGTGGTAGAGCGGCAGCCTGTGGTCGATCGAGGGCAGTCTCCATGGTCAACCAAGCCATCGCCCATGGTAGAGCGAGGCACAGCCAGTGGTCGAGCAAGGCATCACCTGTGGTGGGGGAAGGGCCAGCTCATGGTCGACCAAGGGCTGTCTCCGTGTTCAACCAAGCCATTGCCCATGGCAGGGCGAGGCACAGCCTGTGGTCAAGTAAGGCATTGCCTGTGGTAGAGATAAGCATCACCATGGGGCCAGCCGGAGCCCGTGTTCGAGCAAGGCATTGCTCATTGTAGAGGGAGGCGCATCTAGTGGTCAAGCTAGGTGTTGCCCGTAGTAGAGCGAGGTGCAGCCCATGGTCTTCCAAGGGTAGTCTCCATGGCAGAGAAAGGCACAGCCCATGGTGAACAGAGGGCTGTCTCCATGGTCGAGCAAGGCATCGCCCGTGGCAGAGTGAGGTGCTGCCCATGGTTGACCGTGGACTGTCTCCATGGTCAACAAAGCGTTTGCCTTTGGTAGAGCAAGGCATCATCCATGGTGGGGCGAGCTACAGCCTGTGGTCGGCCAAGTGCATTCTCCATGGTTGAGCAAGCCAATGCCCATAGTAGAGCGAGGCATGGCCCATGGTAGAGCGTGGCATGGCCCATGATCGAGCATGGCATTGCCCGTGGGTGGGCGAGCCACAACCTGTGGTCGGGCGAGGCATCACATGTGGTAGAGCTAGGCACTACCTGTCAGCAATCAAGTGCACAGCCTGTGGTTGACCGAGGGCTATCTCTGTGGTCGACCAAGCCATCGCCCGTTGTAGAGCAAGGCATCACCTGTGGAAATGTGAGGCACAGCCTGTGGTCAACTGATGGTTGTCTCCATGGAGGACCAAGCCATTGCTGGTGGTAGAGCCAGGCACAGCCTGTGGTCGAGGATGGCATCACACGTGATAGAGTGAGGCACTGCCCATTGTCAATTGAGGGATGTCTCCGTGCTCAACCAAGCCATCGCCTGTGGTAGAGCAAGGCACTGCCCATGGTCAAGCTGGTGTCGCCCGTAGTAGATTGAGGAGCAGCCTGTGGTCAACCGAGGCCAGTCTCCATAGTAGAGTAAGGCAAAACCTGTGGTAGAGAAAGGCATAGCCCATGGTCGAGCAAGGAACCGCCCATGGTAGAGTGAGGCACAGCCAATGGTTGACTGACAATTGTCTCTGGGGTCAACCCAGCCATTTTCCGTGGAACAGAAGGCACAGCCCATGGTTGATCAAGGTATCACCTGCAGTAGAGCAAGGCACAGCCCATGGTCAACCAACAGCTGTCTCTGTGGTCGAGCAAGCCATTGCCTGTGGTAGAACAAGGAACAGCGAGTGGTCGAGCAAGGCATCACTCATGGTAGGGTGAGGCACAGCCAGTGGTCGACTGAGGGCTGTCTCCCTGGTTGACCAAGCCGTCACCCATGGTAGAGCCTGGCACAGCCTGTTGTTGAGCAAGGCATCACTGGTGGAAGGGTGAGGCACAGCCAGTGGTCAATTGAGGGCTGTCTCTGTGGTCGACCAACCCATCACAAGTGGTTGAGCTGGGCACGGCCAGGGGTTGAGCAAGGCATAGCCCTTCTTAGAGCGAGGCACACCTGGTGGTTGACCAAGGGCTGTCTCCATGGTCGACCAAGCCATTGCCCGCGGTTGGGCAAGGCATAGCCTGTGGTTGGGCAAGGCGGTGCCAGTGGCAGAGCGAGGCGGTGCCAGTGGTAGAGCGAGGCGCAGCCCGTGGTCAACCAAGCCATCACCTGTGGTTGAGCAAGGCATAGCCCATGGTAGAGCCAGGCACAGCCCATGGTCAAGCAAGGCAACACCCATGGTAGAGACAGGCAAAGCCCATGGTTGAGAAAGGCATCGCTGTTGGTAGAGCAATGCACAACTTGTGGTCGACTGAGGGCAGTCTCCATGGCTGACCAAGCCATCGACAGTGGCAGAGTGAGGCACAGTCCGTGGTTGAGCAAGGCATTGCCCGTGATAGAGTGAGACACTGCACGACTACGACCGAGTGCATAGCCTGTGGTTGACTGAGGGCTGTCTCTGTGGCCAACCAAGCAATGGCTTGTGATAGAGCAAGGTACTACCCATGGTCGAGCATGGCGCAGACATGCTCAACCAAGGCATTGCCCATGGCAGAGTAAGGCACTGCCCATGGTTGACCTAGCGCTATCACCGTGGTAGAGCAAGGCACTGCCAATGAGCAACCAAGTGCACAATCCATGGTTGATGAAGGCATTGCCCATGGTAGAGTAAGTCACTGCTGGTCAGTGATGGTACACACAATATGTGGTTGACCAAGGGCAATGTCCATCATTGACCAACCCATCGCCCATGGTAGGATGAGGCACTACCCGTGGTCAACCAAGCCATCACCTGTGGTGAGCCTGGCACAATCTGTGGACAAGCAAGGGATCGCCCGTGGTACAGCGAGGTGCAGCCCGTGGTCGACTGAGGGCTGTCTCCATGGTCAACCAAGCCATCACCCATGGTAGAGCATGGCACAGCCCATTGTCGAGCGAGGCATCACCCGTGGTGGAGTGAGGCGCAGCTTGTGGTCAACTGAGGGCTGTCTCCAGGGTCAACCAAGCCATCGCCCATCATAGAGCTAGGCAGAGCCCATGGTGGAGCAAGGCATCGCCCATGGTAGAGCAAGGCACAGCCTGTGGTTGGCCGAGGGCTGTCTCCATGGTCAACCAAGCCATCACCTGTGGTAGAGCTAGGCACAGCCTGTGGTCCAGCAAGTCACTGCCCGTGGTACAACAAGACAAAACCCATGGTTGACCAAGGCATCGCCTGTGGTACAGCAAGGGACAGACCATGGTTGACCAAGGCATCACCCATGGCATAGTAAGGCACTGCCCGTGGTCGACCTAGCATTGTTGCCGTGGTCAATCAGGGCATTGCCCCATGATCGACCAAGGGCTGTCGCCACAGTACAACAAGGCACTGCCCATGACCGATCGAGTGCACAACCCATGGTCGATGAAGACATTGCTTGTCATCCACCAAGAGCCGTCGCATTGGTCGAGCAAGGCATCGCCCATGGTAGACCAAGGCACAGCCTGTGGTTGACCGAGACCTGTCTCCCTGGTCAACCAAGCCGTCACCCGTCATAGAGCAAGGCACTACCTGTGGTTGTGCAAGGCAACGCCAATAGTAGAGCGAGGCACCACCCTTGGTCGACCAAGGGCTGTCTCCACGGTTGACCAAGCCATTGCCCATGGTAGATCAAGGCACAGCCTTGTGTCGAGCAAGGCATCACCCATGGTAGAGCAAGGCATAGCCTGTGGTAGAGCGAGGCAACGCCCATGGTAGAGTGAGGCACAGCCCGTGGTCAACCGGGGGATCTCTCCATGGTCGATGAAGCCATCGCCCATGGTAGAGGGAGGCACAGATCATGGTCGAGCAAGGTATCGCCCGTGGCCGAGCAAGGGCTGTCTCTGTGCTCGACCAAGCCATCACTCGTGGTAGAGCAAGGCACAGCCCGTGGTCAAGCAAGGCATTGCCCGTGGTAGAGTGAGGTGCAGCCTGTGGTAGAGCAAGGCATAGGCCATGGTTGACTGAGGGCTGTCTCCGTGGTCGACCCTGCCCATCCGCGACTGAGCGAATGGCCTGTTGTCAACCGAGGGCAATCTCTATGGTTGACCAAGCCATTGCCCATGGTAGAGCTAGGCACAGCCCATGGTTGAGCAAGGCATTGCCCGTGGTAGAGCGAGGCATAGCCCATGGTGAACTGATGGCAGTCTTCATGGCCGACAAAGCCATCGCCCATGGTTGAGCCAGGCACAGCCCATGGTCGAGCAAGGCATCGCTTATGACAGAGCGAGGTGCAGCCAGTGGTCGACCAAGGACTATCACCCTGGTTGACCAAGCCAACACCTATGGTAGAGTGAGGCACCACCTGTGGTCGAGCAAGGCATTGCCCATGGTGGAGCGAGGCACAGCCCATGGGCGACTGACGGCTGTCTCCCTGGTCAACCCTGCCATCGCCCGTGGTAGAGCATGGCACAGCCCGTGGTTGAGTATGGCATCACCCATGATGGAGCAAGGCACTACCCATCAGTGACCGAACACACAGCATGTGGTTGACCGAGGGCTATCTCTGTGGTCGACAAAGCCATCGCCCATGGCAGAGTATCGCACCACCCATGGCCAAGCAAGCCATTGCCCATTGTAGAGCAAGGCACAGCCCATGGTTGACCAAGCCACTGCTACTGGTAGAGCCAGGCACAACTGGTGGTCGAGCAAGGCATCATCCATGTAGAGAGAGGTGCAGCCCAGGGTCGACTGAGGCATGTCTGCATGGTCGATGAAGCCACCAACGGGGTAGAGCGAGGCACAACCCATGGTCAATCAAGGGCTGCCTCCATGGTCGACCAAGCCATCGCCTATGGTAGGGTGAGGCATAGCCTGTCATTGAGCATGGCATCACATGTGCTAGAGTGAGGCACTACCCATGGTCGACCAATGGCTGTCTCCGTGGTTGACCAGGCCATTGCTGGTGGTTGAGCAAGGCACTGCCATGGTGGAGAAATCACCCATGGTAGAGTGAGGCACTGCCCATGGTCAACAGAGGATTGTCTCCATCATCAACTGAGCATGGCATTGCGCGTGTTAGAGCGAGGTGCTGCTCATGGTCGATCAGGCCATCACAAGTGGTAGAGCGAGGCAGAGACCCTGGTAGAGCAAGGCAACACCCGTGGTAGAGCGAGGCACAACCCGTGGCTGACCGAGGGCTGTCTCCATGCTCGACCAAGCCATCGCCCATGGTAGAGTGAGGCACAGCCGGTGGTTGAGCAAGGCATTGCTGGTGGTAGAACAAGGCCTGTGGTCAACCGAGGGCTCTCTCCATGGTCAATGAAGCCATCGCTTGTGGTAGAGCGAGGTGCAACCTGTGGTCGGCTGAGGGCTGTCTCCTTGCTCGACCAAGCCATCACCTGTGGTAGAGTGAGCCACAGCCCATTGTTGAGCAAGGCATCGCCTGTGGTAGAGCAAGGCACAGCCCGTGGTTGACCTAGGGCTCTCTCTATAGTCAATGGGGCCATCGCCCATGGTAGATGAGGCAAAGCCCATGGTCGAGCAAGACATAGCCCATTGTAGGGCAAGCCACAGCCTGTGGTCGACCGAGGGCTCTCTCCATGGTCATTGAAGCCATCACCTGTGGTAGAGGAAGGCACAACCTGTGGTCGGCTGAGGGCTGTCTCCATGCTCGACCAAGCCATCACCCGTGGTAGAGCAAGCCACAGCCCATTGTTGAGCAAGGCATTGCCTGTGGTAGAGCAAGGCACAGCCCGTGGTTGACTGAGGGCTCTCTCCATTGTCAATGGGGCCATCACCCATGGTAGATGAGGCAAAGCCCATGGTTGACCAAGCCATCACCTGTAGTAGAGGAAGGCACAGCCGGTGGTCGAGCAGGGCATCCCCTGTGGTAGAGCAAGGCACAACCCATGGTCGATTGAGGGCTGTCTATGTGGCCGACCAAGCCATCGCCTGTGGTAGAGCCTGGCACATCGCATGGTAGAGCATGGCCCAGCCCGTGGTCAAGCCAGGTAATGGCTGTAGTAGAGCGAGGCATAGCCCATGCTTGACCATGGGCTGTCTCCGCGGTTGACCAAGCCATTGCCCATCATAGAGTGAGACACAGCCCATTGTTGAGTAAGGCATCTCCCGTGGTGGAGTGAGGCACTGCCCATCAGCGACTGAGTGCACAGCATGTGTTGACCAGTGGCTGTCTCCACTGTCCTCCAACGCATCACCCATGGTAGAGAAAGGCACCACCCATGGTGGTGCAAGGCATCAGCTGTGGTAGAGCGAGGCACAGACCGTGGTCAACTGAGGGCTGTCTCCATGCTCAACCAAGCCATCGCACATGGTAGAGCAAGGCTCAGCCCATGGTCAAGCAAGGCACTGCCCATGAGCAACCGAGTGCACAACCAATGGTTGATCAAGGCATCGCCCATGGTCATGCAAGGCATCACCCATGGTAGATCAAGGCACTGCCCATGGTCGACCAAGAGCTGTCTCCCTGCTTGACCAAGCCATCGTCCATCATAGAGCATGGTGTAGCCCGTGGTTGACCGAGGTTTGTCTCCATGCTCGACCATGCCATCGCCCCTGATAGAGCTAGGCATAGCCCGTGGTCGAGTGAGGCACCATCTGTTCTCGACCAAGCCATCACCCGTGGTAGGGCAAGGCAAAGCCCATTGTCAAGCAAGGCATCGGCAATGGTAGAGCAAGGCACATCCCGTGGTCAACCAAACCATTGCCTGTGGTAGAGCAAGACCCAGCCCATGGTTGAGTGAGGTGTCACCCGTGGAAGAGAGACACACAGCCTGTTGTTGACCAAGCCATCACCCGTGGAAGAGTGAAGCATAACCTGTGGTTGACCAAAGAATCGCCCGTGGTAGTGTGAGGCGCCGCCCATTGCCGACCAAGCCATCACCCATGGTAGAGCCAGGCATTGCCCATTGTCTAGCAAGGCATCGCCCATGGTAGAGCCAGGCATAGCCCATGGTTGACCAAGGGCTGTCTCTGTGATTGACTTCGGGCAATGGCATGGTTGACCACAGAGACAGCCCTTGGTTGACCACGGGCTGTGCCTTGCTCTACCATGGGCAATGCCATGCTCAACCACAGGCTAGGCCATCCTGCACTCCAGGCAATGGCATGGCTGACCACGGAGACAGCCCTTGGTCAACCACGGGCAGTGCCTCGCTCTACCATGGGTGATGCCATGCTCAACCACGGGCTATGTCCAGCTCAACTCCGGGCAATGGCTTCGTTGACCACAGAGACAGCCCTTGGTTGACCATGGGCTGTGCCTCACTCTTCCATGGGCAATGGCTCGGTTGACTAAGGAGACAGCCCTCGGTCAACCATTTGCTGCTTCTCGCTCTACCACAGGCGATGCCTTTCTGAAGCACTGGCTGTGCCTGCCTCTACCAACAGCAATGGCTTGGTTGACCATGGAGACAGCTCACGATTGTCCATGGGTTGTGCCTCACTCTACCATGGGTGATGCCACACTCGACCATGGAGAAAGCCATTGGTCGACCGCAGGCTGTGCCTCACTCTACCACAGGAGATGCCATGCTTGACCATGGGCTGTGCCTCAATCAACCACGAGCGATGCCCTACTTGACCACGGAGACAGCCCTCGGTCGACCACTGGCTGCACCTCGTTCTACCACAGGTGATGCCTTGCTCGACCACGGGCTGTGCAGTGCTCTATCACAGGTGATGGCTTGGTCAGGCATGGAGACAGCCCTCAATCAACCACAGGCTGTGCCTTGCTCTAGCACAAGCAATGCCTTGCTCGATGACAAGCTGTGCCTTGCTCAACCATGGGTGATGGCTTGGTTGACCGTGGAGACAGCCCTTGGTTGACCACGGGCTGTGCACTCGGTCGCTGACCAGCAGTGCCTTGCTCTATCACGGGCTGTGTCTCACTCTACCACGGGCAATGCCTTAGTTGTCCACAGAGACATCCCTCGGTCAACCACAGACAGCGCCTTGCTCTACCACAGGCGATGCCTTGCTCCACCACAGGCTGTGCCTGGCTCTACTAGCAGCAATGGCCTGGTCGACCAGGGAGACAGCCCTCAGTCAACCACATGCTGTGCGTTGCTCTACCACGGGTGATGCAAAGCTTCACCACTGGCTGTGCCTCGCAATACAACAGGTGATGGCTTGGTCGACCATGGTGACAGCCCTCGGTCTACGACCAGCTGCACCTCACTCTACCATGGGCGATGCCTTGGTCAACCATGGAGATAGCCATCGGTTGCCACGAGCTGTGCCTAGTGCAACCACGGGCAATGCCTTGCTCGACCACGGGCTGTACCCTGCTCTACTGCAAGCGATGGCTTGGTCAACCACGGGCTGTGCGCTCAGTTGCTAATGGGCGGTGCTTACCTCTACCATGGGCGATGCCTTGGTTGACCACAGAGATTGCCATGGTTGACCACAAACTGTGCCTAGCGCAACCACGGGCGATGCCTTGCTTGACCATGGGCTGTGCCCTGCCCTACCATGAGCGATGGCTTGGTCAACCACGGACACACCCCTCGGTCGACCACGGGCAGTGCGCACAGTTGCTAATGGGCTGTGCTTAGCTCTACCACGGGCAGTGCCTTGCTCAAGCAGGGGTTGTGCCTCGCTCTACCACTGGTGTTGCAATTGCTTGTTTGACCACGGGCGATGCATTGCTCGACCATGGCTGTGCCTTGCTTTAACATGGGCAATGGCTTGGTTGACCACGGGCTATGCCTTGCTCTACCACAGGCGATGCATTCTCAACCATGGGCTGTGCCTTGCTCTACCATGCGTGATGGGTTGGGTGAGCAAAGAGATAGCCCTCAGTCGGCCATGGGCTGTGTGCTCAGTCACTCATGGGCAGTGCCTTGCTTGACCCCATGCGATGCCTCACTTGACGATATGCTGTGCCTTACTCTAGCAAGGGCAATGGCTTGGTCGACCTCAAAGACATCCCTCAGTTGATCATGGGCAATGCCTTGGCCTGCCACGGGCGATGGCTTGGTCGACCATGGAGATAGCCCTCGGTCAACCACAGGCTGTGCCTTCCTCTTCCATGGGCGATGGTTTGGTTAAGCATGGGCTGTATGCTCGGTCTCTCATGGGCTGTGCCTGGCTCTACCTCGGGCAATGCCTTGCTCAACCACAGGCTGTATGCTCAGTCTCTCACTGGCAGTGACTAGGTCTACCTCAGGTGATGCCTTGCTCAACCATGGGCTGGGCCTTGCTCTACCACAGGCAATGCCTTGCTTGACCAACTGCAGTGCCTTTCTATACCAAAGGCAATGACATATTCGACCACGGGCTGTGCCTCGCTCTACCATGGGTGATGCCTTGCTTGACCACAAGCTATGCCTCACTGTACCTTGATCAACCATGGGCTTACACTCGGTCTCTCATAGGCAGTGCCTGGTATTACCTTGCGTGATGCCTTGCTTGACCACGGGCTATGCCTTGCTCTTCCAAGGGCAATGGCATGTTTGACCACAGGCTATGCCTTGCCCAACCACGGGCGATGCCTTGCTTGACCATGGGCTGTGCCACGCTATACCAACAGCGGTGGCTTGGTCGACCATGGCAATAGCCCCTGGTTGGTCACAGGTGATGCCGAGATCAACCATGGGCTGTGCACTCAGTCGCTCATGGGCAGTGCTGAGCTCAACCACGGGCGATGCCTTGCTCAACCACGACAACAGCCCTTGGTCGATCATGGGTCGATGCGTTGATTGACCATGGTGACAGCTCTTGGTCGACCACGGGCAGTGCCTTGGTTGAACAAGGGCAATGTGTTAGTCGACCACAGGCTATGCATCATGCTACCATGGGCAATGCCTTGCTCGACCATGGGCTGTGCCTTGCCCAACCATGGGTGACACCTTGCTCGACCACCAGCAGTGCCTCGCTCTACCATGGGTGATGGCTTGGTTGACCAGGGAGACAGCCCTCGGTTGACTACAGGCTGTGCACTTAGTAGTTCACGGTCTGTGCCTGGCTCTACCTCGGGTGATGCCTTGCTTGACCACGGGATGTGCCTTGCTCTACCACCAGTGATGCCTTGCTCGACCACGGGCTGTGCCTTGGTCTTCCATGGGCCATGGCTTTTTCGACCACAGCTATGCCACGCCCTACCATGGGCAATGCCTTGGTCGACCATCTGCTGTGCCTTGCTGTGCCACCAGGAATGGCTTGGTCGACCACGGAGACAGCCCTCAGTCCACCACGAGCTGTGCCCATAGTTGCTCACACCTAGTGCCAGGCTCTACCTCGGGAGATGCCCTGCTCCACCATGGGCTGTGCCTTGCACAACCATGGACGATGGCTTGCTTGACCAAGGGCTATGCCTTGCATTACCATGGGCAATGGCTTGTTCGACTATGGCCTGTGCCTCACTCTACCATGGGCTATGTGTTGCTCAACCACAGGTTGTGCCTTGCTCTACCAAGGGCGATGGCTTGGTCGACCATGGAGACAGGTAGCAGTCGACCATGGGCTTTGCCTTGCTCTCCCACAGGTGATGGATTGGTCAACCATGGAGCCAGCCTCTGGTCAACCACAGGCTGTGTGCTCGGTCGCTCACAAGCAGTTCCTTGCTCTACCTCGGTCGATGCCTTTGTTGACCACAGCAACAACCCTTGGTTGATCACGGTCGATGCGTAGATCAACCATGGGCTGTCCACACAGTGGCTTATGGGTAGTGCCCTGCTCGGCAACGGTGACAGCATTTGTTCGATCATTGGGTGACGCCTTGATTGTCCATGGCGATAGCACTAGGTTGACTATGGGCAGTGCTTGGCTTTAGCATGGGAGATGCCCTGCTCGTCCATGGGCTGTGCCTTGCTCTACCATGGGTGATGGCTTGGACAACCACAGAGACAGTCCTCAGTCAACCCTGGGCTGTACATTGCACTACCACGGGTGATGGCATGGTCGACCATGGAGACAGCCTTTGGTCAACCATGGGCTGTGCCTTGCCCTACCATGGGCTGTGCCTTGCTTGACCCCGGGCTGTGCCACGCTCTACCATGGGTGATGGCCTGTTCGACCATGGGCGGTGCCTCACTCTACCACAGGCGATGGCTTCATCGACCACTGGTTCTGCCTTGCTGTACCACGGGCAATGCCTTGCTTGACCACAGGGCGTGCCTTGCCCGACCACGGACGATGCCTTGGTCAACCACAGGCAGCCTAGCTCCACCATGGGCAATGCCTTGGTCGACCATGTGCTATGCCTTGGTCGACCATGTGCTATGCCTGGCTATACCATGGGAGATGCCTTGCTCCACCATGCGCTGTGCCTTGCCCTGCCACGGGCAATGGATTGGTTGACGATGGAGGCAGCCCTCAGTCGACCATGGGCTGTGTGCTCAGTCATTCATGGGCAATGCCTTGCTCTACCACGAGCAATGCCTTACTCCACCATTGGCTGTGCCTTGCTCTACCATGGGGGATGGCTTGTTCGACCACGGGGCATGCCTTGCTCGACCATGGGCGGTGCCTCGCTCTACCCTGGGCAATTCCTTGTTTGACCACAGGCTGTGCCTCGCTCTACCCCGGGTGATGCCTTGCTCGACCATGGGCTGTTCTTTGCTCTACCATGGGCGATGCCTTGGTTGACTGCAGAGACAGCCCTCGGTCAACCACGGGCTGTGTGCTCGGTCGCTCACGGGCAGTGCCTTGCTGTGACATGAGCAATGCCTTGCTCCACCACTGGCAGTGCCTTGCTCTACCACAGGCCATGGCTTGGTCAGCCACGGGCTGTGCTTCGCTCTAGCATGGGTGATACCTTGCTCGACCACGTGCTGTGCCTTGCCCTACCATGAGCAATGGCTTGGTCGACCATGGAGACAGGCCTTGGTTGACCACGAACAGCGCACTTGGTCTCTCATGGGCAGTGCCTTGCTCTACCACAGGCGATGCCTTGCTCAACCACTGGCTGTGCATTGCTCTACCACGGGCGGTGCCTTGCTCTACCAAGGGCAATGGCAAGTTCAACCATGGGCTGTGCCTCACACTACCACGGGTGATGCCTCACTTGACCACATGCTGTGCCTTGCTCTAGCACAGGCAATGCCTTGCTTGACCACGGCCAATGCCTTGCTCTACCCTGGGCCATGGCTTGGTCAACCACAGGCTATGCCTCACTGTACCTTGGTCGACCACGGTTTGTTCGCTCGGCCTCTCATGCGCAGAGCTAGGCAGTACAACAGGCAATACCTTGTTCAACCACGGGCTGTGCCTTGCTATGCCAAGAGTGGTAGCTTGGTCGACCACAAAGACAGCCCTCAGTACACCATGGGCAATGCCTCGGTCTGCCACGGGCGAACGCTTGGTCAACCATGAAGATAGACATCAGGCTACCTCAGGCTGTGCCCTGCCCTACCATGGGCGTTGGCTTGGTCGACCATGGAGATAGCCCTAGGTTGCTCACGGGCAGTGCCTTGCTCTGCCATGGTCGACCATGGCGATAGCCCTTGGTCAATCATGGTCGATGCCTTGATCGACCACTTGCTGTGCACTCGGTTGCTAACGGGTAATGCCATGCTCTACCATGGGTGACTCCTTGATCAGCCGTGGCGACTGCATGGGGTCAACCACTGGCAGTGCCTTGCTCTACCTTGGGCAATACCCCGCATGACCACAGGCTATGCCTTGCTCTTCCAAGGGCGAGGGCTTGTTTGACCACAGGCTATGCCTTGCCCAACCATGGGTGATGCCTTGCTCGACCACAGGTTGTGCCATGCTTGACCAAGAGCATTGGCTTGGTCAGCCACAGAGACAACCCTCTGTCAACCACGGGAATGCCTTGGTCTACCACTGGTGATGGCTTGGTTGACCACAGAGACAACCCCAGGCTGTGCCTTGCTCTGGCACGGGCGGTGCCACACTCAATCACGTGCTTTGCCTAGCTCTACCACAGGTGTTGCCTTGCTTGACAATGGGTTGTGCCTCGCTATACCATGAGCAATGGATTGCTCAACTGCGGGCTGTGCCTTGCTCTACCACAGGTGATGCCTTGCCCAACCATGGGCTGTGCCTCACTCTACCACAGGTGATGCTTTGCTCGACCATGGGCTGTGCCTTGCTCTACCACAGGCGATGGCTTGGATGACCACAGAAACAGTCCTCGGTCGAGCAGGATCTATGCACTCGGTCGGCCACAGGTTGTCCACTCGGCCGCTCACAGGCAGTGCCTTGCTCTACCATGGGTGATGCCTTGGTTGACCACAGGCTGTGCCTTGCTCTTCTGTGGGTGAGGGCTCAAATGACCACGGGCTATACGCTAGGTCTCTCACATGCACTGCCTGGCTCTACCTAGGGCGATGCCTTGGTTGACCACAGGCTGGGCCTTGCTCTACCATGAGCAATGCCTTGCTTGACCACCCACTGTGCCTTTCTATACCAAGGGCAATACCATGTTCAACCAGGGGCTGCGACTTGCCCAACCAGGGGCGATACCTTGCTCGACAACGGGCTGTGCCTTGCCCAACCATGGGCGATGCCTTCCTCAACCACGGGCTGTGCCTTGCTCTACCAAGGGCAATGGCTTGGTCGACCAAAGAGACAGCCCTCAGTCAAACACAGAAGATGCCTTGCTCGACCATGGGCTGTGCCTTGCCCAACCACGGGCGATGCCTTGCTTGACCAAGGGCTGTGCATTGCTCTACCACAGGCGATGGCTTGGTCGACCATGGGCTGTGTGCTCAATTGTTTGCGGGCAGTGCTTGGCCCTACCTTGGGCAATGCCTTGCTCGACCATGGGCTGTGCTTGGCTATACCATGGGCGACACCTTCCTTGACCACTGGCTGTGCCTCACTCTACCATGGGGGATGGCTTGGTCAACCATGGATATAGCCCTTGGTGGACCACGAGCTATGCACTCAGTTGCTCATGGGCCATGCAATGCTTGACCACATGCATTGCCTTGCTCGACCTCGGGCTGTGCCTTGCTCTTCTACGGGCAATGGCTTGGTCGAACAAAGGTTGTGCCTCTCTCTACCATGGGTGATGGCTTGCTTGACTACGGCCTGTGCCTTGCTCTGCTACGAGCATTGCCTTGATCTACCATGAGCTATGCCTTGCTTTACCCCGGGCAATGGCTTGGTTGACTATGGGCTGTGCCTTGCTCTACGATGGGTGATGGCTTGGTTGACCACAGAGATAGCCCTCGGTCAGCCACCAGCTGTGTGCTCAGTCATTCACATGCAATGCCTTGCTCTGCCATGGGCGATGCCTTCCTCGACCCCAGGCTGTGCCTGGCTCTGCCAAGGGAGATGCCTTGCTTGACCATGGGCTGTGCCTTGCTCTACCATGGGCAATGGCTTGTTCAACCACAGCTCTGCCTCACCCTACCATGGGTGATGGCTTGGTTGACCACAGAGATCACCCTTGGTTGACCACGGGCTGTGCCTTGCTCTACCACGGGTGGTGGCTTGGTTGACCATGGACTGTACGTGTGGTCTCTCATGGGCAGTGCCTTGCTCTACCTTGGGTGATGCCTTGCTCGACCACGGGCTGGACCTTGCAATACCAAGGGCCATGGCATGTTTGACCATGGGCTGTGCCTTGCTCTACGATGGAAGATGCCTTGCTTGACCATGGGCTGTGCCTTTGCCAACCACGGGCGATGCCTTGGTCTACCACGGAGATAGCCCTGAGTCGACCACGGGCGATGCCTTGCTCCACCACCGGCTGTGCCTTGCCCAACAACCATGGGTGATGCCTGGCTCGACCATGGGCTGTGCACTTGGTTGCTCATGGGCAGTGCCTTGCCCCACCATGGGCGATAGCCCTTGGTCGAAGACCGGTGATGCCTAGATTGACCATGGGCTGTGCACTCGGTTGCTCACCGGCAGTGCCTTCCTCAACCATGGGCGATGCCATGCTCATTCATGGAGATAGCCCTTGGTCGATCATGGGTTGACGCATTCATTGACCACGGCGACAGCCCTTGGTCGACCATGGGCAGTGCCTTGGTCCACCAAGGGCAATGCCTTGGTCCACCACGGGCTGTGCGTCACTCTACCACAGGTGATGCCTTGCTCATCCACAGCTATGCCTTGCCCAACCATGGGCGATGCCTCACTCGACCACGTGCTGCGCCTTTCTCTACCATGGGTGATGGCTTGGTCAACCAGGGAGACAGCCCTCAGTTCACCATGGGTTTTGTGCTCGGTAGCTCACCAGCAGTGCCTGGCTCTACCTCAGGCAATGCCGTGCTTGACCACATGCTGTGCCTTTCTCTACCACGGACGATGCCTTGCTGACCATGACTGTGCCTTGCTCTGCCACCAGCGTTGGTTTGGTCAACCATGGAGACAGCCCTCGGTTGACCATGGGCTGTGCGCTCAGTTACTCACGGCCAGTGCCTGGCTCTACCTTAGGCGATGCCCTGCATGACCATGGGCTGTGCCTTGCCCAACCACGGGTGATGCCTCACTCAACCATGGGCTGTGCTTTGCTCTACAATGAGTGATGGCTTGGTCAACCAGGGAGACAGCCTTGGTTGACCACGGATTATGCGCTTGGTAGCTCATGGGCAATGCCTGGCTCTACCATGGGCAATGCAATGCTTGACCACATGTTGTGCATTGCTCTACAACGGATGATGCCTTGCTCGACCTCGACTGTGCCTTGCTCTGCCACCAGCAATGGCTTGGTCAACCCTGGAGACAGCACTCGGTCAAGCATGGACTGTGCGCTCAGTCACTCATGGCCAGTGCCTGGCTCTACCTTAGGCGATAACCTGCATGACCACGGGCTGTTCCTTGCCCAACCACAGGGGATGCCTTGCTCAACCACGGGCAATGCCTCGCTCTACAATGGGTGATGGCTTGGTAAACCAGGTAGACAGCCCTTGGTTGACCATGGGCTGTGCGCTCAGTAGCTCATGGGCAGTGCCTGGCTCTACCTCGGGCAATGCCGAGCTCAACCACATGTTGTGCATTGCTCTACCATGGACGATGCCTTGCTCGACCACAACTGGGCCTTGCTCCGCCACCAGTGATGGCTTGGTTGACCATGGAGACAGCCCTCGTTCGACCATGGGCTGTGCACTCAGTCATTTACGGCCAGTGCCCACCTCTATCTCAGGTGATGCCCTGCTTGACCACCGGCTGTGCCTTGCTCTACCATGGGTGATGGCTTGCTCAACCACGGGCTGTGCCTCACTCTACCACAGGCAATGCCTTGTTCGACCATGGGCTTTGCCTCATTCTACCACGGGCTATGCATTGCTCAACCAAAGGTTGTGCCTTGCTCTACCACGGGCAATGGCTTGGTCAACCACGGGCTGTGCGCTCAGTCGTTCATGGGCAGTGCTTGGCTCTAGCTTGGGGAATGCCTTGCTCGACCATGGGCTGTGCTTGGCCATACCATGGGCGATGCCTTCCTTGACCATGAGCTGTGCCTCACTCTACCACAGGGAATGGCTTGGTCAACCATGGAGATAGCCCTCGGTGGACCACGAGCTGTGCACTCAGTCGCTCACGGGCTGTGCATTGCTTGACCACGTGCGTTGCCTTGCTCTACCTTGGGCTGTGCCTTGGTCTTCCATGGGCAATGGCTTGGTCGAACAAAGGCTGTGCCTCGCTCTACCATGGGTGATGGCTTGCTCGACTACAGCATGTGCCTTGCTCTGCTACAAGCATTGCCTTGATCGACCACGGACTGTGCCTTGCTCTACGATGGTGATGGCTTCGTTGACCACAGAGATAGCCCTCAGTCAGCCACTAGCTGTGTGCTCGGTTGCTCATAGGCAGTGCCTTGCTCTGCCATGGGCGATGCCTTGCTTGACCCTGGGCTGTGCCTTGCTCTACCATGGGCAATGGTTTGTTTGACCACGACTGTGATTCACCCTACCACAGGTGATGCCATGCTCGATCACGGGCGATGGCTTGGTTGACCACGGAGATTGCCCTTGGTCGACCACAGGCTATGCCTTGCTCTACCACGAGTGATGGCTCAGTCAACCATGGGTTGTATGCATGGTCTCTCATGGGCAGTGCCTTGCTCTACCTTGGGCAATGCCTTGCTCAACAATGGGCTGGGCCTTGCAATACCAAGGGCCATGGCATTTTCAATCACGGGCTATGCCTTGCTCTATGATGCTCAACCACGGGCTGTGCCCTTGCCAACCACATGTGATGCCTTGGTCCACCATGGAGACAGCCCTCAGTCGACCACAGGCAATGCCTTGCTCCACCCCTGGCTGTGCCTTGCCCAACACCATGGGCACTGCCTGGCTCGACCATGGGCTGTGCCTTGCTGTACCCAGGGCGATGGCTTGGTTGACCACAGAGACAGCTCTAGGTCCACCACCGGCTGTGCTTCGCTCTCCCACGGGCAATGGCTTGGTCAACCATAGAGCCAGCCCTCAGTCGACCATGAGCTGTGCGCTCAGTTGCTCACAGGCAGTGGCTTGAACTACCATGGTCGATGCATTGGTCTACCATGGCGACAGCCCTTGGTCGATCACGAACAATGCATAGATCAACCACAGGCTGTACAAACAGTTGTTGACGGGCAGTGCCCTGCTCTACCATGGGCGATGCCTTGCTCAGCCACGGCGACAGCACTTGTTTGATCAATGGGTGACACCTTGATCGACCACAGCAACAGCGCTTGGTCAACTACGGGCAGTGACTTGCTCTACCATGGGCAATGCCCTGCTCAGCCATGGGCTGTGCCTAGCACTACCAAGGATGTTGCAATGCTTGACCATGGGCAATGGCTCGGTCAACCACGGGCTTTGCCTTGCACTACCACAAGCGATGCCTTGCTCGAACACTGGTTGTGCCTTGCTCTACCACGGGTGATGCCTTGCTCCACAACGGGCTGTGCCTTGCTCTACCATGGGCTATGGCTTGGTCAACCACAGGCTGTGCCTTGATCTACCACAGGTAATGCCTTGGTCAACCATGGAGACAGCCCTCGGTAGCCCATGGGTTGTGCACTCAGTTGCTCACGGGCAGTGCCTTCCTCTACCATGGTCGTTGCCTTGCTCGACCACGGAGACAACTCATGGTTGACCATAGGCAGTGCCTTGCTCAACCACGGGTGATGTCATGCTCCACCACGGACATTGGCATGGTCAACCATGGGCTGCACCCTGTTCTACTACGGCGATGGCTTGGTTGGCCATGGAGACAGCCCCCGGTCAACCACAAGCAGTGCCTTGCTCTACCTTGGGCGATGCCTTCCTCGACCACGGGCTGTGCCTTGCCCAACCACAGGCGATGCCCTGCTCGACCACGGGCTATGCCTTGCTCTACCACAGGCAATGGCTTGGTCGACCCTGGAGACAGTCCTTGGTCGACCATGGGCTATGTGCACAGTCGCTCACAGGCAATGCCTTGCTGGACCACGGGCTGTGCCTAGCTCTACCATGGGCGATGCCTTACTTGACCACGGGCTGTGCCTGGCTCTACCACAGGTGATGTCTTGTTCAACCATGGGCAGTGCCTCGCTCTACCACAGGTGATGCCTTGCTTGACCACAGGCCGTTTCTGGCTCCACCATGGGCTGTGCGTGGCTCCACCATGGGAAATGGCATGTTCAACCTTGGGTTGTGCTTCCCTCTACCATGAGTGATGCCTTGCTCGACCACGGGATGTGCCATGCTATTGCATAGGCGTTGGCTTGGTCAATCACAGAGACAGCCCTTGGTTGACCACAGGCTGTGCACTCAGTCGCTCACGGGCAGTGCCTTGCTCTACCAAGGGCAATGGCTTGGTTGGCCACAGAGACATCCCATGGTCAACCACAGGCAATGCCTTGCTCTGCCACGGATGATGGCTTGGTTGACAACGGAGACAGCCCTTGGTTGACCACGGGCTGTGCCTTGCTCTTCCACGGGTGATGGCTCGGTCGAGCACGGACTATACGCTTGGTCAAGCACAAGTAGTGCCTGGCTCTAACTCGGGCAATGCCTTGCTCTACCACGGGTGATGCCTTGCTTTACCACAGGCTTTGCCTTGCTCTACCAAGGGCTATGGGATGTTCAACCACAGGCTGCGCCTCAATCTACCATGGTCGATGCATTGCTCGACCACGGGCTGTGCCTTGCCCAACCATGGGTGATGGCTTGGTCAACCATGGATACAATGCTCGGTCAACCATGGGCTGTGTGCTCGGTTGCTCATGGGCAGTGCCTAGCTGAACGACAGGCAATGCCTTGCTCCACCACAGACAACGCCTTGCTTGACTATGTGTGATGCCTTCTCGACCATGGCCAATACCTAGCTCTACCAAGAGCGATGCCTTCTTGACCACGGCCTGTGCCTCGCTCTACCACTAGTGATGCCTTCTCAACCATGGGCTGTGCCTTGCTCTACCATGGGCGATGGTTTGGTCAACCACAGAGAAAGCCCTGGGTCAACCACAGGCTGTGTGCTCAGTCGCTCATAGGCAGTGCCATGCTCTGCCACGAGCAATGCCATGCTCCACCATGGGCTGTGCCTTGCTCTACCACAGGTGATGCCTTCTCGACCACGGGCTGTGCCTTGCTCTACCATGGGCTATGGCCTGGTCAACCACGAGCTGTGCTCTTGGTCACTCACAGGCAGTGCCTCGCTCTACCTTGGGTGATATCTTGCTTGACCACAGGCTGTGCCTTGTTCTACCATGGGCAACACCTTGCTGGACCACGGTCTGTGCCTCCCTATACCACAGGCAATGGCTTGGTCAACCACGGACACAACCCTCAGTCTACCAGGAGCTGTGCACTCAGTCGCTCATGGGTCATGCCTTGCTCTACCAGGTGCGATGCTGTCATCAACCATGGGCTGTGCCTTGCTTGACCAAGGGTGATGTGTTGCTTGACCATGGGCTGTGCCTTGCTCGACCACAGGCAATGGCTTGGTTGACCAAAGGTTGTGCCTCGCTCTACTACGGGCAATGGCTTGCTCGACCATGGCTTGTGGCATCCTCTACCATGGGCATTGCCTTGCTCAACCATGGGTTGTACCTTGCTCTATGACTGGCAATGGATTGGATGACCACAGGCTGTGCCTCGCTCTACCACGGGCTGTGCCTCGACCAAGGAGGCTTGCTCTACCATGGGCAATGCCTTGCTCGACCATGGGCTGTGCCTGGCTCTACCACAGGAGATGCCTTGCTTGACCATGGGCTGTGCCTTGCTCTACCATGTGCAATCACTTGTTCAACCACATGCTGTGCCTCACTCTACCATGGGCGATGTGTTGCTCGACCATGGGCTGTGCCTTGCTTTAACATGGGAAATGGCTTGTTTGACCGCAGGCTGTGCCTTGCACTATCACGGGTGATGCCTTCTCAACCACTGGCTGTGCCTTGCTCTACCACAGGTGATGGCTTGGGCAACCACAGAGACAGCCCTCGGTCGGCAATGGACTGTGCGCTCAGTTGCTCATGGGCAGTGCCTTGGTCTACCCTGGGCGATGCCTTTATTGACCACAGGCTGTGCCTTGTTCTACCAAGGGCGATGGCTGGGTCAACCACAGAGATAGCCCTCGGTCGACCACGGGCAATGCCCTTCTCTGGCACAAGCAATGACTTGGTCGACCATGGAGACGGCCCTTGGTTGACCACGGGCCATGCCTAGCAGTTCCACGGGTGATGGCTAGGTCGAGCCTGGACTGAACACTCAGTCTCTCATGGGCAGTGCCCGGCTCTACCTCAGGCGATGCCTTGATTGACCACAGGCTGTGCCTTGCTCTACCTAGGGCAATGGGATGTCCAACCGTGGGCTGTGGCTTGATCTACTATGGGCGATGCCTTTTTGACCATGGGCTGTGCCTTGCTCTACCACGGGCTGTGGGTTGGTCGACCTCTGGCCATGCACTTGGTCGCTCACTGGCAGTGCCTCGCTCTACCTTGGGCAATGCCTTGCTCCACCATAGGCTGTGGCCTGTTCTACCATGGGCAACACCTTGCTCGACCACAGGCTGTGCCATGCTCTCACATGGGCGATGGCTTGGTTGACCACGGGCTGTGGCTTTGTGCTCGGTCACTCACAGGCAGTGCCATGCTCTAGCACGAGCAATGCCTTGCTCCACCATGGCCGATGCCTTCATGACCATGGACTATGCCTTGCCCTACCATGGGCAATGGGATGTTCGGCCACAGCATGTGTCTTGCTCTACCACAGGCAATGGGATGTTGACCAAGGGCTGTGCCTTGCTCTACCACAGGTAATGGCATGTTCAACCACAGGTTGTGCCTTGCTCTACCATGGGTGATTGCTTGGTCAACAACTGAGAAAGCCCTCGGTCGACCATGAGCTATGTGCTCGGTCACTCACAGGCAGTGCCTTCCTCTTCCATAGGCAATGCCTTGCACCACCATGAGCTGTGCCTCGCTCTACCATGGGTGATGCCTTGCTTGACCACTGGTTGTCCTTTGCTCTACCACGAGCAATCACTTGGTTGACCAAACGGACAGCCCTTAGTCGACTATGGGCTGTGCGCTCGGTCACTCACAGGCAGTTCCTTGCTCTACCACAGTCAATGCCTAGATTAACCACAGTGACAACCATTGGTTGATTATGGGCCAATGCCTTGATCAACCACCACGACAGCTCTTGGTCGACCATGGGCAGTGCCTTGCTCTACCATGGGTGATGCCTTGTTTGACCATGGGCTGTGCCATGCTCTACATGATCAATGCCTTGCTCCACCATGGGCAAGGGCATGGTCAACCATGGGCTGTGCATCGCTCCTCCATGGGTGATCGCTTGCTCGACCATGGCCTGTGCCTTGCTCCACCACAGGCGTTGCCTTGCTTGACGATGGGTTGTGCCTGGCTTTACCCTGGGCAATCACTTGGTTTACCAAGGGCTGTGCATTGCTCTGCCCTGGGCAATGCCCTCACGACCATCGGCTGTGCCTTGGTCTACCACGGGCAATGGCTTGGTCAACCACACAGATAGCCCTCGGTTGGCCATGGGCTGTGCGCTTGGTCACTCATGGGCTGTGCCTGGCTCCACCACAGGAGATGCCTTGCTAGACCACGGGCTGTGCCTTGCTCTACCATGGGCAATGGCTTGTTCGACCATGGCTGTGCCTCACTCAACCACAGGTGATGCCTTGCTCAACCACGGGCTATGCCTTGCTCTACCAAGGGCAATCCCTTGGTTGACCACGGAGATAGCCCTCGGTTGACCATCGGTTGTGGCTTGCTCTACCACAAGCGATGCCTTGCTCAACCACAGGCTGGCCCTGGCTGTACCATGTGATATGCCTTCCTCGACCACGGGCTGTGCCTTGCTATACCATGTGCAATGTCTTGTTTGACCACGGGCAATGCCTCGCTCTACTATGGGCGATGCCTTGCTCGACCACAGGCTGTGTGTTGCTCCAACAAGGGCAATGGCATGTTTGACCATGGGCTCTGCCTTGCTCTACCATGGGTGATGCCTTACTCGACGATGGGTTGTGCCTTGATCTAGCATGGGCGATGCATTGCTTGGCCACGGCCTATGCCTTGCTCTACCCTGGGCCATGGCTTGGTCGACCATGGGCTATGGCTCGCTGTACCTTGGCCGACCACAGGCTTTACACTCACTCTCTCATGCATAGTGCCTGTTAGTACCTCTAGCAATGCCTTGCTCAACCATGGGTTGTGCCTTGCTCTACCAAGGGCAATGCCCTGCTCGACCATGTGCTGTGCATTGCTCTACAAAGGGCAATTTTCACCATGGGCTATGCCTCGCTATACCAAGGGCAATGGCTTGGTTGACCATAGAGATAGCCCTTAGTTGATCACGGGTGATGCCTTGCTCTGCCATGGTCAATGGGTTGGTCGACCATGGAGACAGCGCACAGACGATGATGGGTTGTGCCTTGCTCTACCACAGGCAATCGCCTGGTTGACCACAGAGACAGCCCTCCATTGACCACGGTTTGCTCTCTCAGTTGCTCATGGGCTGTGCCTTGCTCCACCACGATTGATGCCTTGGCTGACCACGGCAACAGCCCTTGGTCAATCATGATCGATACCTTGATAGTCCATCGGCTATGCACTTGGTCGCTCACGGGCAGTGCCATGCTCTACCACAAGTGATGCCTTGCTTGATGACGGCAACAATGCTTGTTCGATCAATGGGCGACATCTTCATCGGCGATGGGCTGTGGCTTCCTCTACCACAGGCGATGGCTTGGCCAACCATGGAGACAGCCCTCGGTCGACAATGGGCTATGCGCTCAGTCACTCACTGGCAGTGCCTTGCTCTACCATGGTCAATGCCTTGGTCAACCACAGCAACAGCCCTTGGTCATTCACGGTCGATGCCTTGATTGACCACAGGCTGTGCACATGGTTGCTCACAGGCAGTGCCTTGCTCTACCACGGTTGATGCCATGCCTTGGTTGACCACAGGCAAGACGTTGCTCTACCACAGGTGATGCCTTGCTCTACGACAGTTGTTGTCTTGGTTGTCCATGGGCAGTGCCTTGCTCAACCACGGGCCATGCCCTGCTAGACCACAGGCTGTGCCTGGCTCTACCATGGGCATTGCCATGCTCGACCATGGGCGATCCCTTCCTGTACCACGGACAATGGCTTGGTTGACCATGGGCTGTGCCTCGCACTGCCACGTGCAATACCTTGCTTGACCATGGGCTGTGCCTTGCTCAACCATGGGCAACGCCTTGGACGACCATGGAGACAGCCCTCGGTCAACCAGGAGCTCTGCACTCAGTTGCTCATGGGCCGTGCATTTCTCTACAATGTGCGATGCCTTGCTCAACCACAGGCTGTGCCTGCCTCTACCATGTGCAATCCCTTGCTCGATCACAGGCTGTGCCTTGGTCTACCACGAGCAATGGCTTGGTCCACCCGAGGTTGTGCCTTGTTCTACCATGGGTGTTGCCTTGCTCGACCGCAGGCTGTGCCTTGTTGTACCATGGGCAGCGGCTTGCTTGACCATGGGCAGTGCCTCACTCTACCACGGGCAATGCCATCTCGACCATGGGCTGTACCTTGCTCTACCATGGGTGATGGCTTGGTCAACCACGGAGAAAGCTCTCAATCGGCCACAGGCTGTGCTGCTGGTCGCTCAAGGCCAGTGCCTTGCTCAACAACCGGCTATGCCTGTCTCTACCATGGGAGATGCCATGCTTGACCTCGGGCTGTTCCTTGCTCTACCTTGGGCAATGGCTTGTTTGAGCACAGGCTGTGCCTCGCCCTACCACGGGCGATCCCTTGCTCAACCATGGGCTCTGCCTCACATTGCCATCGATGATGGCTTGGTCGACCATGGAGACAGCCCTCGGTCAACCACGGGCTTTGTGCTCAGTTGCTCACAGCCAGTGCCAGGCTCTTCCTCAGGTGATGCCCTGCTCGACCACGGGCTCTGCCTTGCACTACCAGGGGTGATGGCATGCTTGACCATGGGCTGTGCATCACTCTACAATGGGCGATGGCTTGGTCAACCACAGAGACAGCCCACGGTCAACCACAGGCTGTGTGCTTGATAGTTCACGGGTGGTCCCTGGCTCTACCTCGGGCAAGGCCTTGCTCAACCATGGGCTGTGCCTGGCTCTACCATGGGCAACGCCTTGCTCGACCATGGGCTGTGCCTCACTCTACCACAAGCAATGGCTTGATCGACCACGGAGATAGCCCTTGGTCAAGCACGAGCTGTGCACTCGGTCCCTCACAGGCCGTGCCATGCTCTACCATGTGTGTTGCCTTGCTCAACCACGGGCTATGCCTTGCTCTACCATGCGTGATGCCTTGCTCGACCTCAGGCTGTGCCTTGCTCGACCTCGGGCTGTGCCTTGCTCGACCTCAGGCTGTGCCTTGCTCTACCACAGGAAATGGCTTGCTCGATTATGGCCTGTGCCTTGCTCTGCCACAGGCGTTGCCCTATTCAACCACAGGCTATGCATTGCTTTACCATAGGCAATGGCTTGGTTGACCATGGGATGTGCCTCGCTCTACCACGGGTGATGCCTTGGTCAACCAAGGAGACAGCTCTCGGTTGACTATGGGCTGTGTGCTCAATAGCTCATGGGCAGTGCCTAGCTCTTCCTTAGGCGACGCCTTGCTTAACCACGGGTTGTGCCTTGCTCTACCGTATGCGATGCCTTACTCGACCACGGGTTGTGCCTGGCTCTACCAAGGGCAATGGCATGATCAACTGCACGCTGTGCCTTGCTCCATCACGGGCGATGGCTTGGTTGACCACAGAGACATGCCCCAGTTGACCACAAGCTATGCACTCAATCTCTCATGGGCAGTGCCTGTCTCTACCTCGGGAGATGCATTGCTCTACAACGTTACCTGTCTCTGAGAATTCTGGATCGCTCCCCTCAGAATGAGACTGAACCCCCTTTATATACAGGTGCTTAACAGACTAGATATGGTAGTTGTATACTTGAATCCCTTGATTCTCTCCATCAGATACAATCCGTCCAATCTTGGCCCCCAATCTGCAATCTCCAAGATTGTTTCCATAACAGATTGATTTGCCATATCCCGGGAGAATCTTTCCCCGATTGTCTTTTATCACATGATCTTCTATCTTGATCATGTTCATCCCACCTAGACAGCTTCTTGACTACACTTGGACAGCTTCTCCGACGCACCTGGACAACTGCGCCCCACTTGGTTCCGATTGATCACCAGCCACTCCGCATAAGGAAACAATTGATCCTTTCCATGTTGGTGTCAGTGATCCTATCCTGTGAGCATTGATCCTATGCTCCACAGCATCCCGTGCACCTTCTGTGAGTAGTTGCGCTCCACGCACTCGATCATTGGGTCCCGCATGATCAAGACTCCACTTGTGTGTCTGCATCTCCACTCATCCACCGTGCATTGTCGCCGACCAACAACACATGGCTCCTTCAATTGACCCCTGCATGAAGTGATCAAGCGCCTCCCGACCACTCTCCGCTCATGCCTTAGCATTCTTGGGCTGTCTTTAGTGATCATCCACCTTGCATTAGTTGACCAGCATCGACCCCAAGGCCATGGCACTTGCCTTCTTTCCACAAAGTCCTTGCTCCGCACCGCTTCACTTGGTTGCTCAAGCAAGTCTCTTGTCCAACTTAGCCTCTTGACCACAAACCTTCTCTCCACGTGCCCCGCATTAGCACGTATGTGCTCCTGCAGTCACAAGGAACAACCTGCAGTACGCATTACTCCGGCTCATAGCTCATGGCCGTAACAAACCTCCCCCGCCCAAGGAAGTTGATGCCCTCATCAACAGGGCTCCATCGTGCATGCTGGATCTGGATCTTTGCCTCCGCGATCCTTCACAGCCACTGGCAAGGCTGTTCCACTCTTGGTCTTCTTGCCCTTGCTGCCACCGTCCCGCTTGATTCCCTGCACAAAGCTTGGTTGTTTGGGATCTCCTATCAAGCATCCACCTAAACAAGGCATAATGGTAACAGAAGCTTTGACAAAGAAACTATTACCAAGAATCACATCATAGTCGTCCAGCTCTACGACCATCACATCCAGCTTGCCTTCCCACTCTCCAACTCGAATTGGCATGCCTCTTGCCATGCCTCTCATCTGCTGGCTCCGAGAATTCACTGCCTTCACATGGTTTGGGCACCATTGCACCTACAACCCCAACTTCGCCACTATCCACTCGGAGATAAACACACTTGTGGCACCAGTATCTACCAATGCTGCCACCTCACTGCCGTTTATCACAGCATTCACGTGCATCAAGTCGTAGCAATCTCCTTGGCGTTTGGTCCGTAATGCACTCAGCAACTGAAGTGGCGCCACCCTCTCAATCAGCTCTTCATCCAATTCCTCCTACCATCAACTCATACCCGTTCCATTCTTCTTCTTTGGGCACTCTCTCGCACAGTGAGGACCATCACAAATGAAGCATCCTTGGCAAGTTCGGGAGTCCTTCTTTGGCCCACTCTCAACTGCCTTTCCCTTGTTCTCTTCAGTTCTGGCCGGTTGACCATACCTGCCTTTCGCTCTTGACTTCTTCTCCTGCACCTTGTCCTGCCCCTTCTTGGATCCGTCCTCCTGAGCAGAATGCAAATCCACCAGCACATCTGCTGCAGCCAAGGCAGTAGGTAAATCCCTCACGCCCTGCCTTCTCAACTCAAGTTGTGCCCACGACTGTAGGCCCTTCAAGAAGGTATACAACTTGTCCCTCTCAGACATGTCGGTGACATCTAGCATCAAGGAACTGAACTTCTTCATATACTCTCTCACAGAGCCATCATGCTTCAGCTTGGCCAACATATCCCGAGCAACCCATGAACAGTTGCTTGGTAAGAACTGCTCCTTGAGTTCCCACTTCAAGGCCTCCCATGTCTCAATCCTGGATCGTCCAGCACCAATCGCATCCTGGACAAGAGTTCTCCACCACAACTTAGCATCACTAGCTAAATACATAGTTGTGATCATTACCTTCTTCGAGTCTGGAACCATCGCAGCGACAAAGTAATTCTCCATGTCCCAAATGAAGTTCTCCAACTCCGTGGAACTCTGAGAACCATCAAACTTTGGCTGGGGGATCTTCATCTTCCCACGAGTCTCACCTGCTGACCCACTCACAGTTTGTGTGGCCAACTGCTACTTGACCAACACCATGTCGTCCTTCAAGGCATCGAGCTCCCATTGCAATGCCTTCACAATGTCTATCAGCATCCCGCCGAGATCATCGCCTTCGCCCACATTATCTTCAAGGGCAAAAATCCACTCCCCCAATCTATCAATTGAAGGAGTCCTGGTTGTGACATCCACCAGCTGACCTCAAGAGCCTACACATGCTCCCGCATCACCTCCATCGATCGGGTCCACACGGTTGCTATAGGTTGTACTGTCACAGCCACCAGCTTCGCTTGGATACCTCTAGGTTTTCCCAACCTAGACTCCTGGCACCTTTTGCATGACCAGCTAGGCAGTACCTTCTTCATAGCCAACCTTCCTCTGATACCACTAGGCTCCTCCTAGGCATTACCAGACCTTGAACTAGTACCAACTATCACGAATGTAGCTCAGGTACCAATTGTCACAAACCAACCCTGTGTTTTGATACCACGATCACGAACCTTGGCTTTGACACCAACTTGTCATAGACTTGGCTTTGATAACTTTCTCACAGACCTTGGCTTGGATACCACTTTGTCACGGGGCCATAGCTTTGATACCTCTTTGTCAAAGGAACCCTAGCTCTGATACCTCTATCACAGGACCAATGTAGGGATCGAATTTTTCCGCGTCCTGCTGGTGTTGATAGTTCCACTTGCCAACCAGCCCTCACTCGCAACTGGGGTTTTGATGTCACCTGGCACACGATCACACCACAATGAAACAAACACGAGCAATATACAAAGGGAAAACTCCACTTGTATTCACAATTGTACAAGTATGAAAAACCCTTTACAAGAGCAAACTCATTCAGCTTGTTGAGTATATGCCTCACGACCTTGGCGCCGCTTACACTCCTCACTCAACACACCCTAACCTGACACACTTCAGTGTTACAAGGGTAAACAGGACTCACTCTCCACTCACCACTAAGCTACAACTTGCAGCAGCAACTCTATGCTCTGCCTCCCATGCTCTCCCTCGTGTCTCCCAGCTCTCTCTAGCTGCTCTCCTTGGCTCTCCTCTCTGAGATGCCTTGAGACCTTTGTGGTTTCTCTTCTAAGAATTCTGGATTGCTCCCTCAGAATGAGACTGAACCCCCTTTATATAGAGGTGCTTGACAGACTAGATATGGCAGTTGATATACTTGAATCCCTTAATTCTCTCCATCACATATCAATCCATCCAATCTTGGCCCTCGATTTGCAATCTCCAAGATTGTTTCCATAATAGATTGATTTGCCATATCCCGGGAGAATCTTTCCCCGATTGTCTATTATCACATGATCTTCTATCTTGATCATGTTCATCCCACCTAGACAGCTTCTCGGACGCACCTGAACAATTGCGCCCCACTTGGTTCTGATTGATCACCAGCCACTCTGCATAAGGAAACAATCATTCCTTTCCATGTTGGTGTCTATGAGCACTGATTCTATGCTCCACGGCATCCCGTGCACCTTCTGTGAGTAGTTGCACTCCACGCACTCGATCATCGGGTCCCACATGATCAAGACTCCACTTGCGTGTCTGCCTCTCCACTCGTACATCGTGCACTGTCGCCGATCAGCAACACATGGCTCCTTCAATCAACCCCAGCATGAAGTGATCAAGCGCCTCTCGATCACTTTCCACTCATGCCTTAGCATTCTTGGGTTGTCTTTAGCGATCATCCACCTTGCATTGGTCAACTAGCATCGACCCCAAGGCCATGGCACTTGCCTTTTGTCAACCAAGTCCTTGCTCCGCATCGCTCCGCTTGGTTGCTCGAGCAAGTCTCTTGCCCAGCTTAGCCTCTTGACCACAAACCTTCTCTCCACATGCCCTGCATTAGCACGTATGTGCTCCCGCAGTCATGAGGTACAACCTGCAGTACGCACTACTCCGGCTCATAGCTCATGGCCGTAACAGTCACTCACAGGCAGTGCCTTGCTCTACCATGGTCGATGCCTTGGTCGACCACAGCAATAGCCCTTGGTCGATGACGGTCAATGCCTTGATTGACCACAGGCTATGCACTTGTTCACTCACGGGCATTGCCTTGCTCTACCACAGATGATGGCTTGCTCCACCTCAGGCGATGGGTTGGTCGACCACAAGTTAAGCGCTCAGTCACAGAAGGGCAGTGCCATGCTTCACCATGGGCAATGCCTTGCTCCACTTCAGCGATAGCCCTTGGTTGATCATGGTTCAACGCATTGATCGACCACGGTGATAGCACTTTGTTGACCACGGGTAGTGCCTTGGTCCAACAAGGGCATGGCCTTGGTCGACCATGGGCTGTGTGTTGCTCTACCACCGGAGATGCCTTGTTCGACCACAGACTGTGCACTTAGTCGCTCATGGGCAATGCCATGCTCGACCATGGGTGATGCCTTGCTCGACCACGGTGACAGCCCTTGGTTGATCATTGTCAACGCGTTGATTGACCACAGCGACAACTCTAGGTCAACCACGGGCAGTGCCTTGGTCAACCAAGGGCAATGCCTTGTTCGACCACGGGTTGTGCATTGCTCTACCACAAGTGATGACTTGCTTGACCATGGGTTGTGCCTTGCCCAACCACAGGCATTGCCTTGCTTGACCACGGGCTGGGCCTCACTCTACCATGGGCGATGGCTTGGTGGACCAAGGAGACAACTGTCAATTGACCATGGGCTGTGTGCTCAGTAGCTCACAGGCAGTGCCTGGCTCTACGATGGGTGATGGCTTGGTCGACTGCGGAGACAGCCCTCGGTTGCTCATGGGCAGTGGCTTGCTCTACCACATGCAATGGCTTGTTCCACATGGCAGTGCCTTGCCCAACCACAGGTGATGCCATGCTTGAGCATGGGCATTGGCTTGTTTGAACATAGGGATAGCCCTTGGTCGACCATGGGCTGTATGCACGGTCTCTAATGGGCAGTGCCTGGGTCTATCTTGCGCGATGCCTTGCTCGACCATGGGCTGGGCCTTGCTCGACCACAGTCTATGTCTTGCAAAACTAAGGGCCATGGCATGTTTGACCATGGGCTGTGGCTTGCTCTACGACGGGTGATGCCATGCTCGACCATGGGCTGCGCCTTTCCCAACCACGGGCGATGCCTTGGTCGACCATGGAGACAGCCCTCAGTTGACCATGGGTGACGCCTTGCTCAACCACAGGTTGTGCCTTGCCCAACCATGGGCGTTGCCTGGCTCCACCATGGGTTGTGCCTTGCTTTACCTAGGGCGATGGCATGGTCAACCATGGAGACTGCTCTTGGTCAAGCACAGGCTGTGTCTTGCTCTCCCATGGGCGTCGGCTTCGTCAACCATGGAACCTGCCTTTGGTCAACCACGGCGACAGCCCTTGGTCAATCATGGTCGATGCATAGATCGACCACAGGTTGTGCACATAGTGGCTCATGGGCAGTGCCCTGCTCTGCCACGGGGGATCCCTTTCTCAACAATAGCTACAGCTCTTGTTTGGTCATTGGGCGACACCTTGATCGACCACAGGGATAGTGCTTGGTCAACTATGGGCAGTGCCATGCTCTACCACGGGTGATGCCCTTCTTGACCACGAGCTGTGCCTGGCTCTACCATGGGCATTGCCATGCTCGGCCACGGGTTGTCCCATCTTGTACCACAGCAATGGCTTGGTCGACCATGGCATGTGCCTCACACTACCACGGGGGATGCCTTGCTCAAACACGGGCTGTGCCTTGCTCTACCATGGGAGATGTCTTGGTCTACCACAGAGGTAGCCTTTGGTCAACCATGAGCTGTGCCTCGCTCTACCACAGGCCTTGCCTTCCTCAACCACAGGTGATGGCTTGTTCAACAGCAAGCGGTGCGTCACTCTACCTCAGGCAATGGCTTGGTCGACCACCAGCTGTGCCTGGCTGTACCACGGGTGATGCCTTGCTTCACCACAGGCTATACCTTGCTCTACCACAGGAGATGCCATGCTCCACTACCTCAGGCAATGGCTTGTTCGACAATGGGCTGTGCCTTGCCCAATCACGGGTGATGCCTTGCTCAACTATGGGTTGTGCCTTACCCTACCATGGGCAATGGCTTGGTCGACCATGGAGACCACCCTCAGTTGACCATGGGCTGTGTGCTCAGTCGCTCTTGGTTGATGCATTGCTCTAGCATGAGCAATGCCTTGCTCCACCACAGGCTGTGCTTTGCTGTACCATGGGCGGTGGCTTGGTCAACCACTGTGACAGCCCTCGACCGACCACGAGCCATGCCTTGTTCTACCATGAGCCGTGCCTTGCTTGACCACAGGCGGTGCCTCACTCAACCCTGGCTGATGCATCATTCAACCACAGGCTATGTGTCACATGGGTCGGAACTCACCCAAATTTTTCCGTTCCTGCGATGGTGCTGAGCAGTGTCCCGTGCACTCTCAGCCAACCCGAAGCACACACAGCGAAATAGCTTGGCGAGGTTTAGCAATCAAGGATCAAGATCGAACAATGCAAGGTATGGGAAATCTCACTTGTATTCACGAACACGAATTACAAGAACACACAAAACCCTTACACGACCTTGCACAGTCACGTCCAAGTATATGCCTCGTACTCCAGCACTTGCACTCCTCACTTGGACAGGTGAACTTCGCTCCAGGAGTTCACACTTGGCTTCAGGGAACTGGTCACACTATTGCCAGGGCTTCCTTTGCTCGACTTTTGGTGATGGAGTGTTTCCTCTCGACTCTCTCCAGTTGCTCTCCCCTTCTGCTGCCTCGACCTTGGGACCCGGGGGCTATTTATCCTTGCAGGGGGCAACCACCGTCCCTGGTTTCCAGGAGACACCTCAGCTCCATAACCACCCACTCCCACACTTCTAGGGGCTGCAGTTGGATAAGCTTGACTGCTTGCCAGCACAGTCACTCGGTCAGCACCTTGACCGAGACTCCATCGTTCCACGACGGAAGTATACCGGGTCTGCCTAAGTGCCATCCACACTTAGTTCGGTCGTGGGGACTGCGCCCTTGCCTTGGATCAGTTGAATGGAACATTAGCGTCGCTCGACCGTGAGAGACTTCCCTAGCGAGTCTTCGGGAGAACCCGCGCGCCCGTTGCTTGCCAGCTTGCCTTTGAACGGGTCTTTCGGGAGGTTAGGGCATCCAGCCCACTTGCCCTTGACTGGGTCTTGCGGGATTGCTCAGGCCCGCACTGCCCGCCACCTGGCGTCCGCCTTACTCGCCCGGGAGCAAGTCTTTCGGGTGGTTAGGGCGTCCAGCTCACTTCCCTGACCGAGTCTTTAGGGAGGTTGGGAAGTCCAGCTCACCTTCCCTTGACCGAGTCTTGCGGGAGTGCTCCTTCCCGCATAGCTTGGCCCTCGCCCTATATATATCCCACTGATCCTTTGGCATTCCTTCCCTCGATCCTTTCCCTAGCTGCCATGCCATCGAGGGTCCGCCTAGCAGCCATTTCCGTGTCCGAGCATTAAGGGGCTAACAAACCTCCCCCACTTGAGGAAGCCGACGCCCTCGTCGGAATAGAGTGGAGGTACTCCTGGATCTTGTCCTCGAATTGCCAGAGTGTTGCCTCCTTTTCCCAACTCGCTTCCGACATTGGCAACCCTTTCCATAGAACCAGGTACTCCGTTCTCCGGTTCTTCTTGTTGTATCCCAACACCCGTCGGTCCAACACACGGTCAACTTCCCTTTCCAATTCCATGCACACATTCAATGGAGCACGTGTTGCCCTAACGCGGTCCGCATCCGCATCCTCATGGTAGGGCATTAGGAAGCTAACATGGAAAGTCGGATGAATCTTCATCCTCTCGAGTAGTGCTAAGCGATAAGCCACTGCTCCAACTCGCTTCACCACCTCGAATGGCCCATCATACCGCTGAATGAGGCCCTTGTGCCATCTTTTGCTCGTCACTTTCTTCCAGATTTGGGGCATCAATTTCAGCATGACCTTGTCACCGACCTGAAATTCTAGCAGTCGACGCCCCTGATCCGCATATTTCTTCATGCAGTAGACAGCTTTGGCAAGGCTGTCCTGTGCTTCCTCGAGCATTTCCTGCTTGTTCCGAGCAAAACGGTAGGCAGCAGGACATGGCCCTTCCTTCTTTTGTAGGGCCACCTCGGAAGGGGTCAATGGTTGATAGCCCAAAGCGAGAGCTCAAACAGACTGAACCCCGTGGCTGAGGAACGGTGCAAGTTGTAACAAAACTGCGTCGTGTCTAACAGTTCTAGCCAATTCCGCTGACTGGCAGTGACATAGTGTCGCAAGTAATCTTCTAGCAGCTGGTTCATCCTTTTCGTTTGTCCATCCGTCTGCGGGTGGTTAGCTGTTGAGAACTTTAGCTCCGTCCCCATCATATTGAAGAGATGGGTCCAGAATCTCCCGGTGAACCGTGCGTCTCGATCACTCACAATGTCCGTCGGGATCCCAAACAGCTTGACCAAGTGGCGGTAGAACTCTTCTGCCGCCGTTTCTGTAGAGCAATTCTTTGGGGTAGGCCTGAAGATCCCATACTTCGAGAACCTATCTACCACAACCATAACTCCATCAAAACCCTTAACCTCAGGGAAGCCACTGATGAAGTCCATAGAAACCGATACCCAAGGTTTCTCTGGAATAGGCAAAGGCTGCAACAAGCCTGCCTCAATGCGCCGTTCCACCTTGTCTTGTTGACAAACAAGGCAAGTCTTGACGTATAGCTCAACGTCATTCTCCATCTTCGGCCAGAAGTAGGAGCGTGCCAACAGCGCCAGCATCCTTTCTCGTCCGGGATGCCCAGCCCATTGCGCGTCATGATGTTCGCGCAACAGCTGTGTCCTCAGCCCTCCGCCGGGGACGAATACGCGACCACCCTTCGCGTATAGCAAGCCATCCTCAAGCCAGTACCTCCGCACGGTACCATCTTGAACTTGCGCAACCAACTTTTGGTATACCCGGTCCTCCTTCGCCTGATCCTTCAGTTTGCCTACGAAGGTGGACTCCAATTGGGTTAGCGCAGCGATTGTCTCTACTGCCTTCCTGCTCAAAGCGTCGGCAACTTGGTTGTGGCGCCCCGGCCTATGCTCCCACTCGAAGTCATACTCGGCCAGGAACTCTTGCCACCGGGCCTGCCTTGGGGACAACTTCTTCTGTGTCTTAAAGAAAGTGTTTGCAACATTATCCGTTTTGATCACAAAAGAAGTGCCAAGTAAGTATACCCACCATGCCCATAGGCAATGCACAACCGCCAACATTTCCTTCTCGTGCGCGGAGTAGCGTTGTTTAGCCGGCTTCAACTTCCAACTCTCGAACGCTATCGGGTGCCCATCTTGCACCAACACTCCGCCTACAGCACGATCCGAGGCATCCGTATGGACTTCGAATGGCCTATTGAAGTTCGGAAGCTTCAGCATAGGTTCGGCCACAATCCGGGACTTGATCTTCTCGAAGGCGTCCGCACACGCCGCATCCCAAGTCCACGATTTGCCCTTCTGCAATAGATCGGTGAGCGGGGATACCAGCTTCGAGTATCCCTTGATGAACTTGCGATAGTAGTTTGCCAACCCGAGGAAACTCCGCAGTTCGCCCACCTTGGTGGGAGCCATCCACTCCCTAATGGCTTGCACCTTTCGGGGATCCATCTTCACCGTGCCCCCGCCAATCACGTGTCCAAGGAAGTTGATTTCCTTGGTGCAGAACTCGCACTTCTCCTTCTTTACGTATAACCGGTGTTCCCTTAGCCGCTGGAACACAAAACGTAAATGCCCAAGATGGTCCTCTAGAGACCGACTATAGACGACAATGTCATCGAGATACACAACCACAAACTTGTCTATAACATCATGAAACACATCATTCATGAGATTGCAAAATGTGGCAGGTGCATTGGTTAAGCCAAACGGCATAACCTTAAACTCATATGACCCATACTGAGTCACCATTGTTGTCTTTGGCGTGTCGCCCTCCGCTATGCGAACTTGCCAATATCCTGATCTCAGGTCCAACTTGGTGAAGAATTCGGCTCCACTGAGTCGATCGAACAAGTCTGCAATCAATGGCATGGGGTACTTGTTCTTCACAGTGATCTTGTTCAACCCGCGGTAGTCCACGCACAACCGCAACGTGCCGTCTTGCTTCTCCTGGAACAGCACTGGCGCTCCAAAGGGCGCCTTGGAAGGTTGAACTTTCCCCGATTCCAGCAAGTCCTAGAGTTGTTTCTGTAACTCCTCCAGTTCTTTAGGCGACATCCGGTAAGGAGCTTTAGCTGGTGGCCTTATCCCCGGAATCAACTCGATCTTGTGATCTACCGCCCACCTTGACGGTAAGCCCTTGGGCAGCTCCTTGGGCATAACGTCACAAAAGTTGCCTAGAATTCCTTGCACCACGTCAGGAACGTCCGCGTTCGTGCCCAGTTCGGGCTCTGACTCATGGATCGCTGCAAGGTAAGTTGGCTGGCCCCTCTTCCAGCCTTTGGCTATTTGCATAGCCGAGACCCTTTCGGTCCTAATGTCCTCCGCATGGTTAAGGCCCTTGAATCCCCGAACAAAGCAAGGCTTCTTCGGGTCTGAGATGAACAAACTAGACACATGTGGCATGACTGAAACACAAGCTTTCATGAGAAAGTTGTTACTGAGTATTACGTCAAAATCGTCCATGGGGATGATCATGACGTCAATGGCTCCTGACCAATCACCAATCTGGACCGGCACGCCTTTGGCCATCCCAAGTACCGGCCTACTTTGGGAGTTGACAGCTTTGATGCGGCTGGCTTGCTTCTGGATCCGCAATCCATAGGCTTGCACAACACGATCCGACACGAAGTTGTGCGTTGCGCCAGTATCCACCATTGCCGCCACTTCCTTGGTGTTCAGGGTCATCGGTATATACATCAGTCCCTGCTCCTGTGCCTTCCTTCCCGATCGGATGGCACCAAGAATTTGGAGAGGTGCCACTCTCGTTTGCTCGTCATCGGAGTTGGAGTCGGTCCTATTCACCAAGGCCGACAGCTTCTCCCTCTTCGGGCAATCTCGAGCACGATGGGGGCCGTTGCAGATGAAGCACCCCGGGTGGGTCTTGGGGTCCTTAAGGGACAAACCTTCCGTCGCCTTTCCCTTTCCCTTGTCTCCTTTAGACATCTTCCCTTTGTCGGCCTTGCCAGCACCCTTGCTAGGCTTGGCCGCCTTGTCCTTCAACTTCTCGGCCTGTTTCCCCTTCGGGTCGCTCTTTGATACGCGAATGTCGATCAACGCATCCGCCTTCGCCATAGCAGTATGGAGGTCTTGGACTCCTTGCCTTCGCAACTCAAGTTGAGCCCACGATTGAAGACCCCGCATGAAGTTGAACAACTTGTCCAACTCGGACATCTCTGTGACGTCAAGCAATAAGGAACTAAATTCCTTAACATAGTCACGTACCGTACCCGTCTGCCTGAGGTTGCACAATGCATCCCGAGCAGCCCACGAGGTGTTCGTGGGAAGGAACTGCTCCTTGAGTTCCTTCTTCAGCGTAGGCCAATCTCTGATGCGTGGCCGCCCGCCGGTCGCAGCATCCTGCTCACGGGTTCGCCACCAGAGTTTTGCATCGCCCGCCAAATACATGACTGCCATCGAGACTTGTTCCCCTTCTGGAACTTTTCCTGCCTCAAAGTAATGCTCGATGTCCCACAAGAAATTTTCGAGTTCCCTGGAACTCCTAGCGCCTGTAAAGGCTTTGGGTTCAGGTATCTTTACCTTCGCCCAAGATCCCTCTGCTTCGACTACTCCAGCAGCCAACGCACGTCGGAGGACGCTCACCTCCTCCTTCAACCGAACAACATCTGGAACTAGCGCTGCCAGAACATCAGCCACAGTTCCATTGGCTCCAGACATGTTGTCGAGGGATGTTTCCAGAGCCGTGATTCGATCTCTTAGTGCATCCATCCGAGACATCCACAAGTCACCGCTTGCTTGCTATTCCAATCCTCGCACACCGCTTGAACGCGGCTCTGATACCAGCTATCACAGGGGTCGGAACTCACCCAAAGTTTTCCGTTGCTGCGATGGTGCTGAGCAGTGTCCCGTGCACTCTCAGCCAACCCGAAGCACACACAGCGAAATAGCTTGGCGAGGTTTAGCAATCAAGGATCAAGATCGAACAATGCAAGGTAAGGGAAATCTCACTTGTATTCACGAACACAAATTACAAGAACACACAAAACCCTTACACGACCTTGCACAGTCACGTCCAAGTATATGCCTCGTACTCCGGCACTTGCACTCCTCACTTGGACGGGTGAACTTCGCTCCAGGAGTTCACACTTGGCTTCAGGGAACTGGTCACACTATTGCCGGGGCTTCCTTTGCTCGACTTTTGGTGATGGAGTGTTTCCTCTCAACTCTCTCCAGTTGCTCTCCCCTTCTGCTGCCTCGACCTTGGGACCCGGGGGCTATTTATCCTTGCAGGGGGCAACCACCGTCCCTGGTTTCCAGGAGACACCTCAGCTCCATAACCACCCACTCCCACACTTCTAGGGGCTGCAGTTGGATAAGCTTGACTGCTTGCCAGCACAGTCACTCGGTCAGCACCTTGACCGAGACTCCATCGTTCCACGACGGAAGTATACCGGGTCTGCCTAAGTGCCATCCGCACTTAGTTCGGTCGTGGGGACCGCGCCCTTGCCTTGGATCAGTTGAATGGAACATTAGCGTCACTCGACCGCGAGCGACTTCCCTAGCGAGTCTTCGGGAGAACCCGCGCGCCCGTTGCTTGCCAGCTTGCCTTTGAACGGGTCTTTTGGGAGGTTAGGGCATCCAGCCCACTTGCCCTTGACCGGGTCTTGCGGGATTGCTCAGGCCCGCACTGCCCGCCACCTGGCATCCGCCTTACTCGCCCGGGAGCAAGTCTTCTGGGTGGTTAGGGCGTCCAGCTCACTTCCCTGACCGAGTCTTTAGGGAGGTTGGGAAGTCCAGCTCACCTTCCCTTGACCGAGTCTTGCGGGAGTGCTCCTTCCCGCATAGCCTGGCCCTCGCCCTATATATATCCCACTGATCCTTTGGCATTCCATCCCTCGATCCTTTCCCTAGCTGCCATGCCATCGAGGGTCCGCCTAGCAGCCATTTCCGTGTCCGAGCATTAAGGGGCTAACACTGTGCCTCACTCTACCCCGAGCGATGCCTTGCTCAACCATGGGCTATGCAATGCTCTATCACGGGCAATGGCTTGGTTGACCATGGAGACAGCCCTTGGTCAACTATGGGCTATGTGCATGGTTGAACACAGGCAGTGCCTTGCTCTACCACAAGCAACACCTTGCTCCACCACCGACTGTGCCTTGCGCTACCACAGGCCATGGTTTGGTTGACCATGGGCTGTGCCTCACTCTACCACGGGTGATGCCTTCCTCTACTATGGGACAGCCCTTGGTCAATCAAGGGTAAATGTGTGAATCAACCATGGCAACAGCTCTTGGTTGACCACAGGCAGTGCCTTGGTTGACTGTGCGGTCAGTCACTCACGGGCATTGCCATGCTCTACCATGGTCGTTGCCTTGCTTGACCACGGCGACAGCCCTTGGTCGATCATGGGGTGATGCCATCATCGACCACAGAAATAGCTCTTGGTTGACCACCGGCAGTGGCATGCTCTACCACGGATGAGGCCTTGCTAAACCATGGGTTGTGCTTCACTCTACCATGGGCAACGGCTTGCTCTACCATTGGCTGTGCCTTACTCTAACAATAGTGATGGCTTGGTCAACCATGGGCTGTGCCTTGCTAGACCACAGGCAATACCTTGCTCAACCACAGGCTATGCCTTGCTCTGCCATGGGCAATGGCTTGGACGACCACAGAGATTGCCCTAAGTCAGCCATGGGCCGTGCCTTGCTCAACCACAGAGACAGCCCTTGGTTGGCCACAGGTGATGGCTCGTCTGACCACGGTCGGTGCCTCTCTCTACCATGGGCAATGGCTTGTTCAACCACAGAGACAGGCTCGTTTGACCACAGTCGGTGCCTCTCTCTACCATGGGCAATGGCTTGTTCAACCACAGAGACAGGCCTCGGTCGACCACAGGCAGTGTACTCTGTCACTAACAGGCAATGCTTGCTCTACCACAAGCAATGCCTTGCTCCACCACTGGCTGTGCCATGCAATACGATGGGCGATGGCTTGGTCAATCTTGGAGACAGCCCTCGGTCGACCACCAGCCGTGCCTTGCTGGACCATGGGCAGTGGCTCACCTACCCCAGGTGATGCCTTGCTTGACGACGGGCTGTGCCTTGCTCTACCATGGGTGATGGCTTGGTCAAAATGGAGACAGCCCTCAGTCAACCATGGGCTGTGTACCTTGCTGCTCATGGGTAGTGCCTTGTTCTACCATGAGCCATGGCTTGGCCGACCCCAGGCTATGCCTCACTCTTGCAGGGGCGATACATTGCTCGACCATGGGCTAAGCCTTTTCCTACCATGGAGGCAGGCCCTAGTTGACCATGGAGACAGGCCTCGGTTGACCACCGACTGTGCACTTGGTTGCTCATGAGCAGTGCCTTGCTCTACCAAGGGCGATGCCTTGCTTGACCACAGGTTGTGGTTTGCTCTACCACGGGGGGTGCCTTGCTCCCCCACTGGTGATGGCTTGGTCAACCATGAAGACAGCAATCAGTCGACCACGAGCTCTGTGCTCAGTTTCACAAGGGCAATGCCTTGCTCTACCTCGGCAATAGCCATTAGTCAATCACGGGCGATGCCCTCATCAACCACAGGCTATGCACTCAGTCGCTCACAGGCAGTGCCTTGCGCTTCCATGGGCAATGCCTTCCTCAACCATGGTGACAACCTTTGGTCAATCATGGGTCGACGTGTTCATTGACCATGGGCAGTGGCTTGGTCCTCCACGGGCAAAACCTTGCTCACCCACGGGCTGTGCCCTGCCCAACCATAGGCAATGCCTTGCTCGACCGTGGGCTGTGCCTCACTCTACCACGGGTGTTGGCTTGGTCGACCATAGAGACAGGCCTCAATTGACTACAGGCTGTGCGCTCGGTGGCTCAAGGGCAGTGCCTGGCTCTTCCTCAAGCAATGCCTTGCTTGACCACGGGCTGTGCCTTGCTCTACCACGGACGATTCCTTACTCAACCATGGGTTGTGCCTGGCTCTACCAAGGCAATGGCATGTTCAACCACGGGCAATGCCTTGGTCAACCATAGGCGATGGCTTGGTCGACCATGTAGACAACCCTCGGTTGACCACAGGCTGTGTGCTAGGTCTCTCACAGGCAATGCCTATCTCTACCTCAGGAGATGCCTTGCTCTACCATGGGTTGTGCCTTGCTCTACCAAGGGCATGACCATGTTCGACCATAGGCAATGCCTTACTTGACCATGGCCTGTGCCTTGCCCTAGCATGGGCAATGCGTTGCTTGACCACAGCCTGTGCCTTGCTCTGCCACAAGCCATCGCTTGGTTGACCACAGGCTATGCCTCACTGTACCTCGGTCAACCACGGTCTGTACACTTGGTCTCTCATGGGCAGTGCTTGGTTGTACCTCAGGCGATGCCTTCCTCGACCATGGTCTGTGCCTTGCTCTACCAAGGGCCATGGCATGTTCCACTATGGTTTGTGCCTTGTTGAACCATGGGCAATGCCTCACTCGACCACGTTGCTGTGCCAAGCTCTACCAGGGCAATGGCTGGGTCGACCATGGAGATAGCCCTTGATTGGCCATGGACATAGCCCTCAGCCAACTACAGGCTGTGTCATTTTCTAGCATGGGCGATGGCTTAGCTGATCATGGAGACAGCCCTCCATCGACCACGGGCTGTGCGCTCAGTCACTCACAGGCAGTGCCTTGCTCTACAATGGTCGATGCCTTGGTCAACCACGGCAACAGCCCTTGATTGACTACTGGCTTTGCACCAGATTGCTCACGGGGAGTGCCTTGCTCTACCACAGACAATGGCTCGGTCGACCAGGGAGACAGCCCTCAGTCGACCACAGGCTGTGCGCTCAGTTGTAGAAGGGCAGTGCCTTGCTCCACCATGGGCGATGCCTTGCTCAACTGTGGTGATAGCCCTTGGTCAATGACCGGGGATGCCTAGATCAACCATGGGCTGTGCACTCGATCGCTCACCAGCAGTGCCTTGCTCAACCATGGTGATAGCCCTTGGTGGATCTTGGGTTGGCACATTGATTGACCACAGTGACAGTTCTTGGTCGACCACGGGCTGTGCCTTGCCCAACCATGGGTGATGCCTCGCTCAACCATGGGCCGTGCCTCGCTCTACCATGGGCGATGGCTTGGTCGACCAGGGGGACAGCCCTCAGTTTACCGTGGGCTGTGCGCTCGGTAGCTCTTGGTCAGTGCCTGGCTCTACCTCGAGTAATGCCGTGCTTGACCATAGGCTGTGCCTTGCTTTGCCACTGGTGATGGCTTGGTCGACCATGGTAGGCACTCAGTCGCTCATGGCCAGTGCCTGGCTCTACCTCGGGCAATGCCCTGCTCAACCATGAGTTGTGCCTTGCTCTACCACAGGTGATGGCTTGCTCGACCACAGGCTGTGCCTCGCTCTACCACAGGCAATGGCTTGTTCGATTATGGGCTGTGCCTCACTCCACCATGGGCTATGCGTTGCTCGACCATGGGTAGTGACTTGGTCTACGACAGGCGATGGCTTGGTCACCCACGGGCTGTGTGCTCAGTCGTTCATGGGCAGTGCCTGTCTCTACCTCAAGCGATGCCTTGCTTGACCATGGGCTGTGCCTGAATATACCAGGGGCAACAACTTACTCGACCATGGGCTCTGCCTTGCTCTACCAAGTGCAATACCACGTTTGACCATGGGTTGTGCCACACTCTACCACTGGCAATGCCTTACTAGACCACAGGCTGTGCCTTGCCCTAGCACAGGTGATGCCTTGCTTGACCACGGCCTGTGCCTTGCTCTACCATGGGCCATGGCTTGGTTGACCATGGGTTGTGCCTCCCCGTACCTCAGTCGACCATGGGCTGTACACTCTATCTCTCACAGGTTGTGCTTGGTTGTACCTCGGGCAATGCCTTCCTCGACCATGGGCAGTGTCTTGCTCTACCTAGGGCCATGGCATGTTCAACCACGGTCTGTGCCTTGCCCAACCATGGGTGATGCCTTGCTCGACCACGGGCTGTGTCATGGGACCAATGTGGGGCACAAATTTTTTCGTGTCCCACTAGCGTCGACACTCCATTTGCCAACCAGCCACACACTGCACGTACCATCGAGGTTGTTCAATCACAAAACCGCAAAAGCAACATAGAGGAACACAAGAACACAATTGGGAAAAACGTAACTTGTATTCACATATATCACAAGTACACAAAAACCCAACCCAGATCAGAACACTTACACGCAGTCACATGAGTATATGCCTCACAGTCTCTCTCTGCTTGCACTCCCTACCTATCTCGTGCCTCCTCTCAAGAACACTGGACTACTTGCTTTGACTTTACTTCCACTCTCTTGGAGTCTCTGGCTCTCTATGTCTCTCCTTTAAGAATTCTTGGTTCCCTGAGAATGAGACTGACCCCCTTTATATAGAGGAGCCTGGTAGACTAGATATGACAACTGATATATCTAAATCCCTTGATTCTCTCCATAAGATCTCAATCTGTTCAATCTCGGCCATCGATCTACAATGTCCAAGATTTTTTCCATAACAGATTGATTTGCCATATCCCAAGAGAATCTTTCCTCGATTGTCTGCTTGACTAGGTACAGATGACTTGCCGCTGACTCAGCATCGTCAATCCGATCAACTCTCATCTAGGGCCCACATCCATGATCACCTCCCACAATCACATCCGTCCGATCGGGATTGTAGCATCCAACGGTGCTTGAGCATGGTCAAGGACTTATCCGATCTCTGCAAGTAGTCAACTCAATAGCCGCTAAGTGTTGAGCATTCCTTTAGTGTCTGCCATGCCTATCGGGTAGTGCGCACTCCTTGAGTGCCTTTGCTCGGTCACCTCTTGTTCACCGAGCATCCTTGAGTATTGCATCGTGCCTTGCTCGTGGACATCATCACCACCCATATGTGCATTTGCCTACTTGTGGAATAGTGACACTCCATGGCCACCCTTTGATCCCTCAGCTTCGTTGCTGGGCCTTGATCGGTTGTCCACTCCACTGGTGCCTCTGTGCATGCTTGCGTGACCATCTCCCTACTTGCCCGCTCATGGACCTGCAATTTATCCCAACACCTTGCAAGTGTTAGCCCCCGCATTGTTGCGTGCTTGCTATGCGCTACCACTGCCCCAAGGTATGGCTTGTGGTACGCATTCTCTAGGGTTAGAGCTCAAGGTTCTAACAGGCTGTGCCAAGCTCTACCAAGGGCAATGGCTGGGTCAACCACGGAGACAGCGTTCGATCGGCCACGGAGATAGCCCTCTGTTGACCATAAGCTGTGCCTTGTTCTAGCACGGGCGATGGCTTGGCTGACCATGGAGACAGTCCCCTGTTGACCATGGGCAATGCGCTTGGTCACTCATGGGCAGTGCCTTGGTCTACAATGGTCGATGCCTTCATCAACCACAGCAATAGCCCTTGGCCAACCTGGCAATAGCCTCAATCACTCATGGCCAGTGCCTGGCTCTACCTCAGGTGATGCCCTACATGACCGTAGGCTTTGCCTTGCCCAACCATGGTAGTGCCTCACTCGACCATGGGCTGTGCCTTGCTCTACCACAGGCCATGGCTTGGTTGACCACTGGCTATGCCTCGCTGTACCTCGGTCAACCATAGGCTGTACACTCGGTCTCTCACAAGCGGTGCTTGGTTGTACCTTGGGCAATGCCTTCCTCGACCATGGCTGATGGCTTGGTTGACCTTGGGGACAGCCCTCGGTTGACCATGGGCTGTGCGCTTAGTTGCTCATGGCCAGTGCCTGGCTCTACCTCAGGCAATGCCCTACATGACTGTGGGCTGTGCCTTTCCCAACCATGGGCAATGCCTCACTCGACCATGGGCTGTGCCTCGCTCTACCATGAGTGATGGCTTGGTCAACCAGGGAGATAGCCCTCAGTTGACCATGGGCTATGCGCTCGGTGGCTCACGGGCAGTGCCTGGCTCTACCTTAGGCAATGCCATGCTCGACCACACATTGTGCATTGCTCTACCATGGTTGATGCCTTGCTCGACCATGACTGTGCCTTGCTCTGCCACTGGCGATGGCTTGGTTGACCATGGAGAGATCCCTCGGTCAACTATGGGCTGTGCCTTGCTCTACCATGGGTGATGGCTTGGTCAACGGCAGGCTGTGCATTCAGTCGTTCATGGGTAGTGCTTGGCTCTACCTCAGGTAATGCCTTGCTTGTCCATGGGCTGTGCTTGGCTATACCACGGGCGGTGCCTTCCCTGACCACAGGCTGTGCCTCACTCTACCATGGGGGATGGCTTGGTTGACCATGGAGATAGCCCTTGGTGGACCACGAGCTGTGCACTTGGTCACTCACGGGCCGTGCAATGCTCAACAATGTGCGTTGCCTTGCTTGACCTCGAGCTGTGCCTTGCTCTTCCACTGGCAATGACTTGGTTGAACAAAGGCTGTGCCTTGCTCTACTACAAGTGTTGCCTTGATCGACAATGGGCTATGCCTTGCTTTACCCTGGGCAATGGCTTGGTTGACCATGGGCTATGCCTTGCTCTATGATGGGTGATGGCTTGGTTGACCATGGAGATAGCCCTTGGTCAGCCACTAGCTGTGTGCTCAGTTGCACACGGGCAATGCCTTGCTCTGCCACGGGTGATGCCTTGCTCGACCCCAGGCTGTGCCTGGCTTTACCATGGAAGATGCCTTGCTTGACCCTGGGATGTGCCTTCCTCTACCATGGGCAATGGCTTGTTCGACCATGGCTGTGCCTCACCCTACCATGGGCGATGGCTTGGTTGACCACAGAGGTCACCCTTGGTCAACCACGGGTTGTGCCTTGCTGTACCACGGGTGAAGGCTTGATCGACCACGAGCTGTACTTGTGGTCTCTCATGGGCAGTGCCTTGCTCTACCTCGGGCAATGCTTTGCTCGACCATGGGCTGGGCCTTGCAATACCAAGGGCCATGGCATGTTCGACCATGGGCTATGCCTTTCTCTACGATGGGCAACGCCATGCTCGACCACAGGCTGTGCCTTTGCCAACCACAGGTGATGCCTTGGTCTACCATGGAGACAGCTCTCAGTCGACCACAGGCGATGCCTTGCTCCACCACTGGCTGTGCCTTCCCCAACAACCATGGTCAATGCCTGGCTCGGCCACGGGCTGTGCCTTGCTATACCAAGGGCGATGGCTTGGTCGACCACAGAGACAGCTCTCGGTCCAACACTGGCTGTGTGTCACTTTCCCACAGGCGATGACTAGGTCAACAATGGGGCCAGCCCTTAGTCAACCATGAGCTGTGTGCTCGGTCACTCACAAGTAGTGCCTTGCTCAACCACGGTCGATGCATTGGTCAACCATGGTGACAGCCCTTGGTCAATGATGAACGATGCGTAGATCAACCATGGGCTGTGCAAATAGTCACTGACGGGCAGTGCCCTGCTCTGCCATGGGCGATGTCTTGCTTGGCCATGGCGACAGCACTTATTCAATCATTGGGTGATGCCTTGATTGACCACAGCAACAGTGCTTCGTCGACTACGGGCAGTGACTTGCTCTACCATGGGCGATGCGCTGCTTAGCCATTGGCTGTGCCTAACACAACCAAGGGCATTGCCATGCTCGACCATGGGCTGTGCCTTGCACTACCACGAGTGATGCCTTGCTCGAACACTGGTTGTGCCTTGCTCTACCATGGGCGATGCCTTGCTCCACAAGGAGTTGTGCCTTGCTCTACTATGGGCCATGGCTTCATTGACCATGGGCTGTGCCTTGATCTACCATGGGCGATGATGCCTTGGTCAACCATGGAGACAGCCCTTGGTTGGGCATGGGTTGTGCACACAGTCACTCATGGGCAGTGCCTTCCTCTGCCACGGTCGTTGGCTTGCTCGACCACAGTGACAGCTGTTGGTCAACCATAGGCAGTGCCTTGCTCTACCATGGGTGATGCCATGCTTGACCACAGACAATGGCATGGTCGACCATGGGCTGTGCCCTACTCTACTATGGGCAATGGCTCTGCTGGCCATGGAGGCAGCCCCCAGTCAACCACTAGCAGTGCCTTCCTCTACCTTGGGTGATGCCTTCCTCGACCATGGACTGTGCCTTGTGCAACCACTGGTGATGCCCTGCTCAACCACGGGCTATGCCTTGCTCTACCACAGGTGATGCCTTGGTCGACCCTAGAGACAGCCCTAGGTCAACCACGGGCTGTGTGCACAGTCGCTCACGGGTAATGGCTGTCACTTCCTCAAGCGATGCCTTGCTCGACCACGGGCTGTGCCTAGCTCTACCACGGGTGATGCCTTACTCGACCACAGGCTGTGCCTGGCTCTACCTGGGTCATGTCTTGTTCGACCACAGGTGGTGCCTCGCTCTACCACAGGCGATGCCTTGCTCGACCACTGGCTGTGCCTGGGTCCACCACAGGCAATAGCATGTTTGACCTTGGGTTGTGCCTCCATCTACCATGGGCGATGCCTTGCTCAACCATGGGATGTGCCATGCTATTCCACAGGCATTAGCTTGGTCGATCATGGAGACAGCCCTTGGTCGACCACAGGCTGTGCACTCGGTCACTCATGGGTAGTGCCATGCTCTACCACAGGTTGTGCCTTGCTCTACCAAGGGCGATGGCTTGTTCAACCACAAAGACATCCCTCAGTCGACCACGGGCAATGCCCTACTCTGCCACGGGTGATGGCTTGGTCAACAATAGAGACTGCCCTCGGTTGACCACAGGCTGTGCCTTACTTTTCCACGGGTGATGGCTTGGTCAAACACGGGCTGTATGCTCGGTCTCTCACAGGCTGTGCCTGGCTCTAACTTGGGCAATGCCTTGCTCGACCATGGGCTGTGCGTTGCTCTACCACAGGCGATGCCTTGCTTGACTACGGGCTGTGCCTTTCTCTATCAAGGACTATGGGATGTTCAACCACAGGCTGTGCCTCACTCTACCACAGGTGATGCCTTGCTCGACCATGGGCTATGCCATGGCCAACCATGGGCGATGGCTTGGTCGACCATTGGTACAGCCCTCTGTCAACCTTGGGCTGTGTGCTAGGTCACTCATGGGCAGTGCCAAGCTGAACCACAGGCAATGCCTTGCTCCACCACAAGCCGTGCCTTGCTCCACCACAAGCCATGCCTTGCTCCACCACAAGCCGTGCCTTGCTCTACCACAGGCGACCCCTTGCTTGACCATGTGTGATGCCTTCTTGACCACGGGCAGTACCTGGCTCTACCACGAGCAATGCCTTCGCGACCACGAGCTGTGCCTGGCTCTACCACAAGCAATGCCTTCTCAAACATGGGTTGTGCCTTGCTCTACCACGGGCGATGGTTTGGTCGACCACAGAGAAAGCCCTCAATTAACCATAGGCTGTGTGCTCGGTTGCTCATAGGCAGTGCCATGCTTTGCCATGAGCAATGCCATGCTCCACAGTGGGCTGTGCCTCACTCTACCACGGGCAATGCCTTCTTGACCATGGGTTGTGCCTTGCTCTACCAAGGGTTATGGCTTGGTCAACCACCAGCTGTGCGCTCGGTTGCTCATGGGCAGTGCCTTGCTCTACCTTGGGTGATGCCTTGCTCAACAACAGGCTGTGCCTTGTTCTACCACAGGTGATGCCTTGCTCGACCATGGGCTGTGCCTCCCTCTACCACAGGCAATGGCTTGGTCGACCACAGAGACAGCCTTCAGTCGACTAGGAGCTGTGCACTCAGTCACTCATGGGCTGTGCCTTGCTCTACCACTTGCAATGCCGTCATCAACTATGGGCTGTGCCCTACTTGACTTTCTTAACCTGCAAGTTTAACTTTCTTAACCTCCGAGTAGTTATGGCACCCAAATATTTGTTCTACCCGCATTTCCCATTCCAGATATGCCTCAAGATCACTCTTGCCCTGAAATGAAAGAATTTTGATTTTGATTCCTCCAAAGTCTTCTCCTACATTCGTCATATGTCGTCTAGGTCAATTGCGAGGTATACTCCAGGGCTCTTCTTCTTTTTTGTTTTTTGGCTCAGAGAATATATGCTATAGAATAGATGGAAATATGTGTCAAGGAGTCAAGGAAATATATGTTCAAAGAGGAATTTTTTTTTAGATGAAGGGATGAGGGATATGATAGATAGATAACCTACTATGGAAACCGTGCTCTGATATGAGATGATGCGGGTTAGAGGGGGGTTGGTCCTGATCTTCACGGTGTAGGATGAAAGGATAGGATTTTGTTCGAAACCAAGTGAGTGCAAATAGCCAACCAACGAAAGAAAACATGACCTGCTACTTAGACCACTTGCCTAACCACAAGCTCAAAGACAATCCACACAACGACTTACCTAGGTCAAGGCATGAATTGTTGGCTTTGGGAAACTTCAATCACCAAACTAAAAACATTAGTTCAACAAAAGCAAGGTTTCACGAGAGCAATGGTGTGATAATTACCTCACAAGGAGAACACACTTTGTATTTGAGGGATTCAATGTCAAAAAGCTGAATTACATAGTGAATGAGAGCCCACATATATAGATGCTTGGCTAATAAATAGTTTCCTCTTATACTAGATAGCAATCAGCCAAAAATATGGCACTTGACTCCATTATAGAAATCCCAAATTAGGAAACTCTACAAATACGGAAATTGCTAATTTTGATTATAACAACTAATTATATACTAATTTAATTCTTTTGGTAGCCATAAATCATGCATGTTGGTCAAGTTCCTTGTGTGCAAGCTAAGTAGCTCTAATCAGCCTTGGGATTAAAGAAAAGGAGACAAAGGCCTCCTTTGTCTTGGTCTTCAACCTCTTGGGCCAAATATCCATTAGTGAGGATACCAATAGCTTCTTGCAATCTCTTCATCCTTCCTCTTCGTAGAGCAACGCACAGCCCATGGTCAAGCAAGGCATCACCCATGTTAGGACGAGGCAGTGCCCATTAGTGACCGAGTGCACAGCCCATGGTCGACTAAGGGCTGTCTCCATAGTCGACCAAGCCATTGCCTGTGGTAGAGCAAGGCATAGCTGGTGGTCAACCAAGGGCTGTCTCCATGGTAGACCAAGCCATCACCCCTGGTAGAGCAAGGCACAGCCCATGGTCGACCAAGGCATCGCCTGTGGTACAGTGAGGCACAGCCTATGGTGGACCGAGGTCTGTCTTCGTGGTTGAGCTTGGCATCAGCCGTGGTAGAGCGAGGCACACCCCATGGTCAAGCAAGGCATCGCCCATGGTAGAGCAAGGTGCAGCCCGTGGTTGAGCAAGGCATCACCCGTGGTAGAGTGAGGCACAGCCAGTGGTAGAGCTAGGCATTGCCCATCAGTGATTGAGCACACTGCCTGCAGTTGACTGAGGGCTGTCTCGGTGGCAGACCAAGCCTTCGCCTGTGGTAGAGCAAGGGACAGCCTGTGGTTGAGCAAGGCATCACCTGTGGTAGAACGAGGCACAACCAGTGGTCGATTGAGGGCTGCCTCCATGGTCGACCAAGCCAACGCCCATGGTAGATCGAGGCACAGCCCATGTTCAAGCATGGCATTGTCAGTGATAGAGTGAGGCGCTACCCATGGTTGACCAAGGGCTATCTCTGTGGTCAACCAAGACATCACCTGTGATAGGGTGAGGCACTGCTTGTGGTCAAGCCAGGCATTGCTCATGGTAGAGTGAGGCGCAGCCCGGGGTCAACTGAGGGCTGTCTCCGTGGTCGAGCAAGGCATCACCCATGGTAGAGCATGGCACAGCCCATGGTAGAGCTAGGCACTGCCCACTGGTGACTGAGCACACTGCCTGCGGTCGACCGAGGGCTGTCTCGGTGGCCAACAAAGCCATTGCCTGTGGTCAAGCAAGGGACAGCCCATGGTCGAGCAAGGCATTGCCCGTGGTAGAGCGAGGCACAGCGAGCGGTCAACCGAGGGGTGTCTCCATGGTCGACCAAGCCAACGCCCATGGTAGAGTGAGGCATAGCCCATGGTCAAGCATGGCATCGCTCGTGATAGAGTGAGGTGCTACCCATGGTCTACCGAGGGCTATCTCCGTGGTCAACCAAGCCATCGTCTGTGGTAGGGCAAGGCTCTGCCCATAGTCGACTGAGGGCTGTCTCCATGGTCTACCAAGCCATCGCCCGTGGTAGAGCCAGGCACTACCCGTGGTTGACCTAGGGCTGTCTCCGTGGTTGACCAAGCCATCGCCTGTGGTAGAGCTAGGCACAGCCTGTGGTCGAGCTAGGCACAGCCTGTGGTCGAGCAAGGCATCGCCCATGGTAGAGCAAGGCACTGCCCATGGTCGACCAAGCCATTGCCCGTGGTAGAGCCAGGCACTACCTGTGGTTGACCAAGCCATCGCCTGCGATAGAGCTAGGCCCAGCCCATGGTTTAGCAAGGCATCACCCATCGTAGAGCGAGGCACTGCTCATGGTCAACCGAGGGCTGTCTCTGTCGTTGACCAAGCCTTTGCCTGTGGAAGGGCAAGGCAAAACCCATGGTCAAGCAAGGCACATCCCCTGGTAGAGCAAGGCATAGCCCGTGGTAGAGCAAGGCCTAGCCTGTGGTTGAGTGAGGCATCACCTGTGGTGGAGCGAGGCACTGCCTGTCAGCGGCCGAGTGCACAGCACGTGGTCGAGCAAGCCACTGCTACTGGTAGAGTGAGGCACAGCCCGTGGTCAAGCAACGCATCATCAGTGGTAGAGTGAGGCGTGGCTAGTGGTCGACCGAGGGCAGTCTCCGTGGTCGACAAACCCATCGCCAGTGGTAGAGCTAGGCACAGCCCAGAGTCAACAAAGGAATGTCTCCGTGGTCGAGCAAGGCATTGCCTGCAGTAGAGCCGGGCACAGCTTGTGGTCAAGCAAGGCATTGCCCGTGGTACAACCAGGCACAGCACTTGGTTGAGCAAGGCATCGCCTGTGTTAGGGTGAGGCAGAAATGGTGGTCGACCAAGGGCAGTTTTTGTGGTCAAGAGGCATCACCCGTGGTAGAGCGAGGCATAGCCCATGGTCAAGTGATGCATCGCCTGTGGAAGAGCTAGGTGCTTCTCATGATCGAGTGAGGCATCGCCCGTGGTAGAGCAAGGAACAGCCCGTGTTCGACCAAGGGTTATCTTCATGGTTGGGTAAGGCAACGCCCATGGTAGAGCAAGGCACAACCTGTGACTGAGTGAGGCATCACTAGTCATAGAGCTAGGCATAGCCAGTAGTTGAGACAGGCATCGCTCGTCATAGAACTAGGCACAGCCAATAGTCGAGACAGGCATCGCCCGTGGACGAGATTGATACTTACTGCCCGTGAGTGACCGAGCACACATCCGTGGTAGAGCAAGGCACAGCCCGTGGTCGAGCATGGCATCCCCTGTGGTAGAGTGAGTGGAAGCCTGTGGTCAACCAAGGGTAGTCTCCGTGGTCGACCAAGCTATTGCCCGTGGTAGAGTGAGTCGCTGCCCGTGGTCAAGCAAGGCATCGCCTGCAGTGGGGCAAGGCCCAACCTGTGGTTGACTGAGGGCTGTCTCCATGGTCAACCAAGCCATTGCCCATGGCAGAACGAGGCACAGCCCATGGTCAAGCAAGGCATTGCCCGTGGTAGAGCAAGGCACTGTCTGTGGTAGAGCTAGGCACTGCCAGTCAGCGACCAAGCACACAACCTGTGGTTGACTGAGGGCTGTCTCTGAGGTCAACCAAGCCATCGCCTGTGGTAGAGCAAGGCACAGCCAGTGGTAGGGCAAGGCACAGCCTGTGGTCGAGCATGACATTGCTTGTCATAGAGAGAGGCACAGCCTGTGGTTGACCGAGGGCTGTCTCAGTGGTTGACCAAGCCATCGCCTGTGGTTGGGCCAGGCATAGCCTGTCCTCAAGGAAGGCATCACCTGTGGTAGAGCAAGGCATATCCTGTGGTCGACCAAGGTCTGTCCCCGTGATCGACCAAGCCATTGCCCATGGTGGAGCCAAGCACAGCCTGTGCTCAAGCAAGGCATCACTTGTGGTTGAGAGAGGCGGAGCCAGTGGTCGACCGAGGGCTGTCACCATGGTTGACCCACCCATCACCCGTGGTAGAGCGAAGCACTGCCCATGGTCGACCATGGGCTATCCTATCTCCATGGTCGACCAAGCCATTGTCTCGGGTAGAGCGAAGAATAGCCCGTGGTCATGCAAGGCATCGCCTGTGGTAGTGTGAGGCACAGCCCGGGGTTGACTGAGGGCTGTCTCCATGGTTGACCAAGCCATCGCTCATGGTGGAACCAGGCACAGCTTGTGCTCTGGCAAGGCATCGCCCATGGTAGAGAGAGGCACAGCCCCTGGTTGAGTGAGCCATCGCCCGTGGTGGAGCTTGGCCCATCCCATGGTCAAGTGAGGCACCACCCATGGTAGAGCTTGGTACTGCCTGTGAGTGACCGAGCGTACAGCCCGTGGTCGACTGTGGGCTGTCTCTATAGCCAACCGAGCCAACACCCATGGTCGAGCAATGCATCGCCGGTGGTAGAACGAGGGGCAGCTCGTGGTCGATCGAGGGCAGTCTCCATGGTCGACCAAGCCATCGCCCATGGTAGAGTGAGGCACAGCCAGTGGTCAAGCAAAGCATCACCCGTGGTGGGGGAAGGCCCAGCTCCTGGTCGACCAAGGGCTGTCTCCGTGTTCAACCAAGCCATCGCCTGTGGCAGTGTGAGGCACAGCCTGTGGTCAAGTAAGGCACTGCCTGTGGTAGAGATAAGCATCGCCCATGGGGCCAGCTGGAGCCTGTGCTCGAGCAAGGCATTGATCATCATAGAGCGAGGTGCATCTAGTGGTCGAGCTAGGTGTCACCCGTAGTAGAGCAAGGTGCAGCCTGTGGTCTTCCAAGGGCAGTCTCCATGGCAGAGAAAGGCACAGCCTGTGGTCTAGCAAGGCACTGCCTGTGGTCAACCGAGGGCTGTCTCCATGGTCGAGCAAGGCTTCGCCAGTGGGAGAGCTAGGCACTACCCATCAGTGACTGAGTGCACAGGTTGTGGTCGACCGAGGGCTATCTCTGTGGTCGTGTAAGCCATCACCCATGGTAGAGCAAGGCACAGCCTGTGGTCGACCAAGCTGTCACCCCTGGTAGAGTCAGGCACGGCCCGTTGTCTTGCATGGCATCATGTGTGATAGTGCAAGGTGCTGCCTGTGGTGGACCGAGGCCAGTCTCCATGGTCAACCAAGCCATTGCCTGCGGTAAGCGAGGCACTGCCCATGGTTGACCAAGGGTTGTCTTCATGGTCGACCAAGCCATCACCCGTGTTAGAGCTAGGCACAGCCCGTGGTTGACCAAGGGCTGTCTTTGCGGTCGACCAAGCCATTGCCAGTGATAGAGCAAGACACTACCCATGGTCAAGCTAGGCATCACCTGTGGCAGAGTGAGGTGCTGCCCGTGGTCGACCAAGGACTGTCTCCATGGTCAACAAAGCCTTTGCCTTTGGTAGAGCAAGGCATAGCCCATGGTTGAGCAAGGCATCATCCATGCTGCAGCCTGTGGTCAGCCAAGTGCGTTCTCCATGGTTGAGCAAGTGAACGCCCATAGTAGAGTGAGGCACGGCCCATGGTAGAGCGTGGCACAGCCCATGGTCAAGCATGGCATTGCCCGTGGTCGGGCGAGGCATCACATGTGGTAGAGCTAGGCACTACCCATCAGCAATCGAGTGCACAGCCTGTGGTCGACCAAGGGCTATCTCTGTGGTTGACCAAACCATAGCCCATGGTAGAGCAAGGCACTGCCTGTGGTTGAGCAAGGCACCACCTGTGGAAATGCAAGGCACAGCCCATGGTCAACTGATGGCTGTCTCCATGGAGGACCAAGCCATCGCTGGTGGTAGAGCCAGGCACAGCCCATGGTCGAGGATGGCATCGCACGTGATAGAATGAGGCACTGCCCATCGTCAATTGAGGGATGTCTCCATGCTCAACCAAGCCATCGCGCCATCGCCTGTGGTAGAGCAAGGCACTACCCATGGTGAAGCTAGTTGTCGCCCGTAGTAGATTGAGGAGCAGCCCATGGTCAACTGAGGCCAGTCTCTGTGGTAGAGTAAGGCAAAACCTGTGGTAGAGCAAGGCATAGCCCGTGGTTGAGCAAGGAACCGCCCGTGGTAGTGTGAAGCACAGCCCAAGGTCGACTGACGATTGTCTCTGGGGTCAACCCAGCCATTGTCCGTGGAACAGAAGGCACAGCCCATGGTTGATCAAGGCATCACCCATGGTAGAGTGAGGCACAGCCTGTGGTCAACCAACGGCTGTCTCCATGGTCGAGCAAGCCATTGCCTGTTGTAGAACAAGGAACAGCCCATGGTCGAGCAAGGCATCGCTCATGGTAGGGTGAGGCACAGCCAGTGGTCGACTGAGGGCTGTCTCCCTGGTTGACCAAGCCATCGCCCATGGTAGAGCCTGGCACAGCCCATTGTCGAGCAAGGCATCGCTGGTGGTAGGGCAAGGCACAGCCAGTGGTCGATTGAGGGCTGTCTCCATGGTTGACCAACCCATCACAAGTGGTTGAGCTGGGCACAGCCAGGGGTTGAGCAAGGCATCACCCTTCTTAGAGCAAGGCACACCTGGTGGTTGACCAAGGGCTCTCTCCATGGTCGACCAAGCCATTGCCTGCGGTTGGGCAAGGCATTGCTGTGGTTGGCAAGGTGATGCCAGTGGTAGAGCAAGGCGCAGCCCGGGGTCAACCAAGCCATCGCCCGTGGATGAGCAAGGCATCGCCCATGGTAGAGCGAGGCACAGCTCGTGGTTTACCGAGGGCAATCTCCATGGTTGAGCAAGGCATAGCCCATGGTAGAGCCAGGCATAGCCCGTGGTCGAGCAAGGCATCACCCATGGTCAAGACAGGCAAAGCCATTGGTAGAGCAACGCACAACTCGTGGTTGACCGAGGGCAGTCTCTGTGGTCGACCAAGCCATCGCCCATGGCAGAGTGAGGCACAGTCCGTGGTTGATCAAGGCATTGCCTGTGATAGAGCGAGACACTGCACGACTACGACCAAGCGCATAGCCTGTGGTTGACTGAGGGCTGTCTCTGTGGTCGACCAAGTAATGACTTGTGATAGAGCAAGGTACTACCCATGGTCAAGCATGGCACAGACTATGGTCAACCAAGGCATTGCCCGTGTTAGAGTAAGGCACTGCCTGTGGTTGACCTAGCACTATCACCGTGGTAGAGCAAGGCACTGCCAATGAGCAACCAAGTGCACAACCCATGGTCGATGAAGGCATCGCCCGTCATCGACCGAGAGCTGTCACCTTTGTCGAGCAAGGCATCGCCCATGGTAGAGTAAGCCACTGCTGGTCAGTGATCACACACACAATACGTGGTTGACCGAGGGCAATGTCTGTCATCGACCAACCCATTGCCCATGGTAGGATGAGGCACTACCTGTGGTCAACCAAGACATCACACATCGTAGAGCAAGGCACAGCCTGTGGTCAACTGAGGCCTGTCTCTGTGGCCGACCAAGCCATCACCTGTGGTGGAGCCTGGCACAATCTGTGGACAAGCAAGGGATCGCCCGTGGTACAGCGAGGTGCAGCCTGTGGTCAACCGACGGCTGTCTCCATGGTCAACCAAGCCATCACCAGTGGTAGAGCATGGCACAGCCCATCGTCGAGCGAGGCATCACCCGTGGTGGAGTGAGGCGCAGCTTGTGGTCAACTGAGGGCTGTCTCCAGGGTCAACCAAGCCATTGCCCATCATAGAGCTAGGCACAGCCAATGGTCGGGCTAGGCATCACCCGTGGTAGAGTGAGGCACAGCCTGTGGTTGACCAAGGGCTATCTCCATGGTCAACCAAGCCATCGCCTGTGGTAGAGCTAGGCACAGCCCATGGCCGAGCAAGTCACTGCCCATGGTGCAACAAGGCATAGCCTGTGGTTGACCAAGGCATTGCCCGTGGTACTGCAAGGGACAGACCGTGGTTGACCAAGGCATTGCCCATGGTATAGTAAGGCACTGCCTGTGGTCGACCTAGCATTGTCACCGTGGTCGATCAGGGCATTGCCCCATGATTGACCAAGGGCTGTCACCATGGTACAACAAGACACTGCCCACGACCAATCGAGTGCACAACCCATGGTCGATCAAGACATCGCTCGTCATCCACCAAGAGCTGTCACCTTGGTCAAGCAAGGCATCGACCATGGTAGACCAAGGCACAGCCCATGGTTGACGGAGACCTGTCTCCCTGGTCAACCAAGCCATCACCCATCATAGAGCAAGGCACTGCCTGTGGTCGTGCAAGGCAATGCCGATGGTAGAGCGAGGTCGACCAAGCCATTGCCCATGGCAGATCAAGGCACAGCCTGTGGTCAAGCAAGGCATCACCCATGGTAGAGTGAGGCATAGCCTGTGGTAGAGTGAGGCAACGCCCATGGTAGAGTGAGGTGCAGCCCGTGGTCGACCGGGGGTTCTCCCCATGGTTGATGAAGCCATCGCCCATGGTAGAGGGAGGCACAGCTCATGGTCAAGCAAGGTATTGCCCGTGGTCGAGCGAGGGCTGTGTCCATGCTTGACCAAGCCATCACTCGTGGTAGAGCAAGGCACAGCCTGTGGCCGAGCAAGGCATCACGCATGGTAGAGCAAGGCGCAGCCCGTGGTCGAGCAAGGTGCAGCCTGTGGAAGAGCAAGGTGGAGCCTGTGGTAGAGTGAGGCATAGCCCATGGTCGACCGAGGGATGTCTCCGTGGTCAACCCTGCCTGTCCGTGACTGAGCACGCGGCCTGTTGTCAACTGAGGGCAATCTCTATGGTTGACCAAGCCATTGCCCATGGTTGAGCTAGGCATAGCCCATGGTCAAGGAAGCCATCGCCCATGGTAGAGTGAGGCATAGCCCATGGTCAACCGATGGCAGTCTTCGTGGCTGACAAAGCCATTGCCCATGGTTGAGCCGGGCACAGCCCGTGGTCAAGCAAGGCATCTGTCATGGCAGAGTGAGGTGCAGCCAGTGGCCGACCGAGGACTATCACCCTGGTCTACCAAGCCAACACCTATGGTAGAGCAAGGCACCACCTGTGGTGGAGCAAGGCACAGCCCATGGGCGACCAACAGCTGTCTCCCTGGTTGACCCTGCCATCGCCCGTGGTAGAGCATGGCACAGCCCGTGGTTGAGTATGGCATCGCCCGTGATGGAGCAAGGCACTACACATCAGTGACTGAACACACAGCATGTGGTTGACCAAGGGCTGTCTCTGTGGTCGACAAAGCCATTGCCCTTGGTAGAGTATCGCACAGCCCATGGCTGAGCAAGCCATCACCCATCATAGAGTAAGGCACAGCCCGTGGTCGACCAAGCCACTGCTACTGGTAGAGCCAGGCACAACTGGTGGTCGAGCAAGGCATCATCCACGTAGAGAGAGGCACAGCCCATGGTCAACCGAGGGATGTCTTCATGGTCAATGAAGCCACCAATGGGGGTAGAGCAAGGCACAACCAGTGGTAAATCAAGGGCTGTCTCCATGGTCGACCAAGCCATCACCTGTGGTAGAGCGAGGCATAGCCTGTCATTGAGCATGGCATCGTGCGTGCTAGAGTGAGGCGCTACCCATGGTTTACCAAGGGCTGTCTCCATGGTTGACCAGGCCATCACCAGTGGTTGAGCGAGGCACTGCCCATGGTGGAGCAAGGCATCGTCCCTAGTAGAGTGAGGCACTGCCCATGGTCAACTGAGGATTGTCTCCATCGTCGACTGAGCATGGCATTGCGCGTGTTAGAGTGAGGTGCTGCTTGTGGTCGATCAGGCCATCACCAGTGGTAGAGTGAGGCAGAGCCCCTGGTAGAGCAAGGCATCACCCGTGGTAGAGCGAGGCACAACCCGTGGCCAACCAAGGGCTGTCTCCATGCTTGACCAAGCCATCACCCATGGTAGAGCGAGGCACAGCCCGTGGTTGAGCAAGGCATTGCCCGTGGTAGAACAAGGTGCGGCCCATGGTAAACCGAGGGCTCTCTCCATGGTCAATGAAGCCATTGCCCCTGGTAGAGCAAGGCGCAACCTGTTGTTGGCTGAGGGCTGTCTCCATGCTTGACCAAGCCATCACCCGTGGTAGAGTGAGCCACAGCCCATGGTTGAGCAAGGCATCACCCGTGGCAGAGCAAGGCACAGCCCGTGGTTGACTGAGGGCTCTCTCCATGGTCAATGGGGCCATCGCCCATGGTAGATGAGGCAAAGCCCATGGTCGAGCAAGACATCGCCTGTGGTAGAGCAAGCCACAGCCCATGGTCGGCCGAGGGCTGTCTCTGTGGTTGACCAAGCCATCGCCTGTAGTAGATGAAGGCACAGCCTGTGGTCAAGCAGGGCATCCCCTGTGGTAGAGCGAGGCACAACCCATGGTCGATTGAGGGCTGTCTATGTGGCCACCAAGCCATTGCCTGTGGTAGAGCCTGGCACGGTTGAGCAAGGCATTGCCTGTGGTGGAGCAAGGCGCAGCCCATCATCGACCCAATCATCGCCCATGGTAGAGCATGGCACAGCCTGTGGTGGAGTGAGTTCTGTCTTCATGGTCGACCCTGCCATTGCCCATGGTAGAGCATGGCCCAGCCCATGGTCAAGCCAGGTAATGGCCGTAGTAGAGCAAGGCATAGCCCGTGCTTGACCATGGGCTGTCTCCGCGGTTGACCAAGCCATTGCCCATCGTAGAGTGAGACACAAGCCCATCATTGACTAAGGCATCTCCCGTGGTGGAGCGAGGCACTGCCGGTCAGTGACCGAGTGCACAGCATGTGGTCGACCAGTGGCTGTCTCCACCGTCCTCCAACACATAACCTGTGGCAGAGAAAGGCACCACCCGTGGTCGTGCAAGGCATCACCCGTGGTCGAGCAAGGCATCGCCCATGGTAGAGCGAGGCACAGCTCGTGGTCATCTGAGGGCTGTCTCCACGCTCGACCAAGCCATTGCATGTGGTAGAGCAAGGCTCAGCCCATGGTCGAGCAAGGCACTGCCCATGAGCAACTGAGTGCACAACCAATGGTCAATCAAGGCATCACCATGGGCTGTGCCACACTATACCAACAGCGGTGGCTTGGTCAACCATGGCAATAGCCCCTGGTCAATCACGGGCGATGCCAAGATCGACCACGGGCTGTGCACTCAGTCGCTCTTGGGCAGTGCCGAGCTCAACCACCGGTGATGCCTTGCTCAACCATACAACAGCCCTTAGTCGATCATGGGTTGATGTGCTGACTGACCTTGGCGACAGCTCTTGGTCGACCACGGGCAGTGCCTTGGTCAAACAAGGGCAATGCATTAGTCAACCACATTCTATGCATCATGCTACCATGGGCAATGCCTTGCTCTACCATGGGCTGTGCCTTGCTCTACCATGGGCGATGCCTTGGTCAACTGCAGAGACAGCCCTCGGTCGACCATGGGCTGTGTGCTCGGTCGCTTACGGGCAGTGCCTTGCTGTACCATGAGCAATGCCTTGCTCCACCACTGGCAGTGCCTTGCTCTTCCACAGGCCATGGCTTGGTCGGCCATGGGCTGTGCTACGCTCTACCATGGGCGATACCTTGCTTGACCATGTGTTGTGCCTTGACCTACCATGAGCGATGGCTTGGTCGACCATGGAGACAGGCCTTGGTTGACCATGAACTGTGCACTTGGTTACTCATGGGCAGTGCCTTGCTCTATCACAGGTGATGCCTTGCTCTACCACGGGCAGTGCCTTCCTCTACCATGGGCAGTGCCTTCCTCGACCACGGTGACAGCGCTTGAACGATCAAGGGTAGGTGCGTTGATCGACACAGCAAACAGGCATTTCCTTGGTCCACCGTGGGCTGTGCCTCGGACTACATTGGGCGATGCCTTACTCAACCACAGGCTGTGCCTTGCTGCACCATTGGCGATCCCTTGCTCAGCCACTGGCTGTGCCTTGCTCTACCATGTGCGATGGCTTGGTTGATCACGGAGACAGCCCTTGGTTGACTATGGGCTATTCACTCGGTAGCTCACAGGCATTGCCTGGCTCCTCCTTAGGTGAGGCCTTGCTTGACCATGGGCTGTGCCTTGCTCTACTGCAGGCGATGCCTTACTTGACCATGGGCTGAGCCTGGCTCTACCAAGGGCCATGGCATGTTTGACCACAGGCTGTGGCTCGCCCTACCTTGGGCGATGCCTTGCGCAACCACTGGCTGTGCCTTGCTCCACCATGGGCAATGGCTTGGTCGACCATGAAGATAGCCTTCGGTCGACCATGGGCTGTGTGGTTGGTCGCTCATGGGCAGTGCCTTGCTCTACCATGAGCAATGCCTTGCTCCACCACCGGCAGTGCCTTGCTCTACCACGGGCCATGGCTTGGTTGGCCATGGGCTTTGCTTCGCTCTACCATGGGCAATACCTCACTCAAGCACATGCTGTGCCTTGCCCTATCACGAGCAATGGCTTGGTCAGCCATGGAGACAGGCCTCAGTTGACCCTGAAGTATGCACTTGGTCGCTCATGGGCAGTGCCTTCCTCTACCACAGGTGATGACTTGCTCGTCCACTGGCTGTGCCTCGCTCTACCACAGGCAGTGCCCTGCTCCACCGCAGGTGATGGCTTGGTCAAACACAGAGACAGCCCTTGGTCGACCATGGACTGTTCACTCGGTCGCACAATGGCAGCGCCTTGCTCCACCACGGGCAATGCCTACCTCCACCACGGCGATAGCCCTTCATCGATCTCGGGCGATGCCTTGATTGACCATAGGCTGTGCACTTGGTGGCTAACGAGCAGTGCCTTGCTCTACCACGGGCATTGCCTTCTCGACCACTGCAAGAGCCCTTGAACGATCAAGGGTAGATGTGTTGATCAACCACGGCAACAGCTGTTGGCTGGCCATGGGCATTGCCTTGGTCTGCAACGGGCAATGCCTTGGTCGACCATGGGCTGTGCCTCGGACTACAATGGTTGATGCCTTGCTCAACCACAGGCTGTGCCTTGCCGCACCACGGGCGATCCCTTGCTCGACCACAGGCTGTGCTTCACTCTACCACAGGCGATGGCTTGGTCAACCATGGAGACAGCCCTTGGCCAACTACGGGCTGTGCGCTTGGTAGCTCACGGGCATTGCCTGGCTCTTCCTTGGGTGATGCCTTGCTTGACCATGGGTTGCGCCCGGCTCTACCAAGGGCAACGACATGTTTGACCACAGACTGTGGCTCACCCTTCCTTGGGCAATGCCTTGTGCAACCACTGGCTGTGCCTTGCTCCACCATGGGAAATGGCTTGGTCAACTACAAAAACAACCCTCAGTCGACCACAGGCTGTGCACTCGGTCTCTCATGGGCAGTGCCTGGCTCTACCTAGGGCGATGCTTTGCACGACAATGGGATGTGCCTTGCTCTACCATGGGCGATGCGCTTGACCACAGGCTGTGCCTTGCTCTACCAAGGGCAATGGCATGTTGGACCATGGGTTGTGCCTCGCTCTACCACGGGCGATGCCTTACTTGACCATGGGTTGTGCCTTGCTCTAGCACAGGCGATGCCTTGCTTGACCACAGCCTGTGCCTTGTTCTACCATGAGCCTCGGCTTGGTCAACCACTGGTTGTATGTTCAGTTTCTCTTGGGCAGTCCCAGGTTGTAATTTGGGTGATGCCTTCCTCAACCACGGGCTGTGCCTTGCTCTACAAGGGCCATGGCATGTTCGACCTCGGGCTGTGCCTTGCCCAACCACGGGTGATGCCTTGCTCGTCCACAGGCATTGCCATGCTCTACCAAGGGCGATGGCTTGGCAGACCACAGAGACAGCCCTCGATAAGCCACGGAAATAGCCCTCGATTGACCACGGGCTGTGCCTTGCTCTACCATGGGTGATGGGTTGGCCAACCATGGAAACAACCCTCCACTGACCATGGGCTGTGCACTCAGCCGCTCATGGGCAGTGCCTTGCTCTACCACAGGCGATGGCATGATCCACCAAGGGTGATGGCTTGGCCAACCTTGGAAACAGTCCTCGATCAACTTCGGGCTGTGCGCTCAGTCACAGAAGGGCAGTGCCTTGCTCCACCACGGGCGATGCCTTGCTCAACCACGGCGATATCCCTTGGTCAATCCTGGGTTGACTCGTTAATAGACCATGGCGATAGCTCTTCGTCGACCATGGGCTGTGCCTCGCTCCACCACGAGCGATGCCTTGCACAACCACGGGCAGAGCCTTTCTCTACCACGGGCAATGGCTTGGTTGACCATGGAGACAGCCCTTGGTTGACCATGGGCTGTGAGCTCGGTAGCTCACAGGCAGTGCCTAGCTCTACCTCGGATGATGCCTTGCTCAACCACGGATAGTGCCTTGCTCAACCATGGGCTGTGCCAAGCTCTACCAAGGGCAAAGGCATGTTCAACCATGGGCTGTGCCTCGCTCTACCATGGGAGATTGCTTGGTCGACCACGGGGATAGCCCTCGGTTGACCACGGGCTGTGTGCTTGGTAGCTCACAGGTAGTGCCTGGCTCTACCTCAAGCAAAGCCTTGCTCGACCCCGAGCTGTGCCTTGCTCCACCATGGGTGATGCCTTGCTTGACCATGGGCTATGCCTTGCTCTACCAAGGGCAATGGCAAGTTCAACCACAGGCTGTGCCTCACACTACCATGGGTGATGCCTCACTTGACCACATGTTGTGCCTTGCTCTAGCACAGGCGATGCCTTGCTTGACCACGGCCAGTGACCTTCTCTACCCCGGGCCATGGCTTGGTTGACCACAGGCTATGCCTTGCTGTACCTCGGTCGACCACAGGCTGTTTGCTCGGCCTCTCATGCACAAAGCTAGGCGGTACATTGGGCAATACCTTGCTCAACCACGGGCTGTGCCTTGCTCATCCAAGGGCAATGGCATGTTTGACCATGGGCGATGCCTTGCTCAACCATGGGCTGTGCCATGCTATGCCAAGAGCGGTGGCTTGGTCAACCACAAAGACAGCCCTCAGTCCACCATGGGCAATGCCTTGGTCTGCCATGGGTGAAGGCTTGGTCAACCATGAAGATAGACATCGGGCAACCTCAGGCTGTGCCCTGCTCTACCATGGGTGTTGGCTTGGTCAACCACGGAGATAGTGTCACGGGGCCAATGCAGACCACAAATTTTTGCGCACCCTGCTAGGCATCGACACTCCGCTTGCCGACCAGCCACACACACACCGCGCGTACCGTCGAGGTCATTCAATCACAGAACCGCAAAAGCAACACCAAGGAACACACGAACACAATTGGGAAAACGTAACTCATATTCACATCTACTACAAGTACATGAAAAACCCAATCCCATATTAGAACACTTACACACAGTCACACAAGTATATGCCTCACAGTCTCTCACTGCTTGCACTTCCTACCCGTCTTGTGCCTTCTCTCAAGGACACCGGACTGCTTGCTCTGACTTGACTTCCACTCTCTTGGAGTCTCTGGCTCTCTGAGAATTCTTGGTTGTCTCTGAGAATGAGATTGAATCCCTTTATATAGAGGAGCCTAGCAAACTAGATATGGCAACTGATATATCTGAATCCCTTGATTCTCTCCATCAGATCTCGATCTGTTCAATCTTGGCCGTCAATCTGCAATCTCCAAGATTGTTTCCATAATAGATTGATTTGCCATATCCCGGGAGAATCTTTCCCCAATTGTCTGCTTGACCAGGTACGGATGACTTGGCACTGACTCATCATTGTCCATCCAATCCACTCTCTTCCGGGGCCCATGTCCATGATTGCCTCCTACGATCACAGCTGTTCGATCGGGATTGTTGCATCCAACGGTGCTCGAGCATGGTCAAGGACTTATCCAATCTTCACAAGTAGTCAACTCACTAGTTGCTAAGTGTTGAGCATTCCCTTAGCATCTACCGTGCCTATCGAGTAGTGCGCACTCCTAGAGTGCCGTTGCTCGGTCACATCTTGTTCATCGAGCATCCTTGAGCGTTGCATCATGCCTTGCTCGTGGACATCCTCACCACCCATACACGCATTCGCCTACATGTGAATAGTGACACTCCATGGCCATAATTTGATCCCTCGGCACTTTGGCAAGCCTTGATTGATCGTCCCCTTCACTAGTGCCTCCGCACACGCTTGTGTGACCATCTCCATACTTGCCCGCTCATGGACCTACAATTGATCCCAACACCTCGCACCTGACTGCCCGCACATCCTCGCGTGCATGCTATGCGCTACCACTACCCGGAGATACGGCTTGTGGTACGCGTTCTCCGGAGCTAGAGCTCAAGGGTCTAACAAACCTCCCCCACCCAAGGGATTAAACGCCCTCGTCAAATGAGACTCTTGGTACCGCCGGATGAGGTCTTCATACTACCATAGCGTGACATCCTTCTCCCAAGTCGCCTCTGACTTAGGTAGGTCCTTCCACTTGACCAAGTACTCCGTCCTCCTGTTCATCTTGCTGTAACCCAGCACTCGGTGATCAAGTATGTCTTCCACCTCCTTGTCGAGTTCCTTCCTCAAGGTGAGAGGGGCGCACTTCACTTGGTTGCGCTCCGGATGCTCCTCGTCCTGATGGTAAGGCTTAAGGAAACTGACATGGAATGTTGGGTGCACCTTCATCCTCTCTGGTAGTGCTAGCCGATAGGCTACCGGCCCAACTCTCTTGATCAATTCAAACGGTCTGTCGTACCACTGGAACAAGCCCTTGTGCCAGTGCTTGCTCGTGATCTTCTTCCATATCTATGGGGTGAGCTTCAACATCACTAAGTCCCCCACCTGGAACTCCAACGGTCTTCAGTTCTTGTCCGCATACTTCTTCATTCGCTTAGCAGCTTTGGCGAGGCTATCTCTCACCTCTTCCATCATCTCCTACTTGTCACGCACGAATCGATATGCAGCCGGGCAAGGCCCTTCCTTGCACTGCAACACCACCTCTTGCGGCGTTAGGGGTTGGTAGCCCATTGCTAACTCAAACGGGCTATGACCTGTTGCAGAGGAGCGGTTCAATTTGTAAGACAATTGAGCAGAGTCAAGCAAGTCTAACCAATTCCATTGACTTGCTGAGACATAATGCCTCAAGTACTCCTCCAGCAGTGCATTCACTCGCTCAGTTTGGCCGTCCGTCTGTGGATGGTTGGCCGTTGAGAACTTCAGTTTGGATCCTAGCAGTCCGAACAAGCACGTCCAAAAGTTGCCTGTGAACCGAGCGTCTCAGTCACTCACTATCTCCGTCGGGACACCAAAGAGCTTCACCACGGAGCAATAGAATGCCTCAGCAGCAGCTTCGGCTGTGCAATTCTTGGTCACAGGGGTGAAAATCGCGTACTTGGAGAATCGGTCCACGACCACCATCACCGCCGTATAACCCTTCACTTCTGGAAATCCGGAAACAAAGTCCATGGAAACTGATACCCAAGGCTTCTCTGGCACTGCCAAGGGTTGTAGGAGACCGGCCTTTGCTCGCCTCTCCACCTTGTCTTGTTGGCACACAAGACAAGTCTTGACGTATAACTCAACGTCATCGGCCATCTTTGGCCACACATGGGACCTTGACAACAAAGCTAGCATCTGCTCACGGCCTAGATGTCCAGCCCAAGGACTGTCGTGACTCTCCTTCATCAGCTGGTAGCGCAATCCCCCTCCGCTAGGGACAAGCAACCGGCCACCTTTGCCATAAAGTAGCCCATCTTCCAGCCAATATCGCCTCACTATCTTGTCTTTGACTTGCTCCACTAGGAGTTGATAGGTCTTGTCCCCTAATGTAGCGATCTTGACATCTTGGAGGAAGTCGGAGGTAACTTGAGTCAAAGCCGCCAACTGGTCCGAAGTCTTCCGACTGAGCGCATTTGCCACTAGGTTGTGGCTTCCCAGGCAGTGTTCCCACTCAAAGTCATACTCCGCTAGGAACTCTTGCCACCGTGCTTGCCTTGGTGACAACTTCGGTTGTGACTTGAAGAAGGTATTGGCAACGTTGTCTGTCTTGACCACAAATGTGGTTCCCAGCAAGTACACTTGCCACACCCTCAAGCAATGCACCACAGCCAGCATCTCCTTCTTGTGTGCTGAGCATCGTTGCTCAGCAGGCTTCAACTTCCAACTCTCAAACGCCACAGGATCTCCATCTTGCACGAGAACTCCTCCCACAGCATAATCTGAGGCATTTTTCTGTACCTCAAATGGCTTCTCAAAATCCGGGAGCTTGAGCATAGGCTCCGATACAATGGCGGTCTTCAATTTGGAGAACATCACATCACAATCCTCGTCCCATGTCCACTTCTGATCTTTCCACAACAGATCAGTCAAGGGACTCACCTTCTTCGAGTACCCCCTTGATAAACTTACGGTAGTAGTTGGCCAATCCCAAGAAACTCTGCAACTCGGACACCGACTTTGGTGGAGGCCAATCCTGGATCGCCTACACCTTCTTGGGGTCCATCCGCACCTGTCCCTGGCCAATCACATGGCCCAGAAATCGGATCTATTGCATGCCAAACTCGCACTTCTCCCTCTTGACATATAGGGAGTGTTGCCTCAGCCATTCAAAAACAGCCTGCAAGTGCTGCACATGTTGTGCCAAGTCCCTACTATACATGACAGTGTCGTCCAAATAGACTACCACAAAATGGTCTAGCATGTCGTGAAACACATCATTCATCAAGTTGCAGAATGTGGCAGGGGCATTGGTTAAACCGAATGGCATTACTAGGAATTCAAAGGATCCATAATGAGTTACCATCGTGGTCTTGGACTCGTCTCCTTTGGCAATGCGGACTTGCCAATATCCTGAACGCAAGTCAAGCTTGGAGAAGACCATCGCCTCACCTAGGCGATCAAACAGGTCTGCAATCAAGGGCACCGGGTACTTGTTCTTTACCGTGACCTTGTTCAATCCATGGTAGTCAATGCACAATCGGAGAGAGCCATCCTGCTTCCCCTGGAATAAAACCAGGGCTCCATATGGGGCTTTGGATGGTTGGATCTTTCCCGCATCCAACAACTCGGTCAATTGACTTTGTAGCTCTACCAACTCCTTAGGGGACATCCGGTATGGTGCTTTGGCTAGGGGAATGGTGCCTAGCAATAGTTCTATCTTGTGATCTACCGCTCGGTGCGGCGGTAGCCCTCTTGGCAACTCCTTTGGCATCACATCCTGGAATTGCTTGAGCACTTCCACTACCTCGTGTGGAATCTTAGGGTCTGCCTCCGTCTCCTACACTTCCGCTTCCCTAATAGCCACAACGTAAGTGGGATACCCCTTCTTCATTCCTCGTGCCAATTGCATTGTAGATACCTTCTCTGTGGCTACCTCCTCCGAGTGTGCAAGGCCTTGGTATCCTTGCACAAAACAGGGTCGTCGTGGATCTCTAATGACAATGCCTCCCACATGAGGCATGATGGTGATGGATGCATCTGCAAAGAAGCTATTCCCAAGGATGAGGTCATAGTCATCCAAAGGAACCACAATCAGGTTGATCGTACCCTCCCAAGCATCTATCTTGATGGGCACATCTCTTGCCAACCCGCCCATCGGTTGGCTCTTGGAGTTCACCACCTTCAATTGGTTGTGAGAGCGTTCCACTCGCAACTCCAAGGGTCGTACCATCCGATCTGATACGAATGTGTTGGTGGCGCCAGTATCCACCGAGGCTGACATCCACCTACCATTCAAGGTTACATCCATGAATAACAAACTGTGGCATACCTTCGGGTGCTCACTCCGCATAGCGCCTAGGGCCTGCAGTGGGGCAACACGCTGCACGCGGTCCTCGTTGGAGTCATCCGACCGTAGGGTAGTAACCTTCCCCTCCCTCTTTGGGCACTCCTTTGCCCTATGGGGTCCGTTACATATGAAGCAGCCAGGGTGCGTACGAGGGTCCTTCTTCCCGTCGGCTCCCTCGATCACCTTCACCTTTCCCTTGTCTGGTCGGGTTAGCTACTTCTCCTTGCCCTTCCTTGACTTTCCTGTTAGGTAGGACTTGGACTTCTTGTCCTTGTCTGTATGTTGGGCCTTCTTGCTCCCCTCCTCAGCACATGCAATCCGTAAGTCCAGCAGTGCGTCCGCTGTAGCTAAGGCAGAAGGAAGGTCTCTTACCCCTTGCCTCCTTAGCTCCAGTTGAGCCCAAGGTTGCAATCCCTTAAGGAACGTGTATAGCTTGTCCATCTCTGACATGTCCATCACGTCCAGCATCAGTGCGCTAAACTCCTTCACATAGTCTCGCACCGGTCCACTGTGCCTCAGCTTGGCCAATGCATCCCAAGCAAGCCATGCTGTGTTGCTTGGCAGGAACTGCTCTTTCAGCTCCTTCTTCAGTGCCTCCCAGGTCTCAATCCGAGGTCTGCCTGAATTGATATCATCCTGGACCCAAGTCCTCCACCATAGCTTCGCATCCTTGGCAAGATACATGGTGGTGATCATGACCTTCTTGGCATCGGGGATCTTCACAGCAACGAAGTAGTTTTCCATATCCCATATGAAGTTCTCTAGATCCTTGGAACTCCTTGTTCCTTCAAACGCCTTTGGCTCCAGGACCTTCATCTTCCCACGAGGCTCATTCGATGGCCCCACCTGGGACACCAGTTGTCACTTGATCAGGACCACATCATCCTTCAGGGTCGCCACATCAAGCCTGATCGCCTTTAGTAGATCAGTCATGGTTCCTCTAAGATCATCGCCTTCACCGACGTTGTACTCCAAAGCAGCAACGTGGGGTTCCAGCGTAGCGGTTGGGTCTGCTCATTCATTGAGCTCTGCAATACGGCCTTCTAGCGCCGCCAATCACTCCCGCAACACTTCCATCGCCCTAGTCCACATGGTTGCTGATTGTAGGGTACACGTGGTCTTTGACAAAGGGCATTCTCCACCGGAATACAGCACCACGATCACAGGTACTCTCGCTTGTCACGGACAAACTAGCTCTAATACCAACTGTCACAGGGCCAATGCGGACCACAAAATTTTCTGCACCCCGCTAGGCGTCGACACTCTGCTTGCAGACCAGCCTCACACACACCGCGCGTACCGTCGAGGTCGTTCGATCACAGAACCGCAAAAGCAACACCAAGGAACACAAGAACACAATTGGGAAAACGTAACTCGTATTCACATCTACTACAAGTACACGAAAAACCCAATCCCAGATCAAAACAATTACACACAGTCACATGAGTATATGCCTCACAGTCTCTCACTGCTTGCACTTCCCACCCGTCTTGTGCCTTCTCTCAAGGACACCAGACTGCTTGCTCTGACTTGACTTCCACTCTCTTGGAGTCTTTGGCTCTCTGTGTCTCTCCTCTGAGAATTCTTGGTTGTCTCTGAGAATGAGACTGACCCCCTTTATATAGAGGAGCCTAGCATACTAGATATGGCAACTGATATATCTGAATCCCTTGATTTTCTCCATCAGATCTCGATCTGTTCAATCTCGGCCGTCGATCTGCAATCTCCAAGATTGTTTCTATAACAAATTGATTTGCCATATCCCGGGAGAATCTTTCCCCAATTGTCTGCTTGACCAGGTATGGATGACTTGGCGCTAACTTAGCATTGTCGATCCGATCCACTCTCCTCCAGGGCCCACGTCCATGATCACAGTTGTCCGATCAGGATTGCTGCATCCAATAGTGCTCAAGCATGGTCAAGGACTTATCCGATCTTCACAAGTGGTCAACTCACCAGCTGCTAAGTGTTGAGCATTCCCTCAGCATCTGCCATGCCTATCGAGTAGTGCGTACTCCTAGAGTGCTGTTGCTCGGTCACATCTTGTTCACCGAGCGTCCTTGAGCGTTGCATCATGCTTTGCTCGTGGACATCCTCACCACCCATACATGCATTCACCTACTTGTGAACAGTGACACTCCATGGCCACAATCTGATCCCTTGGCACTCTGCCGAGCCTTGATCGATCGTCCCCTTCACTGGTGTCTCCGCGCACGCTTGTGTGACCATCTCCATACTTGCCTGCTCATGGACCTGCAATTGATCCCAACACCTCGCACCTGACTGCCCGCGCATCCTCGCGTGCATGCTATGTGCTACCACTACCCTGAGGTACGGCTTGTGGTACGCATTCTCTGGGGCTAGAGCTCAAGGGTCTAACAGATAGCCCTAGGTCACTCATAGTCAGTGCCTTGCTCCACCATGGTCGACCACAGCGATAGCCCCTGGTCAATCATGGTCGATGCCATGATCGACCATGGGCTGTGCACTCGGTCGCTAATGGGTAGTGCCATGCTCTACCATGGGCGACACCTTGATCGGCCACGGTGATAGCATGGGGTCAACCACAGGTAGTGCCTTGCTCTACCTTGGGCGATACCCTGCATGACCACGGGCTATGCCTTGCTCTTCCAAGGGCAAGGGCTTGTTTGACCACAGGCTATGCCTTGCCCAAGCATGGGTGATGCCTTGCTCGACCACTGGTTGTGCCATGCTTGACCAAGAGTGGTGGCTTGGTCAACCACAGAGACAACCCTCAGTCAACCACAAGCAATGCCTTGGTCTACCACTGGTGATGGCTTGGTTGACCACAGAGACAACCCTCAGATGACCCCAGGCTGTGCCTTGCTCTAGCACGGGCGTTTCCCCGCTCGATCAAGTGCTGTGCCTAGCTCTACCATAGGTGTTGCCTTGCTTGACAATGGGTTGTGCCTTGCTATACCATGGGCAATGGCTTGCTCGACTGTGGGCTGTGCCTTGCTCTACCACGGGTGATGCCTTGCTCAACCATGGGTTGTGCCTTGCTCTACCACGGGCAATGGCTTGGACGACCACAGAAACAGCCCTCGGTTGACCAGGATCTATGCACTTGGTCGGCCATGGGTTTTCCGGTCGGCCACTCACAGGCAATGCCTTGCTCTACCACGGGTGATGCCTTGCTTAACCATAGGCTATGCCTTGCTCTTCTGCAGGTGAGGGCTCAAATGACCATGGGCTATATGCTAGGTCTCTCACAAGCACTGCCTGGCTCTACCTAGGGCAATGCCTTGGTTGACCAAGGGCAGGGCCTTGCTCTACCATGAGCGATGCCTTGCTTGACCACCCACTGTGCCTTTCTATACCAAGGGCAATACCATGTTCAACCAGGGGCTGTGACTTGCCCAACTAGGGGCGATGCCTTGCTTGACCAAGGGCTGTGCCTTGCTCTACCACGGTTGTTGTCTTCGTCGACCACGGGTAGTGCCTTGCTCAACCACAGGCAATGCCTTTGACCATGGGCTACGCCTGGCTCTACCACGGGTGTTGCCATGCTCAACCATGGGCAATCCCTTCCAATACCCCGGACAATGGCTTGGTCGACCATGGGTTGTGCCTCACACTACCATGCGCAATGCCTTGCTCTACCCCGGGCAACGGCTGGGACAACCATGGAGACAGACCTTGGTCAACCAGGAGTTGTGCACTCAGTTGCTCATGGGCTGTGCATTGCTCTACCATGTGCGATGCATTGCTCAACCACAGGCTGTGCCTGCCTCTACCACATGCAATCCCTTGCCCGATCACGGGCTGTGCCTTGGTCTACCATGAGCAATGGCTTGGTGCACCAGAGGATGTGCCTTGCTCTACCATGGGTGTTGCCTTGCTCGACCATGAGCTGTGCCTTGTTGTACCATGGGTAGTGGCATGCTCAACCATGGGTAGTGCCTCACTCTACCACCGGCAATGCCTTCTCGACTGTGGGCAGTGCCTTGCTCTACCCCAGGCAATGCCTTGCTCTACCACAGGCAATGCCTTGCCCAACTTCGGGCTATGCCTGGCTCTACCACGGGAGATGCCATGCTCGACCACGGGCTATGCCTTGCTCTACCTTGGGCAATGGCTTGTTGACCACAGGCTGTGCCTCACCCTACCACAGGCGATCCCTTGCTCGACCATGAGCTTTGCCTCGCATTGCCACCAGTGATGGCTTGGTCGACCACAGAGACAGGCCTCGGTCTACCATGGGTTGTGCGCTCAGTTGCTCATGGCCAGTGCCTGGCTTTTCCTTGCGAGATGCCCTGCTCGACCACGGGCTGTGCCTTGCTCTACCATAGGCATTGGCATGCTTGACCACCGGCTGTGCCATGCTCTACCATGGGCGATGGCTTGGTCAACCACACAGACAGCCCACGGTCAACCATGGGCAATGCACTCGATTGTTCACGGGCATTACCTAGCTCTACCTCGGGCAAGGCCTTGCTCAACCATGGGCTGTGCCTGGCTCTACCACCGGCAACGCCTTGCTCAACCATGGACTGTGCCTCACTCTACCAAGGGCAACGGCTTGGTTGACCACAGAGACAACCCTTGGTCAACCATGAGCTGTGCACTCAGCTCAAGGGCTGTGCACTCAGCTCAAGGGCTGTGCCATTCTCTACCACGTGTGTTGCATTGCTCGACCACGGGCTATGCCTTGCTCTACCACAGGTGATGCCTTGCTCAACCATAGGCTGTGCCTTGTTCTACCACGGGCAATGGCTTGGTTGACCAAAGGCTATGCGTTGCTCTACCACGGCAATGGCGTGCTCGACTACAGCCTGCACCTTGCTCTGCCACAGGCATCGCCTTGCTTGATGACGTGATCCTTACTGACCCATGGTGAAACCCAATATCAAATATGATAAGAACGCCACCAACTTGCAATAAGACCCAACACCAAATGTGGAAAAGAACCCCAAGAACTGCAAAGAACAAGTTTGAAATAATGAACTTTGAGCCGTTACCTAATGAGGCAAGAACCAAAGTTATAGATCAAGGAGGATGCCACACCAAGAATCCCACGAACTAGAGAATCAAAGTGATAAGTTCGGTTGTAGAATGCCACAAGATAACTTGATAAGTTCTAAGTCTTCTCAAGAACCAAGAAGAGCAATATATATATTTCTTCTCACCAGAGTGTATATGAATTCGTCCCTAATCTGAATACCTCAAGGGTATTTATAGTGTCAACATAAAGAGGAAATCAAATATACTAAAGAAATCCAAAAGATACCCTAAAGATATCCTAGAGATAGATATCCTAAAATATTAGAAGATATTCTAAGATATTGTAAAGATATTCTAGGATATATCCATATATCTAAATAATATCCTAGGAGACTAAATAAATCTTTCTAAATTTGAGAGTATCCTTAAATAGTTATGGCTGCCAGCAAGCTTCTAGAACTTCTCTTGGACTTGAATCAAGTTGATATGACCCTGCAGCTCACAAGAATTTCCTTCAATGGGCTCCAATGTATGCTCTTCTACCATAAGCTCTTGAACCAACCCGTTGAGTGCCTCCTTGAACTTCTTAGCTCGTGCCCTCGTAATTGGCCCAATAGGAACTTGAATAGGATCCATGGAAGTTGGTCTAAGTTCTGCATCACTTGACCTCGGGCTGTGCCATGGGAAATGCCTTGCTCGACCACAGGTTGTGCCTTGCTCTACCACGGGTGACGCCTTGCATGACCACAGGCTGTGCCTTGCTCGACCACGGGCACTGGCTTGTTCAACCAAGGCTGTGCCTTGCCCTACAATGGGCAATGCCTTGCTCGACCATGGGCTATGCCTTGCTCTGCCACCAGCGATGGCTTGGTCGACCACTGGCTATGCACTCAGTTGCTCATGGCCAGTGCCTGGCTCTACCTCGGGTGATGCCTTGCTCAACCACGGGCTGTGCCTGACAATACCACGGGCAATGTCTTGCTTGACCACGGGCTGTGCCTCCCTCTACCCGGGGGATGGCTTGGTTGACCACAGAGACGGCCCTCAGTCAACCACGAGCTGTGCCTGGCCATACCATAGGCGACGGCTTGCTCAACCACAGGCTGTGCCTCGCTCTACCATGGGGGATGGCTTGGTTGACCATGGAGACAGCCCATGGTCAACCACGAGGTGTGCACTCAGTCCCGCACGGGCTGTGCAATGCTTTACCACGTACGTTGCCTTTCTCATCACAGCCTATGCCTTGCTCTACCATGGGCAATGGCTTGGTCGAACAAAGGCTGTGCCTTGGACTATCATGGGCATTGGCTTGCTCGACTACTGCCTGGGCCTTGCTCTGCCAGAGGCATTGCCTTGATAGACCATGGGCTGTGCCTTGCTTTACCTCAGGCGATGGCTTGGTTGACCACAGGCTGTGCCTTGCTCTACCATGGGCGATGCCTTCTCGATGATGGGTTGTGCCATGCTCTACAACAGGCGATGGCTTGGTCAACAGTGGAGATAGCCCTTGGATGCTCACAGGCAGTGCCTTGCTCTACCACCGGCAATGGCCTGTTCCACCACGGCTGTGCCTTGCCCTACCACAGGTGATGCCATGCATGAACACAGGCATTGGCATTTTTGAACACGGGGATAGCCCTTGGTCGACCACGAGCGGTACACACCGTCTCGAATGGGCAGGGCCTGGCTCTACCACGGGCAATGAATTGCTCAACCACAGGCTGGGCCTTGCTCGACCATGGGCTGTGCCTTACAATACTAAGGGCCATGGCATGTTTGATCACAGGCTACAGCTTGCTCTCCGACAGGGGATGCCATGCTCGACCACAGACTGCACCTTTCCCAACCACGGGCAATGCCTTGGTCACCATGAAAACAGCCCTCAGTTGACCATGGGTGATGCCTTGCTCGACCATGGCTTGTGCCTTGCCCAACCACAGGCAATGCATGGCTCAACCATAGGCTGTACCTTGCTCTACCATGGGTGATGGCTTGCTCGACTATGGAGAAAGCTCTCAATCGAGCACAGGCTGTGTATCACTCTCCTGCGGGCGATGGCTTCATCAACCATGGAGCCTGCCTTCGGTCAACCACAGGCTGTGCGCTTGGTCATTCATGGGCAGTTCCTTGCTCTACCATGGTCAATGCCTTGGTCGACCATGGCAATAGCCCTTTGTCAATCATGGTTGATGCATTGATCAACCACGGGCTGTGCACATGATTGCTCACTGGTAGTGCCCTGCTCTGCCATGGGTGATCCCTTGCTCGACAATGGCTACAGGTCCTGTTTGGTCATTGGGCAATGCCTTGATTCACCACAAGGACAGCGCTTGGTCGACTACGGGCAGTGTGATGCTCTAACATGGGCGATGCCCTGCTCGACCACGGGTTGTGCCTGGCTCTACCATGGGTATTGCCATGCTCGACAATGGGTTGTCCCATGTTGTACCACAGCAATGGCTTGCTCGACCACAGGCTGTGCCTCGCACTACCACGGGTGATGCCTTGCTCAAACACAGGTTGTGCCTTGCTCAATCATGGGCGATGGCTTGGTCAACCATGAGCTATGCCTCACTCTACCATGGGCCTTGCCTTACTCGACCACAGGATGTGCCAGGCTCTACCATGGGCGATGGCTTGTTTGACAACAAGTGGTGCGTCACTCTACCTCCAGCGATGGCTTGGTTGACCACCAGCTATGCCTGGCTGTACCACGAGCGATGCCTTGCTTGACCACAGGCTGTGCCCGGCTCTACCACAGGAGATGCCATGCTCCACCATGGGCAATGGCTTGTTTGACAATGGGCTATGCCTTGCCCAACCACAGGCGATGCCTTGCTCAACCACGGGCGATGGCTTGGTTGACCATGGTGATAGCCCTCGGTTGACCATGGGCTGTGTGCTCAGTCACTCTTGGGAAATGCATTGCTCTACAATGAGCAATGCCTTGCTCCACCACCTGCTGTGCTTTGCTGTACCATGGGCAGTGGCTCGGTCGACCATGGTGACAGCCCTCAGTTGACCACAAGCCACACCTTGCTTTACCACGGGTTGTGCCTTGCTCGACCACGGGCAGTGCCTCACTTAACCCCAGGCAATGCCTTGTTTGACCACGGGCTGTGCCTCACTCAACCCTTAGCGATGCCTTGCTCGACCATGGGCTATGCCTAACTCTAGCACGGGCAATTGCTTGGTCGACCATGGAGACAGCCCTCAGTTAACTATGGGCTATGTGCTTAGTCGCTCACATGCAGTGCCTTGCTCTACCACAAGCAATGCCTTACACCACCACCGACTGTGCCTTGTGCAACCACAGGCCATGGTTTGGTCGACCACGGGCCATACCTTGCTCGACCACAGGTGATGGCTGGGTCGACCATGAAGACAGCCCTTAGTTGACCACAGGCTATGCATTCAGTCGCACAAGGGCAGTTCCTGGTTCCACCACAACCGATGCCTTGCTTGACCACGGCAATAGCCCTTCGTCAATTAAGTGTAGACACGTTGATTGACCATGGCAATAGCCCCTGGTTGACCACAGGTAGTGCCTTGGTTGACCACCCAGACAGCCTTCGGTCAACCGCGGGATGTTCGCTCACTCACTCATGGGCATTGCCTTTCTCTACCACAATCGTTGCCTTGCTTGACCGCGGTGATAGCCCTTGGTCCATCATGGAGCGATGCCTTGATCCACCAAGGTGACAGCTCTTGGTCGACCATAGGTTGTGCCTCGCTGTACCACAGGTGATGGCTTGCTCGAACACTGGCAATGCCTTACTCTATCACTGGCGATGGCTTGGTCAACAACAGGCTGCGCCTCACTCTACCACAGGCAATGGCTTGTTCAACCACGGAGACAGCCCTTGGTCAACCAGAGGCAGTGTGCTCAGTTGCTAACGGGTGATGCCTTGCTCTACCGCGTGCAATGCCTTACTCCACCACCGGCTGTGCCATGCTCTACCACAGGCGATGGCTTGGCTGACCACGGAAACAGCCCTTGGTTGACCACGAGCCATGCCTTGCTCAACCATGAGTCGTGCCTTGCACTACCCTAGGTGATGCCTTGCTCGACCACGGGCTGTGCCTTTCTCTACCATGGGTGATGGCCTGGTCGACACGGAGCCAGCCCTTGGTCGACCACAGGCTGTGTGCTTGGTCTCTCACAGGCAGTGCCTTGCTCTACCACAAGCGATGCCATGCTCCACCACCGGCTGTGCCTTGCTCTACCATGGGCCATGGCTTGGCTGACCCCAGGCAGTGCTTTGCTCTAGCACAGGCGATACGTTGCTCGACTACGGGCTATGCCTTGTGCTACCATGTGGGATGGTTTGGTTGACCATGGAGACCAGCCTTTGTTGACCACCAACTGTGCACTTGGTCGCTGATGAGCAGTGCCTGGCTCTACCACAAGTGATGCCTTGCTTGACCACAGGCTGTGCCTCGCTCTAAAATGGTCAGTGCCTTGCTCTAAAATGGGTGATGGCTTGGTCGATCATGGAGACAGCCTTCGATCAACCACGGGCTGTGCTCTTGGTTGCACAAGGGCAGTGCCTTGCTTGACCAAGCGATAGCCCTTCGTCAATCACGGGTGATGCCCTCATCGACCATAGGCTGTGCACTCGGTCGCTCACAGGCAGTGCCTTGCACTTCCACCAGCAATGCCTTCCACAACCACGATGACAAGCCTTGGTCAATCATGGGTCAACGCATTGATCTACCATGGCAATAGCTCTCGGTCGACCATGGGCAGTGCCTTGGTCCACCACGGTCATTGGCTTGCTCAGCCACAGGCTGTGCCTTGCTCGACGATGGGCTGTGCCTCACTCTAACATGGCCGATGGCTTGGTCAACAATGGAGACAGGCCTCGGTTGACTATGGGCTGTGCACTTGGTGGCTCATGTGCAGTGCCTGGCTCTTCCTCGGCCAATGCCTTGCTTGAGCATGAGTTGTGCCTTACTCAACCACGGGTGATGGCTTGGTCAACCACAGAGTCAACCCTTGGTCGACCACAGGCTGTGCACTCTGGTCTCTCATGGGCAGTGCTTGTGTCACAGGGGTCGGACTTCACCCATAATTTTCCGATCCTGTGATGGTGCTGAGCAGTGTCCCACACACTCTCAGCCAACTCAAACACACGCAACAACGCAGCTCGGTGAGGTTTAGCAACAAAGGGACAGAACTGAACGATACAAGGTAAGGGAAATCTCACTCGTATTCACAATCCGAATTACAAGAATGCAAAACCCTTACACAGCCTTACACTGACACACCAAGTATATGCCTTGTGCATCCAGCACTTGCACTCCTCACTTGGACCGGTGAACTTTGCCCCGGGAGTTCACGCACGGCTTGGAGAGAATTGGAAACAGCACTGCCGTCCTTCCTGGATTGACCTTCTGCCGAGGAGTCTTCCCTTTACTCTTCCAGTCGTTCCTCTCCTTTGCCAATCTGTTTGTGTGTCTCTGTGTGTGTTCTGGTCATCTGGCTGCCTCCCCATTTATCCTTGCGGGGCTGGTTGCACAGCACCAGCCAGCCATGCCTCTCCCACCTACCAGTGGCAGGAGTTGGTGACTGCAGCAGTTGGACTGATTGCTTGCCAGCTCAGTCTTCTGGTCAGTTCTCTGATTGGGAGCCCATGCCCCCATGACCTAATCCGGTCTGGTCTGGCAGAGTGCCACCGACACTCAGCTCGGCCCTGGGCCCGTGCGCATGCCTTGGATCAGTTCCTGGCGTCCGCGGTGCCGCTCGACCATGAGCGGCCATCCTTAGGGAACTTGTGGGGCTTGTGGCATTCCTAGAGCGACCGGGTCACCCATCCTAGAGCGAGTGTTGCAGGAGCACTTGCACATCTGTGGTCTACCAGCTCGCCTTGGAGTGAGTCCCGTGAGAACCTAGGGCATCCCCATCGCACGCCCTTGAGCGCATCCTGTGGGAGCAGCCGCGCACATCGCTTGCCAGTCCAACTAGGACAAGGCTTACAGGAGAACCTTTTGCCCATGTTGCCTGCCCGCTCGCCCTTCCATACCAGATGATCCTTCGGCAATCTTTCCCCGATCCTGGCCCTGGTTGCTATGCAATCGAGGACCCACGTAGCGGCCATATTCGTGTCCGAGCATTGAGGGGCTTACAGCTTGTCTCTACCTCAGGCAATGCCTTGCTCTACCATGGGCTGTGCCTTGCTCTACCAAGGGCAATAGCATGTTCGACCACAGGTTGTGCCTCACTCTACCACGGGCAATGCCTTACTTGACCATGGGCTATGCCTTGCCCTGGCACGGGTGATGCCTTGCTTGACCACGGCCTGTGCCTTGCTCTACCCTGGGCAATGGATTGGTTGACCACGGGCTATGTCTTGCTCTACAATGGGTGATGGCTTGGTTGACCATAGAGATAGCCCTCAATCAGCCACCAGCTGTGCACTTGGTCGCTCACGGGCAGTGCCTTGCTCTACCATGGTAGATGCCTTGCACAATCACAGGCTGTGCCTTGCTCTACCAAGGGCAATACCATGTTTGACCACAGGTTGTACCTCGCTCTACCACAGGCAAAGCCTTACTTGACCATGGGCTATGCCTTGCCCTAGCACAGGCAATGCCTTGCTTCACCACAACCTGTGCCTTGCTCTACCACGGGCCATGGGTTGGTCAACCACGGGCTGCACCTTGCTTTGCCCCAGACAATGGCTTGGTTGACGACGGGCTGTTCATGGGTCGACACGTTGATCGACCAAGGCGACAGCTCTTGGTCGATCATGGGTTGACGCATTGATCAACCATGGCGACAGCTATTGGTCAACAATGGGCAATGCCTTGGTCCACCACGGGCAATGCGTTGCTCAGCCACGGGCTGTGCCTTGCTCGACCCTGGGCTGTGCCTCACTCTACCACTGGCTATGGCCAGTCCTCGGTTGACTACAGGCAGTGCCTGGCTCTTCCTCAAGCGATGCCTCGCTTGACCACCGGCTGTGCCTTGCTCTACCATAGGCAATTCCTTACTCAACCATGGGCTGTGCCTTGCTCAACCATGGGCGATGGCTTGGTCAACCACAGAGACAGCCCTTAATTGACCACGGGCTATGTACTCGTTCACCCATGGGCGGTGCCTATCTCTACCTCGGGCAATGTCTTGCTCTACCACGGGCTGTGCCTTTCTCTACCAAGGGCAATAGCATGTTTGACCACAGGTTGTGCCTCGATCTACCACGGGCAATTCCTTACTAGACCACGGGCTGTGCCTTGCCCTAGCATGGGTGATGCCTTGCTTGACCATGGCCTGTGCCTTGCTCTACCACAGGCCATGGCTTGGTCGACCATGGGCTGTGCCTCACTTTACCTCAGTCGAACACTGGCTGGACACTCAGTCTCTCATGGGCAGTGGTTGGCTGTACCTTGGGCAATGCCTTCCTCAACCATAGGCTGTCTTGCTCTATCAGGGGCCATGGCATGTTGGATCATGGTCTGTGCCTTGCCTAACCATGGGCAATGCCTTGCTGGACCACGGGCTGTGCCAAGCTCTACCAAGGGCAATGGCTGGGTTAACCATGCAGACAGCCCTCAATTGGCCATGGAGACAGCCCTTGATAGACCACAGGCTGTGCCTTGTTCTAGCATAGGCGATGGCTTGGCCGACCATGGAGACAGCCCTCCATCAACCATGGGCTGTGTGCTCTGTTGCTCATGGGCAGTGCCCAGGTCTACGACAGTCGATGGCTTCATTGACTATGGCAACATCCCATGGTCGATCATGGTCAATGCGTTGATTGACCATGGGCTGTGCACTCGGTCACTCATGGGCAGTGCCTTGCTCAACCACAGGCGATAGCCCTTGGTCGATGACCGACGATGCCTAGATTGACCACAGGTGATGCCATGCTCGTCCATGGTGATAGACCTTGGTTGATCATGGGTTGACGTGTTCTTCGACCACAGCAACAGCCCTTGGTCCACCATGGGCAGTGCCTTGGTCTACCAAGGGCAATGCCTTGGTCAACCACAGGCTACGCCTCGCACTACCACAGGCAATGCCTTCTTTGACCACAGGCTGTGCATTGCTCTACCATGGGCAATGGCTTGGTCGACCATGGGCTGTGCTTGGCTATACCAAGGGCGACGCCTTTCTTGACCATGGGCTGTGCCTCACTCTACCATGGAGGATGGCTTGGTCAACCACAGAGATAGCCCTCGGTGGACCACGAGCTATGCACTCAGTTGCTCATGGGCCATGCAATGTTCAACCACTTGCATTGCCTTGCTCGACCCCAGGCTGTGCCTTGCTCTTCCACGGGCAATGGCTTGGTTGAACAAAGGCTGTGCCTCACTCTACCATGGGTGATGGCTTGCTCGACTATGGCCTGTGCCTTGCTCTGCTACAAGCGTTACCTTGATCGACCATGAGCTATGCCTTGCTTTACCCTGGGCAATGGCTTGGTTGACCACGGGCTGTGCCTTGCTCTACGATGGGTGATGGCTTGGTTGACCACGGAGATAGCCCTCGGTCAGGCACCAGTTGTGTGCTCAGTTGTTCACATGCAATGCCTTGCTCTGCCATGGGCGATGCCTTCCTCAACCCCGGGCTGTGCCTGGCTCTACCAAGGGAGATGCCTTGCTTGACCACGGGCTATGCCTTGCTCTACCATGGGCAATGGCTTGTTCAACCACAGCTGTGCCTCACCCTACCACAGGTGATGGCTTGGTTGACCATGGAGATCACCCTTGGTTGACCATGGGCTGTGCCTTGCTCTACCATGGGTGATGGCTTGGTTGACCATGGACTGTACGCGTGGTCTCTCATGGGCAGTGCCTTGCTCTACCTCAGGTGATGCCTTGCTCGACCATGGGCTGTGCCTTGCTCTACGATGGAAGATGCCTTGCTTGACCATGGGCTTTGCCTTTGCCAACCATGGGTGATGCCTTGGTCTACCATGGAGATAGCCCTGAGTCGACCACGGGTGATGCGTTGCTCCACCACCAGCTGTGCCTTGCCCAACAACCATGGGTGATGCCTGGCTCGACCATGGGCTGTGCCTTGCTGTACCAAGGGTGATGGCTTGGTCAACCATGGGTTGTGCACTCAGTTGCTCACGGGCAGTGCCTTGCTCCACCACGGGTGATTGCCCTTGGTCAATGACCAGCAATGCCTAGATCGACCATCGGCTGCGCACTTGGTTGCTCACCGGCAGTGCCTTCCTCAACCATGGGTGATGCCATGCTCATCCATGGTGATGGCCGTTGGTCAATCAAGGGTTGACACATTCATCGACCATGGCGACAGCCCTTGGTCGACCACGGGCAGTGCCTTGGTCCACCATGGGCTGTGCATCACTCTACCACAGGTGATGCCTTGCTCACCCACAGTTATGCCTTTCCCAACCACGGGCGATGCCTCGCTCGACCACGTGCTGTGCCGTTCTCTACCATGGGTGATGGCTTGGTCAACCAGGGAGACAGCCCTCGGTTCACCACGGGTTGTGTGCTCGGTAGCTCACCAGCAGTGCCTGGCTCTACCTCGGGCAATGCCGTGCTTGACCACACGCTATGCCTTGCTCTACCACGGATGATGCCTTGCTGACCATGGCTGTGCCTTGCTCTGCCACCAGTGATGGCTTGGTCAACCCTGGAGACAGCCCTCAGTCGACCATGGGCTGTGCGCTCAGTTGCTCATGACCAGTGCCTGGCTCTACCTTAGGCGATGCCATGCATGACCATGGGCTGTGCCTTGCCCAACCACGGGCGATGCCTCACTCGACCATGGGCTGTGCCTCACTCTACAACGAGTGATGGCTTGGTCAACCAGGGAGACAGCCCTTGGTTGACCACAGGCTATGCGCTGGGTAGCTCACGGGCAGTGCCTGGCTCTACCTCGGGCAATGCCAAGCTCGACCACACATTGTGCATTGCTCTACCACAGACGATGCCTTGCTCAACCACGACTGTGCCTTGCTCTGCCACCAGCGATGGCTTGGTTGACCATGGAGACAGCCCTCGGTCGACCATGGGCTGTGCGCTCAGTTGCTCATGACCAGTGCCTGGCTCTACCTTAGGCGATGCCATGCATGACCATGGGCTGTGCCTTGCACAACCACAGGCAATGCCTCACTCGACCATGGGCTGTGCCTCACTCTACAATGAGTGATGGCTTGGTCAACCAGGGAGACAGCCCTTGATTGACCACGGGCTATGCGCTTGGTAGCTCACGGGCAGTGCCTGGCTCTATCTCAGGCAATGCCGTGCTCGACTGCACATTGTGCATTGCTCTACCATGGATGATGCCTTGCTCAACCATGACTGTGCCTTACTCTGCCACCGGCGATGGCTTGGTCGACCCTGGAGACAGCCCTTGGTCGAGCATGGACTGTGCGCTCAGTTGCTCATGGCCAGTGCCTGGCTCTACCTTAGGCAATGACCTGCATGACCACGGGCTGTGCCTTGCCCAACCACGGGTGATGCCTCGCTCGACCACGGGCAGTGCCTCACTCTACAATGAGTGATGGCTTGGTCAAGCAGGTAGACAGCCCTTGGTTGACCATGGGCTGTGCGCTGGGTAGCTCACGGGCAGTGCCTGGCTCTACCTCAGGCAATGCCGAGCTCAACCACACGTTGTGCATTGCTCTACCACAGACGATGCCTTGCTCAACCATGATTGTGCCTTGCTCTGCCACTAGCGATGACTTGGTTGACCATGGAGACAGCCCTCGGTTGACCTTGGGCTGTGCGCTCAGTCATTTACAGCCAGTGCCCACCTCTATCTCAGGCGTTGCCCTGCTTGACCACAGGCTGTGCCTTTCTCTACCATTGGTGATGGCCTGCTCAACCATGGGCTGTGCCTCACTCTACCACAGGCAATGCCTTGCTCGACCATGCACTGTGCCTCACTCTACCATGGGCTATGTGTTGCTCAACCAAAGGTTGTGCCTTTCTCTACCATGGGCGATGGCTTGGTCAACCATGGGCTGTGTGCTCAGTCATTCATGGGCAGTGCTTGGCTCTACCTCAGGGGATGCCTTGCTCGACCATGGGCTGTGCTTGGCCATACCATGGGCGATGCCTTCCTTGACCATGGGCTGTGCCTCGCTCTACCACGGGGAATGGCTTAGTCAACCATGGAGATAGCCCTCGGTGGACCACGAGCTGTGCACTTGGTCACTCATGGGCTGTGCATTGCTTGACCACGTGCATTGCCTTGCTTGACCTTGGGCTGTGCCTTGGTCTACCATGGGCAATGGCTTGGTTGAACAAAGGCTGTGCCTCACTCTACCATGGGTGATGGCTTGCTCAACTACGGCCTGTACCTTGCTCTGCTACGAGCATTGCCTTGGTCAACCATGGGCTGTGCCTTGCTCTACGACGGGTGATGGCTTCATTGACCATGGAGATAGCCCTCAGTCAGCCACCAGCTTTGTGCTCGGTCGCTCATGGGCAGCACCTTGCTCTGCCATGGGTGATGCCTTGCTTGACCCTGGGCTGTGCCAGGCTCTACCATGGGCTGTGCCTTGCTCTACCATGGGTAATGGTTTGTTTGACCATGACTGTGCTTCACCCTACCATGGGCGATGCCATGCTCAATCACGGGTGATGGCTTGGTTGACCATGGAGATTGCCCTTGGTTGACCACGGGCTGTGCCTTGCTCTACCACGAGTGATGGCTCAGTCAACCATGGGCTATATGCATGGTCTCTCATGGGCAGTGCCTTGCTCTATCTTGGGCGATGCCTTGCTCAACAACGGGCTGGGCCTTGCAATACCAAGGGCCATGGCATGTTCGACCACTGGCTATGCCTTGCTCTACGATGGGCAATGCCATGCTCAACCACAGGCTGTGCCTTTGCCAACCACATGCGATGCCTTGGTCTACCATGGAGACTGCCCTCAGTCAACCACAGGCAATGCCTTGCTCCACCACTGGCTGTGCCTAGCCCAACAACCATGGGCAATGCCTGGCTCGACCATGGGCTGTGCCTTGCTGTACCAAGGTTGATGGCTTGGTCGACCACGGAGACAGCTCTCGGTCCACCACCAGCTGTGCTTAGCTCTCCCACAGGCAATGGCTTGGTCAACCATGGAGCCAGCCCTCAGTCGACCATGAGCTGTATGCTCGGTCACTCATGGGCAGTGGCTTGAACTACCATGGTCGATGCATTGGTCTACCATGGCGACAGCCCTTGGTCGATCACGAATGATGCGTAGATCAACCACGGCTGTGCAAACAGTTGCTGATGGGCAGTGCCCTGCTCTACCATGGGTGATGCCTTGCTCGGCCACGGCAACAGCACTTGTTCTATCAATGGGTCACACCTTGATCGACCACGGCAACAGTGCTTCGTCAACTACGGGCAGTGACTTGCTCTACCATGGGCAATGCCCTGCTCAGTGACGGGCTGTCCCTAGCCCTACCAAGGGTGTTGCCATGCTCGACCATGGGCAATGGCTTGGTCAACCATGGGCTTTGCCTCTCACTACCATGAGCGATGCCTTGCTCAAACACTGGTTGTACCTTGCTCTACCACGGGTGATGCCTTGCTCCACAACTGGCTGTGCCTTGCTCTACCATCAGCCATGGCTTGGTTGACCATGGGCTGTGCCTCAATCTACCATGGGCAATGCCTTGGTTAACCATAGAGACAGCCCTCAGTAGGCCATGGGTTGTGCATTCAGTCTCTCACGGGCAGTGCTTTCCTCTACCACGGTCATTGCCTTGCCCAACCATGGCGACAGCTCATGGTTGACCATAGGCAGTGCCTTGCTCTACAACGGGTGACGCCATGCTCCACCACAGACATTGGCATGGTCGACCATGGGCTGCGCCCTGTTCTACTCGGTGATGGCTTGGTCGGCCATGGAGACAGGCCCCGGTCAACCACAAGCAGTGCCTTGCTCTACCTTGGGCGATGCCTTCCTCGACCATGGGCTGTGCCTTGCCCAACCACAGGTGATGCCCTGCTCGACCATGGGCTATGCCTTGCTCTACCACAGGCAATGGCTTGGTTGACCCTAGAGACAGTCCTTGGTCGACCATGGGCAATGCACATGGTCTCTCACAGGCAATGCCTTGCTCGACCACAGGCTGTGCCTAGCTCTACCATGGACGATGCCTTACTTGACCATGGGCTGTGCCTGGCTCTTCCACGGGCGATGTCTTGTTCAACCATGGGCAGTGCCTCGCTCTACCACAGGCGATGCCTTGCTTGACCATGGGCTGTGCCTGGCTCCACCATGGGAAATGGCATGTTCGACCTTGGTTTGTGCCTCCCTCTACCACGAGTGATGCCTTGCTCAACCACGGGATGTGCCATGCTATTGCATAGGCATTGGCTTGGTCAATCACAGAGACAGCCCTCGGTCGACCACAGGCTGTGCACTCAGTTGCTCATGGGCAGTGCCTTGCTCTACCTCGGTTGTGTCTTGCTCTACCAAGGGCGATGGCTTTGGTCGACCACGGAGACATCCCATGGTCAACCATGGGCAATACCTTGCTCTGCACGGACGATGGCTTGGTTGACAACGGAGACAGCCCTTGGTTGACCACGGGCTGTGCCTTGCTCTTCCATGGGTGATGGCTCGGTCAAGCACGGGCTGTATGCTCGGTCTCTCACAAGTGGTGCCTGGCTTGAACTCAGGCAATGCCTTGCTCAACCATGGGCTGTGCCTTGCTCTACCATGGGCGATGCCTTACTTGACCATGGGCTGTGCCTGGCTCTACCATGGGTGATGTCTTGATCAACCACAGGCATTGCCTCGTTCTACCACAGGCAATGCCTTGCTCGACCATGGGTTGTGCCTGACTCCACCACAGGCTGTGCATGGCTCCACCACGGGTAATGGCATGTTTGACCTTGGGTTGTGCCTTCCTCTACCATGAGTGACGCCTTGCTCAACCACTGGATGTGCCATGCTATTGCATAGGTGTTGGCTTTGGTCAATCACAGAGAAAGCCCTTGGTCGACCACAGGCTGTGCACTCGGTTGCTCACAGGCAGTGCCTTGCTCTACCACAGGTTGTGCCTTGCTCTACCAAGGGCGATGGCTTGGTTGACCACAGAGGCATCCCACGGTCGACCACGGGCAATGCCTTGCTCTGCCATGGACGATGGCTTGGTTGACAATGGAGACAGCCCTTGGTTGACCACGGGCTGGGCCTCTTGCTCTACCAAGGGCTATGGGATGTTCAACCACAGGCTGCACCTCAATCTACCACTGGCGATGCCTTGCTCCACCACAGGCTGTGCCTTGCCAACCATGGGTGATGGCTTGGTCAACCAAGGATACAGTGCTAGGTCAACCATGGGCTGTGTGCTCAGTTGCTCACAGGCAGTGCCTAGCTGAACCAGAGGCAATGCCTTGCTGCACCACAGGTTACGCCTCGCTTGACAATTATGTGTGATGCCTTCTCGACCATGGGCAATACCTGGCTCTACCACGAGCGATGCCTTCTTGACCATGGCCAGTGGCTCGCTCTTCCACTAGCGATGCCTTCTCGACCAGGGGCTGTGCCTTTACCATGGGCGATGGTTTGGTCGATCACAGAGAAAGCCCTCAGTCAACCACAGGCTGTGTGCTCGGTCTCTCATAGGCAGTGCCATGCTCTGCCACGAGCAATGTCATGCTCCACCATGGGCTGTGCCTTGCTCTACCACGGGCTACGGCTTGGTCAACCACGAGCTGTGCTCTCAGTCGCTCACAGGCAGTGCCTCACTCTACCTTGGGCGATGTCTTGCTTGACCACAGGCTGTGCCTTGTTCTACCATGGGCGACGCCTTGCTGGGCCATGGGCTGTGCCTCCCTCTACCACAGGCGATGACTTGGTCGACCATGGACACAACCCGCAGTTGACCAGGAGCTGTGCACTCAGTCACTTATGGGTCGTGTCTTGCTCTACCAGGTGAGATGCTGTCATCAACCATGGGCTGTGCCTTGCTTTACCAAGGGTGATGTGTTGCTTGACCACGGGTTGTGCCTTGCTTTACCACAGGCAATGGCTTGGTTGACCAATGGTTGTGCCTTGCTCTACTACAGGCAATGGCTTGCTCGATCACGGCCTGTGGCATCCTCTACCATGGGCGTTGCCTTGCTCATCCATGGGTTGTACCTTGCTCTATGACTGGCAATGGATTGGATGACCACGGGTGGTGCCTCGCTCTACCACAGGCAGGGGCTTGGATGACCAACGAGACAGCCCTCAGTCAGCCACGAGCTGTGTACTCGATTGCTCATGGGCAGAGGCTTGCTCTACCATGGGCGATGCCTTGCTCGACCACAGGCTGTGCCTGGCTCTACCACGGGAGATGCCTTGCTCGACCACGGGCTGTGCCTTGCTCTACCACGTGCAATCACTTGTTCGACCACGGGCTGTGCCTCACTCTACCATGGGCGATGTGTTGCTCGACCACGGGCTGTGCCTTGCTTTAACATGGGAAATGGCTTGTTTGACCGCAGGCTGTGCCTCGCTCTACCATGGGTGATGCCTTCTCGATCACTGGCTGTGCCTTGCTCTACCATTGGTGATGGCTTGGGTGACCACAGAGACAGCCCTCGGTCGGCAATGGACTGTGCACTCGGTTGCTGATGGGTAGTGCCTTGCCCTACCCCAGGCGATGCCTTTATCGACCACGGGCTGTGCCTTGCTCTACCAAGGGCGATGGCTGGGTTCACAACAGAGGTAGCCCTCGGTCGACCATGGGCAATGACTTGCTCTGGCACAAGCAATGACTTGGTCGACCACGGAGATGGCCCTTGGTTGACCACGGGCCATGCCTTGCAGTTCCACGGGTGATGGCTAGGTCAAGCACAGATGGAACACTCGGTCTCTCATGGGCAGTGCCTTGCTCTACCTCAGGTGATGCCTTGATCGACCATAGGCTGTGCCTTGCTCTACCACAAGCAACACCTTGCTCTACCTAGGGCAATGGGATGTTCAACCATGGGCTGTGGCTTGATCTACCACGGGCAATGCCTTGGTTGGCCGTGGGCTGCGCATTGCCCAACCATGGGCAATGGCTTGGTTGACCATGGAGACAGCCCTCAGTCGACCACAGGCTGTGTGCTTGGTCACTCATTGGCTGCGCCTTACTCTGCCATGGGCGATGCCTTAATCCACCACAGGCTGTGCCTTGCTCTACCACAGGCAATGCCTTGCTTGACCATGGGCGATGCCTTCTTGATGACAGGCTGCACTGGCTCTTCCACTGGCAATGCCTTGCACCACCATGGCAGTGGTAGACCAAGGCAGTGCCTTCCTCTTCCACAGGCAATGCCTTGCACCACCATGAGCTGTGCCTCACTCTACCATGGGTGATGCCTTGCTCGACCACTGGTTGTCCCTTTCTCTACCATGAGCAATCACTTGGTTGACCAAACAAACAGCCCTTAGTCAACTATGGGCTGTGCGCTCTGTCGCTCACAGGCAGTTCTTCGCTCTACCACAGTCGATGCCTAGCTTAACCACGGCGACAACCATTGGTTGATCATCGGCCAATGCCTTGATCAAGCACCGCGACAGCTCTTGGTCGACCACAGGCAGTGCCTTGCTCTACCATGGGTGATGCCTTGTTTGACCATGGGCTGTGCCATGCTCTACCATGATCAATGCCTTGCTCCACCATGGGCAATTGCATGGTCGACCATGGGCTGTGCCTCTCTCCTCCACAGGCGATCACGTGCTCAACCACAGCCTGTGCCTTGCTCCACCACAGGCATTGGTTTGTGCCTGGCTCTGCCCTGGGCAATGGCTTGGTCAACCACACAGATAGCCCTCGATCGGCCACGGGCTGTGCACTCAGTCACTCACAGGCTGTGCCTGGCTCCACCACAGGAGATGCCTTGCTAGACCACGGGCTGTGCCTTGCTCTACCATTGGCAATGGCTTGTTCGACCACGGCTGTGCCTCACCCAACCACGGGTGATGCCTTGCTCAACCATGGGCTATGCCTTGCTCTACCAAGGGCAATGCCTTGGTTGACCACGGGTGATGCCTTGGCTTGGTCAACCATGGGCTATGCCTTGCTGTACCTTTGTCGACCACCGGCTGTACACTCAGTCTCTCATGCGTAGTGCCTGGTAGTACCAAGGGTGATGCCCTGCTCAACCACGTGCTGTGCATTGCTCTACAGATATATATATGATTCTCACCTTGTTCGATTGCTCTCTCTCAAGGGGAGCGCTAGACCTCATTTTCGTGGATTTGCCTGGGGTGGGCTCACCTACGACACTCTTTGACTATATAAGTTCAGACTTTCTCCATCCTGGGTGGGCTCACTTTTCTGCCTTTTCCTCCCACGATTGTTGGATTAGCTCAAGCAACCTATGCATTGCTCTACAAAGGGCAATTTTCACCATGGGCTGTGCCTCGCTATACCAAGGGCGATGGGTTGGTTGACCAAAGAGATAGCCCTTAGTTGATCACGGGCAATGCCTTGCTCTGCCATGGTTAATGGGTTGGTTGACCATGGAGACAACGCTCAGACAATGATGGGTTGTGCCTTGCTCTACCACAGGCAATCACCTGGTCGACCACAGAGACAGCCCTCCATCGACCACGGTTTGCTCTCTCAGTTGCTCATGGGCAGTGCCTTGCTCCACCACGATTGATGCCTTGGCCGACCATGGCAACAGCCCTTGGTCGATCATGATCAATACCTTGATGGACCACCGGCTATGCATTTGGTCACTCACTGGCAGTTCCATGCTCTAACACAAGTGATGCCTTGATCGATGACAGCAACAACACTTGTTCGATCAATGGGTGACATCTTCATCGGCGATGGGCCGTGGCTTTCTCTGCCATGGGCAATGGCTTGGTCGACCATGGAGATAGCCCTCAGTCAACAACGGGCTATGCGCTCAGTCACTTCCAGGCAGTGCCTTGCTCTACCATGGTCAATGCCTTGGTCAACCATGGCAACAGCCCTTGGTCATTCATGGTTGATGCCTTGATTGAACACAGGTGGTGTACATGGTTGCTCATGGGCAGTGCCTTGCTCTACCATGGTCGATGCCTTGGTTGACCACAGGCAAGGCGTTGCTCTACCACAGGCGATGCCTTGCTCTACGACAGTCGTTGTCTTGTCGACCATGGGCAGTGCCTTGCTCAACCACGGGGCATGCCCTGCTTGACCACAGGCTATGCCTGGCTCTACCATGGGTGATCCCTTCCTGTACCATGGACAATGACTTGGTCGACCATGGGCTGTGCCTCGCACTGCCACATGTGATACCTTGCTCGACCAGGGGCTGTGCCTTGCTCAACAATGGGCAACAGCTTGGACAACCATGGAGACAACCCTCGGTCAACCAGGAGCTCTTCACTCAGTTGCTCATGGGCCGTGTATTTCTCTACAATGTGTGATGCCTTGCTCGACCATGGGATGTGCCTGCCTCTACCACATGCAATCCCTTGCTCGATCACAGGCTGTGCCTTGGTCTACCACAAGCAATGGCTTGGTCCCCCAGAGGTTGTGCCTCGTTCTACCATGGGCATAGCCTTGCTCGACCATGGGCTGTGCCTTGTTGTACCATGGGCAGCAGCCTGCTCGACCATGGGCAGTGCCTCACTCTACCACGGGCAATGCTGTCTTGACCGTGGGCTGTGCCTTGCTCTACCACTGGCAATGGCTTGGTCAACCACGGAGAAAGCCCTCGATTGGCCACGGGCTGTGCTGTTGGTCGCTCAAGGCCAGTGCCTTGCTCAACAAAAGGCTATGCCTGGCTCTACCACACGAGATGCCATGCTTGACCATGGGCTGTTCCTTGCTCTACCTTGGGCAATGGCTTGTTCGAGCACAAGCTGTGCCACACCCTACCACAGGTGATCCCTTGCTCAACCACGGTCTCTGCCTCGCATTGCCATTGATGATGGCTTAGTCGACCATGGAGACAGCCCTCGCTCAACCACGGGCTGTGCGCTCAGTCGCTCATGGCCAGTGCCAGGCTCTTCCTCAAGCAAAGCCCTGCTTGACCACAGGCTGTGCCTTGCACTACCCGGGGCGATAGCATGCTCAACCATGGGCTGTGTGTCACTCTACCACAGGTGATGTTTTGGTTGACCATGGAGAAAGCCCCCGGTCGACCACATGCTGTGTGCTCGATAGTTCACGGGCAGTCCCAGGCTCTACCTCGGTCAAGGCCTTGCTCAACCATGGGCCCTGCCTGGCTCTACCATGGGCAACGCCTTGCTCAACCATGGGCTGTGCCTCACTCTACCACAGGCAATGGCTTGGTTGACCACGGAGATAGCCCTTGGTCATGCATGAGCTGTGCACTCGGTCCCTCACGGGCTGTGCCATGCTCTACCATGTGTGTTGCCCTGCTCGACCCTGGGCTATGCCTTGCTCTACCATGGGTGATGCCTTGCTCGACCTCGGGCTGTGCCTTGTTCTACCACAGGCAATGGCTTGCTTGATTACGGCCTGTGCCTTGCTCTACCAAGGGTAATGGCATGTTAGACCGTGGGTTGTGCCTTGTTCTACCACAGGCAATGCCTTACTCGATTACAGGCTGTGCCTTCCCCTACCACGGGCAGTGCTTGGCTGTACCTCAGGGATGCCTCCCTCGACCATGGGCCGTGCCTTAACCTTGGTCAACCATGAGCTGTGCCTTGCTCTACCATGGGTGATGGCTTGGCCAGCCCTGTAGACAGCCCTCCATCGACCACGGGCTGTGCACTCGGTCACTCACAGGCAGTGCCTTGCTCTACCACGGTTGATGCCTGGTCGACCACAGCGACAGCCCTTGGTCGATGATGGTCAATGCCTTGATCGACCACAGGCTGTGCACTCATTCACTCATAGGCAGTGCCTTGCTCTACCACAGACGATGGCTTGCTCCACCTCAGGTGATGGGTTGGTCGACCACAGGTTAAGCACTCAGTCACAGAAGGGCAGTGCCATGCTTCACCACGGGCGATGCCTTGCTCCACTGCAGCGATGGCCCTTGGTTGATCATGGGTCAACGCATTGATCGACCATGGCGATAGCACTTCGTCAACCCTGGCTCCACCATGGGTTGTGCCTTGCTCTACCAAGGGCGATGGCTTGGTCAACCATGGAGACTGCTCTTGGTTGAGCACGGGCTGTGTCTTCTCTCCCACGGGCATTGGCTTCGTTGACCATGGAACCTGCCTTCGGTCAACCATGGGCTATGCGCTCGGTTGTGCATGGGCAGTTCCTTGCTCTCCCCCGGTCGATGCCTTGGTTGACCACGGCAACAGCCCTTGGTTGATCATGGTCAATGTGTAGATCGACCATGGGCTGTGCACACAGTGGCTCACGGGCAGTGCCCTGCTCTGCCATGGGTGATCCCTTTCTTGACAACCGCTACAGCTCTTGTTTGGTCATTGGGCAACATCTTGATCGACCACAGGGACAGTGCTTGGTCAACTATGGGCAGTGCCATGCTCTACCACGGGTGATGCCCAGCTTGACCACAAGCTGTGCCGGGCTCCACCATGGGCGTTGCCATACTCGGCCACGGGTTGTCCCTTATTGTACCACAGCAATGGCTTGGTCGACCACAGCATGTGCCTCACACTACCACAGGGGATGCCTTGCTCAAACACGGGCTGTGCCTTGCTCTACCATGGGCGATATCTTGGTCGACCACAGAGCTGTGCCTCGCTCTACCAGGTACCATGGGCGGTGGCTTGTTCAACCTTGGTGACAGCCCCTGATCGACCACAAGCTGTGCCTTGTTCTACCATGGGCCGTGCCTTGCTTGACCACGGGCGGTGCCACACTCAACCCTGGCTGATGCATTGTTCAACTATAGGCTGTGCCTCACTCTGCCCCAAGTGATGCCTTGCTCAACCGTCGGCTATGCCTTGCTCTATCACGGGCGATGGCTTGGTCAACCACGGAGACAGCCCTTGGTCGACTATGGGCTATGTGCTTGGTTGATCACAGGCAGTGACTTGCTCTACCACAAGCAACACCTTGCTCCACCACCGACTGTGCCTTGCACTACCACAGGCCATGGTTTGGTTGACCATGGGCTGTGCTTCACTCTACCACAGGTGATGCCTTCCTCTACTATGGGACAGCCCTTGGTCAATCAAGGGTAAATGCGTGTATCAACCTTGGCAACAGCTCTTGGTTGACCACAGGCAGTGCCTTGGTCAACCACGGAGACATCCCTCGGTTGACCACGGGCTGTGCAGTCAGTCACTCACAGGCATTGCCTTGCTCTACCACAGTCATTGCCTTGCTTGACCAAGGTGACAGCCCTTGGTCGATCATGGGGCAATGCCATCATCGACCACAGCAACAGCTCTTGGTTGACCACCGGCAGTGGCATGCTCTACCGCAGATGAGGCCTTGCTTGACCACAGGTTGTGCCACGCTCTACCATGGGCAATGGCTTGCTCGACCATTGGCAGTGCCTTACTCTAACAATAGCGATGGCTTGGTCAACCATGGGCTGTGCCTTGCTTGACCACAGGAGATGCCTTGCTCGACCACAGGCTATGCCTTGCTCTGCCACAAGCAATGGCTTGGACGACCACGGAGACTGCCCTCAGTTGGCCATGGGCCATGCCTTGCTCAACCATGGAGATAGCCCTCAGTCAACCACAGGCGATGGCTCGTTTGACCACAGTCGGTGCCTCCCTCTACTATGGGCAATGGCTCGTTCAACCACGGAGACAGGCCTCAGTCAACCACAGGCAGTGTGCTTGGTCTCTAACAGGCGATGCCTTGCTCTACCACAGTCATTGCCTTGCTTGACCAAGGTGACAGCCCTTGGTCGATCATGGGGCAATGCCATCATCGACCACAGCAATAGCTCTTGGTTGACCACCGGTAGTGGCATGCTCTACCGCAGATGAGGCCTTGCTTGACCACAGGTTGTGCCACGCTCTACCATGGGCAATGGCTTGCTCGACCATTGGCAGTGCCTTACTCTAACAATAGCGATGGCTTGGTCAACCATGGGCTGTGCCTTGCTTGACCACAGGAGATGCCTTGCTCGACCACAGGCTATGCCTTGCTCTGCCACAAGCAATGGCTTGGACGACCACGGAGACTGCCCTCAGTTGGCCATGGGCCATGCCTTGCTCAACCATGGAGATAGCCCTCGGTCAACCACAGGGGATGGCTCGTTTGACCACAGTCGGTGCCTCCCTCTACTATGGGCAATGGCTCATTCAACCACGGAGACAGGCCTCAGTCAACCACAGGCAGTGTGCTTGGTCTCTAACAGGCGATGCCTTGCTCTACCACAAGCAATGTCTTGCTTCACCACCGGCTGTGTCATGCTCTACGATGGGCGATGGCTTGGTCGACTTTGGAGACAGCCCTCAGTCAACCACCAGCCGTGCCTTGCTCAACCATGGGCAGTGGCTCACCTACCTCGGGTGATGCCTTGCTCGACAACAGGCTGTGCCTTGCTCTACCATGGATGATGGCTTGGTCGAAATGGAGACAGCTCTCGGTCAACCATGGGCTGTGTGCCTTGCTGCTCATGGGTAGTGCCTTGCTCTACCATGATTGATGCCATGCTCCACAACCAGCTGTGCCTTGCTCTACCATGAGCCATGGCTTGGCTGACCCCAGGCTGTGCCTTGCTCTTGCAGGGGCAATACATTGCTCGACCATGGGCTAAGCCATTTCCTACCACAGAGGCAGGCCCTGGTTGATCATGGAGACAGGCTTTGGTTGACCACCGACTGTGCACTTGGTCGCTCATGAACAGTGCCTTGCTCTACCACAGGCGATGCCTTCCTTGCTTGAGCACAGGTTGTGGTTTGCTCTACCACAGGCGGTGCCTTTCTCCCCCACTGGTGATGGCTTGGTCGACCATGAAGACAGCAATCAGTCGACCACGGGCTCTGTGCTCAGTTTCACAAGGGCAGTGCCTTGCTCGACCTAGGCGATAGCCATTAGTCGATCACAGGCGATGCCCTCATCGACCACAGGCTATGCACTCGGTCGCTCACAGGCAGTGCCTTGTGCTTCCACGGGCAATGCCTTCCTCGACCACGGTGACAACCCTTGGTCGATCATGGGTCAATGTGTTCATCGACCATGGGCAGTGCCTTGGTCCTCCATGGCAAAACCTTGCTCACCCACGGGCTGTGCCCTGCCCAACCATAGGCAATGCCTTGCTCGACCATGGGCTGTGCCTCGCTCTACCATGGGCGATGGCTTGGTTGACCATAGAGAAGGGCCTCGGTTGACTACAGGCTGTGCGCTCGGTGGCTTAAGGGCAGTACCTGGCTCTTCCTCGGGCGATGCCTTGCTTGACCACAGGCTGTGCCTTGCTCTACTGTGGGCAATTCCTTACTCAACCACAGGATGTGCCTGGCTCTACCAAGGCAATGGCATGTTCAACCACGGACGATGCCTTGCTCAACCATAGGCAATGGCTTGGTTGACCATGTAGACAGGCCTCAGTCGACCACAGGCTGTGTGCTAGGTCTCTCGTGGGCAATGCCTATCTCTACCACAAGAGATGCCTTTCTCTACCACGGGCTGTGCCTTGCTCTACCAAGGGCAATACCATGTTCAACCACAGGTTGTGCCTCGCTCTACCACAGGCAATGCCTTACTTGACCAAGGTCTGTGCCTTGCCCTAGCATGGGCAATGCGTTGCCTGTGGTTGGGCAAGGCATTACCCTTGGTAGAGTGAAGCACTGCCTGTGGTCAACTGAGGGTTGTCTACATGGTTGACCAAGCCATCGCCTGTGGTAGAACAAGGCACAGCCCGTGGTCAACCGAGGGCTGTCTCCATGGTCAATGAAACCATCACCCCCAGTAGAGCAAGGCATTGCCCATGGTAGTGCAAGGTATCGTGCATGGTAGAGCGAGGCACTGCCCGTCAGCGACCAAGTGCATGGGCCATGGCTGACTGAGGGCTATCTCCGTAGTCAACCAAGCCATTGCCCATGGAAGAGCAACACACCATCCATGGTCGAGCAAGGCATCACTCGTGGTAGAGTGAGACACAGCCCATGGTTGATCGAGGGTTGTCTCTGTGGTCAAACAAGCCATCGCCCGTGGTAGAGCAAGGCACAGCCCGTGGTAGAGTGAGGCACATCCCCTGGTCGACAAAGCCATAGCCTGTGGTAGAGAAAGGCATAGCCCGTGGTCGACTGAGGACTGTCTCCATGGTCAACCAAGGCATCGCCTGCAGTAGAGCAATGCACAGCCCGTGGTCGACTGAGGCATAGCCGGTGCTAAAGTGATGCACAAGCCGTGGTCGAGCAAGGCATAGCCCTTGGTAGAGCGAGGCACAGCCCATGGTCGACCGAGGGCTGCCTCCAAGGTCAACCAAGCCATCACCTATGGTAGAGCAAGGCATCACCCATGGTAGAGCGTGGCACAGCCCGTGGTCAACCAAGGACTGTCTCAGTGTTTGGCCAAGCCATTGCCAATGGTAGAGCAAGGCATGGACCATGGTCAAGCAATGCATTGCCTGTTGTAGAGCAAGGCACATCCTGTGGTTGACAAAGCCACAGCCTGTGGTAGAGCGAGGCACAGCCCATGGTTGACCAAGGCCTGTCTCCACAGTCGACCAAGCCATCTCCTGTGCTAGAGCAAGGCACAGCCAGTGGTCGAACGAGGGCTGTCTTGATGGTCGACCAAGACATCGCCAGTGGTAGAGTGAGGCACAGCCTGTGGTCGGGCAAGGCATTGCCCATAGGTAGAGCAAAGCATGGCCTGTGGTCAACCAAGGAATTGCTCGTGGTAGAGGCAGGCAGAGCCCATGGTCTAGCAAGACATAACCCATGGTAGAGCAAGGCACAGCCCGTGGTCAACCAACAGCTGTCTCCATGGTCAACCAAGGCATCACCCCTGGTAGAGCAATGTACACCCCGTGGTCGAGCAAGGCATCACCCATGGTAGAGCAAGGCACATCCCATGGTCGACCAGGCCATAGCCCATGGAAGAGTGAGGCACAGCCCGTGGACAGGCAAGGCATCACCCTTGGTAGAGCGAGGCATAGCCTGAGGTCAACCGAGGGCTGTCTCCAAGGTTGACCAAGCCATCGCCCATGGTAGAGCAAGGCATAGCCTGTGGTCGAGCAAGGCATCGCCATGGTAGAGCATGTCACAGCCTGTGGTTGACTGAGGACTGTCTCAGTGGTCGATCAAGCCATTGCTTGTGGTAGAGCAAGGCACAGCCTGTTGTCCATCAAGGCATCACCCATGGTAGTGCAAGGCACTGCCCGTCAGTGACCGTGTGCACAACGCATGGTTGATCGATGGCTGTCTCCCTGGTCAACCAAGCCATCACCAGTGGTAGAGCAAGGTAGTACTTGTGAGCAACTGAGCGCACGACCTGTGGTCGACCAAGGGCTGTGTCTGAGGTTGACCTAGCCATCACCCATGGTATTGAGAGGCACAGCCCATGGAAGAGCAAGGCACAGCCCATGGTAGAGCAAGGCATCGCCCATGGAAGAGCAACACACAGCCCATGGTCAAGGAGGGCATTGCTAGAGGTAGAGCCAGGCTCGGCCCCTGGTTGAGCAAGGCATCACCCTTGGTATAGTGTGGCACACCCTGTGGACAACCAAGCCATGGCTTGCAGTCGAGCAAGGCACAACCCCGTTGTCGAGCAAGGCACAGACCGTGGTCGACCAAGGCATTGCCTGTGGTTGAGTATGGCACTGCCCATGGCTGACCCACCTAGCGCTGTCGCCGTGGTTGATCAGGGTGTCACCACATGATCGGCCAAGGGCTGTTGCCATGGTAGAGCAAGGCACTCCCCATGATTGACTGAGTGCACAACCCAGGGTTGCTCAAGGCATCACCCGTCATCAACCTAGGGCTGTCACCTTGGTTGAGCAAGGCATCGCCCATGGTAGAGCAAGGCACTGCCCGTCAGCAATCACGCACACAGCCGTGGTCAAACAATTGCTGTCTCCTTGGTCGACCAAGCCATCACCAGTGGTAGAGCAAGGCAGTACGCATGAGTGACCAAGCGGACAGCTTGTGGTCGACCGAGGGTTGTCTCTGAGGTCAACCAAACCATCACCCATGGTAGAGCTTGGCACAGCCCATGGAAGAGTGAGGCACCGCCCATGGTAGACCAAGGCATCACCTGTGGTCGAGCAAGGTGCAGCGCTTGGTCCACGGGCTGTGTGTTGCTCTAGGACGGGTGATACCTTGCTCGACCATGGGCTGTGGCTTGCTCTACCATTGGCGTTGCCTTGCTCCACCATGGGCTGTGCCATGCTTTAACACGAGCAATGGCTTGGTCAACCAAGGGCTGTGCATCACTCTACCACGGGTGATGCCTTGCTTGACCACCGGCTGTGCCTTGCTCTACCACGGGTGATGGCTTGCTCGACCACGAGCTGTGCCTTGCTCTACCACGGGCCATGGGTTGTCAACCATGGGCTGTGCCTCACTCTACTAAGGGCGATGCCTCACTCAACCATGGGCAATGCCTTGCTTGACCATGGGCTGTGCCTCGCTCTACCACGGGTGATGGCTTGGTCGACCAAGGAGACAGCCCTCGACCGACCGTAGGCTATTCACTTGCTTGCTCACTGGTAGTGACATGCTGTACCACGGGCGATGCCTTGCTTGACCACAGCAACAGCCCTTGGTTGATCATCAGGCGACGCCTTGATCGATGATGGTGATAGTGCTTGGTCAACCAGGGGCAGTGCCTTGCTCTACCATGAGAAATGCCTTGATCGACCATGGGCTATGGACTCAGTCGATCGTGTGCAGTGCCTTGCTCTACAATGGGAGATGCCTTGCTCAACCACGGTGACAGGCCTTGGTCAATCTTGGGGTGATGTGTTGATTGACCATGGCGACAATGCTTGGTTGACCATGGGCAGTGCCTGGCTCTACCACCAGCAATGCCTTGGTCAACCACAGGCTGTGCCTTGCTGTTCCATGGGGGATGCCTTGCTCAACCACAGGTTGTGCCTTGCTCTACCACGGGCAATGCCTTGGTCCACCATGGGCTGTGCCTCACTCCTCCACAGGTGATGTCTTGCTCGACCACAGTGACAGCACTTGGTTGTTCATGGGCAAGGCCTTGATCGACCACAGGCGGTTGACTTAGTCGATCATGGGCAATGCCTTGCTTTAATATGGGCAATGCCATGCTCGACCACGGTGATAGCCCATGGTCAATCTTGGGGCGATGCATGGATCGACCACGGTGATGTGCATGGTCAACCACAGGCCATGCCTTGCTCTACCATGGGTGATACCTTGCTCAACCACAGCCTGTGCCTTGCTCTACCACAGGCAATGGCTTGGTCAATGAAGGGCTGTGCATCTCTCTACCATGGGCAATGCCTTGTTCAACCACGGGCTGTACCTTGCTCTACCATGGGCGATGCCTTGCTCAACCTTGGGCTTTGCCCTGCTCTACCATGGGCAATGGCTTGGTCGACCATGTGCTGTGCCACGTTCTACCATGGGTGTTGCCTTGCTCGCTCAGGGGCAATGCCTTGCTCTACCACAGGCTATACCTTGCTCCACCATGGCCTATGCCTGTCTCTACCATGGCCAATGGCCTGGTCGACGAAGGGCTGTGCATTGCTCTGCCACATGCGATGGTTTGTTTGACCTCAGACGTAGCCCTTGGTTGACCATGGGTTGTGCACTCAGTCACCCATGGGCAACACCTTGCTCTACCACAGGCGATGCCTTGCTTGACTATGGCAACAGCCCTTGGTTGAAGGCAGGTGATGCCTTGCTCAACCACAGGTTGGGCAGTGGCTTGCTCTACCACAGGCAATGCCTTCGTCAACCACGGCAACAGCCCATGGTTGACCATGGGCAGTGCCTTGCTGTCCCACGGGCGATGCCTTTGTCAACCACGAGCTGTGCCTTGCTCTACTGCCAGCCATGGCTTGGTTGACCATGGGCTGTGCCTCGCTCTATCAAGGGCAATGCCTGGCTCTACAACAGACGATGCCATGCTCGACCATGGGTTGTGCCTTGCACTACCAGAGGCGAGGCCTTGGTCGACCATGGGATGTGCCTAGCCCTACCATGGACGATGGCTTGGTCAACCACAGAGATAGCCCTCAGTTGAGCACAGGCTGTGCCTTCCTCTTCGATGGGTGATGGTTCAGTCAAGCATGGGCTGTATGCTCGGTCTCTCATGGGCTGTGCCTGGCTCTACTTCGGGAGATGCTTGCTCAACCACGGGCTGTGCCTTTCTCTACCATGGCCAATGGGATGTTCGACCAGGAGTTGTGCCTCACTCTACCATGGGTGAAGTCTTGCTCAACCACGAGCTGTGCCTTGTCCAACCATGGGTGATGGCTTGGTTGGCCATGGATACAGTCCACGGTTGACCATGGGCTGTGTGCTTGGTAGCTCATGAGCAGTGCCTAGCTCTACCATGGGCAATGGTTCGGTTGACCACAGGTTGTGCCTCACTCTACCACAGGCGATGGCTTGGGCAACCAAGGAGACAGCCCTCAGTCAGCCACAAGCTGTGCACTCGGTCGCTCATGGGCAGTGGCTTGCTCTACCATGGGTGATGCCTTGCTCGACCACGGGCTGTGCCTATCTCTACCATGGGAGTTGCCTAGCTCAACCACAGGCTGTGAGTTGCTCTACCTTGGGCAATGGCTTGTTCGACCATGGGCTGTGCCTCACCCTAGCACAGGTGTTCTGTTGGTTGACCATGGGCCATTGCTTTAACATGGGCAAAGGCTTGTCTGACTGTGGGCTGTGCCTCGCTCCACTGCGGGTGATGCCTTCACGACAACAGGCTGTACCTTGGTCTACCATAGGCGATGGCCTGGGCGACAATGGAGACAGCCCTCAGTTGGCCATGGGCTATGTGCTTGGTCGCTCATGGGCAGTACCTTGCACCACCCCGGGCGATGCCTTGTGTCCCACACACTCTCAGCCAACCCAAACACACGTAGCAACGCAGCTCGGCGAGGTTTAGCAACAAAGGGACAGAATCGAACAATGCAAGGTAAGGGAAACCTCACTTGTATTCACAAACCGGATTACAAGAACATGCAAAACCATTACACGACCTTACACGGACACGCCAAGTATGTGCCTTGTGCGTCCAGCACTTGCACTCCTCACTTGGACAGGTGAACTCACCCCGGGAGTCCAGGCATGGCTGGGAGGAACTGGAGACAGCACGGCTGGCCTTCCTGGTTTGGCTTTCTATCAAGGACTTCCCTTCCTTTGCTCCAGTCTTCCTTCCTCCTCGCCTGGCTTGCTCACTCGCTCACTCGCTTGCTTTGCTTGCCTGAGTGTGTGTGTCTGTGTTTCAGTCTTCCTCCCTTCTGCCGACCAGCAGTCCCATTTATCCTTGCAGGAGCAGGTTGCACAGTTCTTGGCAGCCCTGCTTCTCCTACCTACCCGAGCAGGAGTTGGTGCCTGCAGCAGTGGGATTGACTGGAGCAATTGGATGGACTGGAGCAGTTGGATTGACTGCTTGCCAGCTCAGTCCTCTGGTCAATCCTTTGACCTGGAGCCCATGCCCCCATGACTGAAGCCGGTCTGGTCCGGCTGAGTGCCACCGACACTCAGCTCGGTCCTGGGCCCGTGCCTGCACCTTGATCAGTTGCTGGCATCCGAGGTGCTGCTCGACCATGAGCGACCTTCCCTAACAGCACTTGCGGGAGCTTATGGCATTCCTAGAGCATCCGGATTGCCTGCCCTAGGAAGCGTGTTGTGGGAGCATGCGCGCATCCGTAGCCTACCAGCTCACCATGGAGCATGTCCTGGGAAGGCTTAGGGCGTCCCTGTCGCCCGCCCTTGAGCACATCTTGCGGGAGCAGCCGTGCGCATGTCTCCTGCCAGTCCGCCTAGGAGCAAGACTTGTGGGAGAGCCCTTTGTCCGTGTCGCCTGCTCGCTCGCTCGCCCTTCCATACCAGCTGATCCTTCGGCAGTCTTCCCCTGATCCTGGTCCAGGTTGCCATGTGATCGAGGGCCCACGTAGCAGCCATATCCGCGTCCGGGCCTTAAGGGGCTAACAAACCCCACTTGAGGAAGCCAACGCCCTCGTTGGAATAGAGCGGAGGTACTCTTGGATTTTCTCCTCGAACTGCCAGAATGTAGCCTCCTTCTCCCAACTCGCCTCCGACAATGGCAACCCTTTCCATAGAACCAGGTACTCCGTTCTCTGGTTCTTCTTGCTGTATCCCAACGCCCGTCAGTCCAGCACTCGGTCAACCTCCTTCTTCAACTCCGTATGCGCATTCAATGGAGCACGCCTTGCCCTCACGCATTCCGCATCCGCATCCTCATGGTAAGGTTTTAGGAAGCTGACATGGAAAGTGGGATGAATCTTCATCCTCTCGGGTAGTGCCAAGTGATAAGCCACCACTCCAACTCGCTTCACCACCTCGAATGGCCCCTCATACCGCTGGATGAGGCCCTTGTGCCATCTTTTGCTCGTCACTTTCTTCCAGATTTGGGGCGTCAATTTCAGCATGACCTTGTCACCGACCTGAAATTCTAGCGGTCGACGCCCCTGGCCCGCATATCTCTTCATGCAGCGGACAGCTTTGGCGAGGTTGTCCTGCGCTTCCTCGAGCATCTCCTGCTTGTTCTGGGCAAAACGGTAGGCAGCAGGACATGGCCCCTCTTTCTTCTGGAGGACCACTTCTGAAGGGGTCAATGGTCAGTAGCCTAAAGTGAGCTCAAACGGATTGAACCCAGTTGCTAAGGAACGGTGCAGGTTGTAACAAAACTGCACCGTGTCCAAGAGTTCCAACCAATTCCACTGGCTAGCAGTGACATAATGCTACAAATACTCTTCCAGCAGCTGGTTCATCCCCTCCGTTTGTCCGTCTATTTGCGGGTGGTTTGCTGTTGAGAACTTTAGCTCTGTCCCCATCATGTTGAAGAGATTGGTCCAAAACCTCCCAGTGAACCGAGCATCACGATCACTCGAGATGTCCGTTGGGATCCCGAATAGCTTGACCACATGGCAATAGAACTCTTCTGCCGCCATCTCTGCTGAACAATTCTTTGCGGTAGGCCTAAAGATCCCGTACTTTGAGAACCTATCCACCACCACCATGACTCCATCAAAGCCTTTAACCTCAGGGAAGTCGCTGATGAAGTCCATAGAAACCGACACCCAAGGTTTCTCTAGAATAGGCAAAGGCTATAGCAAGCTTGCCTCCGTGCGCCGCTCGAGCTTGTCTTGCCAGCAAACAAGACATGTCTTAACGAATAGTTGGACATCATTCTCCATCTTCGGCCAGAAGTAGGAGCGGATCAATAGCGGCAGTATCCTTTCCTGTCCCGGATGCCTAGCCCACTGCGCATCATGATATTTGCACAGCAGTTGAGTCCTCAGCCCTCGGCTGGGGATGAACACGTGACCACCCTTCACATACAACAAGCCATCTTCAAGCCAGTACCTCCTCACGGTACCATCTTGGACTTGCACGACCAGCTTCTGGTACAATCGATCCTCCTTTGCCTGATCCTTCAGTTTGCCCACGAAGTTGGATTCCAACTGGGTCAACGCAGCAACCATCTCTACTGCCTTTCTTCTCACTGGTTGTAATGCCCCGGCCTATGCTCCCACTGGAAGTCATACTCGGCCAGGAACTCCTGCCACCAGGCCTGCCTTGGGGACAGCTTCTTCTGCATCTTAAAGAAAGTGTTTGCAACATTATCAGTTTTGATCACAAAAGAAGTGCCGAGTAGATATACCTGCCATGACCGTAGGCAGTGCACAACTGCCAACATCTCCTTCTCGTGCACGGAGTAGCGTTGCTCAGTCAGCTTCAACTTCCAACTCTCGAACGCTACCGGATGCCCATCCTGCACAAGCACTCCACCCGCGGCACAATCAAAGGCATCCATATGGACTTCGAATGATTGGTTGAAGTCCAGAAGCTTTAGCACAAGTTCGGCCACAATCCAGGACTTGATCTTCTCGAAGGCATCCGCACACGCCCCATCCCAAGTCCATAGTTTGCCTTTCTACAGCAGATTGGTGAGCAGGGATACCAGCTTCGAGTATCCCTTGATGAATTTTCGGTAGTAGTTTTCCAAACCAAGGAAACTCCGCAGCTCGCCCACCTTGGTTGGAGCAGTCCACTCCTTGATGGCTTGCACCTTTCGAGGATCCATCCGCTGTTGGGAATGAATCACGGCGAAAGCGTGCATTTCAATTTCAATTAAATTATATTCTTGAACCCAGTATCCCTTTGATGCAATTTGAAATTCAAATACGAAGAAACAAGTAGAGAATATACATATCTACAAAGACTCTGAATTGGTCCTTGTGTTTGAATCCTCAATTCAGTGATGTCCCACAGCGCCTTCACAAATGACTTCAAGAGTTGATCCTCTGATTGGACACACACGTGTACGCCCTCCACGGTATCCACACCAAGTTTTTCTCATAAGCATTGGGAATTGTTCCCAACAATTGGTCACCTTTTTAATTTCGGAATCAAAGGCTTGTTTACAGCACTTAGTAGAACATATCTTCTTCAATCACTCTCGGATATGGTATTTTGGGTAGCACTCTTTTCTTCTCTCAAACGGCAAAATTCTTTTTCTTCGTCAAACTCACACACACTTGATGCCTTTCAGTTTTTCTATATATAGAACATGAAAGGGGACTTTTGTCCCGCTTGGTGGGCAAAATGTTCTCACCTTTTAGAATTCTTTCTCCCACACACCTTTGCACCTCTTTCACCAAAGAGAGGCATCCCTTCTTTTACCGAAGAGACGCGCCCCTCTTTCACCAAAGAGACACGCCCCTCTTGCACCAAAGAGACACACCCTTCTTTCAGCGAAGAGATGTGCCCCTCTTCCACCGAAGAGACGTGCCCTTCTTTCACCGAAGAGATGTGCCCTTCTTTCACCGAACCCACACCGAATCGGCTCAAGATGTGCTTTTTCACAATTGGCATATGTTATGCCATTTTCAATATTATGCCATTGAGAATAGACCAACCATTGGTCTACATGACATGTACTACTCATGTACAGACATATTGACATGTATTTATTTAATCGAATCTCATTCGATAATTTAGCATGCGTCTATAAATTTAATTTTACAGTTAATTCCAAAACAACCTTATCTAATAAGGTGCATATCCGATACGGGCAATTCCTTGCTAGCGGAATTAACTGCCCAACACAAAATTTAATCAATTAAATTTTGGTTACGAGAAATGACTTGTATTGTGTATGACCCATTGGGCTCCACACTAAGCCGGTAGTGAATTAATTTATCTTATTAAACCTTTTAATAAGATCATTGATTAACTCTTAATCAATTAAGTTCACAAGTCAAGATTAACGTCTAGCAACATATCATGACCACCCGGATAGTGAAGATTTCAATCAAAGGATTGAACACCCTTTGGTGATTAGTTATTGTGTAATTAAATCCTTCAGTTATACAATGTCCCGGATAAATTAAGGTATGGATAAAATGTCAAACCCTAATTCTTATCCATATGCATCTCAATTCTCTAGTAATTAACTCAAGAATGAAATACCGAAAACTGCTTTATGATATTTCATCCTACTCTGGCTAGAGATTTTCTGAGTCAATACTTAAAAGAATACATAGGACATTTTCTCCTCTCATAAGAAGTAACCGATCCTTTATTGATTACACACCATCTCCATAAGAGTTTTGTTGGGTTCAGAATATCCTACTCATGGTTCAGAGAACTATGTAAAGGAATAAACCAAAACACAACTTAACTCTTACAAGATACTATGGTAATCTCAAGTCTAAGGATCATTTACACCTACTATCACCTAAGGAATAACCGATTGACATTTATTTATAGATCCATTAGGTTAATCCTTTAAGCGGATCAGTTCAGTAAACTCATTCCATAATGAGTACCTACACTCTTATATTAGTGACTCTTCACAAGTAACTGTGAGATCAGTTACCCTCTAACTTAGAGTATGTAACAAGTGTACTAGTCTTACCAGATCACTAATCCCCTGTTCAGTGATCCTATAACTAGGAACATTTTAAACTAAAACTTGTGGATTTTAAGTCTCACTAGCATGATCTCATCATGACCTTAAAATCATTATCATAGTTTATGGGTTTCATCATAAAATATAGCAGCATATGATGAATAATAATGTCTTAATTGTATTTCATGAATAAAATTTCATCAATTGTGATTGAGTTTAGAGTATTAATCCCAACAATCTCCCACTTGCACTAAATCGAATCACTTCGGTATCTTATACCCATACAATCTAATTGGCGATCAAATTGCTACTGTGATAATGGCTTAGTCAGTGGATCTGCAATGTTGTTCTTCGTATTGACTCATTCAATCCTGATATTACCCCTTCCAACGATTTCTCTCACTAGGTGATATCACCTTAGGGTGTGCTTTGACATGTGATAGGATCTTGGTTCCTTAGCTTGTGCTACTGCCCCAGAATTGTCACTATATAGGGGCACAAGATTCTCAATCTGAGGAACAATTCCTAGCTCACTGATAAACTTCTTTATCCACACCCCTTCCTTCACTGCTTCACTTGCAGCGATATATTCTGCCTCTATCACTGAATTAGCTATAGTGGACTGTTTGGAACTCTTCCAACTTATAGCTCCACCAATTAGAGTATACACATATCCTGATACTGATTTACTATCGTAAGGGTTAGTTTGAAAACTAGAGTCTATGTACCCTTCTAGCTTCAAATTTGATCCACCAAATATGAGAAACATATCTCTACTCCTTCTCAAGTACTTGATAATGTTTTTCACAACTTTCCAATGTTCCTCTCTCGGATTAGCCTGAAACCTGCTTGTAACCCCTAGGGCATAAGCCATGTCAGGCCTGGTACAAATCATGGCATAAATGATGGATCCTACTGCGGATGCATACGGAATTCCATTCATTCTTTGTCTTTCCTCAGGTGTCTTTGGTCACATCTTCTTGGAAAGATTAATGCCATGACTCATAGGCAAGTAACCATGCTTACTGCCTTCCATGTTAAACCTCTTTAACACAGTATCTATATACCTGAATTGGGATAAACCAAGCATCCTATTAGATCTATCTCTATAGATTTTTATTCCCAATATATAGGATGCTTCTCCTAGATCCTTCATGGAAAAGTTCTTGGAGAGTCAAACCTTGACCAATTGCATCATTGATACATCATTCTCAATAAGTAATATGTCATCAACATATAACACAAGAAAGACAACAACGCTCCCTCTAACCTTCTTGTAGACGCAAGGTTTTTCCTCACATTTTTTTTATGAAGTCAAACTTTTTGACTGCCTCATCAAAACATATGTTCCAACTCCTTGAAACTTGTTTTAATCCATAAATGGATTTTTGCAGTCTACATACTTTGTGTGGACCAACAGATGAGACAAACCCATCTGGTTGTGTCATGTAGACATCTTCCTCAAGGTTTCCATTGAGGAAAGCTGTCTTTACATCCATTTGCCATATCTCGTAATCAAAGTATGCAGCTATAGCAAGCAATATCCTGATGGACTTGAGCATTGCTACTGGCGAAAAGGTTTCATCATAGTCAATACCATGTTTTTGTTTAAATCCTTTTGCAACCAGTCTGGCCTTGTATGTTTCAACATTGCCATATGCTCCAATCTTTTTCTTAAAGACCCATTTACACCCGATGGGAGTAATTCCCTCAGGTGCATCCACCAAAGTCCATACTTTGTTGGAATACATTGAGTCCATCTCAGACTCCATAGCTTCTTGCCATTTGTTACTATCAAAACTATTGACGCTTCGTCATAGGTTTGTGGATCATCCACATCCATGACATTTGAACTTGGATCATTTTCAATTGCCAAATTCAACTTTTGAGGTGCCTTACGCATTCTCATGGATCTACGAGGAGGTTTAGAAAGTTGTGGTAAATGGATTGGTTTTGGAGTAACTTGTTGTTCTTCTGTAAGTCTATGTGAGACTGATGGTGAGTTAAGAACTTCATCAAGTTCAACATTCCTTCCACTCCCACTATCTTGGACAAACTCTTTCTCCAAGAAAGTGGCATGTATGCTAACAAACACCTTTTGTTCAACAAAAGAATAAAAGTAATATCCTAAACTCTCCTTAGGATAACTCACAAATCTATATTTTTCAGATCTCATACCAAGTTTATCTGTATCTTCCATTTTGACATAAGTTGGGCAACCCCAAATTTTAAGGTGTTTAAGACTTGGTCTCTTGCCCTTCCATATCTCATATGGTGTGCATGACACAGACTTAGTGGGAACCTTATTTAAAAGGTATATGGAAGTTTCTAAGGCATATTCCCAGAAGCAAATTGGAAGATCAATGAAGCTCAACATGGATCGCATCATATCTAATAGAGTGCAATTTCTCCTTTCAGCTACCCCATTGTGTTGTGGAGTACTAGGAGGAGTCCATTTGGAAACTATTCCACATTCTTTAAGATAATCCAAAAACTCCCTAGATAGGTATTCACCCCTCGATCTGATTGAAGTGTTTGATACTCTTTCTAGTTTGTTGCTCAACTTCAGCTCGATATTCCTTAAATTTGTCAAAGGCTTCAGATTTGTATTTCATTAAATACACATATCCAAACCTAGACAAATCATCTGTGAATGTTATAAAGTAGGAATATCCACCTTTGGCTTGAGTTGCCATCGGTCCACAAACATCAATGTGGACTAGCTCTAACAATTGCGTCGCCCTTTCTCCATATCCTGTAAATGGAGTCTTAGTCATCTTTCCTTTGAGGCAAGATTCACAAGTTGGAAGTGATTCATAATCATATGGGTTGAAGTTGCCATCCTTGTATAACTTGTTAATTCAATTCTCATTAATGTGACCAAGCCTTAAATGCCAGAGATATGTAAAGTTTAGATCATCTCTTTTCCTTTTGTTAGTTTGTTCAACATGAAGTATATTATCATTAACTTCCAAGACTATCAAGCCATTGGTGATCTTTCAGTTCCATAAGATTCACCGGAGTGAGAAATAGAGCAACCATTACCCTTCAATTTTATTTCATATCCTTGTTCAAGTAACAAAGAAACATAAATAATATTTCTTATTAAAACTAGAACATAAAGACAATTATTTAGCTCAATAGTTTTGCCAGAAGGCAAATCTAAACAAAAAGGTTCCTACTGTTACGGCTACAACTCTTGCTCCATTGCCGACTCGCAGATAATACTCCCCTTTGTTTAGGCATCTACTTCTTCTCAATCCCTACAACGAATTGTAGATATGAGAACCACATCCGGTATCTAATACCCATGAAGTAGAATTCGTTAATGATAAGTTAACTTCAATAACGAACACACCTGAAGAATTGGCTTCTGAAGCCTTCTTATGCTTCACCTCTGCAAGGTATATCTTGCAGTTCCTCTTCCAGTGGCCATCTTTCCCACAATGGAAGCAGGTGCCCTTTTTAGAGATTTTCTCCTTCCCCTCTTCCTTCTTGATTTGCTTTTTTGGTTTCACAAATTTATCACTTGGCTTCCCTTTCTTGGGACCCTTCTTTGCCTTCTTCTTTGAGGCACCTTCCACTAACAAGACCTTACCCTTATCTTTCACAAGGTGGGTTTCTGCGGTCTTCAACATATTGAGGAGCTCAAGTAACGAGACATCCAACTTGTTCATGTGGAAATTTATGATAAATTGTGAAAACGACTCTAGCAGAGACTGGAGAATTAAGTTTTGACATAATTCTCCATCCATTGTGAAGCCCAATTTCCCTAACTCCTCAATCAAATTGATTAGTTTGAGAACATGGGCTTCAACAGAAGTACCATTTGTCATTCTAGCCTGGAAGAGCTGCTTTGATATTTCATATCTAGCAGCCCTACTCTGTTCACCATACAAATCTTTGAGGTGAACAAGAATAGCCTTGGCATCCATTTTCTCATGTTTTCTTTGTAACTCGTTACTCATAGATGCCAGCATGATGCATTGCACAAGAGTGCTATCATCTTGCCACTTCTGATAAGTGGCTTTTTCTTCCTCGGTGGCATTCTCTACCGGAGAAGCAAGTTTAGGAGAGTCGAGGATGTAGGAGACTCTATCCTGAATGAGGACAATCCTCAAATTTCTCAACCAGTCCACCTAGTTTGGCCCAGTGAGTTTGTTTGCATCTAATATGCTTCAAAGTGACAATGATGCAGACATGATGACAGATTTATCTACAAATAAAGAACAACATGCATGAGGAATTATTCATCAAATATGATGCATGATTATCAAGAACTTCTGATCTAATCATGTCTCCCACTAAATTTGACAAATCCCATTGCCCTCTAAATGGAAAACGGGAGACCCCGTTGGAAGGCCTCCTAGTGGAGATTATGGAATCCAGCTTATCTTACCTAGATCTCGCATATAACACGACAAATCTTAAGTAAGTCCATAGGTATGTAACTCTTACCAATTACATCTCATGTAACTTCCATTAATTTCGCCTCTAAGATTACTATAGTCTTGTGTGTGCACAACAAACCATAAACTCTTAGTTAAGTTAAACCCATCATTCATATATCATATATGAAAAAGAAACTACCCTTGAGTGTAGCTCAACAAGATAGAATCGTTTAGGCATGTAATATAATATATCTCATATATTTTAATGAGGAAGCATCATGCCAACTCATGTGACGGGCCTTGTGTGTGCACAACAAATCCACCATATTTGCTGACACACTCTACATCTCATAATGATGGAAGGCATGACTGATATTCTTAATATCGTAGTCATTTCAACTTAATATTATCGAAGGGTCTTTATGCTATTATCATAAGCATCAAATATGTATAATAATAAAGGCATATAAAAGAAGAAGGATGATTATGGACGTTCCTAATGTAAAAACACCGAAGTCACAAGGTGTCACTAAAATCATCCTACACTAAAAACCCATCATTCATATATCATATATGAAAAAAAAACTACCCTTGAGTGTAGCTTAACAAGATAGAATTGTTTAGGCATGTAATATAATATATCTCATATATTTTAATGAGGAAGCATCATGCCAACTCATGTGACGGGCCTTGTGTGTGCACAACAAACCCACCATATTTGTTGACACACTCTACATCTCATAATGATGGAAGGCATGATTGATATTCTTAATACCGTAGCAATTTTGACTTAATATTATTGGAGGGTCTTTATGCTATTATTATAAACATCAAATATGTATAATAATAAAAGCATATAAAAGAAGAAGGATGATTATGGACGTTCCTAACGTAAAAACACCCGAGCCACAGGATGTCACTAAAATCATCCTACACTAAAAACCCATCATTCATATATCATGTATATTTCATGCATGCATGCCGAATGTAAGACAACACAACAATTGTACTACAATATTATAGATACTCAACCCGTAATTAGTTTACAGGTATTTTCTCTATTTCCTAATTTATCTTTAATCTCATTAAAAATAAAATATATTATGCACATATCTATATATATACACAATAACCACAACTCTTGTAGTAATCTATGAAATCGAAATCCTCATAAAAGCAAAATGGGACATTGAGTAATTCGTTATTTCAATAAATAACACCATAATTTCAAACTACTATCAAAGGTGGCTCTAATACCACTGTTGGGAATCAATCGCGGCGGAAGCGTGCATGTCAATTTCAATTAAATTATATTCTTGAACCTAGTATCCCTTTGGTGCAATTTGAAATTCAAATATGAAGAAACAAGTAGAGAATATACATACCTACAGAGACTCCGAATCGGTCCTTGTGTTTGAATCCTCAATTCAGCGATGTCCCACAGTGCCTTCACGAATGACTTCAAGAGTCGATCCTCTGACTAGACGCACACGAGTATGCCCTCCACGGTATCCACACCAAGTTTTTCTCGTAAGCATTGGGAACTGTTCCCAACAATCGGTCGCCTTTTTAATTTCAGAATCAAAGGCTTGTTTACAGCACTTAGTAGAACATATCTTCTTCAATCACTCTCAGATATGGTATTTTGGGTAGCACTCTTTTCTTCTCTCAAACAGCAAAATTATTTTTCTCCTCGTTAGACTCACACACACTTGATGCCTTTCAGTTTTTCTATATATAGAACACGAATGGGGACTTTTGTCCCACTTGGTGGGCGAAATGTTCTCACCTTTTAGAATTCTTTCTCCCACACACCTTTGCACCTCTTTCACCAAAGAGAGGCATCACTTCTTTTACTGAAGAGATGAGCCCCTCTTTCACCGAAGAGATACGCCCCTCTTTCACCGAGGAGACATGCCCTTCTTTCACCAAAGAGATGTGCCCCTCTTCACTGAAGAGACGCGCCCTTCTTTCACTGAAGAGATGTGCCCTTCTTTCATCGAAGAGATGTGCCCCACACCGAATCGGCTCAAGATGTGCTTTTTCATAGTTGGCATACGTAATGCCATTTTCAATATTATGCCATTGAGAATAGACCAACCGTTGGTCTACATGACATGTACTACTCATGTACATACATATTGACATGTATTTATTTAATCGAATCTCATTCGATAATTTAGCATGCGTATATAACCGAGAGTAAATTTAAATTTCTATAAATTTAATATTACAGTTAATTCCAAAACAACCTTATCTAATAAGGCGCGTAACCGATACGGGCAATTCCGTGCTAGCGGAATTAATTGCCCAACACAAAATTTAATCAATTAAATTTTGGTTACGAGAAATGACTTGTATTGTGTGTGACCCATTGGGCTCCACACTAAGTCAGTAGTAAATTAATTTATCTTATTAAACCTTTTAATAAGATCATCGATTAACTCTTAATCAATTAAGTTCACAAGTCAAGATTAACGTCTAGCAACATATCATGACCACCCGGATAGTGAAGATTTCAATCAAAGGATCGAACACCCTTTGGTGATTAGTTTTTGTGTAATTAAATCCTTCAGTTATACAATGTCCCAGATAAATTAAGGTATGGATAAAATGTCAAACCCTAATTCTTATCCATATGCATCTCAATTCTCTAGTAATTAACTCAAGAATGAAATACTGGAAACTGCTTTATGATATTTCATCTTACTCTGGCAAGAGATTTTTTGAGTCAATACTTAAAAGAATACATAGGACATTCTCTCCTCTCATGAGAAGTAACCGATCTTTTATTGATTACACACCATCTCCATAAAAGTCTTGTTGGGTCTAGAATATCCTACTCATGGTTCAGAGAACTATGTAAAGGAATAAACCAAAACACAACTTAACTCTTACAAGATGCTATGGTAATCTCAAGTCTAAGGATCATTTACACCTACTATCACCTAAGGAATAACCTATTGACATTCATTTAAAGATCCATTAGGTTAATCCTTTAAGCGAATCAGTTCAGTAAACTCATTCCATAATGAGTACCTACACTTTACATTAGTGACTCTTCACAAATAACTGTGAGATCAGTTACCCTCTACCTTAGAGTATGTAACAAGTGTACTAGTCTTACCAGATCACTAATCCCCTGTTCAGTGATCCTATAACTAGGAACATTTTAAACTAAAACTTGTGGATTTTAAGTCTCGCTAACATGATCTCATCATGACCTTAAAATCATTATTATAGTTTATGGGTTTCATCATAGAATATAGCAGCATATGATGAATAATAATGTCTTAATTGTATTTCATGAACAAAATTTCATCAATTGTGATTGGGTTTAGAGCATTAATCCCAACATCTGCACCATGCCACCCCCAATTACATGGCCAAGGAAGTTAATTTCCTTCATGCCGAACTCACACTTTTCCTTCTTTACGTGTAGCCGGTGTTCCCTCAACCGTTGGAACACACAACAGAAGTGCCCAAGATGTTCCTCTAGAGATTGGCTATAGATGACAATGTCATCAAGATACACAACCACAAACTTGTCTATTATATCATGAAACACATCATTCATGAGGTTACAAAATGTGGCTGGTGCATTGGTTAAGCCAAATGGCATAACCTTAAACTCATAGGACCCATACCGAGTCACCATCGTCGTCTTTGGCTCGTCACTTTCTGCTATGCGAACCTGCCAGTATCCCAATCTCAGGTCCAACTTGGTAAAGAGTTCGGCTCCACTGAGGCAATTGAACAAGTCTGCAATCAAAGGTATGGGGTACTTGTTCTTCATGGTGACTTTGCTCAACCCGCGGTAGTCCACACACAATTGCAGCGTGCCGTCCTACTTCTCTTGGAACAGCACTAGCGCTCCAAAGGGCACCTTGGAGGGTTGAACTTTCCCCGACTCCAACAAGTCCTGGAGTTGTTTCCGCAACTCCTCCAGCTCTTTAGGTGACATCCGATAAGGTGCTTTCGCAAGTGGCCTTGTTCTCAGAATCAGCTTGATCTTGTGATCTATCGCCCACCTTGGCAGTAAGCCCTTGGGCAGTTCCTCAGGCATAACATCACAAAAGTCACCTAGGATCCCTTGCACCACATCAAGAACCTCCGCATTCACGCCCATGTCGGGCTTTGACTCATGGATAGCTGCAAGGTAAGTTGGTTGGCCCCTCTTCCAGCCCTTGGCTATTTGCATAGCCGAGACCTTCTCGGCCCGGATGTCCTCTGCATGGTTGAGTCCCTTGAATCCCCGAATGAAGCACGGCTTCTTCGAGTCAGCGATCAACAAACCGGGTAGGTGTGGCATAACTGATACATAAGCTTTCACCAGAAAGTTGTTACCGAGTATTACATCAAAATCATCCATTGGAATGATCATGATGTCAATGTTCCTTGACCATTCACCAATCTGGACTGGCACTCCTTTGGCCATCCTAAGCACAGGTTTGCTTTGGGAGTTGACAGCATTGATGCGGCTGGCTTGCTTCTGGATTCGCAGTTCATAGGCTTGCAGAACTCGATCCAACACGAAGTTGTGCGTTGTGCCGGTGTCCACCATCGCCACTGCCTCCTTGGCGTTCAGGGTCATCGGTATGTACATCAGTCCTTGCTCCGGTGCCTTCCTCCCCGAGCGGATGGCACCAAGGATTTGGAGAGATGCCACTCTAGTCTGTTTGCCATCAGAGTCGGAGTCAGTCTTGTTTACCAGGGCCGATAGCTTCTCCCTCTTCGAGCACTCACAAGCACGATGGGGGCCGTTGCAGATGAAGCACCCTAGGTGGGTCTTGGGGTCCTTCAAGGACAGACCTTCCGTTGCCTTCCCCTTCCCCTTGTCTCCCTTGGGCGGCTTCTTCTTCTCGCCTTTGCTTGCGTTCTTGCCAGGCTTGGACGCCTTGTCCTTTGGCTTTTCGGCCTTCTTTCCCTTCAAGTCATTCTTGGCCACGCGGATGTCTATCAACGCATCTGCCTTCACCATTGTGGTCTGGAGGTCTTGGACTCCTTGCCTTCGCAACTCAAGTTGAGCTCTCGATTGAAGACCCCACATGAAGTTGAACAGCTTGTCCAACTCGGACATCTCCATGACATCCAGCAACAAGGAACTAAATTCCTTAACGTAGTCATGTACCATGCTTGTCTGTCTCAGGTTGCATAGCGCATCCCGAGCAGCCCACGAAGTGTTCGTGGGAAGGAACTGCTCCTTGAGTTCCTTCTTCAGCAAAGGCCAGTCTCTGATGTGTGGCCGCCCACCAGTAGCAGTGTCTTGCTCGTGGGTTCGCCACCAGAGTTTCGCATTATCGGACAGGTACATGACACCCATTGAGACCTATTCCCCTTCTGGAACTTTTCCTGCCTCGAAGTAGTGTTTGATGTCCCACAAGAAGTTCTCGAGTTCCTTGGAACTTCGAGTGCCTGTGAAGGCTTTGGGTTCAGGTATTCTCACCTTTGCCCGAGATCCCTCTGCTTCGACTGCCCCTGCAGCCAACGCATGTCGGAGGATGCACACTTCCTCCTTCAATCGGGCAACGTCTGGAACAAGGGATGTCAGCACTTCCGCTATTGTTCCACCAACTCCAGAGATTTTGCCGAGGGATGCTTCCAAGGCCACAGCTCGATCCTTCAATGTGTCCATGCGTGACATTCAGGTCACTGGTCATTTGTTGCTGAAGACGCTTGCCTTATTGCTGAACGCAGCTCTGATACCAACTGTCACAGGGGTCGGACTTCACCTAAATTTTTCCGTTCCTGCGATGGTGCTGAGCAGTGTCCCGCACACTCTCAGCCAACCCAAACACACATAGCAACGCAGCTTAGCGAGGTTTAGCAACAAAGGGACAAAATCGAACAATGCAAGGTAAGGGAAACCTCACTTGTATTCACAAACCGGATTACAAGAACACGCAAAACCCTTACACGACCTTACACGAACATGCCAAGTATGTGTCTTGTGCTTCCAGCACTTGCACTCCTCACTTGGACAAGTGAACTCACCCCGGGAGTCCACACACGGCTGGGAGGAACTGGAGACAGCACGGCCGGCCTTCCTGGTTCGGCTTTTTGTCAAGGACTTCCCTTCCTTTGCTCCAATCTTCCCTCCTCCTCACCTGGCTTGCTCACTCGCTCACTCGCTTGCTTTGCTTGCCTGAGTGTGTGCGTCTATGTGTCGGTCTTCCTCCCTTCTGCCGACCAGCAGTCCCATTTATCCTTGCAGGAGCAGGTTGCACAGTTCCTGGCAGCCCTACTTCTCCTACCTACCCGAGCAGGAGTTGGTGCCTGCAGCAGTGGGATTGACTGGAGCAGTTGGATTGACTGCTTGCCAGCTCAGCCCTCTGGTCAGTCCTTTGACTGGGAGCCCATGCCCCCACGACTGAAGCCGGTCTGGTCTGGCTGAGTGCCACCAACACTCAGCTCAGTCCTGGGCCCATGCCCGCACCTTGGATCAGTTGCTGGCATCCGAGGTGCTGCTCGACCATGAGCGACCTTCACTAACGGCACTTGCGGGAGCTTATGGCATTCCTAGAGCATCCGGACTGCCTGTCCTAGGAAGCGTGTTGCGGGAGCATGCATGCATCCGTAGCCTACTGGCTCGCCATGGAGCATGTCCTGGGAAGGCTTAGGGCGTCCCTGTCACCCACCCTTGAGCGCGTCCTGCGGGAGCGGCTGCTCACACGTCTCCTGCCAGTTCGCCTAGGAGCAAGACTTGCGGGAGAGCCCTTTGTCCATGTTGCCTGCCCGCTCGCCCTTCCATACCAGCTGATCCTTTGGCAGTCTTCCCCTGATCCTGGTCCAGGTTGCCATGCGATCAAGGGCCCGCATAGCAGCCATATCCATGTCCGGGCCTTAAGGGGCTAACACCTTGCTTGACCATGGGCTGTGCCTTCCTCTACGAAGGGTGATGGCTTGGTCGACCACGGGCAATGGCTTTCTCTGGCTTGGTCGACCCCAGAGACAGCCCTCCGTTGACCACTGGCTGTGCCTTGCACTTCCATGGGCAAATGGCTCGGTTGAGCACAAGCTATACGCTCAGTCTCTCACAGGCAGTGCCTGGCTCTACCTCAGGCGATGCCTTGCTCGACCCTGGGCTGTGACTTGCTTTCCCAAGGGCAATGGGATGTTCGACCACAGGCTGTGCCTCGCTCTACCATGGGTGGGGTTGCTCAACCGTGGGCTGTGCCTTGCCCAACCACGGGTGATGGCTTGGTTGATCACGGTGACAGCCCTTGGTTGACCATGGGCTATGTGCTCAGTTGCTCACGGGCAGTGGCTTGCTCTACCACTGGCAGTGCCTTGCTCTACCACAGGCCATGGCTTGGTTGGCCACGGGCTGTGCTTCGCTCTACCACAGGTGATACCTCGCTCAACCACGTGCTGTGCCTTGCCCTACCATGAGCAATGGCTTGGTCGACCATGGAGACAGGCCTTGGTTGACTACGAACCGTGCACTTGGTCTCTCATGGGCAGTGCCTTGCTCTACCACAGGTGATGCCTTGCTCAACCACTGGCTGTACCTTGCTCTACCATGGGCGGTGCCTTGCTCTACCATGGGCAGTGCCTTCCTCGACTATGGTGACAGCGCTTGAACGATCAAGGGTAGATGTGTTGATCAACCACGGCAACAGCTCTTGGTTGGCCACAGGCATTTCCTTGGTCCACCATGGGCAATGCCTTGGTCAACCATGGGCTGTGCCTCGGACTACATTGGGAGATGCCTTGCTCAACCACAGGCTGTGCCTTGCTGCACCATGGGCGATCCCTTGCTTGGCCACAGGCTGTGCCTTGCTCTACCATGGGTGATGGCTTGGTCAACCATGGATACAGCCCTTGGTCAACTACGGTGTATTCACTCGGTAGCTCACAGGCATTGCTTGGCTCCTACATGGGTGATGCCTTGCTTGACCACAGGCTGTGCCTTGCTCTACCTCAGGCAATGCCTTACTTGACCATGGGCTGAGCCTGGCTCTACCTCGGGCAATGCCTTGCTCCACCACGGGCTGTGCCTTGCTCTACCATGTGCATTGCCTTGCTCAGCCACAGGCAATGGCTTGGTCTCCGGCAACTCCTTCCTCGACCACAGGCTATGCGTCACTCAACCATGGGCGATGACTTGGTCTACCTCGGAGACAGCCCTTGGTCGACCAGGAGCTGTTCACTTGGTTGCTCATTGGCTGTGCCTTGCTCTACCACAAGTGATGCCTTGCTCGACCACGGGCAATGGCTTGGTCAACCAAAGGTTGTGCCATGCTGTATCATGGGTGATGCCTTGCTTGACCACGGCCTGTGCCTTACTCTACCATGGGTATTGCCTTGCTCTACCATGGGTGTTGCCTTGCTCTACCACGGGTGATGCCTTGCTCAACCATGGGTGTGCCTGGCTCTATCTTAGGCGATGCCCCACATGACCAGGTAGACAGCCCTCGGTGACCATGGACTGTGCGCTGGGTAGCTCACGGGCAGTGCCTGGCTCTACCTCAGGTGTTGCCAAGCTCGACCACATGTTGTGCATTGCTCTACCATGGACAATGCCTTGCTCAACTACAACTGTGCCTTGCTCTGCCACCAACAATGGCTTGGTTGACCATAGAGACAGCCCTTGGTCGACCAGGGGCAGTGCCTTGCTCTACCATGGGCTGTGCCTCGCTCTACCATGGGCGATGATTTGGTCGACCACAGAGAAAGCCCTCTGTCAAGCACAGGCTGTGTGCTCGGTCACTCATAGGCAGTGCCATGCTCTGCCATGAGCAATGCCATGCTCCGCTATTGGCTGTGCCTTGCTCTACCACGGGCTATGGCTTGGTCAACCACGAGCTGTGCTCTCGGTCACTCACAGGCAGTGCCTCGCTCTACCTTGTGCGATGTCTTGCTTGACCACAGGCTGTGCCTTGTTCTACCATGGGCGACACCTTGCTGGACCATGGGCTGTGCCTCCCTCTACCACAGGTGATGGCTTGGTCGACCACAGACACAACCCTCAGTCGACCAGGAGCTGTGCACTCAGTCGCTCATGGGTCGTGCCTTGCCCTACCAGGTGCAATGCCATTCTCAACCATGGGCTGTGCCTTGCTTTACCAAGGATGATGTGTTGCCTGACCATGGGCTGTGCCTTGCTCGACCACAGGCAATGGCTTGGTTGACCAAAGGTTATGCCTCGCTCTACTACGGGCGATGGCTTGCTCAACCATGGCCTGTGGCATCCTCTACCACGGGCGTTGCCTTGCTCAGCCAAGGGTTGTACCTTGCTCTATCACCGGCAATGGATTGGATGACCATGGGCTGTGCCTCGCTCTACCACAGGTGAGGGCTTGGACAACCAAGGAGACAGCCCTCGGTCAGCCATCAGCTGTGCACTCGATTGCTCATGGGCAGAGGCTTGCTCGACCACGGGCTGTGCCTCGCTCTACCACGGGAGATGCCTTGCTTGACCACGGGCTGTGCCTTGCTCTACCATGTGCAATCACTTGTTCAACCATGTGCTGTGCCTCACTCTACCATGGGCGATGTGTTGCTTGACCATGGGCTGTGCCTTGCTTTAACATGGGAAATGGCTTGTTTGAGTGCGGGCTGTGCCTCACTCTACCACGGGTGATGCCTTCTTGACCACTGGCTGTGCTTTGCTCTACCATGTGTGATGGCTTGGGCGACCACAGAGACAGCCCTCAGTCAGCAATGGACTGTGCACACGGTTGCTCATGGGCAGTGCCTTGCTTTACCCCGGGTGATGCCTTTACCGACCACGGGCTGTGCCTTGCTCTACCAAGGGCGATGGCTGGGTTGACCATAGAGATAGCCCTTGGTCGACCACGGGCAATGCCTTGCTCTGGCACAAGCAATGACTTGGTCAACCACGAAGACGGCCCTTGGTTGACCATGGGCCATGCCTTGCAGTTCCACCGGTGATGGCTAGGTTGAGCATGGACTGAACACTCGGTCTCTCATGGGCAGTGCCTGGCTCTACCTTGGGTGATGCCTTGATCGACCACAGGCTGTGCCTTGCTCTACCACAAGCAACACCTTGCTCTACCTAGGGCAATGAGATGTTCAACCATGGGCTGTGGCTTGATCTACCAAGGGCGATGCCTTGGTTGACCACAGGCTGTGCATTGCCCAACCATGGGCAATGGCTTGGTTGACCATGGAGACAGCCCTCAGTCGACCGCAGGCTGTGTGTTTGGTCGCTCATTGGCTGTGCCTTGCTCTGCCATGGGCAATGCCTTAATCCACCACAGGCTGTGCCTTGCTCTACCACAGGCAATGCCTTGCTTGACCATGAGTGATGCCTTCTTGACCATGGGCTGCACTGGCTCTACCACAGGATGTTCGGCCATGGCATGTGCCTTGCTTTACCCCAGGCAATGGGATGTTGACCAAGGGCTGTGCCTTGCTCTACCATGGGCAATAGCTTGGTCAACAATGGAGAAAGCCTTCAGTTGACCACGAGCTATGTGCTCGGTCACTCACAGGCAGTGCCTTCTTCTTCCACAGGCAATGCCTTGCACCACCATGAGCAGTGCCTCGCTCTACCACGGGCTGTGCCTGGGTCCACCACAGGCAATACCATGTTCGACCTTGGGTTGTGCCTCCATCTACCATGGGCGACACCTTGCTCAACCATGGGATGTGCCATGCTATTCCACAGGCGTTGGTTTGGTTGATCACGAAGACAGCCCTCGGTTGACAACAGGCTATGCACTCGGTCACTCACGGGTAGTGCCTTGCTCTACCAAGCGCGATGGCTTGGTCGACCACAGAGACATCCCTCGGTTGACCACGGGCAATGCCATGTTCCACCATGGGCTGTGCCTTGCTCTACCATGGGCGATGCCTTCTCGACCATGGGCTGTGCCTTGGTCTACCAAGGGCTATGGCTTGGCTGACCACCAGCTGTGCGCTTGTTCGCTCATGGGCAGTGCCTTGCTCTACCTTGGGTGATGCCTTGCTCAGCAACAGGCTGTGCCTTGTTCTACCATAGGCAACACCTTGCTCGACCATGGGCTGTGCCTCCCTCTACCACAGGCAATGGCTTGGTCGACCACAGAGACAGCCCTCAGTCGACTAGGAGCTGTGCACTCAGTCGCTCATGGGCTGTGCCTTGCTCTACCACTTGTGATGCCATCATCAACCATGGGCTGTGCCCTACTTGACTTTCTTAACTTGCAAGTTTGACTTTCTTAACCTCCAAGTAGTTATGGCACCCAATTATTTGCTCAACCCACATTTCCCATTCTAGATATGCCTCAAGATCACTCTTGCCCTGAAAGGAAGGAATTTTGATTTTGATTCCTCCAAAGTCTTCTCCTACATTCGTCATACCTCGTCTAGGTTGATTGTGAGGTCTCCTTCTGGGCTCGAATTCTTCATCCTCTTCTTCTTTTTTTTGGCTCAGAGAATATAAGCTATAGAATAGATGGAAATATGTGCCAAGGAGTCAAGGAAATATATGTTCAAAGAGGAAATTGTTTTTTAGATGAAGGGATGAGGGGATATGATAGATAGATAACCTACCGTGGAAACCGTGCTCTAATACGAGATGATGCAGGTTAGAGGGAAGTTGGTCCTGATCTTCACGGTGTAGGATGAAAGGATAGGATTTTGTTCGAAACCAAGCGGGTGCAAATAGCCAACCAATGAAAGAAAATGTGACCTGCTACTTAGACCACACGCCTAACCACGAACTCAAAGACCAATCCACACAACGACTTACCTAGGTCGAGGCATGAATTGGGGGCTTTGGGAAACTTGAATCACCAAACTAGAAACATTAGTTTGACAAAAGCAAGGTTTCATGAGAGCAAATGGGAGATAATTACCTCCAAGGAGAACACACTTTGTATTTTAGGGATTCAATGTCAAAAAGCTAAATTACATAGTGAATGAGAGCCCATATATATAGATGCTTGGCTAATAAATAGTTTCCTCTTATACTAGATAGCAATCAGCCAAAAATATGGTACTTGATTCCATTATAGAAATCCCAAATTAGGAAACTCTATAAATACAGAGATTGCTAATTTTGATTATAACAACTAATATATACTAATTTAACTCTTTTGGTAGCCATAAATCATGCATATTGGTCAAGTTCCTTGTGTGCAAACTGAGTAGCTCTAATCAGCCTTGGGATTAAAGAAAAGGAGACAAATGCTTCCTTTGTCTTGGCCTTCAACCTCTTGGGCCAAATATCCATTAGTGAGGATGCAAATAGCTTCTTGCAATCTCTTCATCCTTCCTCTTGGTAGAGCAATGCACAGCCCATGGTCAAGCAAGGCATCACCCGTATTAGGATGAGGCAGTGCCCATCAGTGACCGAGCGCACAACATGTGGTCGAGCAAGCCACTGCTACTGGTAGAGCCAAGCACAGCTCGTGGTCAAGCAACGCATCATCCGTGGTAGAGTGAGGCGCGGCCAGTGGTCGACCGAGGGCAATCTCTGTGGTTGACAAACCCATTGCTAGTGGTAGAGCGAGGCACAGCCTAGAGTCAACAAAGGAATGTCTCTGTGGTCGACCAAGCCATCAGCCGTGGTAGAGCCAGGCACAGCTCATGGTCAAGCAAGGCATTGCCCGTGGTAGAGCCAGGCACTGCACATGTTCGACTGAGGGCTGTCTCTATGGTCAACCAAGGCATTGCCCGTGGTACAACCAGGCAGAGCAATTGGTCAAGCAAGGCATCACCTGTGTTAGGGTGAGGCAGAAATGGTGGTCGACCAAGGGTTGTCACCATGGTCAACCAAGCCATCACCCATCATAGAGCATGGTGTAGCTCGTGGTTGACCGAGGGTTGTCTCCATGCTCGACCAAGCCATTGCCCATGGTAGAGCTAGGCACAGCCCGTGGTCAAGTGAGGCACCATCTGTTCTCAACCAAGCCATCGCCCGTGGTAGGGCAAGGCAAAGCCCGTAGTCAAGCAAGGCATCAGCAATGGTAGAGCAAGGCGCATCCCGTGGTCAACCAAGCCATTGCCTGTGGTAGAGCAAGACCCAGCCCATGGTTGAGTGAGGCGTCACCTGTGGAAGAGCGACACACAGCCTGTTGTTTACCAAGCCATCACCCATGGAAGAGCGAAGCATAACCTGTGGTCAACCATAGAATCGCCCGTGGTAGTGCAAGGTGCTTCCCATTGCCAACCAAGCCATCACCCATGGTAAAGCCAGGCATTGCCTGTGGTCTAGCAAGGCATCGCCCATGGTAGAGCCAGGCATAGCCCGTGGTTGACCAAGGGCTGTCTCTGTGATCGACCAAGCCATCACCCATGGTAGAACAAGGCACAGCCCATGGTTGAGCAAGGCATTGCCCGTGGTGGAGTGAGTCACAGCCAGTGGCCAACCGAGGGCTGTCTCCATGGTCGACCCATCCATCACCCGTGGAAGAGCAAGGCACAGCCCGTGGTCAAGCATAGCATCGCTCGTGCTAGAGTGAGGCACTGCTCGTGGTCGATCAAGGGTTGTCTCCATGGTCCACCAAGCCATCACCCATGGTAGAGCGTGGCTCTACCCCTGGTCGACCAAGCCATCACCTGTGGTAGAGCGTGGCACTACCCATGGTCGAGCAAGGCATCACCCATGGTAGAGCGAGGCACTGCCTGTGGTCAACTGAGGGCTGTCTCCATTGTTGACTAAGCCATCGCCCATGGTCGAGCAAGGCATCGACAATGGTAGAGCAAGTTACATCCCGTGGTCAACCAAGCCATTGTCCATGGTACAGCGAGGCCCAGCCTGTGGTTCAGTGAGGCATTGCCAGTGGTAGAGTGACACCCAGCCCATCATTGACCAAGCCATCGCCCAGGGTAGAGAGTGGCATAGCCTGTGGTCGACCATAGAATCGCTGGTGGTAGCACAAGGTGCTGCCCGTGGCCAACCAAGCCATCTCCCATGGTAGTGCCAAGCACTGCCTGTGGTCTAGCAAGGCATTGCCCATGGTAGAGCGAGGCATAGCCCATGGTCGACCTAGGGCTGTCTCCATCGTCAACCAAGCCATCGCTTGTGATAGAGCAAGGCACAGCCCGGTGTTAACCAAAAGCTGTCTCTGTGGTTGAGCAAGGCATTGCCTGTGGTTGAGTGAGGCACAGCCCGTGGTCAGGCAAGGCATCGCCCATGGTAGAGAGAGTCAATGCCCATCAGCAACTGAGTGCATAGCCCACAGTCGACTAACAATTGTTTCCTTGGTCAACCAAGCCATTGCTGCTGGTAGAGCAAGGCACAGCCCAGTATTGAACGAGGGCTGTCTCCGTGGTTGAGCAAGGCATTGCCCATGGTAGAGCAACACGCAGTCCATGGTCGACCGAGGGCTTTCTCAGTGGTTGAGCAAGGCATTGCCCATGGTTGAGCGAGGCACAGCCCGTGGTCGACTGAGAGCTGTCTCCGTGGTCGAGCAAGCCATCACCAGTGGTAGAGTGAGGCACAGCCCGTTGTCAAGCAAGGCATCTCCAGTGGTAGGGCTAGGCACAGCCCATGGTCGACCGAGGGCTGTCTCCGTGGTTGACCTAGGCATCACCCATTGTTAAGCCAAGCACAGCCTGTGGTCGAGCAAGGCATCGGTCATGGTAGGGCAAGGCGCAGCAAGTGGTTGACCAAGGGCTGTCTCCGTGATTGACCTAGCCATTACCTGTGGTAGAAGGAGGCACTGCCTGTGGTCGACTGAGGGCTGTCTCCATGCTTGACCAACCTATTGCCTGCAGTAGAGCAAGGTGTTATTCGTAGTCAACCAAGCCATCACCCGTGGTAGAGGAAGGCACATCCTGTGGTCGAGCAAGGCACCGCCCATGGTAGAGCAAGGCGCTTCCCATGGTTGACCAAAGGCTGTCTTCGTCATTGAGCAAGGCATCTCCCAGGGTAGAGTGAGGCATAGCCCGTGGTTGAGCAAGGCACAGCCCGTGGTCGACCAAGCCATCACACATTGTAGAGCGAGGCACAGCCTGTGGTCAACCAAGCCATTGACCGTGGTAGAGAGAGGCACTGCCTGTGGTCTAGGGAGGCAAAGCCCATGGTTGAGCATGGCATTGCACTTTGTACTGCAAGGCACAGCCGTGGTCAACATAGGCATCGCCCGCGGTTGAGCAAGGCATATCCCATGGTCGACTAAGCCATGGCCCATGGTAGAGCAAGGCACAGCCCATGGTAGAGCGAGGCACAGCCCATGGTAGAGCGAGGCACAGCCCATGGTAGAGCAAGGCACAGCCCGTGGTAGAGCAAGGCACGGCCCTTGTTTGAGCAAGGCATGGCCTGTGGTTGACCAAGGCATTGCCCATGGTTGACCAAGCACTGTCACTATGGTCAAACAAGCCATTGCCCATGGTAGAGCGAGGCTGAGCCCATGGTAGAGCAAGGCATCACCTGTGGTAGAGCGAGGTGCAGCCCATGGTTGACCGAGGACTGTCTCCGTGGTCAACCAAGCCATTGCCCAAGGTAGAGTGAGGCACAGCCCGTGAGGGAGCAAGGCATCGCCCGTGGTAGAGTGAGGTGCAGCCTGTGCCCGACTGGGGGTTGTCTCCATGGTCAACCAAGCCATCACCCATGGTTGGGTGAGGCATCGCCCGTGGTAGAGCAAGGTGCAGCCCATAGTAGACTGAGGGCTATCTTCATGGTCAACCAGGCAATCACCGATAGTAGAGTGAGGCACAGCTTGTGGTCCAGCCAGGCATCACCCATGTTAGAGCAACAGCACACGCCGTGGTCAACCAAGCCATACCCCATGGTAGACCGAGGCAGAGCCCATGGTCGAGCAAGGCATCAGCCATGGTAGAGTATGGCACAGCCCATGGTTGGGCAAGGCATTACCCTTGGTAGAGTGAAGCACAGCCTGTGGTCAACCGAGGGTCGTCTCCATCGTCAACCAAGCCATCACCAGTGGTCAACCACGAGCTGTGCCTTTGGTCAACCATGAGCCGTGCCTCGCTCTACCATGGGCCATGCCTTACACGACCACGGGATGTGCCAGGCTCTACCACGGGTGATGGCTTGTTCAACAACAAGCGGTGTGTCACTCTACCTCAGGCAATGGCTTGGTCGACCACCAACTGTGCCTGGCTGTACCACTGGTGATGCCTTGCTTGACCACAGGCTCTGCCTTGCTCTACCACGGGAGATGCCATGCTCCACTACAGGCAATGGCTTGTTTGACAATGGGCTGTGCCTTGCCCAACCATGGGTGATGCCTTGCTTGACCATGGGCTGTGCCTTGCCCTACCATGGGTGATGGCTTGGTCGACCATGGAGACCACCCTCGGTTGACCATGGGCTGTGTGCTTGGTTGCTCTTGGGCGATGCATTGCTATAGCCCGAGCAATGCCTTGCTCCACCACAGGCTGTGCTTTGCTGTACCATGGGTGGTGGCTTGGTCAACCACGGTGACAGCCCTCAATTGACCACAAGCCATGCCTTGTTCTACCATGGGCCGTGCCTTGCTTGACCACAGGTGGTGCCTCACTCTACCCCAGTGATGCCTTGCTCAACCATGGGCTATGCCTTGCTCTATCACGGGCAATGGCTTGGTAGATCACGGAGACAGCCCTTGGTTGACTATGGGCTATGTGCTTGGTCGATCACAGGCAGTGCCTTGCTCTACCACAAGCAATGCCTTGCTCCACCACCGACAGTGCCTTGCACTACCACAGGCATGGTTTGGTTGACCATGGGCTGTGCCTCACTCTACCATGGGTGATGCCTTCCTTTACTATGGGACAGCCCTTGGTCAATCAAGGGTACATACGTGTATCAACCATGGCAACAGCTCTTGGTTGACCACGGGCAGTGCCTTGGTCAACCACTGAGACATCCCTCGGTCGACCGCAGGCTGTGCGGTCAGTCACTCACGGGCATTGCCCTGCTCTACCACGGTCGTTGCCTTGCTCGACCACGGCGACAGCCCTTGGTCAATCATGGGGCGATGCCATCATTGACCAAAGCAATAGCTCTTGGTTGACCACCGGCAGTGGCATGCTCTACTGCAGATGAGGCCTTGCTCAACCACAGGTTGTGCCTCGCTCTACCATGGGCAATGGCTTGGTCAACCATTGGAGGTGCCTTACTCTAACAATAGTGATGGCAGTGCCTGGCTCTTCCTCGGGCGATGCCTTGCTTGACCACGGGCTGTGCCTTGCTCTACCGCTGGTGATTCCTTACTCAACCACGGGTTGTGCCTGGCTCTACCAAGGCAATGGCATGTCCAACCACAGGCAATGCCTTGCTCAACCATAGGTGATGGCTTGGTCAACTACATAGACAGCCCTCGGTCGACCACAGGCTGTGTGCTAGGTCTCTCATGGGCAATGCCTATCTCTATCTCAGGAAATGCCTTGCTCTACCATAGGCAATACCATGTTTGACCACAGGTTGTGCCTCGCTCTACCACAGGCAATGCCTTACTTGACCACGGCCTGCGCCTTGCCCTAGCATGGGCAATGCATTGGTTGACCATGGCCAGTGCCTTGCTCTGCCACAAGCCATCACTTGGTCGACCACAGGCTATGCCACAGGTTGTGCCTCGCTCTACCACAGGCAATGCCTTACTTGACCACAGCCTGCGCCTTGCCCTAGCATGGGCAATGCATTGGTTGACCATGGCCAGTGCCTTGCTCTGCCACAAGCCATCACTTGGTCGACCACAGGCTATGCCTCGCTGTACCTCGGTCAACCATGGTCTGTACACTCAGTCTCTCACAGGCAGTGCTTGGCTGTACCTCAGGCGATGCCTTCCTCAACCATGGGCTGTGCCTTGCTCTACCAAGGGCCATGGCATGTTCCACCACGGTCTGTGCCTTGTCAAACCATGGGCAATGCCTTGCTTGACCACGTTGCTGTGCCAAGCTCTACCAAGGGTGGCTGGGTCGACCACGGAGATAGCCCTTGATTGGCCACAGACATAGCCCTCAGTCAACCGCAGGCTGTCTTTTTCTAGCATGGGCAATGGCTTAGCTGACCATGGAGACAGCCCTCCATCGACCACGGGCTGTGCGCTCAGTCGCTCATGGGCAGTGCCTTGCTCTACAACGGTCAATGCCTTGGTTGACCACGGCAACAGCCCTTGATTGACTACTGGCTTTGCACCCGATCGCTCATGGTGAGTGCCTCACTCTACCACAGATGATGGCTTGCTCCACCACGGGTGATGCCTTGCTCAACCATGGCGATAGCCCTTGGTCGATGACTGGGGATGCCTAGATCGACCATGGGCTGTGCACTCAGTCACTCACCGGCAGTGCCTTGCTCAACCATGGTGATAGCCCTTGGTGGATCTTGGGTTGGCACATTGATTGACCACAGCAACAGTTCTTGGTTGACCACGGGCTGTAGCTTGCCCAACCATGGGTGATGCCTTTCTCGACAATGGGCTGTGCCTTGCTCTACCATGGGTGATGGCTAGGTGAACCAGGGAGACATCCCTCGGTTCACCATGGGCTGTGCACATGGTAGCTCACAGGCAGTGCCTGGCTCTATCTTGGGCAATGCTGTGCTTGACCACACACTGTGCCTTGCTCTACCACAGACAATGCCTTGCTCGACCACGACTGTGCCGCTGGTGATGGCTTGGTTGACCCTGGAGACAGCGCTCGGTAGACCATGGGCTGTGCACTCAGTCACTCATGGCCAGTGCCTGGCTCTACCTCAGGTGATGCCCTACATGACCGCAGGCTTTGCCTTGCCCAACCACGGGCAGTGCCTCTCTCAATCACAGGCTGTGCCTTGCTCTACTACAGTCCATGGCTTGGTCAACCACGGGCTATGCCTCATTGTACCTCAGTCGACCATGGGCTGTACACTCAGTCTCTCACAGGCAGTGCTTGGTTGTACCTTGGGCAATGCCTTCCTCGACCATGGGCGATGGCTTGGTTGACCCAGGAGACAGCCCTCAGTCGACCATGGGATGTGCACTCAGTCGCTCATGGCCAGTGCCTGGCTCTACCTCAGGCAATGCCTTACATGACCGTGGGCTGTGCCTTGCCCAACCACAGGCAATGCCTCGCTCAACCATGGGCTGTGCCTCACTCTACCATGAGTGATGGCTTGGTCAACCTGGGAGATAGCCCCCGGTTGACCATGGGCTATGCGCTTGGTAGCTCATGGGCAGTGCCTGGCTCTAAATCAGGCATGCCATGCTCAACCACACATTGTGCATTGCACTACCACAGTTGATGCCTTGCTCGACCACGACTGTGCCTTGCTTTGCCACTGGTGATGGCTTGGTCGACCATGGAGACATCCCTCGGTCAACCATCGGCTGTGCCTTGCTCCACCACGGGTGATGGCTTGGCCAATGGCGGGCTGTGCACTCAGTCTTCCATGGGCAGTGCTTGGCTCTACCTCAGGCAATGCCTTGCTTGACCACAGGCTGTGCTTGGCTATACCACGGGCAGCGCCTTGCCTGACCACAGGCTGCGCCTCACTCTACCATGGGGGATGGCTTGGTCAACCATGGAGATAGCCCTCGGTGGACCACGAGCTGTGCACTCGGTCGCTCACAGGCCATGCAATGCTCGACGACGTGCATTGCCTTGCTTGACCTTGGGGCTGTGCCTTGCTCTTCCACTGGCAATGGCTTGGTTGAACAAAGGCTGTGCCTCGCTCTACCCCGGGCGATGGCTTGCTCGACTACGGCCTGGGCCCTGCTCTACTACAAGCGTTGCCTTGATCAACAATGGGCTGTGCCTTGCTTTAACCCGGGCAATGGCTTGGTTGACCACGGGCTGTGCCTTGCTCTACTATGGGTGATGGCTTGGTTGACCATGGAGATAGCCCTCGGTCAGCCACCAGCTGTGTGATCAGTTGCACGAGGGCAATGCCTTGCTCTGCCACGGGCGATGCCTTGCTCGACCCCAGGCTGTGCCTGGCTCTACCATGAGAGATGCCTTGCTTGACCTCAGGCTGTGCCTTCCTCTACCATGGGCAATGGCTTGTTCGTGCCTACCATAGAGGTCACCCTTGGTCGACCACGGGCTGTGCCTTGCTATACCATGGGTGATGGCTTGATCGACCACGGGCTGTACTTGTTGTCTCTCATGGGCAGTGCCTTGCTCTTCCTCAGGCAATGCTTTGCTTGACCATGGGCTGGGCCTTGCGATACAAAGGGCCATGGCATGTTCGACCATGAGCTGTGCCTTGCTCTACGATGGGCAATGCCATGCTTGACCATGGGCTGTGCCTTTGCCAACCACAGGTGATGCCTTGGTCTACCAAGGAGACAGCCCTCAGTTGACCACAGGTCGATGCCTGGCTCGACCACAGGCTGGGCCTTGCTATACCAAGGGCGATGGCTTGGTCAACCACAGAGACAGCTCTCGGTCCACCACTGGCTGTGTGTCACTTTCCCACAGGCAATGGCTTGGTCAACCATGGAGCCAGCCCTCGGTCGGCCATGAGATGTGCGCTCGGTCACTCACAGGTAGTGCCTTGCTCTACCATGGTTGATGCATTGGTCAACCACGGCGACAGCCCTTGGTCGATGATGAACAATGCGTAGATCAACCATGGGCTGTGCAAATAGTCACTGACGGGCAGTGGCCTTCTCTACCAAGGGCGATGCCTTGCTTGGCCATGGCGACAGCGCTATTCGATCATTGGGTGACGCCTTGATCGACCACAGCAACAGTGCTTCGTCGACTATGGGCAGTGACTTGCTCTACCATGGGCGATGCCTTGCTTGGCCATGGCGACAGCGCTATTCGATCATTGGGTGACGCCTTGATCGACCACAGCAACAGTGCTTCATCGACTATGGGCAGTGACTTGCTCTACCATGGGCGATGTGCTGCTTAGCCATTGGCTGTGCCTAGCACTACCAAGGGTGTTGCCATGCTCGACCACGGGCTGTGCCTCGCACTACCACAAGCGATGCCTTGCTCGAACACTGGTTGTGCCTTGCTCCACAACGAGTTGTGCCTTGCTCTACTATGGGCCATGGCTTTGTTGACCATGGGCTGTGCCTCAATCTACCATGGGTGATGATGCCTTGGTCAACCATGGAGACAGCCCTCGGTAGGGCATGGGTTGTGCGCACAGTCACTCACAGGCAGTGCCTTCCTCTGCCACGGTCGTTGGCTTGCTCGACCACAGTGACAGCTCTTGGTCAACCACAGGCAGTGCCTTGCTCTACCATGGGCAATGCCATGCTCCACCACAGACAATGGCATGGTTGATCATGGGCTGTGCCCTGCTCTACTACGGGCAATGGCTTGGACGGCCATGGAGGCAGCCCCCGGTCAACCACTATTAGTGCCTTGCTCTACCTCAGGTGATGCCTTCCTTGACCACAGGCTGTGCCTTGCCCAACCACAGGTGATGCCCTGCTCGACCACGGGCTATGCCCTGCTCGACCATGGGCTATGCCTTGCTCTACCACAGGTGATGGCTTGGTTGACCCTAGAGACAGCCCTAGGTTGACCACGGGCAGTGTGCATGGTTGCTCATGGGCAATGCCTGTCACTTCCTCAGGTGATGCCTTGCTCGACCACGGGCTGTGCCTAGCGCTACCACAGGCGATGCCTTACTCGACCACAGGCTGTACCTGGCTCTACCATGGGCGATGTCTTGTTCGACCACGGGCGGTGCCTTGCTCTACCACAGGCAATGCCTTGCTCGACCACTGGCTGTGCTTGGCTCTGCCACGGGCTGTGCCTGGGTCCACCACAGGCAATAGCATGTTCGACCTTGGGTTGTGCCTCCATCTGCCATGGTTGACACCTTGCTCAACCATGGGATGTGCCATGCTATTCTGCAGGCATTGGCTTGGTCGATCACGGAGACAGCCCTCGGTTGACCACAGGCTGTGCACTCGGTCACTCATGGGCAGTGCCTTGCTCTACCAAGGGTGATGGCTTGGTCAACCAGAGAGACATCCCACAGCTGACCACAAGCTGTGCGTTGCTTTTCCACGGGTGATGCCTCGGTCGAACACGGGCTGTACACTTGGTCTCTCACAGGTGGTGCCTGGCAATAAACTCAGGCAATGCCTTGCTCGACCATGGGCTGTGCCTTGCTCTACCATGGGCAATGCCTTGCTTGACCATGGGCTGTGCCTTTCTCTATCAAGGGCTATGGGATGTTCAACCACAGGCTGTGCCTCGCTCTACCACAGGAAATGCCTTGCTCGACCACGGGCAATGCCTTGCCCAACTATGGGCGATGGCTTGGTTGAGTCTCTCACGGTCAGTGCCTGGCTCTACCTCAAGCGATGCCTTTCTTGACCATGAGCTGGGCCTTGCTCTACCGCTGGTGATGCCTTGCTCGACCATGGGCTGTGCCTTGCCAAGCCAAGGGTGATGCCTTGCCTGGCCATGGGCTGTGCCTTGCTCTACAAAGGGTGATGGCTTGGTCAACCACGGAGACAGCCTTCAGTCGACAAAGGGCAATGCCATGCTCAACCAAGGGCTGTGCCTTGCTCTACCAAGGGTGATGGTTTGGTTGGCCACAGAGACAGCCCTCAGTTGATGATGGGCAATGCTATGCTCGACCAAGGGCTGTGCCTTGCTCGACCATGAGCTGTGGCTTGCTCTTCCAAGTGCTATGGCTGGGTTGACTATGGAGACAGCCCTCGGTTCAACCACGGGCATTGCCTTGCTCTGCCATGGGCGATGACTCGGTCGACCACAGGCTGTGGCTTGCTCTACCATGGGTGATGGCTTGGTCGACCATGGAGACAGCCCTCGGTCGACAACATGCTATGCACTCGGTCGTTCACGGGCAGTGGCTTGATCAACCATGGCAATGCCTTGGTCGGCCATGGCAACAACCCTTGGTCGATCACAGTCGATGCCTTGATCAACCACAGGTGGTGCACATGGTTGCTCATGAGCAGTGCCTTGGTCTACCACGGGTGATGCCTTGCTCTACCACGGTCAATGCCTTGGTCTACCACGGGCAATGCCTTGCTCTACCACAGTCATTGTCTTGGTCGACCACGGGCAGTGCCTTGCTCAACCACGGGTGATGCCCTGTTTGACCACGGGCTGCGCCTGGCTCTACCACGGGTGTTGCCATGCTCAACCACAGGCAATCCCTTCCAGTACCCCGGACAATGGCTTGGTCGACCATGGGTTGTGCCTCGCACTACCATGCGCAATGCCTTGCTCAACCATGGGCTGTGCCTTGCTTTACCAGGGCAACAGCTGGGACAACCACAGAGACAGACCTTGGTCAACCAGGAGTTGTGCACTCAGTTGCTCATGGGCCGTGCATTGCTCAACCATGTGCGATGCATTGCTCAACCACGGGCTGTGCCTGCCTCTACCACATGCAATCCCTTGCCCGATCACGGGCTGTGCCTTGGTCTACCATGAGCAATGGCTTGGTCCACCTGAGGATGTGCCTTGCTCTACCATGGGTGTTGCCTTGCTCAACCATGAGCTGTGCCTTGCTGTACCATGGGTAGTGGCATGCTCGACCATGGGCAGTGCCTCACTCTACCATGGGCAACACCTTCTCAATCGTGGGCAGTGCCTTGCTCTACCATGGACGATGCCTTGTCTGACATTGGGCTATGCCCGGCTCTACCACAGGAGATGCTATGCTCGACCACGGGCTATGCCTTGCTCTACATTGGGCAATGGCTTGTTCAACCACAGGCTGTGCCTTGCCCTACCACAGGCGATCCCTTGCTCAAGCACAAGCTTTGCCTCACATCGCCACCAGAGATGGCTTGGTCAACCACGGAGACAGCCCTCGGTCTACCATGGGCTGTGAGCTCAGTCGCTCATGGCCAGTGCCTGGCTCTTCCTTGGGCGATGCCCTGCTCGACCATGGGCTGTGCCTTGCTCTACCACAGGCGTTGGCATGCTCAATCACGGGCTGTGTGTCGCTCTACCATGGGCTATGCATTGGTTGACCATGGGCTGTGCCTTGCTCTACCATCAGCGATGGCTTGGTCAACCACACAGACAGCCCACGGTCGACCACAGGCAATGCGCTTGATAGTTCATGGGCAGTACCTGGCTCTACCTTTGGCAAGGCCTTGCTCGACCATGGGCTGTGCCTGGCTCTACCACCAGCAACGCCTTGCTCAACCATGGGCTGTGCCTCACTCTACCAAGGGCAATGGCTTGGTTGACCACAGAAACAGCCCTTGGTCAACCACGAGCTGTGTACTCGGTCGCTCAAGGGCTGTGCCATTCTCTACCACGTGTGTTGCCTTGCTTGACCATGGGCTATGCCTTGCTCTGCCACAGGTGATGCGTTGCTTGACCACAGGCTGTGCCTTGCTCTGCCACAGGTGATGCATTGCTCGACCACAGGCTGTGCCTTGCTTTATCACGGGCAATGGCTTGGTTGACCAAAGGCTGTGCCTTGCTCTACCGCGGCAATGGTGTGCTCGACTACAGCCTGCACCTTGCTCTGCCACAGGCGTCGCCTTGCTTGACCTCAGGCTGTGCCATGGGAAATGCCTTCCTCAACCACAGGCTGTGCCTTGCTCTACCACGGGTGACACCTTGCATGACCACGGGCTGTGCCTTGCTCAACCATGGGCAATGGCTTGTTCAACCAAGGCTGTGCCTCGCCCTACCATGGGCGATGCCTTTCTCGACCATGGGCTATGCCTTGCTCTGCCACCAGCAATGGCTTGGTTGACCACGGGCTATGCACTCAGTTGCTCATGGCCCGTGCCTGGCTCTACCTCGGGTGATACCTTGCTCTACCACGGGCTGTGCCTGACTATACCAAGGGCAAAGTCCTGCTCGACCATGGGCTGTGCCTCGCTTTACCCCAGGGGATGGCTTGGTTGACCACAGGACAGCCCTTGGTAGACCACGAGCTGTGCCTTGCCCTAGCACGGGCGATGCCTTGCTTCACCACGGCCTGTGCCATGCTCTACCATGGGCCATGGGTTGGTCAACCATGGACTGCACCTTGCTTTACCCCAGGCAATGGCTTGGTTGACCATGGGCTGTGTCTTGCTCTACGATGGGCGATGGCTTGGCCGACCACAGAGATAGCCCTTGATCAGCCACCAGCTGTGCGCTCGGCCACTCACGGGCAGTGCCTTGCTCTGCCATGGGTGATGCCTTGCACGACCACAGGCTGTGCCTTGCTCTACCAAGGGCAATACCATGTTTGACCATAGGTTGTGCCTCACTCTACCACGGGCAATGCCTCACTTGACAATGGGCTATGCCTTGCCCTAGCATGGGCAATGCCTTGCTTCACCACAGTTTGTGCCTTGCTCTACCATGGGCCATGGGTTGGTCAACCACGGGCTGCACCTTGCTTTAACCCGGGAAATGGCTTGGTTGACCCCATGCTGTGTCTTGCTCTACAACAAGCGATGGCTTAGTCGACCACAGAGATAGCCCTCAGTCAGCCACCAGCTGTGTTCTCGGTCACTCATGGGTAGTGCCTTGCTCTGCCACAGGCGATGCCTTGCACGACCACAGGCCATGCCTTGCTCTACCATGGGCAATGGCTTGTTCCACCGTGGCTGCGCCTCACCCTACCACAGGTGATGCCATGCTCGATCATGGGCAATGGCTTGGTTGACCATGGAGATCGCCCTCAGTCGACCACGGGCTGTGCCTTGCTCTACCATGGGCTGTACATGTGGTCTCTCATGGGTAGTGCCTTGCTCAACCATGGGCTGTGCCTTGCTCTACAATCGGTGATGCCATGCTCGACCACGGGCAGTGCCTTGCTTGACCTCAGCGAAAGCCCTTCATCAATCATGGGCAATGCCCTCATCCACCACAAGCTGTGCACTCAGTCGCTCACAGGCAGTGCCTTGCACTTCAACAGGTGATACCTTCTGTTAGACCCTTGAGCTCTAGCCCCAGAGAATGCGCACCACAGGGCGTGCCTCGGGGTAGTGGTGGCACATCAGCCTGCACACAAGGATGCGCGGGCAACCAGGTGCATGGTGTTGAGAGAATTGCAAGTCCATGAAGCGGGCAAGTTGGGAGATGGTCACACAAGCGTGCACGAAGGCACCCGTGGAGTGGATGGTCGATCAAAGGCTCGGCAGTGTGCCAATGGACCAAATTGTGGCAAGGGAGTGCAACAAGACACAAGTCGGCGAATGCGCAGGTGGGCAGTGAGGATGCCCATGAGCAAGGCATGGTGCCAGGCTCTAGGAGGTTCAGGGAACCTGATACAACCGTGCAAGGGCACTCCAGGAGTGCGCATACCTCAACAGGCCCGGCAGACGCTAAGGGAGGCTCAGCACTTAGCGGCGAGGGAGTTGACGACTTGTGGGGATCGGCTAAGTCCTTGACCAGGCGAGCACCGCTGGGTGCAGCAATTAGACGACCATGATCCTAGGTGGGGATCAAGGACGTGGACCCTAGGGGGGGTGAACCTGGACGATGAGGCTAAGCTGACACCAAGTCAATCCAGGGAAATCCGGGAAGATCCTCCCGGGATATGGCAAGGCAATCCGTTATGGAAACAATCTTGGAGATTGCAGATCGACAGCCGGGATTGAACGGATCGAGATCTGATGGAGAGAATCAAGGGATTCAAATCTATCAGTTGCCATATCAGATTTGCTCGGCTCCCTATATAAAGGGGGTCAGCCTCATTCGGGAAAGGACCAGAAGAGGCGAGAGACACCAGACTCCAAGCAGAGGCAAGGAGAGAACCAGAAGCGACCAGATCAGTTGAGGAACACGACAAGCCCAAGATTCCAAGGGAGTGGAAGTCGAGTTGGGCAGCAACCCAGTGTTCTTGAAGGAAGACACAAGACGAGCAGGGAGTGCAAGCAGTAGGAGACTGTGAGGCATAGGCTCGCGAGGTTGCGTGTAAGTGGTCTGATCTGGGATTGGGTTTTTTGTGTACTTGTAATAGATGTGAATACGAGTTGCGTTTTCCCAATTGTATTCTTGTGTCACTCGGTGCTGCTTCTTTGGTTCCCTGATCATTCGGCAGCCTCAACGGTACGCGCGGTGTGTGTGTGGCTGGTCGACAAATGGTGTGTCGACGCCTAGTGGGGTGCGGAAAAATTTGTGACCCGCATCGGCCCCGTGACACCTTCCTTGTCCATGGCAACAAAACGGGCTCTTCCACATGCATTGCCTTGCTCAACCACGGGCAATGGCTTGGTCGAACAAAGGCTGTGCCTCGCTCTACCACAGGTGATGGCTTGCTCGACTACGGCCTGTGCCTTGCTCTGCTATGGGCGTTGCCTTGATCGACCATGAGCTATGCCTTGCCTTACCCAGGGCAATGGCTTGGTTGACCACGGGCTGTGCCTCACTTTACAATGGGTGATGGCTTGGTTGGCCACGGAGATAGCCCTCGGTCAGCCACCAGCTGTGTGCTCAGTCGTTCACGTGCAATGCCTTGCTCTGCCATGGGCGATGCCTTCCTCGACCCTGGGCTGTGCTTGGCTCTACCAAGGGAGATGCCTTGCTTGACCATGGGCTGTGCCTCGCTCTACCATGGGCAATGGCATGTTCGACCACAGCTCTGCCTCACCCTACCATGGGTGATGGCTTGGTTGACCACGGAGATCGCCCTTGGTTGACCACGTGCTATGCCTTTCTCTACCACGGGTGATGGTTCGGTCGACCATGGACTGTACGCATGGTCTCTCATGGGCAGTGCCTTGCTCTACCTCAGGTGAAGCCTTGCTCGACCACGGGCTGGGCCTTGCAATACCAAGGGCCATGGGCTGTGCCTTGCTCTACGATGGAAGATGCCTCGCTTGACCACAGGCTGTGCCTTTGCCAACCACGGGCGATGCCTTGGTCTACCACAGAGATAGCCCTGAGTCGACCACGGGCGTTGCCATGGGTTGTGTGATCGACCAACAGAGATAGCCAGGCATAGCCCATGGTTGACCAAGGGCTGTCTCCGTGATCGACCAAGCCATCGCCCATGGTAGAACGAGGCACAGCCTGTCATTGGGCAAGGCATCACCCATGGCACAGTGAGTCACAGCCAGTGTCCAACCGAGGGCTGTCTCCATGGTCGACTCATCCATCACCCATGGAAGAGAGAGGCACAGCCCGTGGTTGAGCATGGCATCACTCGTGCTAGAGTGAGGCACTGCCTGTGGTCAACCGAGGGTTGTCTCCATGGTCCACCAAGCCATCGCCGGTGGTAGAGCATGGCACTACCCATGGTTGACCAAGCCATCGCCTATGGTAGAGCATGGCACTACACGTGGTTGAGCAAGGCATCACCCGTGGTAGAGCGAGGCACTGCCTGTGGTCGACTGAGGGCTGTCTCCATTGTTGACTAAGCCATCGCCCATGGTCGAGCAAGGCATCGGCAATGGTATAGCAGGTTACATCCCATGGTCAACCAAGCCATTGTCCATGGTAGAGCGAGGCCCAGCCCGTGGTTGAGTGAGGCATCGCTGGTGTTAGAGCAACACACAGCCCATCATTGACCAAGCCATTGCCCATGGTAGAGAGTGGCATAGCCTGTGGTCGACCATAGAATTGCTGTTGGCAGCGCATGGTGCTGTCTGTGGTCAACCAAGCCATCGCCCGTGGTAGAGCCAAGCACTGCCCATGGTCTAGCAAGGCATTGCCCATGGTAGAGTGAGGCATAGCCTGTGGTCGACCTAGGGCTGTCTCTGTCGTTGACCAAGCCATCGCTCATGATAGAGCAAGGCACAGCGTGGTGTTGACCAAAAGCTGTCTCCGTGGTTGAACAAGGCATCGCCTGTGGTAGAGTGAGGCACAGCCGGTGGTCAGGCAAGGCATCGCCTGTGGTAGAGAGAGGCAATGCCCATCAGCGACCCAGCACATAGCCCATGGTCAACTGACAATTGTTTCCTTGGTCAACCAAGCCATTGCTGCTGGTAGAGCAAGGCACAGCCCAGTATTGACTGAGGGTTGTCTCTGTGGTTGAGCAAGGCATTGCCCATGGTAGAGCGACATGCAGCCCATGGTCGACCGAGGGCTTTCTCTGTGGTCGAGCAAGGCATCACCCATGGTTGAGCGAGGCACAGCCCATGGTCGACTGAGAGCTGTCTCCGTGGTCGAGCAAGCCATCGCTAGTGGTAGAGCGAGGCACAGCCAGTGGTCGAGCAAGGCATCTCCCTTGGTAGGGCTAGGCACAGCCTGGGGTCAACTGAGGGCTGTCTCCATGGTTGACCTAGGCTTCGCCCATGGTTAAGCCAAGCATAGCCCATGGTCGAGCAAGGCATCAATCATGGTAGGGCGAGGCACAGCAAGTGGTCGACCAAGGGCTGACTCCATGATTGACCTAGCCATCACCCATGGTAGAATGAGGCACAGCCTGTGGTCAACCGAGGGCTGTCTCCATGCTCGACCAACCTATTGCCTGCAGTAGAGCAAGTCGTAGCTCGTGGTCGAGCGGGGCGTCACCCGTGGTAGAGCGAGGTGTTATTCGTAGTCAACCAAGCCATCGCCCATGGTAGAGGAAGGCACATCCTATGGTCGAGCAAGGCATTGCCCATGGTAGAGCAAGGGGCTTCCCATGGTTGACCAAAGGCTGTCTTCGTTTGAGCAAGGTATCACCCATGGTAGAGTGAGGCATAGCCCGTGGTCAAGCAAGGCACAGCCTGTGGTCGACCAAGCCATCAACCTTGGTAGAGAGAGGCACTGCCTGTGGTCTAGGGAGGCAATGCCCGTGGTCGAGCAAGGCATTGCACTTCATACAGTGAGGCACAGCCGTGGTCGACCAAGGCATCACCTGCAGTTGAGCAAGGCATATCCCATGGTCAACTAAGCCATGGCCCGTGGTAGAGCAAGGCACAGCCGTGGATGAGCAAGGCATCGCCCATGGTAGAGCAAGGCACGGCCCTCATTCGAGCAAGGCATCGTCCATGGTAGAATAAGGCATTGCCCATGGTAGACCAAGCATTGTCGCCGTGGTCAAACAAGCCATTGCCCATGGTAGAGCAAGGCTGAGCCCGTGGTAGAGCAAGGCATCACCTGTGGTAGAGTGAGGTGCAGCCCATGGTCGACCAAGGACTGTCTCCGTGGTCAACCAAGCCATCGCCCGAGGTAGAGCAAGGCACACCCCACAGGGGACCAAGGCATCGCCAGTGGTAGAGTGAGATGCAGCCCGTGCCCGACCAGGGGTTGTCTCCATGGTCAACCAAGCCATAACCCATGGTAGGGCGAGGCACAGCCAGTGGTCAAGTAAGGCATCACCTGTGGTAGAGCAAGGTGCAGCCGATAGTACACTGAGGGCTATCTTCATGGTCAACCAAGCAATTGCCGATGGTAGAGCGAGGCACAGCTTGTGGTCCAGCCAGGCATTGCCCATGTTAGAGCAACGGCACATCCCGTGGTCAACCAAGCCATACCCCATGGTAGACGGAGGCAGAGCCCATGATCGAGCAAGGCATCGGCCATGGTAGAGTAAGGCACAGCCTGTGGTTGGGCAAGGCATTACCCTTGGTAGAGTGAAGCACTGCCTGTGGTCAACCGACGGTTGTCTCCATGGTCAACCAAGCCATTGTCTGTGGTAGAACAAGGCACAGCCCGTGGTTGAGAAAGGCATCACCCATGGTAGTGCAAGGTATCGCATGTGGTAGAGCGAGGCACTGCCCATCAGTGACCGAGTGCATGGGCCATGGTTGACCGAGGGCTATCTCCATGGTCGACCGAGACATAGCCCGTGGTAGAGCAACACACCACCCGTGGTCGAGCAAGGCATCGCCCATGGTAGAGTGAGACACAACCCGTGGTTGATCAAGGGCTGTCTCCGTGGTCAAACAAGCCATAGCCTGTGGTTGAGCAAGGCACAGCCCGTGGTCAACAAAGCCATAGCCTGTGGTAGAACAAGGCATAGCCCGTGGTCAACTGAGGGCTGTCTCCATGGTCAACCAAGGCATCACTTGCAGTAGAGCAATGCACAGCCCATGGTTGACTGAGGCATAGCCCGTGGTCAACTGGGGGCTGTCTCCATGGTCAACCAAGGCATCACCTGCCGTAGAGCAATGCACAGCCCATGGTCGACTGAGGCATAGCCCATGCTAAAGTGATGCACAAGCCATGGTCAAGCAAGGCATAGCCCTTGGTAGAGCGAGGCACAGCCCATGGTTGATCGAGGGCTGTCTCCAAGGTTGACCAAGCCATTGCCCATGGTAGAGCGTGTCACAGCCCGTGGTCAACCGAGGACTCTCTCAGTGGTTGACCAAGCCATTGCCTGTGGTAGAGCAAGGCACGGACCACGGTCGAGCAAGGCATTGCCTGTTGTAGAGCAAGGCACATCCCGTGGTTGACAAAGCCACAGCCTGTGGTAGAGCAAGGCACAACCCATGGTTGACTGAGGCCTGTCTCCACAGTCCACCAAGCCATTGCCAGTGCTAGAGCAAGGCGCAGCCAGTGGTTGAATGAGGGCTGTCTTGATGGTTGACCAAGACATCACCACTGGTAGAGTGAGGCAGAGCCTGTGGTTGGGCAAGGCATTGCCTGTGGTAGAGCAAAGCATGGCCTGTGGTTGACCAAGGAATTGCCCGTGGTAGAGGCAGGCAGAGCCTGTGTTTTAGCAAGGCATCACCCATGGTAGAGCAAGGCACAGCCCGTGGTCGACCAAGGCATCGCCCCTGGTAGAGCAATGTACACCTGGTGGTTGAGCAAGGCACATCCTGTGGTTGACCAGGCCATAGCCCATGGAAGAGCAAGGCACAGCCCGTGGTCGAGCAAGGCTTTGTCCATGGTAGAGCAAGGCACAGCCGGTGGTCAGGCAAGGCATTGCCCTTAGTAGAGCGAGGCATAGCCTGAGGTCAACTGAGGGTTGTCTCCAAGGTCGACCACAGGCTGTGCCTTGCTCTACCATGAGCGATGGCTTGCTCAACTACGGGCTGGGCCTGTCTCTGCCATGGCACATGCCTTGCTTGACCACGGGCTGGGCCTTGCTCTACCGTGTGCAATGGCTTGTTCAACCACAGGCTATGCCTCCCCCCTACCACGGGCAATGCCTTGCTCGACCACGGGCTGTGTGTACCTCTACCAAGGGCAATGGCATGTTCGACCACGGGCTGTGCCTCGCTCTACCAGGGGCGATGCCTTGCTTGACCATGAGCTGTGCCTTGTTCTAGCATGGGTGATGCCTTGCTTGACCATCGCTAATGCCTTGCTCTACCCTGGGCCATGGCTTGGTTGACCACAGGCTATGCCTCACAGTACCTTGGTCCACCACAGGCTGTATGCTCGGTCTCTCACATGTAGTACCTGGTAGTACCTCTGGTGATGCCTTACTCAACCACGGGCTGTGCCTTGCTCTACTAAGGGCGATGCCTTGCTCCACCACGTACTGTGTGTTGCTCTACCAAGGGCAATGCCATGTTTGACCACAGGCTGTGCCTTGCCCAACCATGGGCGATGCGTTGCTCGACCACGGGCTGTGCCACACTATACCAAGGGCGATGGCTTGGTCGACCACAGAGACAGCCCACAGTCGACCACGGCCAATGCGTTGCTCTGCCATGGCCAATGGGTTGGTCAACCATGGAGACAGCCCTCGGACGACCATGGGCTGCACGTTGCTCTACGACAGCTGATCGCCTAGTCACCACAGGCTATGCGTCTCTCAACCAGGAGCAATGCACTTGGTCACTCACAGACTGTGCCTTGCTCTACCACGTGTGATGCCAGGCTCTAACATGGGCGATGCCTTGCTCGGTCATGGGCTGTGCCTTGCACTACCCCAGGCAATGGCATCGTCGACCAAAGGTTGTGCCTCACTGTATCACGGGTGATGGCTTGCCCGACCACGGCTTGTGCCTTCCTCTACCATGGGAGTTGCCTTGCTGACCATGGGCTATGCCTTACTATACCATGGACAATGGCTTGCTCAACCACAGGCGATGCCTTCTTGACCATAGGCTGTGCCTTGCTCTAGCACGGGCGTTGGCTTGGTTGAGCACGGAGACAGCTCTCGGTCGGCCACAGTCTGTGCACTTGGTCGCTCACGGGCAGTGCCCTCAGTCGTTCACAGGCAGTGCCTTGCTCTACCATGGGTGATGCCTTGCTTGACCATGGCCTATAACTTGCTCTTCCTTGGGTGATGGCTTAAACGACCACGGGCTGTATGCTCAGTCTCTCACCGGCAGTGACTATCTCTACCTTGGGTGATGCCTTGCTCAACCACGGGCTGGGCCTTGCTCTACCATGGGCAATGCCTTGCTCGACCAACTGCAGGGCCTTTCTATACCAAGGGCAATGGCATGTTCGACCACGGGCTGTGCCTCACTCTACCACGGGTGATGCCTTGCTTGACCACGAGCTATGCCTTGCTGTACCTTGATCAACCATGGGCTGTACACTCGGTCTCTCATGGGCAGTGCCTGGTATTACCTTGGGCGATGCCTTGCTTGACCATGGGCTGTGCCACGCTATACCAACGGTGGTGGCTTGGTCGACCATGGGTCGACGCATTGATTGACCATGGCGATAGCTCTTGGTCGACCATGGGCAGTGCCTTGGTTGAACAAGGGCAATGTGTTAGTCAACCACAGGCTGTGCATCGTGCTACCATGGGCGATGCCTTGCTGGACCATGGGCTGTGCCTTGCCCAACCAATGGCGATGCCTTGCTCAACCATGGGCTGTGTGTTGCTCTACCACTGGCAGTGCCTTGTTCTACCATAGGTGATGGCTTGGTTGACCAGGGAGACAGCCCTCAGTTGACTACAGGCTGTGCACTTAGTAGCTCACGGTCTGTACCTGGCTCTACCTTGGGCGATGCCTTGCTTGACCATGGGATGTGCCTTGCTCGACCACGGGCTATGCCTTGGTCTTCCATAGGCCATGGCTTTTTTTACCACAGCTATGCCATGCCCTACCACGGGAAATGCCTTGGTTGACCATGGGCTGTGCCTTGCTGTGCCACCAGCAATGGCTGGGTCGACCACGGAGACAGCCCTCAGTCCACCACCAGCTGTGCCCATAGTTGCTCACACCTAGTGCCTGGCTCTACCTCGGGCGATGCCCTGCTCCACCATGGGCTGTGCCTTGCTCTACCATGGGTGATGGCTTGCTTGACCAAGGGCTATGCCTCGCACTAGCACGGGCAATGGCTTGTTCAGCTATGGCCTGTGCCTTGCTCTACCATGGGCTATGCATTGCTCGACCACAGGTTGTGCCTTGCTCTACCAAGGGTGATGGCTTGGTCGACCATGGAGACAGGTAGCAGTCGACCATGGGCTCTGCCTTGCCCTCCCACAGGCAATGGCTTGGTTGACCATGGAGACAGCCCTCGGTCCACCTTGGGCTGTGTGCTCAGTCATTTACGGCCAGTGCCCACCTCTATCTCAGGCTATGCCCTGCTTGACCACGGGCTGTGCTTTTCTCTACCACGGGTGATGGCTTGCTCAACCACGGGCTGTGCCTCACTCTACCACAGGCAATGCCTTGTTCGACCATGCACTGTGCCTTGCTCTACCACGGGCTATGCATTGCTCAACCAAAGGTTGTGCCTTGCTCTACCACAGGTGATGGCTTGGTCAACCACGGGCTGCGCGCTCAGTCATTCATGAGCAGTGCTTGGCTCTACCTCGGGGGATGCCTTGCTCGACCATGGGCTGTGCTTGGCCATACCATCGGTGATGCCTTCCTTGGCCACGGGCTGTGCCTCGCTCTACCATGGGGAATGGCTTGGTCAACCATGGAGATAGCCCTCGGTGGACCACGAGCTGTGCACTTGGTCACTCATGGGCTGTGCATTGCTTGACCACGTGCATTGCCTTGCTTGACCTTGGGCTGTGCCTCACTCTTCCACGGGCAATGGCTTGGTCTAACAAAGGCTGTGCCTCGCTCTACCACGGGTGATGGCTTGCTTGACTACAGCCTGTGCCATGCTCTGCTACGAGCGTTGCCTTGATCAACCACAGGCTGTAACTTGCTCTACGACGGGTGATGGCTTCATTGACCACAGAGATAGCCCTCGGTCAGCCACCAGCTGTGTGCTCGGTCGCTCACAGGCAGCACCTTGCTCTGCCATGGGCAATGCCTTGCTTGACCCCAGGCTGTGCCAGGCTCTACCATGGGAGGTGCCTTGCTCTACCATGGGCAATGGTTTGTTTGACCATGACTGTGCTTCACCCTACCACAGGCGATGCCATGCTCGATCATGGGCGATGGCTTGGTTGACCATGGAGATTGCCCTTGGTTGACCACGGGCTGTGCCTTGCTCTACCAGGAGTGATGGCTCAGTCAACCATGGGCCGTAGCATGGTCTCTCATGGGCAGTGCCTTGCTCTACCTTGGGCAATGCCTTGCTTGACAATGGGCTGGGCCTTGCAATACCAAGGGCCATGGCATGTTCGACCATGGGCTATGCCTTGCTCTACAATGGGCAATGCCATGCTCAACCACAGGCTGTGCCTTTGCCAACCACATGTGATGCCTTGGAAACACGGAGAGAGCCCTCAGTCGACCACAGGCAATGCCTTGCTCCACCACTGGCTGTGCCTAGCCCAACAACCATGGGCACTGCCTGGCTCGACCATGGGCTGTGCCTTGCTGTACCAAGGGCAATGGCTTGGTCGACCATGGAGACAGCTTGTGGTCCACCACCGGCTGTGCTTCACTCTCCCACAGGCAATGGCTTGGTCAACCATGGAGTCAGCCCTCAGTCGACCATGAGCAGTGTGCTCAGTCGCTCACAGGCAGTGGCTTGAACTACCATGGTTGATGCATTGGTCTACCATGGCGACAGCCCTTGGTCGATCACAAATGATGCATAGATCAACCACGGGCTGTGCAAACAGTTGCTGACAGGCAGTGCCCTGCTCTACCATGGGCGATGCCTTGCTCAGCCATGGCGACAGCACTTGTTCGATCAATGGGTGACACCTTGATCGACCACAGCAACAGCACTTGGTCAACTACGTGCAGTGACTTGCTCTACCATGGGCAATGCCCTGCTCACCAACAGGCTGTGCCTAGCGCTACCAAGGGTGTTGCCATGCTCGACCATGTGCAATGGCTTGGTCAACCATGGGCTTTGCCTCTCACTACCACCAGCGATGCCTTGCTCAAACACTGGTTGTGCGTTGTTCTACCACGGCTGTGCCTTGCTCTACCATGGGCCATGGCTTGGTCGACCACGGGCTGTGCCTCGATCTGCCATGGGTAATGCCTTGGTTAACCATGGAGACAGCCCTCGGTAGGCCATGGGTTGTGCGCTCAGTCTCTCACAGGCAGTGCTTTCCTCTACCATGGTCATTGCCTTGCCCAACCATGGTGACAACTCATGGTTGACCATAGCGGTGCCTTGCTCTAGCACGGGTGACGCCATGCTCCACCACGGACATTGGCATGGTCGACCATTGGCTGCGCCCTGTTCTACTATGGTGATGGCTTGGTCGGCCATGGACACAGCCCCCGGTCAACCAGGAGCAGTGCCTTGCTCTACCTTGGGTGATGCCTTCCTCGACCACTGGCTGTGCCTTGCCCAACCATGGGTGATGCCCTGCTCGACCACAGGCTATGCCTTGCTCTACCACAGGCAATGGCTTGGTCGACCCTGGAGACAGTCCTTGGTCGACCATGGGCTATGCGCACGGTCGCTCACAGGCAATGCCTTGCTCGACCACGGGCTGTGCCTAGCTCTACCATGGGTGATGCCTTACTTGACCATGGGCTGTGCCTGGCTCTACCACAGGCGATGTCTTGTTCAACCACGGGCAGTGCCTCGCTCTACCACAGGTGATGCCTTGCTCGACCACGGGCTGTGCCTGGTTCCACCACGGGCTGTGCATGGCTCCACCATGGGAAATGGCATGTTCAACCTTGGTTTGTGCCTCCCTCTACCACGAGTGATGCCTTGCTCAACCACGGGGTGTGCCATGCTATTGCATAGGTGTTGGCTTGGTCAATCACGGAGACAGCCCTTGGTCGACCACAAGCTGTGCACTCGGTCACTCACGGGCAGTGCCTTGCTCTACCTCAGGTTGTCTTACTACCAAGGGTGATGGCTTGGTCGACCACAGAGACATCCCACAGTCGACCATGGGCAATGCCTTGCTCTCCCATGGACGATGGCTTGGTTGACAATGGAGACAGCCCTTGGTTGACCATGGGCTGTGCCTTGCTCCTCCATGGGTGATGACTTGGTCAAGCACATGCTGTATGCTCGGTCTCTCACAAGTGGTGCCTGGCTCTAACTCAGGCAATGCCTTGCTCAACCATGGGCTGTGCCTTGCTCTACCATGGGTAATGCCTTACTTGACCATGGGCTGTGCCTGGCTCTACCACGGGTGATGTCTTGTTCAACCACGGGCACTGCCTCGTTCTACCACAGGCAATGCCTTGCTCGACCATGGGCTGTGCCTGGCTCCACCATGGGAAATGGCATGTTCGACATTGGGTTGTGCCTTCCTCTACCACGAGTGACACCTTGCTCGACCATAGGTTGTGCCATGCTATTGCATAGGTGTTGGCTTGGTCAATCACAGAGAAAGCCCTTGGTCAACCACAGGCTGTGCACTCGGTTGCTCACGGGCAGTGCCTTGCTCTACCACAGGTTGTGCCTTGCTCTACCATGGGCAATGGCTTGGTTGACCACAGAGACATCCCACGGTCGACCATGGGCAATGCCTTGCTCTGCCATGGATGATGGCTTGGTTGACAATGGAGACAGCCCTCGGTTGACCATGGGCTGTGCCTTGCTCTACCAAGGGCTATGGGATGTTCAACCACAGGCTGCACCTCAATCTACCACTGGCGATGCCTTGCTCGACCACAGGCTGTGCCTTGCCCAACCATGGGTGATGGCTTGGTCAACCATGGATACAGTGCTAGGTCAACCATGGGCTGTGTGCTCAGTTGCCCACGGGCAGTGCCTAGCCGAACCAGAGGCAATGTCTTGCTCCACCACAGGTGACGCCTTGCTTGACTATGTGTGATGCCTTCTCGACCATGGCTCTACCACGAGCGATGCCTTCTTGACCATGGCCTGTGGCTCGCTCTACCACTAGCGATGCCTTCTCGACCATGGGCTGTGCCTTGCTCTACCATGGGCGATGGTTTGGTCGACCACAGAGAAAGCCCTGGGTCAACCACGGGGAAAGCCTTCAGTCGACCAAGGACTATTTGCCTGGTTGCTCACAGGCAGTGCGATATGCTCTGCCATGAGCAATGCCTTGCTCCATGATCAACCTATGCCTTGCTCTACCACAGGCGATGCCTTCACGACCATGGGCTGTGCCTCACTCTACCACAGAGGCAGCCCTCGGTCGACCATGGGCTGTGTGCTCGGTTGCTCACAGGCAGTGCCTTACTCAACCACGGGCAATGCCTTGCTCCACCATGGGCTGTGCCTTGCTCTATGACAGGTGATGCCTTGCTTGACAACGGGTGATGCCTTCTCGACCATGGGCTGTGCCTGGCTCTTCCACAGGTGATGTCTTCTCGACCACGAGCTGTGCCTCGCTCTACCACGGGCTGTGCCTGGTTCTTCCATGGGCAATGTCTCCTTGACAACAAGTTGTGCCTCACTCTACCATGGGCGATGCTTTCTTGACCACGGGCTGTGCCTTGCTCTACCACGGGTGATGCCTTGCTTGACCACAAGCTGTGCCTTGCTCTACCACAGAAATGCCTTGTTTGATGGCGAGCATTGCCTTCTCAAACACAGTTTGTGCCTGGCTCTTCCATGGGTGATGTCTTCTCAACCATTGGATGTGCCTCGCTCTACCATGGGCGATGCCTTCTTGACCATGGGCTGTGCCTTGCTCTACCATGGGTGATGCTTGGGTTGACCATGGAGAAAGCCCTCGGTCAACCATGGGCTACGTGCTCAGTCCCTCACAGGCAGTGCGATGCTCTACCACAGGCAATGCCTTGCTCTACCGCTGGTGATGCCTTCATGACCACAGGCTGTGCCTCGCTCTACCACAGAGACAGCCCTCGGTCGACAACTGGCTGTGTGCTCGGTTGCTCACAGGCAGTGCCTTACTCTACCTGGGCAATGCCTTGCTCCACCTGGGCTGTGCCTTGCTCTACGACAGGCTATGCCTTGCTCAACCACAGGCTGTCCCTCTCTCTACCATGGGTGATGCCTGCTCGACCATGGTCTGTGCCTCACTCTACCATGGGCAATGCCTTCTTGACCACGGGCTGTGCCCATAGTTGCTCGCACCTAGTGCCTGGTTCTACCTCGGGCGATGCCCTGCTCCACCACGGGCTGTGCTTTGCTCTACCACAGGCGATGGTTTGCTTGACCAAGGGCTATGCCTCACACTACCGCAGGCAATGGCTTGTTCGACTTTGGCCTGTGTCTCACTCTACCATGGGCTATGCGTTGCTCAACCACAGGTTGTGCCTTGCTCTACCAAGGGCAATGACTTGGTCGACCATGGAGACAGGTAGCAGTTGACCACGGGCTCTGCCTTGCTCTCCCACAGGCGATGGCTTGGTCAACCACGGAGCCAGCCTCTGGTCAACCACAGGCTGTGTGCTCGGTCGCTCACAAGCAGTTCCTTGCTCTACCTCAGTCGATGCCTTGGTTGACCACAGCAACAACCCTTGGTTGATCACGGTTGATGTGCAGATCAACCATGGGCTGTCCACACAGTGGCTTATGGGCAGTGCCCTGCTCGGCAACAGTGACAGCCCTCGTTTGATCATTGGGTGACACCTTGATCGTCCACGGCGATAGCGCTAGGTTGACTACGGGCAGTGCTTGGCTCTAGCATGGGCGATGCCCTGCTCGTCACGGGCTGTGGCTTGCTCTACCATGGGCAATGGCTTGGACAACCATGGAGACAGTCCTCGGTCGACCCTGGGCTGTACCTTGCACTACCATGGGTGATGGCATGGTCGACCACGGAGATAGCCTTTGGTTAACCATGGGCTGTGCCTTGCTCTACCACGGGCTGTGCCTTGCTCTACCACGGGCTGTGCCTTGCTCAAGCCCGGGCTGCGCCAGGCTCTACCATGGGCGATGGCCTGTTTGACCATCGGCGGTGCCTCACTCTACCACAGGCAATGGCTTCATCGACCACTGGTTGTGCCTTGCTGTACCACAGGCAACGCCTTGCTTGACCACAGGGTGTGCCTTGCCCAACCACAGGCAATGCCTTGCGACCACAGGAAGCCTGGCTCCACCATGGGCAATGCCTTGCTCGACCACGCGCTATGCCTGGCTATACCATGGGAGATGCCTTGCTCCACCATGCACTGGAGGCAGCCCTTGGTCGACCTTGGGCTGTGTACTCGGTCGCTCATGGGCGATGCCTTGCTCTACCATGAGCAGTGCCTTGCTCCACCATTGGCTGTGCCTTGCTCTACCATGGGCAGTGGCTTGTTCGACGACGGGCCATGCCTTGCTTGACTGTGGGCAGTGCCTCGCTCTACCCTGGGCAATGCCCTGTTTGACCATGAGCTGTGCCTCACTCTACCCCGGGCGATGCCTTGCTCAACCATGGGCGATGCCTTGGTCGACTGTGGAGACAGCCCTTGGTCAACCATGGGCTGTGTGCTCGGTCGCTCACAGGCAGTGCCTTGCTGTACCATGAGCAATGCCTTGCTCCACCACTGGCAGTGCCTTGCTCTACCACAGGCCATGGCTTGGTCAGCCATGGGCTGTGCTTCGCTCTACCATGGGCAATACCTCACTCGACCACATGCTGTGCCTTGCCCTACCATGAGCAATGGCTTGGTCGACCATGGAGACAGGCCTTGGTTGACCACGAACTGTGCACTTGTTCTCTCATGGGCAGTGCCTTGCTCTACCACAGGCGATGCCTTGCTCAACCACTGGCTGTGCCTTGTTCTACCATGGGCAGTGCCTTGCTCTACCACGGGCGGTGCCTTGCTCTACCACGGGCAGTGCCTTCCTCGACCACGGTGACAGCACTTGAACGATCAAGGGTAGATGCGTTGATCGACCATGGCAACAGCTCTTGGTTGGCCATGGGCAATGCCTTGGTCGACCACGGGCTGTGCCTCGGACTACATTGGGCGATGCCTTGCTCAACCATAGGCTGTGCCTTGCTGCACCATGGGCAATCCCTTGCTCGGCCACAGGCTGTGCCTTGCTCTACCATGGGCAATGGCTTGGCCAACCATGGAGACAGCCCTTGGTCGACTACAGGCTATTCACTCGGTAGCTCATGGGCATTGCCTCGCTCCTCCTTGGGTGATGCCTTGCTTGACCATGGGCTGTGCCTTGCTCTACCGCAGGCAATGCCTTACTTGACCATGGGCTGAGCCCGGCTCTACCAAGGGCAATGGCATGTTTGACCACAGACTGTGGCTCGCCCTACCTTGGGCGATGCCTTGTGCAACCACTGGCTGTGCCTTGCTCCACCACAGGTGATGACTTGGTTGACCATGGGCTGTGTGCTTGGTCGCTCACGGGCATTGCCTTGCTGTACCCTGAGCAATGCCTTGCTCCACCACTGGCAGTGCCTTGCTCTACCACGGGCCATGGCTTGGTTGGCCATGGGCTTTGCTTCCCTCTACCACGGACGATACCTCACTCAACCATGTGCTGTGCCTTGCCCTATCACGAGCGATGGCTTGGTCAACCATGGAGACAGGCCTCGGTTGGCCCCGAACTATGTACTTGGTCGCTCATGGGCAGTGCCTTGCTCTTCCACAGGTGATGCCTTGCTCGCCCACTTGCTGTGCCTCGCTCTACCATGGGTGGTGCCCTGCTCCACCACAGGCAATGGCTTGGTCGAACACAGAGACAGCCCTTGGTCGACCATGGGCTGTTTGCTGGGTCGCACAATGGCAGTGCCTTGCTCCACCACGGGTGATCCTACCTCGACCATGGCGATAGCCCTTCATCAATCTTGGGTGATGCCTTGATCGACCATAGGCTGTGCACTCTGTGGCTAATGAGCAGTGCCTTGCTCTACCACGGGCATTGCCTTCCTCGACCACTGCAAGAGCCCTTGAACGATCAAGGGTAGACGTGTTGATCGACCACGGCAACAGCTGTTGGCTGGCCATGGGCATTGCCTTGGTCCACCATGGGCAATGCCTTGGTCGACCATGGGCTGTGCCTCGGACTACAATGGTCGATGCCTTGCTCAACCACAGGCTGTGCCTTGCCGCACCACGGGCGATCCCTTGCTCGACCACGGGCTGTGCTTCTCTCTACCACAGGCGATGGCTTGGTCTACCACGAAGACAGCCCTTGGTCGACTATGGGCTGCGCACTTGGTAACTCACGGGCATTGCCTGGCTCTTCCTTGGGTGTTGTCTTGCTTGACCACGTGCTGTGCCTTCCTCTACCATGAGCAATGGCTTGTTCGACCATGGCTGTGCCTCACCCTACCACGGGTGATGCCATGCTTGATCATGGGCGATGACTTGGTTGACCACAGAGGTCACCCTTGGTCGACCACGGGCTGTGCCTTGGTATACCACGGGTGATGGCTCGATTGACCACGGGCTATACTTGTGGTCTCTCATGGGCAGTGCCTTGCTCTACCTCAAGCAATGCTTTGCTTGACCATGGGCTGGGCCTTGCAATACCAGGGGCCATGGCATGTTCGACCATGGGCTGTGCCTTGCTCTACGATGGGCAATGCCATGCTCGACCATGGGTTGTGCCTTTGCCAACCACGGGCAATGCCTTGCTGCACTACTGGCCGTGCCTTCCCCAACAACCATGGTCAATGCCTGGCTTGCCCACAGGCTGTGCCTTGCTATACCAAGGGTGATGGCTTGGTCAACCACAGAGATAGCTCTCGGTCCACCACCGGCTGTGTGTCACTTTCCCACAGGTGATGGCTTGGTCAACCATGGAGCCAGCCCTCGGTCGACCATGAGCTGTGCGCTCGGTCACTCACAGGTAGTGCCTTAATCTACCACAGTCGATGCATTGGTCAATCATGGTGACAGCCCTTGGTCAATGATGAATGATGCGTAGATCAACCATGGGCTGTGCAAATAGTCACTGACGGGCAGTGCCCTGCTCTACCATGGGTGATGCCTTGCTTGGCCATGGTGACAGTGCTTATTCAATCATTGGGTGATGCCTTGATCGACCACAGCAACAGTGCTTCATCAACTACGGGCAGTGACTTGCTCTACCATGGGTGATGCGCTGCTTAGGCACTGGCTGTGCCTAGCACTACCAAGGGCGTTGCCACGCTTGATCATGGGGTGTGCCTCACACTACCACGAGCGATGCCTTGCTCAAACAATGGTTGTGCCTCGCTCTACCACAGGCGATGCCTTGCTCCACAACGAGTTGTGCCTTGCTCTACTATGGGCCATGGCTTCATTGACCATGGGCTGTGCCTCGATCTACCATGGGTGATGATGCCTTGGTCAACCACAGAGACAGCCCTCGGTAGGGCATGGGTTGTGCACAGTCACTCATGGGCAATGCCTTCCTCTGCCACAGTCATTGGTTTGCGCAACCACAGTGACAGCTCTTGGTCGACCATAGGCAGTGCCTTGCTCTACCATGGGTGATGCCATGCTCCACCATGGACAATGGCATGGTTGACCATGGGCTGTGTCCTGCTCTACTACAGGCAATGGCTTGGCCGGCCACGAGGCAGCCCCCAGTCAACCACTAGCAGTGCCTTGCGCTATCTTAGGTGATGCCTTCCTCGACCATGGGCTGTGCCTTGCCCAACCACGGGTGATGCCCTGCTCAACCACGGGCTATGCCTTGCTCTACCACAGGCGATGGCTAGGTCGACCCTAGAGACAGCCCTAGGGTGACCACAGGCTATGTGCACGGTTGCTCACGGGCAATGCCTGTCACTTCCTCAGGCGATGCCTTGCTCTACCACAGGCTGTGCCTGGCTCTACCATGGGTGATGTCTTGTTCAACCACGGGCAGTGCCTCACTCTACCACAAACGATGCCTTGCTCGACCACTGGCTGTGCTTGGCACCACCACGGGCTGTGCCTGGGTCCACCACAGGCAATAGCATGTTCGACCTTGGGTTGTGCCTCCATCTACCACGGGCAATGCCTTGCTCAACCATGGGATGTGCCATGCTATTCCACAGGCGTTGGCTTGGTTGATCACGGAGACAGCCCTCGGTTGACCACGGGCTGTGCATTTGGTCACTCATGGGCAGTGCCTTACTCTACCACAGGTTGTGCCTTGCTCTACCAAGGGCAATGGCTTGGTCAACCACAGAGACATCCCTCGGTCGACCACGGGCAATGCCTTGCTCTGCCATGGGCAATGGCTTGGTCAACAACAGAGACGGCCCTCGGTTGACCACAGGCTGTGCGTTGCTTTTCCATGGGTGATGGCTCGGTCGAACACAGGCCGTACGCTCAATCTCTCACAGGTGGTGCCTGGCTCTAACTCGGGCAATGCCTTGCTCGACCATGGGCTGTGCCTTGATCTACCACAGGTGATGCCTTGCTTGACCACGGGCTGTGCCTTTCTCTATCAAGGGCTATGGGATGTTCGACCACAGGCTGTGCCTCGCAATATCACAGGTGATGCCTTGCTCGACCATGGGCTATGCCTTGCCCAACCATGGGCGATGGCTTGGTCAACCATTGATACAGCCCTCGGTCAACCATGGGCTGTGTGCTCGGTCACTCACAAGCAATGCCTAGCTGAACCACAGGCAATGCCTTGCTCCACCACAAGCAGTGCCTTGCTCTACCACAGACGACCCCTTGCTTGACCATGTGTGATGCCTTCTTGACCACAGGCAGTACCTGGCTCTACCAGGAGCAATGCCTTCTCGACCACGGGCTGTGCCTCGCTCTACCACAAGCAATGCCTTCTCAACCATGGGTTGTGCCTTGCTCTACCGCGGGTGATGGTTTGGTCGACCACGGAGAAAGCCCTTGGTTAACCACAAGCTGTGTGAATTGGGAGATTTGGGAAACTTGAATCACCAAACTAAAAACATTAGTTCGACAAACGCAAGGTTTCACGAGAGCAAAGGAGAGATAATTACCTCACAAGGAGAACACACTTTGTATTTGAGGGATTCAATGTCAAAAAGTTGAATTAAATAGTGAATGAGAGCCCATATATATAGATGCTTGGTTAATAAAGAGTTTCCTCTTATACTAGATAGCAATCAACCAAAAATATGGTACTTGACTCCATTATAGAAAGCCCAAATTAGGAAACTCTATAAATACGGAAATTGCTAATTTTGATTATAACAACTAATTATATACTAATTTAACTCTTTTGGTAGCCATAAATCATGCATATTGGTCAAGTTCCTTGTGTGCAAGCTGAGTAGCTCTAATTGGCCTTGGGATTAAAGAAAAGGAGACAAATGCCTCCTTTGTCTTGGTCTTCAACCTCTTGGGCCAAATATCCATTAGTGAGGATGCCAATAGCTTCTTGCAATCTCTTCATCCTTCCTCTTGGTGGAGCAATGCACAGCCCATGGTCAAGCAAGGCATCACCCCTGTTAGGATGAGGCAGTGCCCGTCAGTGACCGAGTGCACAGCCCATGGTCGACTGATGGTTGTCTCCATAGTCAACCAAGCCATTGCCTATGGTAGAGCAAGGCACAGCCGGAGGTCGAGTGGGGCACCACCCGTGGTAGAGCAAGGCACAACCCATGGTTGACCAAGGGTTGTCTCCATGGTAGACCAAGCCATCACCCCTGGTAGAGCGAGGCACAGCCCCTAGTTGACCAAGGTATCGCCCGTGGTACAGCAAGGCACAGCCTGTGGTGGACCGAGGGTTGTCTTCGTGGTTGAGCATGGTGTCACCCATGGTAGAGCGAGGCACACCCTGTGGTCAAGCAAGGCATCACCCATGGTAGAGCAAGGTGCAGCCCGTGGTTGACCTCGGGCTGTCTTCGTGGTCGAGCAAGGCATCACCCATGGTAGAGCAAGGCACAGCCAGTGGTAGAGCTAGGCATTGCCTGTCAGCGACTGAGCACACTGCCTGTAGTCGACCGAGGGCTGTCTCAGTGGCAGACCAAGCCATCACCTGTGGTAGAGCAAGGGACAGCCTGTGGTCGAGCAAGGCATCACCTGTGGTAGAGCAAGGCGCAACCAGTGGTCAATTGAGGGCTGTCTCCATGGTTGACCAAGCCAACGCCCATGGTAGAGTGAGGCACAGCCCATGGTCAAGCATGACATCATTAGTGATAGAGAAAGGCGCTACCCATGGTCAGCCAAGGGCTTTCTCTGTGGTCAACCAAGACATTGCCTATGGTAGGGTGAGGCACTGCTTGTGGTCAAGCTAGGCGTTGCTCGTGGTAGAGCAAGGTGCAGCCCGGGCTCAACTGAGGGTTGTCTCCGTGGTTGAGCAAGGCACAGCCCATGGTAGAGCTAGGCACTGCCCACTAGTGACCGAGCACATTGGCTACGGTCGACCGAGGGCTGTCTCCGTGGCCAACCAAGCCCATCACCTGTGGTCAAGCAAGGGACAGCCCATCGTTGAGCAAGGCATTGCCCGTGGTAGAGTGAGGCACAACCAGTGGTCGACCGAGGGCTGTCTCCATGGTTGACCAAGCCAACGCCCGTGGTAGAGTGAGGCACAGCCCATGGTCAAGCATGGCATCACTCGTGATAGAGTGAGGCGCTACCCGTGGTCTACCAAGGGCTATCACCATGGTCAACCAAGCCATCGTCTATGGTAGGGCGAGGCTCTGCCCCTGGTCGACCGAGGGCTGTCTCTGTGGTCGACCAAGCCATCACCCGTGGTAGAGCCAGGCACTACCCGTGGTTGACCTAGGGCTGTCTCCATGGTTGACCAAGCCATCGCCTGAGGTAGAGCTAGGCACAGCCTATGGTCAAGCAAGGCATCACCCATGGTAGAGCGAGGCACTGCCCATGGTCAACCAAGCCATTGCTCGTGATAGAGCAGGCACTACCTGTGGTCGACCAAGCCATTGCCTGTAATAGAGCTAGGCCCAGCCCATGGTTGAGCAAGGCATCACCCATCAAACAGTGAGGCACTGCTCATGGTCGACCGAGGGCACTCTCTATCGTTGACCAAGCCTTCGCCCGTGCAAGGGCGAGGCAAAGCCTGTGGTCAAGCAAGGCACATCCCGTGGTAGACCAAGCCATAGCCCATGGTAGAGCAAGGCCTAGCCTGTGGTTGAGTGAGGCATCACCTGTGGTGGAGCAAGGAGAGCCAAGCACAGCCCGTGGTGAAGCAATGCATCATCCGTGGTAGAGTGAGGCGTGGCCAGTGGTAGACCAAGGACAGTCTCTGTGGTCGCAAACCAATCACCAGTGGTAGAGCTAGGCACAGCCCAGAGTCAACAAAGGAATGTCTCCGTGGTCGACTAAGCCATCACTCGTGGTAGAGCCAGGCACAGCTCGTGGTCAAGCAAGGCATTGCCTGCAGTAAAGCCAGGCACTGCACATGGTTGACTGAGGGCTATCTCCGTGGTCGAGCAAGGCATTGCCTGTGGTAGAGCGAGGTGCAGCCCATGATCAACCGAGGGCTGTCTCCATGGTCAACCATGCCATTGCCCAGAGTAGAACAAAGCATAGCCTGTGGTTGAGCAAGGCATTGCTCATGGTAGAGCGAGGCACAGCCCATGGTTGACTGACAACTGTCTACATGGTTGACCAAGCCAATGCCCATGGTAAAGTGAGGCACTGCCCATGGACAAGCAAGGCATTGTTCATGGTAGAGCGAGGCACAGCCCATGTTTGAGCAAGCCATAGCCCATGGTAGAGCTAGGCGCTGCCCATCAGCGACCGAGTGCACAACCCATGGTCGACTAAGGGCTGTCTCTGTGGTCGACCCAGCCATCGCTCATGGTAGAGAAAGGCCCAGCCCATGGTGGAGCAAGGCATCACCCATGGTTGAGCTAGGAGAAGCCTCTGGTCAACTGAGCACTGTCTCTATGGTTGACCAAGGCATCGCCCATGGTAGAGCCAGGCACAGCCCATGGTCCAGCAAGGCATTGCTTGTGCTAGAGCAAGGTGCAGCCAGTGGTCAATCGAGGGCTATCACTGTGGTCGACCAAGCCATCGCCCATGGTAGTGTGAGGCACAGCCCATGGTCAAGCACTGCATTGCCCGAGGTAGAGCGAGGCACAGCACATGGTTGACCGAGGGCTGTCTCCATGGTCAAGCAATGGATCACCCGTGGTAGGGCAAGGCACATCCTGTGGTCGACCAAGCCCTCGCCTGTGGTAGAGCAAGGCACAGCCCATGGTCAACCAAGACATTACCTGTGGTAGAGCAGCGTACAGCCCATCATCAAGCAAGGCATCACCTGTGGTAGAGCAAGGCACTGCCCATGAGTGAGCGAGCACATAGCCTGTAGTCAACCAAGGGCTATCTCCATGGTCGACCGAGCCATCTCCCTTGGTAGAGCAAGGCACAGCCTGTGGTCAACAAAGCCATGGCCTGCAGTAGAGTAAGGCACAGCTCGTGGTCGACAAAGGCATCGCCCGGGGTACAGCAAGCCACTATCCAACCTGTGGTTGAGCAAGGCATCACCCGCCTTCAACCAAGGGCTGTTGCCATGGTCGAGCAAGGCATCACCTGTGGCAGAGCAAGGTGTTGGCCATGGGTGACCAAGTGCACAACCCGTGGTCAACCATGGGCTGTCTCTGAGGTCAAACAAACCATCGCCTGTGGCAGAGCAATGCACAGCCCTTTGTCGACCAGGCCATTGGCTGTGGTAGAGCAAGGCACAGGCCATGGTGGAGCAAGGTATAGCCTGTGGTAGAGCAAGGCACTGCCCCTGAGTGAGCAAGGCATCACCCATGGTAGAGCATGACACAGCACATGGTCGACCAAGCCATTGCCCATGGTAGAGCAGGGCAAAGCCCATGGCCGAGCAAGGCATCGCCCATGGTAGAGCAAGGCACAGCCCGTGGTTGAACGAGGCATTACCCATGGTAGAGTGATGCACAGTCCTTGATTGACCAAGCCATTGCTCATGTTAGAGCATGGCACAGCCTGTGGTAGAGCAAGGCACAGCCCGTGGTTGAGCAAGGTGTCACCCATGGTAGAGCAAGGCATGGCCCATGGTCAACCATGCGCTATCACTGTGGTCGATCAACGCATCACCCATGGTACAGCAAGGCACAGCCCATGGTCGACCAAGGCATTGCTGGTGGTAGAGCCAGGCACTGCCCGTGGTCAACCAAGTGCTGTCGCTGTGGTCAATCAACACATCACCCCAAGATTGACCAAGGGCTGTCACCGTGGTTGAGCAAGGCATCACCCATCGTAGAGCAAGGCACTGCCCATGATCGACTGAGTCCATAGCCCATGGTTGATCAAGGCATTTCTTGTGGTAGAGAGCAAGGCACTGCCCCTGGTCGACCAAGCGCTATCACCGTCGTCGATCAAGGCGTCGCCCAATGATCAACAAAGGGCTGTTGCTGTGGTCAAGCAAGGCAACGCCCATGGTACAGCAGGTCACTACCAGTGAGCAAGCGAGCACATAGCCTATGGTCAGTCGAGAGCTGTCACCTCAGTCGACCAAGCCATCGCCCGTGGTAGAGTGAGGCACAGCCCATGGTTGAGCAAGGCATTGCCCATGGTTGAGTGAGGCACCACCCTTGGTAGAGTGAGGCACAGCCCAAGGTTGACCAAGCCATGGCCCGTGGTAGAGCAAGGCACAGCTTGTGGTCGAGCAAGGCATCACCCATGGTAGAGCAAGGCACAGCCAGTGGTCAAGCAAGGCATCACCCATGGTAGAGTGATGCACAGCCCTTGGTCTACCAAGCCATTGCCTGTGTTAGAGCATGGAACAGCCCATGGTGGAGCAAGGCAACGCCAATGGTAGAGCAAGTCACAGCCCATGGTAGAGCAAGGTATCACCCGTCCTAGAGCAACGCACAGCCCATGGACCAAGCGCTGCTCCTTGCTTGACCACAGGTGATGCCTTGCTCTACCACGGGCTGTGCCTCACTCTTCCATAGGCTGTGCCAAGCTCTACCATGGGTGATGGCTTGGTTGACCTTAGAGACAACCCTCAGTTGACCACAAGCTGTCCGCTCGGTCGCTCATGGGTACTGCCTTGCTCTAGCACTGGCGATGGCTTGGTTGACCAAGGAGACAGCAAATGTTCGACCACGGGCTGTGTGCGTGATTGCTGACGGGCAGTGCCTTGCTCTACCATGGGCGATGCCTTGCTCGACCAAGGTGACAGCCCTTGGTCGATGACGGGTGATGCCTTGAGCAACCATGGGCGATGCCTTGCTCAACCATGGGCTGTGCCTTGCTCTACTGGGGGTGATGGTTTTGTCTACCATGGAGACAGCCCTCGGTTGACCATGGGCTGTGCCTTGTTCTACCACAGGCGATGGCTTGGTCGACCATGGAGACAACCCTCGGTTGACCAGAGGCAGTGCTTCACTGTACCAAGGCTAATGCCTTGCCCAACCACGGGCTGTGCCTTACTCTACCATGGCCGATGCCTTGCTCAACCACGGGCTGTGCCTTGGTTTACCATGAGGTACGGCTTTGTTGACCACAGGATGTGCCGTTGCTCTAACATGGGCGATGCCTGGCAGGACCACAAGCTGTGCCTCACTGTACCATCGGTGATTGCTTGGTTGACCATGAAGATAGCCTTCAGTCTACTATGGGATGCGCTTTGCTCTACCATGGGCGATGCCTTACTCGACCACTGGCTGTGCCTCACCCTACCATGGGTGATGGCTTGGTCGACCATGGAGACAACCCCTGGTCGGGCATGGGCCGCACCTCACTCTCCCACTGGTGATGCATTGCTCCCCCAAGGGCTGTGCCTCGCTCTACCTCGGACAATGGCTTGGTTGACCACGGAGACAGTCCTCAGTCGACCATGGGCTGCACCTTGCTCTACCACAGGTGATGCCTTGCTCTACCATGGGCAATGGCTTGTTCGACCACGGCGACAGCACTTGGTCGACCATGGGCAATGCCTTATTCTACCATGGGCGATGCCTTGGTCAACCACAGGCCGTGCCTTGCTTGAACAAGGGCCATGCCTAGCTCTACCACGGGCGATGCCTTGCTCGTCCACGGGCTGTGCCTTGCTCTACCATGGACCATGGCTTACTCGACCATGGGATATGCCTTGCTCAACTGCGGGCGATGCCTTGGTCGACTACGGCTGTGCCTCACTGTACAAAGTGCAATGCCTTGCTCGACCATGGGCTTTGCCTCCCTAGATCACAGGCAGTGCCTCTCTCTACTACGGTCAATGGCTTGGTTGACCATGGGCTGTGCCTCGCTCTACAATGTGTGATGGCCTGGTCGACCACGGGCTATGCCACACTCTACCATGGGCAATGCCTTGCTCGACAACGAAGACAGCCTTCAGTCAACCATGGGAAGTGCCTTGCTCTACCACGGGTGATGCCTTGCTCGACCACAGGATGTGCCTTCCTCTACCACGGGTGATGGCTTGCTTGACTATGAATAACACCTCGCTCTACCACTGGTGATGCCCTGCTCGACCATGAGCTACGACTTGCTCTACTGTGTGCGATAGGTTGGTCGAGCATGGAGACAGCCCTCGGTCGACCACAGGCTGTGCCTCATTCTACCATGGGGGATGGCTAGGTCAATCACGGAGACAGCCCTTGGTCAACCACTTGCTGCACCTCGCCCTACCACGACCAATGCCTTGCTCGACCATGGGCTGTGCTAGGCTTAACTATGGGTGATGCCTAGGTCAACCACGGAGACAGCCCTCTGTCGACCACGGGCTGTGCCTAGCCATACCATGGGAGATGCCTTGCTTGACCATGGGCTGTGCCTCGCTCTACCACTGGCGATGGCTTGCTTGACCATGGAGACAGCTCTCAGTTGACCACAGGCTGTGCCTTGCTCAACCATGGGCGATGCCTTGCTCGACCACAGAGAAAGCCCTCGGTCGACCACGGGCTGTGTGTCACTCTACCATGGGCAAGGCCTTGCCAGAGCACAAGCTGTGCCTGGTTCCACATGAGCGATGGCTTCGTCTACCACAGAGACAGCCCTCAGTCGACCCCAGGCTGTGCCTCACACTACCACAGGCGATGCCTTGCATGACCACGGCTATTCCTCGCTCTACCCCAGGCAATGGCTTGGTTGACCATGGAGATAGGATAGCCCATGGCTGACCACGAGCAGCGCTTCGCTCTACCACGGGTGATGGGTGGGTCAACCATGGGGATGGCCCTCGGTCGACCAGTGGCTCTGCCTCACTCAACCACAGTGATGCCTTGCTTGAGCACAGGCTGTGCTTGGCTCCGCCATTGGCAATGGCTTGGTCGATCACGGGGACAGACCTTGGTCGGCCACTGGATATGCCTCGCTCTACCACAAGCGATGCCTTGCTTGAGGACAGGCTATGCCTAGCCCAACCACAGAGACTGCCCTTGGTCGACCATGGGCTGTGCCTCTCTCTATGACAAGCAATGTCATGCTCGACCATGGGCTGTGCCTTGCTCTACCGCAGGCGATGGCTTGGTTGACCTCAGAGACAGCCCTCGGTCGACCACAGGTTGTGCACTTGGTTGCTGACGGGCAGTGCCTAGCTCTACCACAGACAGTGCCTCGCTCTACCATGGACAATGCCTTGCTCGACCATGGGCTGGGCCTAGCTCTATCGCTGGTGATGGCTTGGTCAACCACAGGTAGTGCCTGGCTCTACCATAGGCGATGGCTTGGTCGACCACGGGGATAGCCCTTGGTCAACCATGGGCAGTGCCTCGCTCTACCTTGGGCAATACCTTGCTCGACCACAGGCTGTGCCTAGCTCTACCGCAGGTGATGGCTTGGTCAACCATGGAGACAGCCCTAGATCAACCACGGGTAGTACCTGGCTCTACCACAGGCGATGGCTTGGTCAACCACGGAGACAGCCCTTGGTCAACCATGGGCAGAGCCTCGCCCTACCACAGACGATGGCTTGGTTGACCACGGAGATAGCCCTCGGTAGACCACAGGTAGCGCCTGACTCTATCATGAGCGATACATGCTTGACCATGGGCTGTGCCTCACTCTACCATGGTTGTTGGCTTGGTTGACCATGGAGACAGCCCTTGGTTGACCACTGGCTGTGCCTCGCTCTTCCATGGGCAATGTCTTGCTTGACCACAGGCTGTCCCTTGCTCGACCACAGGCGATGGCTTGGTTGGCCACCGAGACAGCCCTCGGTCGACTGCAGGCAGTGTGTTCGGTCACTAGTGGGCAGTGCCTAGCTCTACCATGGGCAGTGCCTTGCTCTACCACAGGTGATGCCTTGCACAACCACAGAGACAGCCCTCAGTTGACACTGGGCTGCACCTTGCTCTACCATGAGCACACCTAGGTTGACCACAGGCAGTGCCTTGCCCTACCACAGGCGGTGTCTTGGTTGACCACAGAGATAGCCCTTGCTCAACCACGGGAAGCGCCTCACTCTATCACTAACGATGCCATGCTTGACCATGGGCTGTGCTTTGCTCTACCATGGGCATTGGCTTGGTCGACTATGGAGACAGCCCTCGATCAACCACTGGTTGCGCCTCGTTCTACCACAGGTGATGCCTTGCTCGACCACAGGCTGTCCCTTGCTATACCATAGGCGATGGCTTGGTCTGCCACCGAGGCAGCCCTCGGTCGACTGCAGGCAGTGTGCTCAGTCGCTGACAGGCAATGCCTAGCTCTACCACTGGCTGTGCCTCACTCTATGATGGATGATGCCTTGCTCGACCATGAAGACAGCCCCAGGTCGACCACAGGCTGCACCTTGCTCTACCATGGGTGATGCCTTGCTTGACCACGGGGTGTGCCTCACTCTACCACAGGTGACGCCATGCTCAACCATGGAGACAGCCCTCGGTCCACCATGGGCTGTGCCTCGCTGTACCACAGGCAAATCCTTGGTCGACCCCGGACTGTTCCTTGCTCTACCAGGGGTGATGGCTTGTCTACCACGGAGACAGCCCTTGGTTAACCATGGGTTGTGCCTTGCTCTACCACAGGTGGTGCCCTACTCAACCACTGGCTGTGCCTTGCTGTACCACAGGCAATGGCTTGGTCGACTACGGAGACAGCCCTCAGTTGACCATGGGTTGTGCGCTCGGTCACTGACAAGCACTGCCTTGTCCTAACACGGGTGATGCCTTGCGTGACCATGGGCTGTGCGTTGCTCTACCAAGAGGAAGGATGAAGAGATTGCAAGAAACTATTGGCATCCTTACTAATGGATATTTGGCCCAAGAGGTTGAAGATCAAGACAAAGGAGGCATTTGTCTCCTTTTCTTTAATCCCAAGGCCAATTAGAGCTACTCAGCTTGCACACAAGGAACTTGACCAATATGCATGATTTATGGCTACCAAAAGAGTTAAATTAGTATATAATTAGTTGTTATAATCAAAATTAGCAATTTCCGTATTTATAGAGTTTCCTAATTTGGAATTTCTATAATGGAGTCAAGTACCATATTTTTGGCTAACTGCTATCTAGTATAAGAGGAAACTATTTATTAGCCAAGCATCTATATATATGGGCTCTCATTCACTAAGTAATTCAGCTTTTTGACATTGAATCCCTCAAATACAAAGTGTATTCTCCTTGTGAGGTAATTATCTCTCCTTTGCTCTCGTGAAACCTTGCTTTTGTCGAACTAATGTTTTTAGTTTGGTGATTCAAGTTTCCCAAAGCCCCCAATTCAGGCCTTGACCTAGGTAGATCATTGTGTGGATTGGTCTTCGAGTTTGTGGTTAGGCGAGTGGTCTAAGTAGCAGGTCACGTTTTCTTTCATTGGTTGGCTATTTGCATCCACTTGGTTTCGAACAAAATCCTATCCCTTCATTGTATGCCGTGAAGATCAGGACCAACCCCCCTCTAACCCACAACATCTCGTATTAGAGCATGGTTTCCATGGTAGGTTATCTATCTATCATATCCCCTCATCCCTTCATCTAAAAAAAAACAAATTCCTCTTTGAACATATATTTCCTCAACTCTTTGACACATATTTCCATCTATTCTATAGCATATATTCTCTGAGCCAAAAAAAAAATAGAAGAAGAGGATGAAGAATTCGAGCCAAGAAGGAGACCTCACAATCGACCTAGACAAGGTATGACGAATGTAGGAGGAGACTTTGGAGGAATCAAAATCACAATTCCTTCATTTCAGGGCAAGAGTGATCTTGAGGCATATCTGGAATGGTAAATGCGGGTTGAGCAAATATTTGCGTGCCACAACTACTCGGAGGTTAAGAAAGTCAAACTTGCAGGTTAAGAAAGTCAAGTAGGGCACAGCCCATGGTTGATGATGGCATCACAAGTGGTAGAGCAAGGTACAGCCCATGAGCGACTGAGTGCACAGCTCCTAGTCAACTGAGGGCTGTCTCTGTGGTCTACCAAGCCATTGCCTGTGGTAGAGGGAGGCACAGCCCATGGTCGAGCAAGGCGTCGCCTGTGGTAGAACAAGGCACATCCTGTTGTTGAGCAAGGCATCACCCAAGGTAGAGCAAGGCACTGGCCATGAGTGACCGAGTGCACAGCTGGTGGTCAACCAAGCCATAGCCCTTGGTAGAGCAAGGCACAGCCCATGGTTGAGAAGGCATCGCCCGTGGTAGAGCGAGGCACAGCCCATTTTGGAGTGTGGCATTGCTCATGGCAGAGCATGTCACTGCCTATGAGTGGCCGAGCACACAGCCTGTGGTTAACCGAGGGCTTTCTCCGTGGTTGACCAAACCATCGCCCGTGGTAGAGCAAGGCACAACCCATGGTTGAGAAGGCATTGCTTGTGGTAGAGCGAGGCACAGCCCGTGGTCGAGAAGGCAATGCTCGTGGTAGAGCCAGGTACTGCCCATGGTCAAGAAGGCATCACACATGGTCAAGCAAGGGGTCACCTGTGGTAGAGCAAGGCACAGCTTGTGATGGAGCAAGGCATTGCCTGTGGTTCAGCTGGGCACTGCCCATGAGTGACTGAGCACACAGCCCATGGTCGACCGAGGGCTGTATCAATGGTCAACCAAGCCATCACCCATGGTTGGGCAAGGCATAGCCTGTGGTCGAGCAAGGCATCGCCTGTGGTAGAAAGAGGCACAGCCTGTGATCGAACATCCCATATCCCTTGATAGAGAAAGGCACAACCCATGGTCAAGCAAGGCATCGCCCGTGGTAGAGCAAGGCACAGCCCATGGTTGAGCAACGCATTGCCCGAGCTAGAGCCAGGCACTGCCTGTGAGAGACCGAACGTACAGCCCATGTTCGACTGAGCCATCACCCGTGGAAAAGCTTGCAACAGCCTGTGGTCAACTGAGGGTTGTCTCCATTGTTGACCAAGCCATCGCCTGTGGCAGAGCAAGGCATTGCCCGTGGTTGACTGAGGGATGTCTCGGTGGTTGACCAAGCCATTGCCCTTGGTAGAGCAGGGCACAACTTGTGGTAGAGCAAGGCACTGCCCATGAGTGACCGAGTGCACAGCCTGTGGTCGACTGAGGGCTGTGTCTGTGATCGACCAAGTCAACGCCTATGGAATAGCATGGCACATTCCATGGTTGAGCAAGGCATCGCCCATGGTAGATGGAGGCACAACCCAAGGTCGAACATGCTATTGCCTGTGGCGGACCCAGGCACAGCCCGTGACAGAGCCAGGCACAGCCAGTGGTCAAGTGTTAGACCCTTGAGCTCTAGCCCCGGAGGATGCGCACCACAGGCCGTGCCTCAGGGTAGTGGTGGTGCATAAGCCTGCACGCAAGGATGCGCGGGCAACCAGGTGCATGGTGTTGAGAGAATTGCAAGTCCATGAAGCAAGCAAGTCGGGAGATGGTCACACAAGTGTGCACGAAGGCACTTGTGAAGAGGATGGTCGATCAAAGGCTTGGCAGTGTGCCAAAGGACCAGATTGGGGCAAGGGAGTGCCACAATGCACAAGTCGGTGAATGCACGGGTGGGCAGTGAGGATGCCCCCGAGCAAGGCACGGTGCCAAGCTCTAGGAGGTTCATGGAACCTGATACAACCGTGCAAGGGCACTCTAGGAGTGCGCATACCTCAACAGGCCCGGCAGACGCTAAGGGAGGCTCAGCACTTAGCGGCAGGAGAGTTGACGACTTGTGGGGATCGGCTAAGTCCTTGACCAGGCGAGCACTGCTGGACGTGCAATCAAGCGTCCGTGATCCTAGGAGGGGGTCAGGGACGTGGACCCTAGAGGGGATGAACCTGGACGACAAGCTCAGCTGGCGCCAAGTCAATCCAGGGAAATCCGGGAAGATCCTCCCAGGATATGGCAGGGCAATCTAGTATGGAAACAATCTTGGAGATTGCAGATCGACAGCCGGGATTGGACGGATCGAGATCAGATGGAGAGGATCAAGGGATTCTCACCTATCGGTTGCCATATCAGATTTGCTCGGCTCCCCTATATAAAGGGCTCGGCCTCATTCGGGAAGAGAGACCAGAAGAGGCGAGAGACACCAGACTCCAAGCAGAGGCGAGGAGAGAACCAGGAGCGACCAGATCGGTCGAGGAGCACAACAAGCCCGAGATTCCAAGGGGGTGGAAGTCGAGTTGGGCAGCAACCCGGTGTTCTTGAGGGAAGACACGAGACGAGTAGGAGTGCAAGCAGTAGGAGACTGTGAGGCATAGGCTCGTGAGGTTGCGTGTAAGTGTTCTGATCTGGGATTGGGTTTTTCGTGTACTTGTAATAGATGTGAATATGAGTTGTGTTTTCCCAATTGTGTTCTTGTGTCACTCGGTGTTGCTTCTTTGGTTCCCTGATCGTTTGGCCTCGACGGTACGCGCGGTGTGTGTGTGGCTGGTCGACAAAAGGTGTGTCGATGCCTAGTGGGGTGCGGAAATATTTGTGAGCTGCATCAGCCCCGTGACATCAAGCAAGGCATTGCCTGTGGTAGAGCGAGGCACCACCCATGGTCAAACAAGACATTGCCCATGGTAGAGCCAGGCACAGCCTGTGGTTGAGTAAGGCATCGCCCGTGGCAGAGCTAGGCAAAGCCCGTGGTTGAGCAAGGCATCACCTGAGGAAGTGACAGGCATTGCCTGTGAGCGACTGTGCGCACATCCATGGTCAACCTAGGGCTGTCTCTAGGGTTGACCAAGCCAGCGCCTGTGGTAGAGCAAGGCATAGCCCATGGTCGAGCAGGGTGTCACCCAATGTTGGGCAAGGCACAGCCCATGGTCGAGGGAGGCATCACCCTAGGTAGAGCAAGGTACTGCTAGTGGTTGACCAGGCACTGCCCCCATGGCCGGCCAAGCCATTGCCCATAGTAGAGCAGGGCACAGCCCATGGTTGACCATGCCATTGTCCGTGGTGGAGCATGGCATCACCCATGGTAGAGCAAGGCACTGCCTATGGTCGACCAAGAGCTGTCACCATGGTCGAGCAAGCCAACGACTGTGGCAGAGGACGGCGCTGCCCGTGAGTGACTGTGCACACAACCCATGCCCTACCAAGGGCTGTCTCCATGTTTGACCAAGGCATCATCACCCATGGTAGATCGAGGCACAGCCCATGGTCAATGAAGCCATGGCCCATAGTAGAGCAAGGCACAACTCATTGTGGAGCAAGGCATCACCCGTGGTAGAGCAAGGCATCGCCAGAGTTCGTGCAAGGCATCGCTCATGGTAGTGCAAGGCACAGCCTGTGGTCGAGCATGGCAACGCCCTTGGTAGTGCTAGGCACAGCCAATGGCTAAGCAGCGCATCACCCATGGTAGAGCAAGTCACTACCCATAGTCGACGAAGCACTGTTGCTGTGGTTGATCAAGGCGTCACCCAATGATTGAATAAGCGCTGTTGCCATGGCGAAGCAAGGCATCGCCCATGGTAGAGCAGGGCGCTGCCCGTCAGTGACTATTTGCACAGCCCATGGTTGATCTACACATTGTTCATCATTGACCAAGGGCTCTCGCCATGGCTGACCAATGCATTGACTGTGGTAGAGCAAGGCACTTCCTGTGAGTGACTGAGCGCACAGCTCATGGTCGACCGAGGGCTGGCTCCATGGTTGACCAAGCCATCACCTGTGGTAAAGTGACACACAGCCGGTGGTGGACCGAGAGCTGTCTCTGTGGTCGACCAAGCCATTGCCCTTGGTATAGCAAGGCACAGCCCGTGGTCGAGCCAGGCATCGACCATGGTTGTTGGGGAAGGCACAGCCAGTGGTGGTGCAAGGCATCGCCTGTGGTCAACTGAGGGCTGTCTCCATGTTAGACCAAGGCATCGCCTGTGGTTGGCAAAGGCACAGCCCATGGTCGAGCATGGCATTGCCCATTGTAGAGCAAGGCACAGCCCATGGTCGAACATGCCATGGCCCTTGGTATTGCAAGGCCCAGCCCCTGGTCGAGCAAAGCATTGCCCGAGGTAGAGCAAGGCACTGCCCATGAGAGACCACAAGTACAGCCGTGGTCAATTGAGCCATCACCCGTGGTATAGCAAGGCACAGCCCGTGGTCGACCAAGGGTGAACTCTGTGGTCAACCAAGACATCGCCCATGATCGAGCATGGCATCGCCCGTGGTAGGGTGTGGCACAGCCATGGTTGAACAAGCCATTGCCAATGGTAGAGGAAGGCACAGCCCGGGGTCAAGCAAGGCATCTCCCAGGGTAGAGCCAGGCACAGCCTGGGGTCAAGCAAGGCATCGCCCGTGGCAGAGCAAGGCATTGCCCGTGTGCAACCAAGCGCACAGCTAGTGGCTGACTGAGGGCTATCTCCGTGGTCAACCAAGCAATCACCCATTGTAGAGCAAGGCACAGCCCATCGTCAACCAAGCCATTGCCCAGGGTAAAGCAAGGCACAGCCCGTGGTAGGGCAAGGCACAGCCCATGGTTAAGCAAGGCATCACCCGTGGTTGGGCAAGGTGCAGCCCATTGTTGAACAAGCCATTGCCTGTAGTGGAGCATGGCATCTCCTGTGGTAGAGCAAGCCAGGGCTTGTGGTCAAGCAAGGCATCGCCTGTGGTACAGCCAGGCACAGCTGGTGGTCGACCATGCCATTGCCTGAGGTAGAGTGACGCAATGCTTGTTGTTGAACAAGCCATCACCCATGGTAGAGCCTGGCACATCCCATGGTCGAGTAAGGCATGGCCCATGGTAGGGCGAGGCACAGCTCGTGGTTGACCAAAGGCTACCTCTGTGGTCAACCAAGACATTGCCCATGGTAGAGCAAGGCACAGCCTGTGTTTGAGCAAGGCATCCCCCGTGGTAGTGCGAGGCACATGTTGTGGTCGACCAAGCCATTGCTGCGGTACAACAAGGGACAACCCGTGGCCAAGCATGGCAATGCCCATGGTAGAGCCAGGCACAGCTCATGCTCAAGCAGGGCATCACCCGTGGTACAGCATGGCACTGCCCAGAGTTGACCAAGCGCTGTCCCTGTGGTCGATCAAGGTGTCGCCCAATGACCAAACAAGAGCTGTAGCCATCGTCAAGAAAGGGATCACCTGTGGCAGAGCAGGGCACTGCCCGTGAGCCACTGTGTGCACAGCCTGTGGTCAATCTATGCATTGACCATGATCGATCAAGGGCTGTTGCCGTGATTGACCAAGGCATCAACCATGGGAGAGCAAGGAACTGCCTGTGCACAAGCAAGTGCATAGCCCATGGTTGACTGAAGGCAGGTTCCTTGGTCAATGAAGCCAACGCCCGTGAGAGAGCAAGACACAGCCCATGCTCGACCAAGAGCAGTCTCCACGGTCGACCAAGCCATCGCCCTTGGTAGAGCAAGGCACAACCCATGGTGGAGCCAGGTAACGCCCATGGTTGGGCAAGGCACAACCCGTGGTCGAGCAAGGCATCGCCCATGGTCAACTGAGGGCTGTCTCCATGGTCTACCAAGGCATCACCCATGGTTGGGAAAGGCGCAGCCTGTGGTTGAGCATGGCATTGCCCGTCGTAGAGCAAGCCACAGCCCATGGTCAAACATGCCATGGCCCTTAGTTTTGCAAGGCATAGCCTGTGGTTGAGCAAGGCCCAGTCTGTGGTCAAGCAAGGCATCACCCAAGGTAGACCCAGGCACTGCCCATTAGAGACAGTGCATACAGCCCGTGGTCGACCAAGGGCTATCCCCGTGTTCAAACAAGCCAATGTCCATGGTCAGGCATGGCATCACCCATGGTAGGGCAAGGCACTGCCGTGGTGGAACAAGCCATTGCCCGTGGTAGAGCAAGGCATCTCCCATGGTAGAGCTAGGCATAGCCTATGGTCAAGCAAGGCATCACCCGTGGTAGAGCAAGGCACTGCCCATGAGCGACCGAGGGCTGTCTCCACAATAGACCAAGCCATCGCCCATAGTAGAGCCAGGCACTGCCCATGAGCTACCGAGCACACAGTCCATGGTCAACTGACGGTTGTCTCCTTGGTCCACCAAGCCTTTGCCCATGGTAGAGCAAGGCCCAGCCCGTGGTCAAGCAAGGCAATGCCTGTGGTTGGGCAAGGCACAACCAGTGGTCAAGCAAATCATCACTTGTGGTAGAGCGATGCACAACCCGTGGTTGAACAAGGCATTGCCCTTGGTTGACCAAGGCACTGCCTGTGGTTGACCTAGAGTTGTCGCCATGGTCGATCAACGCATTGACCCATGATCAACCAAGGGCTGTCACCATGGTCGAGCAAGGCATCGCCCATGGTGGAGCATGGCATTGCCCGTGAGCGACTGAGTGCACAGCCTGTGGTCAAAAAAGGCATCGCTGATGGTAGAGTGACGCACAGCCCATGGTCGACCAAGGCCATGCCCTTGTTGGACCAAGGCACTGCACGTGGTCAACAAAGTGCTATCGTGGTAGTCGATCAATGTGTCAACCCATGATCAACCAAGGGCTATCACAGTGGTTGATCAATGCGTCGACCCATGATCAACTAAGGGCTATCTCTATGGTCGACCAAGCCATCACCCTTGGTATAGCGAGGCACAGCCCATGGTGAAAATTGCCCTTTGTAGAGCAACACACAGCACGTGGTCAAGCAGGGCATCGCCCTTGGTAGAGCAAGGCACAACCTGTGGTTGAGCAAGGCATTGCCAGAGGTACTACCAGGCACTACACATGAGAGACTGAGTGTACAGCCTATTGTCTACCAAGGTACAGTGAGGCATAGCCCATGGTCGACCAAGCCATGGCCAGGGGTAGAGCAAGGCACAGGCCGTGGTCAAGTAATGCATCACCCATGCTAGATCAAGGCACAGCCCATCATCGAGTAAGGCATCACCTGTGGTAGAGCAAGGCAGAGCCCATGGTTGAACATGCCATTGCCCTTGTTGGAGCAACACAGAGCCTGTGGTCGAGCAAGGCATCACCCATAGTAGGGCAAGGAATAGCCCGTGGTCAAACAAGACATTGCACATGGTATAGCAGGGCACAGCCTGCGGTCGAGCAAGGCATATCCCGTGTAGAGCCAGGGCCAGCCTGTGGTTGAGCAAGGCATCGCTCATGGTAGAGCAAGCCACAACCGGTGGTCAACCAAGGGCTGTCTCCATGGTCAACCAAGGCATCGCCCTTGGTAGAGCAAGGCATAGCCCATTGTTGAGAGCAAGGCATAGCCCATTGTTGGGTGAGGCACAGCCGTGGTCGAACAAGCCATTGGCCATGGTAGAGCAAGGCACAGCCCATGGTCTAGCAAGGCATTCCCCGTGGTGGAGCCAGGCACAACCTGTAAGTGACTGAGTGCACAGCCCATGGCTGACCGAGGGCTATCTGTGTGGTTGACCAAGCCATTGCCCGTGGTAGAGCAAGACACAGCACGGGGTCAACCAAGCCATTGCCCAGGGTAAAGCAAGGTGCAGCCTGTGGTCGACCAACCCATGGCCCGTGGTAGAGCAAGGCACAGGCTGTGGTGAAGCAAGGCATCGCCCATGCTAGGGCAAGGCATTGCCTGTGGTAGAGCGAGGCACAACCTGTGGTCAAACATGGTATTGCCCTTGGTAGAGCAAGGCACAGCCTGTGATCGTGCAAGGCATCACCCATCGCAGAGCAAGGCACTGCCTGTGGGCAACCAAGCGCACAGCTGGTGGCTGATCGAGGGCTATCTCTGTGGTCAACCAAGCCATCACCCATCATAGAGCAAGACACAGCCCATGGTCAACCAAGCCATTGCCTGGGGTAAAGCAAGGTGCAGCCTGTGGTTGACCAATCCATGGCCTGTGGTAGAGCAAGGCACTGGCCGTGGTGAAGCAAGGCATCACCCATGATAGGGCAAGGCACAGCTCATGGTCAACCGAGGGCTGTCTTTGTGGTTGACCAAGTCATCCCCCGGGGTAGAGCGAGGCACAGCCCATGGTTGAGCAAGACGTTGCCCGTGGTATACACAGGCACAGCCTGTGGTTGAGCAAGGCATCGCCCGAGGTAGAGCCAGGCACTGGCCATGAGCAACTGAGCGCATAGCCTGTGGTTGACCAAGCCATCGCTGGTGGCAGAGCAAGGCATAGCCCATGGTCGAGCAAGGCATCGCCCATGGTAGGGTGAGGCACAGCCTTGGTTGAACAAGCCATTGCCTGTGGTGGAGCAATGCACCGCCTGTGGTTGTACAAGGCATCACCCATGGTAGAGCAAGGCACAGCCTGTGGTAGAGCAAGTCATTTTTCGTGGCACAGCCCAAGGTCAAGCAAGACAATGCCTGTGGCAGAGCAAGCTGCAGGCTGTAGTCAAGCACGCCATTGCCGTGGTAGAGCAAGGCACAGCCTTTGGCCAACCAAGCCATTGCCCGTGGTAGAGCAAGGCACAGCCCGTGGTCGAGCAAGGCATAGCCCGTGGTCGAGCATGGCAACACACATGGTAGAGAATGGCACATCCCTTGAGCGACTGAGTGCACAGCTTGTGGTTGACCAAGGGCTATCTCCACGGTCAACCAAGCTGTTGCCTGTGGTATTGTGAGGCACAGCCCATGGTAGACCAAGGGCTGTCTCTGTGGTTGACCAAGCCATCACTGGTGGTGATGCAAGGCAAAGCTCGTGGTTGAGCAAGGGATCACCTGTGGTGGGGCAAGGCACAGCCTGTGGTCAAACAAGCCATTGCCCAAGGTAGAGCAAGGCATAGCCCGTGGTCTAGCATGGCATCTCCCATGGTAGACACGGGCATAGCCCGATATCGGGCAAGGCATCGCCCGTGGTAGAGCAAGGCACTGCCCACGATCAAGAAGGCATTGCCCGTGGTAGAGTGAGGCACTGCCCATGGTCGAGCATGCCGCTACCCATGGTACAACAAGGCACAGCTCATGGTCGAGCAAGGCAACACCCATGGTAGAGCAAGGCACATCCTCTGGTGGACCAAGCCATTGCACATGGTAGACCAAGGCACAGCCCGTGATCGGGCAAGGGATTGCATGTGGTAGAGGCAGGTGCAGCCCGTGGTTGAGCAACGCATCACACACGGTAGAAAATGCACAGCCCATGAGCAATTGAGTGCACAACTCCTGGTTGACCAAGGTCTGTCTCCATGGTTGTCCCAGCCGTTGCCTGGGGTAGAGCAAGGCACAGCCCATGGTCAAGCAAGGCATCACGCATGGTAGTGCGAGGCACAACCCATGGTCAACCAAGCCATTGTCTGGGGTACTGGAAGGGATTGCCTGTGGTTGAGCATGGCAACACCCGTGGTAGAGCCAGGTGCAGCCCGTGGTCAAGCAGGGCATCGCCCGTGGTTGAGCAAGGCACTGCCCGTGGTCAACCAAGACAACGACTTTGGTAGAGCAAGGCATCACCCGTGGTAGACCAAGGCATTGACCGCGGTAGACCAAGGCACTGCTCGTGAGTGACCATGTGCACCGCCTGTGGTCGATCAAGGCATCAACCGTGATCGACCAAGGCATTGCCGCGGTCAATCAAGGCACTGCCCGTGAGTGACTGGTTGACTGAGAGCTGTCTCCACTGTCAACCAAGCCATCACCCATGGTAGAGCAAGCCACAGGCCGTGGTTGACCGAGGGCTGTCTCTGTGGTCGACCAAGTCATCACCCATGGCAGAGCAAGGCAATGCCCGTGGTTGAACCGAGGGCTGTCTCCATGGTCAACCCAGCCATCGCCCTTGGAAGAGCAAGCCACAGCTTGTGGTCGAGCAAGGCATCGCCCGTGGTTGGGCAAGGCACAGCCCTTGGTCGAGCATGGCATCGCCCATCGTCGACTGAGGGCTGTCTCTGTGATCGACCGAACCATCACCCTTGGTAGAGCAAGGCACAGCCTGTGGTCAGGCAAGGCATCACCCTTGCTCAGGCAAGGCACAGCCCTTGGTTGAGCATGGCATCGCCCTTTGTCGACCAAAGGCTGTCTCCATGGTGGACCAAGCCATCACCCTTGGTAGAGCAAGGCACAGTCCATGGCAAGGCAAGGCATCACCCTTGGCTCGGCAAGCCACAGCCCATGGTCGAGCAAGGCATCACCCGTGGTAGAGGAAGTTCCAGCTCATGGTCGAGAAAGGTATCGCCTGAGGTAGAGCCAGGCACTGCCCATGAGAGACTGAGCGTACAGCCCATGGTTGTCTGAGCCATCGCCCATGGAAGAGCAAGGCACAGCCCATGGTTGAGTGAGGCATAACCCGTGGTAGAGCAAGGCAACGCCCATGGTAGAGCAAGGCAACACCCGTGGTAGAGTAAGGCACAGGCCGTGGTCGAGCAAGCAATCGCCTGTGATACAGCATGGCACAACCTTTGGTTGACCAAGCCATTGCCCATGGTCAAGCAAGGCATCACACATGGTAGAGCAAGGCACAGCCAATGAGTGATCAAGTGAACAGCTCCTGGTCGACCAAGGGCTGTCCCGAGGTAGACCAAGCCATCACCCATGGTTGAGTGACGCATAGCCTGTGGTCGAGGAAGGAGTCGCCTGAGACCCAAGCCAGTGCATGTGGTTGAGCAAGGCAATGCACATGGTAGAGCAAGGCATGGCCTATGAGCAACCGAGTGCACAGCACCTGGTGGACCAAGGGCTGTCTCCGAGGTCAACCAAGCCATCACCCATGGTTCAGTGATGCATAGCCAGTGGTTGAGCAAGGAGTCGCCTGAGGTATAGCCAGGCACTACCCATGGTTGCGCAAGGTGTTGCCCATAGAAGAGAGATGCACAGCCTGTGGTCAAGAAGGCATCACCTGCGGTAGAGCCAGGTGCAACCTAGGGTCGAGAAGGCATCACTCATGGTTAAGCAAGGCATTGCCTGTGGTAGAGCAAGGCACAGCCCATGGTGGAGCAAGGCATTACCCGTGGAAGAGGAAGGCACTGCCCGTGAGCGACCGAGCACACAGCCTGTGGCTGACCAAGGGCTGTCTATGTGGTCCACCAAGACATCGCCTGTGGTAGTGGAAGGCACAGCCCATGATAGAGAAAGCATTGCCTGTGGATGAGAGAGGCACTGCCCGTGGTACAACAAGGCACAGCCTGTGGTCAAGCAAGGCAACGCCCATGGTAGAGCAAGGCACAACCTTTGGAGGACCAAGCCATTGCTCATGGCAGATCAAGGCAAAGCCTGTGATTGTGCACAGCATCACGCGAGGTAGAGCAAGGCACGGTCCATGAGCAACAAATTGCATTGCACCTAATCGACCGAGGGCTGTCTCTTTGGTCGTTGAAGCCATTGCCCGTGGTAGGGCAAGCAGAGCCCGTGGTTGAGCAAGGCATCTCGCTTGGTAGAGTGAGGCACAGCCTGTGGTCAACCAAGCCATCGTCCGTGGTACAGGAAGGGACTGCCCGTGGTCATGCATGGCAACACCCATGGTAGAGCCAGGCACAGCCCATGGTCGAGCAGGGTATTGGCCATGTTTGAGCAAGGCACTGCCCATGGTCGACCAAGACATTGACAATGGTAGAGGAAGGCAATGCCCATGATTGACCAAGGGCTGTTGCCATGGTCGACCAAGGAATCGATGATGGGAGAGCAAGGCACTGCCTGTAAGCAACTGAGGGCACAGCCCGTGTTCCACCGAGGGCTATCTCCCTGGTCAACCAAGCCATCGCCCATGGTAGAGCAAGCCACAGCCCGTGGTCGACCGAGGGCTGTCTCTGTCATCGATGAAGCCATCACCCATGGCAGATGAAGGCATTTCCTGTGGTTGAACCAAGGGATGTCTCCATGGTCCAACAGGCCATCACCCTTCATAGAGCAACCCAAAGCCCATAGTTGAGCAAAGCATCACCTGTGGTTGGGCAAGGCACAGCCCCTGGTCGAGCAAGGCATCACCCCTGGTAGAGCAGGGCACAGCCTGTGGTCAAGCAAGGCATCACCCTTGGTAGAGCAGGGCACAGCCCATGGTCGAGCAAGGTGTTGCCCCTGGTTGGGCAAGGCACAGCCTGCGGTCAAGCAAGGCATCACCTGTGGCAGAGCGAGGCACAGCCCTTGGTCGAACATGCCATTGCCCATGGAAAAGAAAGGCAATGCGGGTGGTCGAGCAAGGCTTCACCCATGGTAGAGCAAGGCCCAGCCCGTGGTCAAGCAAGGCATCGCCCAAGGTAGAGCCAGGCACTGCCTGTGACAGACCAAGCGTTCAGCCCATGGTCGTCTGAGCCATCGCCCATGGAAGAGCAAGGCACATCCCGTGCTCGAGCAAGGTATCACCCGTGGTAGAGCAAGGCTCCGCCTGTGGTAGAGCAAGGCACAGGCCATTGCTGAGCAAGTCATCGCCCATGATACAGTGAGGCACAACCTTTGGTTGACCAAGCCATTGCCCATGGTCGGGCAAGGCATCACACATCATAGAGCAAGGCATGATCCATGAGCGACTGAGTGCACAGCACCAGATCGACCAAGGGCTGTCTCTGAGGTTAACCAAGCAATCACCCATGGTTGAGTGACGCAAAGCATGTGGTCAAGCAAGGAGTCACCCGAGGTAGAGCAAGGCATGGCCCTTGGTTGAGCAAGCCATCACCCATGGTAGAGCAAGGCACAGCTGTGGTTGAGCAGGGCATTGCCCATGGTAGAGCCTGGCACTGGCCATGAGCAACTGAGCGCACTGCCCATGGTCAACCGAGGGCTGTCTCCATGGTCAACCAAGGCCATCACCAGTGGGAGAGCAAGGCACAGTCCATGGTCAAGCAACGCATAGCCCATGGTAGAGTGAGGCATAGACCATGGTTGAACAAGCCATTGCCCTAGGTAAAGCTAGGCACAGCCCGTGGTCCAGCAAGCCATCGCCCATGGTAGAGCAAGGCACATCCCGTGCTCGAGCAAGGTATCACCCGTGGTAGAGCAAGGCTCCGCCTGTGGTAGAGCAAAGCACAGGCCATTGCTGAGCAAGTCATCGCCCATGATACAGTGAGGCACAACCTTTGGTTGACCAAGCCATTGCCCATGGTCGGGCAAGGCATCACACATCATAGAGCAAGGCATGATCCATGAGCGACTGAGTGCACAGCACCAGATCGACCAAGGGCTGTCTCTGAGGTTAACCAAGCAATCACCCATGGTTGAGTGACGCAAAGCATGTGGTCGAGCAAGGAGTCACCCGAGGTAGAGCAAGGCATGGCCCTTGGTTGAGCAAGCCATCACCCATGGTAGAGCAAGGCACAGCTGTGGTTGAGCAGGGCATTGCCCATGGTAGAGCCTGGCACTGGCCATGAGCAACTGAGCGCACTGCCCATGGTCAACCGAGGGCTGTCTCCATGGTCAACCAAGCCATCACCAGTGGGAGAGCAAGGCACAGTCCATGGTCAAGCAACGCATAGCCCATGGTAGAGCGAGGCATAGACCATGGTTGAACAAGCCATTGCCCTAGGTAAAGCTAGGCACAGCCCGTGGTCCAGCAAGCCATCGCCCATGGTAGAGCAAGGCACAGCCTGTGGTCAAGCAGGGCATCACCCTAGGTAGAGCCAGGTACTGACCATGAGCAATTGAGCGCACAGCCCATGGTTGACCATGGGCTGTCTCTGTGGTCGACCAAGCCATTGCCGATGGCAAAGCAAGGCATTGCCCGTGGTAGGGCGAGGCACAGCCCGTGGTTCATTAAGCCATTCCCATGGAAGCACAAGGCTCAGCCCATGGTGGAGCAAGGCATTGCTCGTGGTTGAGCAAGGCACTGCCTGTGAGCAACCCAGCACATAGCCCATGGTCAAATCAGGGCAGTCTCTGTGGTTGATCAAGCCATCGCCCGTGGAAGAGCAAGGCACAGCCCTTCATCGAACAAGGTATCACCCATGGTAGGGTGATGCACATCCCATGGTTGAACATGCCATTGCCAGTGTTACAGGTAGGCACAGCCCGTGGTCGAGCAAGGCATCAACTGTGGATGAGCAAGGCACCACCCGTGGTCGGAAAAGGCATCGCCTGTGGCAGAGCATGGCACAACCAGTGGTTGAGCAAGGCACTACCTGTGGTAGAGCGAGGCACAGCCCGTGGTCGACCAAGCCATTGCCAGTGGTACAGTGAGGCACAGCCCATTGTCGTGCAATGCAACGACCATGGTAGAGCCAGCCATAGTGCGTGGTCAAGTGGGGCATTGCCCATGGTAAAGCAAGGCACCGCCCATGGTAGACCATGCACTGTCGCCATGGCTGATCAAGGCATCATCCATGGCAGAGTATGGCATAGCCCAAGAGCGACCTAGTGCACAGCCCGTGGTCAATCAAGGCATCGACCATGATTGACCAACGTCTGTTGCCATGGTCGACCAAGCCATCAACCATGGTGGAGCAAGGCACTGCCAGTAAGTGACCAAGCACACAGTCCGTGATCAACAGAGGGCTGTCTCAATGGTGGACCAAGCCATTGCCCATGGTAGAGCAAGGTACAGCCCATGGTCGATTGAGGGCTGTCTCTGTGGTCGTCCAAGCCAATGCCCTTGTTAGAGGAAGGCACAGCCCATGGTTGAGAAGGCATTGCTTGTGGTAGAGTGAGGCACAGCCGTGGTCGAGAAGGCATTGCTCGTGGTAGAGCCAGGTACTGCCTGTGGTCAAGAAGGCATCACACATGGTCAAGCAAGGGGTCACCTGTGGTAGAGCAAGGCATTGCCTGTGGTGGAGCAAGGCATTGCCTGTGGTTCAGCTAGGCACTGCCTGTGAGTGACTCAGCACACAGCCCATGGTCGACCGAGGGCTGTATCAATGGTCGACCAAGCCATTGCCCATGGTTGGGCAAGGCATAGCCCGTGGTTGAGCAAGGCATTGCCTGTAGTAGAGTGAGGCACAGCCTGTTGTCGAACATCCCATATCCCTTGATAGAGAAAGGCACAGCCCGTGGTCAAGCAAGGCATTGCCCGTGGTAGAGCAAGGCACAGCCCATGGTCAAGCAAGGCATTGCCCGAGTTAGAGCCAGGCACCACCTGTGAGAGACTGAGCGTACAGCCCTGTTCAACCAAGCCATCACCCGTGGAAAAAGCAAGGCACAGCCTGTGGTCAACCCAGGGCTGTTTCCATTGTTGACCAAGCCATTGCCTGTGGCAGAGCAAGGCACTGCCCGTGAGTGACCAAGTGCCCAGCCTGTGGTCGACCGAGGGCTGTCTCCATGATCGACCAAGCCAACGCCTGTGGAATAGCATGGCACATCCCATGGTTGAGCAAGGTGTCACCCGTGGTAGATGGAGGCACAACCCAAGGTCGAATATGCTATTGCCTGTGGTGGACCCAGGCACAGCCCATGGCAGAGCCAAGCACAGCCAGTGGTCAAGCAAGGCATCACCTGTGGTAGGGCGAGGCACTGCCCATGGTTGAACAAGACATCGCCCATGGTAGAGCAAGGCACAGGCCGTCGTCAAGCAAGGCATCGCCCATGCTAGGGCAAGGCACAGCCTGTGGTCCAGTAAGGCATTGCCCATGGTAGAGCATGGCACAACCTGTGGTCAAACATGGTATTGCACTTGGTAGAGCAAGGCATAGCCCATGGTAGAGCAAGGCATCGCAAAAGGTAGAGATAGGCACTGCCTGCGGGAAACCAAGTACACAACCCATGGTCAATTGAGGGCTGTCTCCATGGTCGACCAAGCCATCCCCTGTGGTAGAGCGAGGCACAGCCCATGGTCAAGTAAGGTGTTGCCCATGGTATAGTCGGGCACAGCCTGTGGTCGAGCAAGGCATCGCCCAAGGTAGAGACAAGCACTAACCATGAATGACCGAGCGCACAGCCCATGGGTGACCAAGCCATCGCCTGTGGTAGACCAAGTCACTACCCATGGTTGAGCAATGCATAGCCCATGGTGGAGCGAGGCACAGCCCATAATCGAACAAGCCATTGCCCATGGTAGAGCGAGGCACAGCCTGTGGTCGAGCAAGCCATCACCCGTGGTAGAGCAAGGCACAGCTCATTGCTGGAGGTAGAGCCAGGCACTGGCCATGAGCGACTGAGTGCCTAAACCATGGTCGACAGAGGGCTATCACCATGGTCGATCATGGGTCGATGTGTTCATCGACCATGGGCAGCGCCTTGGTGCTCCACGGGCAAAACCTTGCTCACCCACGGGCTGTGCCCTGCCCAACCATAGGCAATGCCTTACTCGACCATGGGCTCTGCCTCGCTCTACCACGGGCGATGGCTTGGTCGACCATAGAGACAGGCCTCGGTTGACTACAGGCTGTGCGCTCAGTGGCTCAAGGGCAGTGCCTGGCTCTTCCTCGGGTGATGCCTTGCTTGACCATGGGCTGTGCCTGGCTCTACTGCGGGCAATTCCTTACTCAACCATGGGTTGTGCCTGGCTCTACCAAGACAATGGCATGTTCAACCATGGGTGATGCCTTGCTGAACCATAGGCGATGGCTTGGTCGACCACATAGACAGCCCTCAGTCGACCACAGGTTGTGCCTCGCTCTACCACAGGCAATGCCTTACTTGACCACGGCCTGTGCCTTGCCCTAGCATGGGCAATGCGTTGCTTGACCACAGCCTGTGCCTTGCTCTGCCACAAGCCATCGCTTGGTGGACCACAGGCTATGCCTCGCTGTACCTTGGTCAACCACAGTCTGTACACTCAGTCTCTCACTGGCAGTGCTTGGCTGTACCTCAGGCGATGCCTTCCTCGACCATGGGCAGTGCCTTGCTCTACCAAGGGCCACGGCATGTCCGACCATGGTCTGTGCCTTGTCGAACCATAGGCTATACCTCTCTTGACCACATTGCTGTGCCAAGCTCTACCAAGGGCGATGGCTGGGTTGACCATGGAGATAGCCCTCGATTGGCCACAGACACAGCCCTCAGTCAACCACAGGCTGTGTCTTTTTCTAGCATGGGTGATGGCTTAGCTGACCATGGAGACAGCCCTCCATTGACCACAGGCTGCGCACTCAGTCGCTCATGGGCAGTGCCTTGCGCTAGATGGTCGATGCCTTGGTTGACCATGGCAATAGCCCTTGATTGACTACTGGCTTTGCACCCAATCGCTCATGGGGAGTGCCTCGCTCTACCACAGGCGTTGGCTTGGTCGACCAGGGAGACAGCCCTCGGTCAACCATAGGCTGTGTGCTCAGTCACAGAAGGGCAGTGCCTTGCTCCACAATGGGTGATGCCTTGCTCAACCGTGGCGATAGCCCTTGGTTGTTGACTGGGGATGCCTAGATCGACCATTGGCTGTGCACTCAGCTGCTCACCAGCATTGCCTTGCTCAACCATGGGCAATGCTTTGATCGACCATGGTGATAGCCCTCTGTCGACCATGGTTTAGGCGCTCAGTCACTCATGGCCAGTGCCTGGCTCTACCTCTGGCAATGAGCGGTGCCTTGCTCTACCACGGGTGATGGCTTGCTCAACCAGAGGCTATGCCTCTCTCTACCATGGGCAATGGCTTGTTCGATTATGGGCTGTGCCTTGCTCCACCATGGGCTATGCATTGCTCAACCACGGGTAGTGACTTGGTCTACCACAGGCGATGGCTTGGTCACCCATGGGCTGTGCGCTCAGTCATTCATGGTTAGTGCTTGTCTCTACCTCGGGTGATGCCTTGCTCAACCACAGGCTGTGCCTGACTATACCACGGGCAACACCTTACTTGACCATGGGCTGTGCCTCGCTCTACCACAGGGGATGGCTTGGTCGACCATGGAGACGGCCCTCAATTGACCACGGGTTGTGTACTTGGTTTCCCGCAGGCAGTGCCTACTCTACCTTTTGCGATGCCTTGCTCTACCATGGGCTATGCCTTGCTCTACCAAGTGCAATACCATGTTCGACCACAGGTTGTGCCATGCTCTACCATGGGCAATGCCTTACTGGACCACAGGCTGTGCCTTGCCCTAGCATGGGCGATGCCTTGCTTGACCACGGCCGGTGCCTTGCTCTACCATGGGCAATGTCTTGTTCGACCATGGGCAGTGCCTCGCTCTACCACAGGTGATGCCTTGCTTGACCACTGGCTGTGCTTGGCTCTGCCATGGGCTGTGCCTGGGTCCACCACAGGCAATAGCATATTCGACCTTGGGTTGTGCCTCCATCTACCACGGGTGACACCTTGCTCAACCATGGGATGTGCCATGCTATTCCACAGGCGTTGGCTTGGTCGATCATGGAGACAGCCCTCGGTCAACCACAGGCTGGGCACTTGGTCACTCACGGGCAGTGCCTTGCTCTGCCACAGGCGATGGCTTGGTCAACAATGGAAACAGCCCTCGGTTGACCACAGGCTGTGCCTTGCTTTTTCCATGGGTGATGGCTTGGCCGAACACAGGCTGTACGCTCAGTCTCTCACAGGTGGTGCCTGGCTCTAACTCAGGCATTGCCTTGCTTGACCATGGGCTGTGCCTTGCTCTACCACAGGCGATGCCTTGCTTGACCATGGGCTGTGCCTTTCTCTATCAAGGGCTATGGGATGTTTGACAACAGGCTGTGCCTCGCTCTACCACAGGCAATGCCTTGCTCGACCACAGGCTATGCCTTGCCCAACCATGGGCAATGGCTTGGTCGACCATTGATACAGCCCTCGGTTGACCATGGGCTGTGTGCTCGGTCACTCACGGGCAGTGCCTAGCTGTACCACAGGCAATGCCTTGCTCCACCACAAGCTGTGCCTTGCTCTACCACAGGCGACCCCTTGCTTGACCATGTGTGATGCCTTCTTGACCACGGGCAGTACCTGGCTCTGCCCGAGCAATGCCTTCTCCACCACAGGCTGTGCCTCGCTCTACCACAAGCAATGCCTTCTCAACCATGGGTTGTGTCTTGCTCTACCATGGGCGATGGTTTGGAGGACCACGGAGAAAGCCCTCGGTTAACCACAGGCTGTGTGCTCAGTCACTCATAGGCAGTGCCATGCTCTGCCACGAGCAATGCCATGCTCCACCATGGGCTGTGCCTCACTCTACCACGGGCGATGCCTTCTTGACCATGGGCTGTGCCTTGCTCTACAAAGGACTATGGCTTGGTCGACCACCAGCTGTGGACTTGGTCGCTCATGGGCAGTGCCTTGCTCTACCTTGGGTGATGCCTTGCTCAACAACAGGCTGTGCCTTGTTCTACTGCAGGTGATGCCTTGCTTGACCATGGGCTGTGCCTCCCTCTACCTCAGGCAATGGCTTGGTCGACCACAGAGACAGCCCTCAGTCGACTAGGAGCTGTGCACTCAGTTGCTCATGGGCTGTGCCTTGCTCTACCACTTGCGATGCCGTCATCAACCATGGGCTGTGCCCTACTTGACTTTCGTAACCTGCAAGTTTGACTTTCTTAACCTCCGAGTAGTTATGGCACCCAAATATTTGCTCAACCCACATTTCCCATTCCAGATATTCCTCAAGATCACTCTTGCCTTGAAATGAAGGAATTTTGATTTTCATTCCTCCAAAGTCTTCTCCTACATTTGTCATACCTCGTCTAGGTCAATTGCGAGGTCTCCTTCTGGGCTCGAATTCTTCATCCTCTTCTTCTTCTTTTTTTGGCTTAGAGAATATATGTTATAGAATAGATGGAAATATGTGTCAAGGAGTCGATCAAGCCATCGCCTGTGGTAGAGCAAGGCATTGCTCATGGTAGAGCGAGGCACAGCCCATGGTTGACTAACAACTGTCTACATGGTTGACCAAGCCAATGCCCATGGTAAAGTGAGGCACTACCCATGGACAAGCAGGGCATCGTTCGTGGTAGAGCGAGGGACAGCCCATGTTTGAGCAAGCCATAGCCCATGGTAGAGCTAGGTGCTGCCCATCAGCGACCGAGTGCACAACCCATGGTCGACCAAGGGCTGTCTCTGTGGTCGACCCAGCCATCGCTCATGGTAGAGAAAGGCCCAGCCCATGGTGGAGCAAGGATCACCCATGGTTGAGCTAGGAGCAGCCTCTGGTCAACTGAGCACTGTCTCTGTGGTTGACCAAGGCATTGCCCATGGTAGAGCCAGGCACAGCCCGTGGTTGAGGAAGCCATCACCTGTTGTAGAGCGATGCACAGCCCATGGTCAAACATGCCTTTGCCCTTGGTAGAGCCAGGCACTGCCCGTGAGCTACCGAGCACACAACCCATTGTCAACCAAGGGCTGTCTCTGTGGTTGACCACGCCATCACCTGTTGTAGAGTGATGCACAGCCCATGGTCGAACATGCCTTTGCCCTTGGTAGAGCCTAGTACAGCCTGTCGATGAGCAAGGCATTGCCGTGGTAGAGAAAGGCACAGCCTGTGGTCGAGCAAGGCATCACCGAGGTAGAGCCTGGCAATGCTCATGAGCTACCGAGGGCATAGCCCATGGTCAACCGAGGGCTGTCTCTGTGGTCGACCAAGCCATTGCCTGCGGTAGAGTGAGGCACAGCCTGGGCTAGAGCAAGGCACTGCCTGTGGTCAACCAAGGCATCGCTTATGCTAGAGCAAGGGACTGCCCGTGAGCGATTGTGTGCACTGCCCATGCTCTATCAAGGCATCAATCATGATCTACCAAGGGCTGTTGCTGTGGTCAACCATTTTAGAGCAAGCCACTGCCCGTGGGTGACCGAACACACAGCTTGTGGTCGACTGAGGGCTGTCTCCATGGTCAACCAAGCCATCGCCCATGGTAGAGCAAGCCACAGCCCATGGTCAACTGAGGGCTGTCTCCATTGTTGACTTTGCCATCGCCCGTGGCAGAGCAAGGCATTGCCCATGGCTGAACCGAGGGTTGTCTCCATGGTTGACCAAGCCATTGGCCTTGGTAGAGCAAGGCACAGCCCTTGGTCGAGCATGGCATCTTCTGTGTTCGACCGAGGGCTGTTTCTTTGGTCGACCAAGCCATCGGCCTTGGTAGAGCAAGGCACGGCCCGTGGTCAAGCAAGGCATCACCCCTGGTTGGGCAAGGCACAGTCCATCGTTGAGCAAGGCATCGCCCCTGGTTGGGCAAGTTGCTGCCCCCGGTCGAACATGGTATTGCCCTTGGTATAGAAAGGCACAGTGGGTAGTTAAGCAAGGCATCACTCATGGTAGAGCAAGGCCCAGCCCATGGTCAACCAAGGCATCACCCTAGGTAGAGCCAGGCAGTGCCTGTGAGAGACCTAGCGTATAGCCCGTGGTCGTTTGAACCCTCACCTGCCAAAGAGCAATGCACAGCCTGTGGTCAAGCAAGGCATCGTCCATGGTAGAGCAAGGCACTGCCTGTGAGCAGATGAGTGGACAACCTGTGGCCGACCATGTGCATAGATCCTGCTCGACTGAGGGCTGTTTCTGTGGTCGTCCAAGCCATTGCCCGTGGTAGAGCAAGGCACAGCCCATGGTCGAGCAAGGCATCACCCATGGTAGAGTGACGCACAGCCCGCAGTCGAGCAAGCCATTGCCCATGGTATAGCGAGGCACAACCCATTGTCAAGCAAGGCAACACCTGTGGTAGAGCTAGGCACAGCACGTGATCAAGTGGGGCATCGCCCATGCTAGAGCAAGGCACAGCCTGGGGTCATCTGAGGGTTGTCTCTGTGGTCAACCAAGCCGTTGCCAGTGGCAGACCAAGGCATTGCCTGTGGTTGACCGAGGGTTGTCTCTGTGGTCGACCAAGCCACCACTCTTGGTCAAGCATGGCACAACCTGTGGTTGAGCAAGCCATTGCCCATGGTGGACCAAGGGCTGTCTTTGTGGTCGACCAAGCCACTGCTCTTGGCATAGCAAGGCACGGCCTGTGGTAGAGTAAGGCACCACCCTTGGTAGCACAAGGCACAGCCCGTGGTTGAGCAAGGTATTGCCTGATGTACTGCCTAGCTCTGCGCATGAGAGGCCGAGCGAACAGCCCATGGTCGACCAAGGTACAGCGAGGCATAGCCTGTGGTCAACCAAGCCATGGCCTGGGGTAGAGCAAGGCACTGGCCGTGGTCAAGCAAGGCATCACCTATGCTAGAACAAAGCACATCATGTGGTCGAGTGAGGCATCACCCATGGTAGTGTGAGGCACAGCCCATGGTTGAACTTGCCATTGCCCTTGGTAGAGCAAGGCACAGCCTGTGGTCAAGCAAGGCATCACCCATGGTGGAGCAAGGCACAGCTTGGGATCGAGCAAGGCTTTGCCTGAGGTAGAGCCAGGCACTACCCATGAGCTACCAAGCACACAGCCCGTGTTCAACCGAGGGCTATCCCCGAGGTTGACCAAGCAATCTCCCATGGTAGAGTGAGGCACAGCCCATGGTCGAACATGCCTTTGCCCTTGGTACAGCTTGGCACTGTCCGTGGTCGAGCAAGGCATCATCCAAGGTAGAGCTAGGCACTGCCTGTGAGCTACCGAGCTCACAGCTCATGGTCAACCAAGGGCTGTCTCCGTGGTTGACCAAGCCACTGCCCACGGTAGAGCAAGGTTCTGCCCGTGGTCATGCAAGGCATCACTTGTGGTGGAGCGAGGCACAGCCCATGGTCGACAAAGAGCTATCACTGTGGTCGATTAACAAGTCAACCCAGGATTGACCAAGGGATATTGCCATGGTTGAGCAAGGCATCGCCTGTGGTGGAGCAAGGCACTGCCCTTCTGTGACTGAGCGCACAGCCTGAAGTTGATCAAGGACTGTTTCCAAGGTCAACCGGGCCATCACCCTTGCTGGATCAAGCCATCGCCTGTGGTAGAGCAAGGCACAGCCTGTGGTCGAGCAAGGCATTGGGCATGGTAGTGCAAGGCACTACCTGTGAGTGACAAAGTGCACAGCCAGTGGTCGACCAAGGCATCAACCATGGTAGAACAAGGCATTGCCCATGAGAGACAGAGTGCACAGCCCATGGTCAACCAAGGCATCGACCGTGGTGGAGCAAGGCACTGCCCATGAGTGACTGAGTGCACAGCCCGTGGTCGATGGAGGGCTGTTTCCATGGTTAGCCAACCCATCACCCATGGTATAGCAAGGCACAGCCTGTGGTCGATTGAGGGCAATCTCCGTGGCTTATCGAGGGCTGTCTCTGTGGTCGGCCAAGCCATCGCCCTTGGTAGAGCATGGCAATGCCATCGTCTGTGGTTAGGCAAGGCAAAGCCTGAGGTCGAACATGCCATGGCCCTTGTAGGGCAAGGCACAGCCCATGGTCGAGGAAGGCATCGCCCAAATTACAACCTGGGACTGCCCAAGAGAAACTGAACATACAACCAGTAATTGACCAAGCCGAGGCTCATGGCAGAACAAGGCACAGTGGTCAAGCAAGGCATCGCCCATGGTAGAGCAAGGCACAGCCCATGGTCAGGTAAGGCATCGCCCGTGGTAGAGCGAGGCACAACCCATGGTCGAACATGACATTGCCCTTGGTAGAGCAAGGGACAGCCCTTGGTAAAGCAAGGGACAGCCCATGGTCAAGCAAGGCATCACCTGTGGTAGAGCAAGGCACATCCCATTGTCATGCAAAGCATTGCCCTAGGTAGAGCCAGGCACTGCCCATGAGAGACCAAGTGCACAGCCTGTGGTCGACCGAGGGTTGTTTTTGTGATCAACCAAGCCATTGCCCGTGGTGGAGCAAGGCACAGCCAGTGGTTGCACAAGGCATTGCCCAAGGTAGGGCGAGCCACAGTCTGTGGTCAAACAGGCTGTTGCCCTTGGTAGAGCCAGGCACAACCCGTGGTCAAGTAAGGCATCGCCTGCAGTAGAGCAAGGCACAGCACATGGTCAAGCAAGGCATCACCCAAGGAAGAGCCAGGCAATGCCCGTGAACTACCAAGTGCACAGCCCATAGTCAACAAAGGGCTGACTCCGTGGTCGACCAAGCTATCACCTGTGGTAGAGCAAAGCACAGCCTGTGGTTGAGGAAGTGATCACCCGTGGTATGGCAAGGCACAGCCCGTGGTTGAGCAAGGCATCGACCATTGTAGTCCAAGGCACAGCCCATGGTCAACCAAGGCATTGCCATGGTGGACCAAGGCAATGCCCATGGCAAGCCAACAGCTGTTGCCATGGTTGATCAACACGTCTACCCTTGATTGTTCAAGGGCTCTTGCAGTGGTCAAGTAAGGCATCGCCTGTGGTAGAGCAAGGCATCACCCAAGGAGGAGCCAGGCAATGCCCGTGAGCTACCAAGTGAATAGCCCGTAGTTGACCAAGGGCTATCTCCTTGGTCAACCAAGCCATCGCCCATGGTAGAGCAAGGCACCGCCTGTGGCCGAGCAAGGGATCACCCATGGTGCAGCAAGGCACAGCCTGTGGTTGAGCAAGGCATCACCCAATGTAGTCCGAGGCACAGCCCGTGGTTGACCAAGGCATTGCCCGTGGTTGACCAAGGCATTGCCCGTGGTTGACCAAGGAAATGCCCATGGCCAACCAAGAGCTGTTGCCGTGGTTGATCAATGCATCTACCCTTGATCATTCAAGTTCTGTCACCATGGTCAAGGAAGGCACTGCCCATGGTAGAGCAAGGCACCGCCCGTGGTAGAGCAAGGCACAGCCAGTGGTTGAGCAAGGCATCGCCTGTGGTAGAGGAAGGCACTGCCCATGAGAGACCAGGTGCACAGTTCGTGGTCAACCAAGGCCTGTCTCCATGGTCGACCAAGCCATCACTCATGGTAGGGAAAGGCACAGCATGTGGTCAAGTGAGGTATCGTCCATGGTAGAGTGAAGCACAGCCCGTGGTCGCCCATTGAGCAACTCATAGCCCACGGTAGAGCCAGGCACAGGCCATAGTCGAACAAGCCATTGCCAGTGGTAGGGTGACAATAGCCCTTGGTCAAGCCAGCCATCGCGTGTGGTAGAGTGAGGCACAGCCCATGGTGGAGCAAGGCATCGCCCGAGGTAGAGCCAGGCACTAGGTGTAAGCAACTATGGGCACAGCTTGTGGTGGACTGAGGGCTGTCTCCATGGTCGACCAAGCCATTGCTGGTGGCACAGCAAGGCACAGCCCATGGTCGACCAAGGCATTGCCCGTGGTAGGGCGTGGCATAGCTGTGGTAAAAAAAAGCCATGGCCTATGGAAGACCAAGGCACAGCCCGTGGTCAAGCAAGGCATCGCTGGTGGTAGAGCAAGGCACATCCCGTGGTCAAGCAAGGCATCGCCCGAGGTAGAGCCAGGCACAGACTGTGAGCTACTAAGTGCACAGCCCGTAGTCAACTGAGGGCTGTCTCCCTGGTCAACCAAGCCAACACCCATGGTAGAGTGAGGCACTGCCCGTGGTGGAACAAGGCACTGCCCATGGTAGAGCAAGACACTGCCTGTGGTAGAGCAAGGCACAGCCCGTGGTCGAGCAAGGCATCACCCATGGTTGGGCAAGGCACAGCCCATGGTCAAGCAAGTCATCGCCCATGGTAACACGATGCATAGTGTCACAGGGGTTGGAACTCACCCAAAATTTTCCGTTCTTGCGATGGGGCTGAGCAGTGTCCCGTACACTCTCAGCCAACCCAAACACACACAGCGAAATAGCTTGGCGAGGTTTAGCAATCAAGGATCGGGATCAAGCAATGCAAGGTAAGGGAAATCTCACTTGTATTCACAAACTCAAATTACAAGAACACGCAAAAACCCTTACACGACCTTGCACGGTCACACCCAAGTATATGCCTCGTGTCCCTGGCACTTGCACTCCTCACTTGGATGGGTGAACTTCACCACAGGAGTTCACACTTGGCTTTGAGGGAACTAGTCACAATACCGCCGTCCTTTCTTTGCTCGACCTTCTATGATGGAGTGTTTCCTTTCGACTCTCTCCAGTTGCTCCTCCTCGACCTTGAGACCCAAGTCCTATTTATCCTTGCAGGGGGGGATCCATGATCCCTAGTTTCTAGGAAACAACTCAGCTTCCATAACCACCCACTCCCACGTTTCTAGGGGCTGCAGTTGGATAAGGTTGACTGCTTGCCAGCTCGGTCATTCGGTCAGCACCTTGACCGAGACTCCATCGTTCCACAACTGGAGTATATCAGGTCTGACTGAGTGCCACCCGCACTCAGTTCGGTCATGGGCATTGCGCCCTTGCCTTGGATCAGTCGCTGATAGCATGGAACATAAGTGTCGCTCGGCCGTGAGCGACTTCCCTAGCAAGTCTTTCGGGAGCACCCGCCCATGCCCATTGCTTGCCAGCTCACCTTGAACGGGTCTTGCGGGAGGATAGGGCATCCAGGTCACCTGCCTTTGACCGAGTCTTGTGGGATTGCCCATTCCTGCATTGTCTGCCACTTGGCGTCCGCCTTGCTCGCCCAGGAGCAAGTCTTGCGGGAGGATAGGAAGTCCAGCTCATCCGCCCTTGACCGAGTCTTGCGGGAGGATAGGAATTCCAGCTCACCCCTTCCCGCATAGCCTGGCAGCTCGCCCTATATATTTTGGCATCTCGCCCTTTCGTTCCAACTGATCGTTCGGCAGTCTTCCCTTGATCCTGTCTCTGGCTGCCATGCCATCGAGGGTCTGCCTGGCAGCCATGTTCGTGTCCGAGCATCAAGGGGCTAACACATAGCCTGTGGTTGAGCAAGGCATTGCCCATAGTAGAGCAAGGCCCAGCCCATGGTTGAGCAAGGCATGACACGAGGTAGAGCAAGTCACTGCCAGTGAGAGACTGAGCATACAGCCCATGGTCATTTGAGCCATCACCCACCGAAGAGCAAGTTATAGGCCATGGTTGAGCAAGGCATCACCCATGGTAGAGCAAGGCACTGCCTGTGAACAACCGAGGGCACTGCCTGTGAGCAACCAAGTGCACAGCTTGTGGCCGACCAAGAGCTGTCTCCATGCTCAACCAAGCCAACGCCTGTGGTAGAGCAAGGCACAGCCCGTGGTCAAGAAGGCATCATCCGTGGTCAAGCAAGCCATTGCCCATGGTATAGTAAGGCACAGCCCATGGTCAGCAAGGCAACTCCCATGGTAGAGGAAGGCGCAAGCCGTAGTCGGGCAAGCCATCGCCCATGATACAGTGAGGCACAACCTTTGGTCGACGAAGCCATTGCCTGTGGTAGTGCAAGGCACAGCCCGTGACTGAGCAAGGCATCACCAGTGTTAGAGTCTGGCATCACACGTGGTAGAGCAAGGCATGGTCTATGAGTGACCAAGTGCATTGCTCCTGGTTGAGCGACACATAGCCTGTGGTTGACCAAGCGATCAGCTGTGGTAGAGCAAGGCGCAGCCCATGGTCGACTGTGAGCTGTCTCTGTGGTCAACCAAGCCATCGCCCTTGGTATAGTGTGGCACAGCCCATGGTAGAGCAACGCATCGCCCATGGTTGGGCAAGGCACAGCCTGTGGTCAAACATGGCATTGCCCTTGGTAGAGCAACACACAGTACGTGGTCGAGCAAGGCATCGCCCTTAGTAGAGCAAGGCACAGCCCGTGGTCGAGTAAGGCATCGCCAGAGGTACTACCAGGTACTACACGTGAGTGACTGAGCATACAGCCTATGGTGGACCGAGCTACAGCAAGGCATAGCCTGTGGTCAAACAAGCCATGGCCCAGGGTAGAGCAAGGCACTAGCCGTGGTCAAGCAAGGCATCGCCCATGCTAGATCAAGGCACACCCCGTGGTCAAGCAAGGCATCGCCCATGCTAGAGCGAGGCACAGCCCATGGTCAAACATGCCATTGCCCTTGGCAGAGGTATACACAACCCATGGTTGAGCAAGGCATCGCCCATGGTAGGGGTGAGGCATAGCCCGTGGTTGAACAAGCCATTGCATATGGTAGAGCAAGGCCCAGCCCGTGGTCAAGCAAGGCATGTGCCATGGTAGAGACAGGCCCAGCCCGTAGTCGAGTGAGGCATCACTCATGGTAGAGCAAGGCACAGCCCATGGTTGAGAGGGCATCACCTGTGGTAGAGCGAGGTACGGCCTGGGGTCCACCAAACCATTGCAAGTAGTAAAGCAAGGCACAGCCCTTCGTCGAGCAAGGCATCACCCGTGGTAGGGTGAGGCACAGCCCGTGGTCAACCGAGGGCTGTGTCTGTGGTCGAGCAAGGCATCTCCCATGGTGGAGCTAGGCACAGACTGTGGTCAAGCAAGGCATCACCCGTGAGCCGACCAAGGGCTGTCTCTGTGGTCAACCAAGCCATTGCCCATGGTAGAGCAAGGCACAGCCAATGGTCGAGAAGGCATCACCCAGGGTAAAGCAAGGCACAGCCCCTGGTCGACCAAGCCATTTCCCGGGGTAAAGCCAGGCACAACTCGTGGCCGAGCAAGGCAACACCCATGGTAGATCAAGGCACAGGCTGTTGTCGAGGAAGCGATCGCCCGTGGTAGAGCGAGGCATAGCCTTTGGTCAACCAAGCCATTGCCCGTGGTCGACCATGCCATTGCCTGTGGTGGAGCAAGGCATCGCTCGTGGTATAGCAAGGCACTGCCCGTGGTCGACCAAGAGCTGTCACGATGGTCAATCAAGGCATCGCCCCATGATCTACCAAGGGTTGTCGTGGTGGTCAAGCAAGGCATGGACTTTGGTAGAGTGAGGCACTACCCATGACTGACCGAGCACACAGCCTGTGGTCAACTAAGGGCTGTCTCCTTGGTCAAGCAAGTGATTTCCCATGGTAGAGCTGGGGACAGCCAGTGGTCGAGCAAGGCATCACTTGGGGTAGAGTGAGGCACAGCCCAGGGTGGAGCAAGGCACTGCCTGTGAGAAACTGACCACATAGCCCGCAATCGACCAAGCCATAGCACGTGGTAGAGCAATGCACACCCCATGGTCGAACATCCCATTGCCCATGGTAGAGCGAGCCTCAGCCCATGGTCATGAAGGCGTTGCCCGTGGTAGTGAGAGGCAGAGCCCAAGGTGGACCAACGCATTGCCCATGCTAGAGCATGGCACGGCCAGTGAGCAACTGACCACATAGCCTGTGGTCGATTGAAGGCTTTCTCCGTGGTCGACCAAGCCATTGCCCATGGTATAGCAAGGCACAGCTGGTGGTCGAGACGGCATCCCCTGTGGTAGAGCGAGGCATGGCCTGTGGTTGAGAAGGCATCACCCGTGGTAGAGCCAGGTGCAGCCTGTGGTAGAGAAGGCATCACTTGTGGTAGAGTGAGGCAAAGCCCATGGTGGAGCAATGCATTGCCCATGCTAGAGCATGGCACAGCCTGTGAGTGACTGAGCACATAGCCCGTGGTTGACCAAGGGCTTTCTCCATTGTTGACCAATCCATCACCCGTGGTAGAGCAAGGCACAGCCCGTGGTCAAGAAGGCATCGCCCATGGTAGAGTGAGGCACAGCCCATGGTCGAGCAGGCATCACCCATGGTACAGCGAGGGGCAGCCTGTGGTTGAGAAGGCATCACTCGTGGTTGAGAAGGCATCGCCTGTGGTCGAGCAAGGCATTGCCCATCGTAGAGCAAGGCACAGCCCGTGGTGGAGCAAGGCATTGCCGGGGTAGAGTAAGGCACTGCCTGTGAACAACCGAGCACACAGCCCGTGGTCAACCGAGGGCTGTCTATGTGGTAGAACGAAGTACAGCCCGTGGTCGTGAAGGCATCACCTGTGGTAGAGCAAGGCATAGGCTTATGGTGGAGCAAGGCATTGCCCGTGGTAGAGCATTGCACTGCCTGTGAGCAACTGAGCACATTGCCCGTGGTCGACTGAGGGCTGTCTCCATCTTTGACCCAAGCATCGCCTGTGGTAGAGCAAGGCACAGCCCATGGTCAAGAAGGCATTGCCCATGGTAGAGTGAGGCACATCCCATGGTTGAGAAGACAATGCCCATGGAAGAGCCAGGCACAAACCGTGTTCGACAAGGCATCGCTCGTCATCAAGCAAGGCATTGCTGTGGTAGAGCAAGGCACAGCTCGTGGTCAAGCTAGGCATCTTCCATGGTAGAGCAAGGCACAGCCCATGGTCAAGAAGGCAGTGAGGCACAGCTTGTGGTCAAGAAGACATTGCCCTTGGAAGAACCAGGCACAGCCTGTGGTAGAGCGAGGCACAGCTCGTGGTCGAGAAGATATCGCCCTTGGAAGAGCCAGGCACAGCCTGTGGTCAAGAAGGCATCACCTGTAGTCGAGCAAGACATTGCCCATGGTAGAGTAAGGCACTGCCCATGAGTAACCAAGCACACAGCCCATGGTCGACCGAGGGCTGTCTCTGTGGTAGAGTGAGGTACAGCCCATGGTTGTGAACGCATCACTTGTGGTAGAGCAAGGCATTGGCTGATGGTGGAGCAAGGCATTGCCCATGGAAGAGCATATTAAACTGCCTGTGAGCGACCAAGCACATAGTCCGTGGTCGACTGAGGGCTTTCCCAGCGGTCAACCGAGGGCTTTCTCCATGGTTGACCAAGCCATTGCCTGTGGTAGAGCAAGGCATCACCCATGGTAGAGTGAGGCACAGCCTGTGGTGGAGAAGGCATCACCCATGGAAGAGTGAGGCACAGCCCTTGGTCGAGAAGGCATCGCCTGTGGTAGAGCAAAGCACAGCCCATGGTGGAGCAAGGCATTGCCAGTGGTAGAGCAAGGCATTGCCAGTGGTAGAGCAAGCCACTGGCCGTGAGCAGCTGAGCACATAGCCCATGGTCAACCAAGGGCTGTCACTGTGGTCTACCAAGCCATCGCCCGTGGTTGGGCAATTCACAGCCTGTGGTTGAGCAACCCATCACCTGTGGTAGAGCAAGGCACAGCCTGTGGTCAAACATCCCATTGCCCTTGGTAAAGCAAGGCACAGCCTGGGGTCGAGAAAGGCATCACCTGAGGTAGAGCCAGGCACTGCCTGTGAGAGACTGAGCGTATAGCCTGTGCTCAACAGAGCCATTGCCCATGGAAGTGCAAGGCACAGCCAGCGGGCAATGGAGGGCTGTCTCTGGGGTCGACCAAGCCAGAGCAAGCCATTGCCCATGGTCAACCGACGGCTATCTCTGTGGTCGACCAAGCCATCACCCTTCGTAGAGCAAGGCACAGCCCATGGTCAAGCAAGGCATCACCCGGGGTGGTGCAAGGTACTGCCCATGAGCGACCGAGCACATAGCCCATGGCCGACTGAGGGCTATCTCCATTGTCGCCCAGGCCATCGCCTATGGTAGACCAAGGCACAGCCTGTGGTCGTGAAGGCATCACCCATGGTAGAGCGAGGCACAGCCCATGGTCAGACAAGCCTTTGCCCATGTTAAAGCAATGCACAGCCCATGGTCAAGCAACAGATCGCCTGTGCTAGGGCGAGGCACAGCCCATGGTCGAACAAGCCATTGCCCCTGGTAGAGCAACTCACAGCCCGTGGTCGAGCAAGGCAACTCCCATGGTAGAGATAGGCACAGCCTGTGGTAGAGCAAGGCATCACCCATGGTAGAGCAAGCCACTGCCCGTGAGCGGCTGAGTGCACAGCTTGTGGCCGACGGAGGGCTGTCTCCTTGGTTGCCCAAGCCATCGCCTGTGGTAGAGTGAGGCACAACCTGTGGTCAACCAAGCCATTGCCTGTGGTAGAGCTAGGCACTGCTCATGAGCGACCGAGCACAGCCCGTGGTCAACCAAGGGCTGTATCCATGGCCAACCAAGCCAATGCCCATGGTTGGACAAGGCACAGCTTGTGATTGAGCAAGACTTCACCCATGGTAGAGTGAGGCACAACTCGTCGTTGAACATCCCATTGCCCATGGTAGAGCAAGGCACAGCCCATGGTCGAGCAAGGCATCGCCCAAGGTAGAGCCAGGCACAGCCCATGAGAGACCGAGCATACAGCCCATGCTCGACTGAACCATTGCCCATGGAAGAGGAAGGCACAGCCTGTGGTCGACCTAGGCCTACCTTGGTGGTTGACCAAGACATCACCCATGGCAGAGCAAGGCACTGCCTGTGATCAACTGAGGGATGTCTTCAAGGTCGACCAAGCCATTGCCCTTGCTAGAGCAAGGCACAGCATATGGTCGAGTGAGGCATTGCATGGGGTCAAGCAAGGCACTGCCTATGAGTGACTGAGCACACAGCCCATGGCCAACTGAGGGCTATCTCCATGCTCACCCAAGCCATTGCCCATGGTAGAGCAAGGCACTGCCTGTGGTTGAGAATGCATCGCCTGTGGTATAGCAAGGCATAGCCCGTGGTCAACCAAGCCATTGCTCATGTTAAAGCAAGGCACAGCCATGGTTAAGCAATGCATCGCCTGTGGTCAAACAAGCCATTGCAACAACGGTGGTAGAGCAACGCACAGCACATGGTTGACTGAGGGCTGTCTCCCTGGTCGACCCATCCATTGCTGCTAGTAGAGCCAGGCACAGCCCATGGTGCAGCAAGGCATTGCGTGGTCGAGCAAGGCATCGCCTGTGGTAGACCAAGGTGTGGCCTGTGGTTGACCAAGGGCTGTCTCCATGTACAAGCAAGGCATCGCCCATGGTAGAGTGAGGCACTGCTGGTTAGCGACCGAGTGCACAGCCTGTGGTCGACCAAGGGCTGTCTCCACGGTCAACCAGGCCATCACCCATGGTTGAGCAAGGCACAGCTTGTTGTTGGGCAAGGCATTGCTTGTGGTAGAGCAAGGCACAGCCCATGGTCGATTGAGGGCTGTCTCCGTGGCTGACCATGTGGTAGAGCACTGCACAGCCTGTGGTTGAGCAAGGCATCGCCTGTGGTAGAACAAGGTGCAGCCCATGGTCGACCAGGGGCTATCTCTGTGGTCAAGCAAGGCATTGCTCGTGGTTGAGTGAGGCACAGCCCATGGTCGAGCATGGCATTGCCCGTGGTAGAGCGAGGCGCAGCCTGTGGTCGACAACGGCTGTCTCCATGGTCGAGTGTGGCATCACCCATGGTAGAGTGAGGCACAACCCATGGACAATCGTGAGCTGTCTCTGTGGTCAACCAAGCCATTGCTGTTGGTAGAGGCAGGCACAGCCAGTGGTTCAGCAAGGCATCGCCTGTGGTAGAGCGAGAAGCAGCAAGTGGTCGACCGAGCCATTGCCCATGGTAGAGTGAGGCACAGCCCATGGTCAACCAAGGGCTGTCTCTGTGGTCAACAAAGCCATCACCTGGAGTTGAGCCAGACATAGCCCGTGGTTGAGCATGGCATCACCCATGGTACAGTGAGGCACTGCCCGTGGTTGAACAAGGGCTGTCTCCGTGGTCAGCCGTGCCATCGCCCGGAGTACAGGGTGGCCTGGCCTGTGGTCGAGCATGGCATTGCCCAAGGTAGAGCAAGGCACAGCCCATGGTCAACCGAGGGCTGTCTCCGTGGTTGACCATTCCATTGCCCGAAGTAGAACAAGGCACAGCCTGTGGTTGAGCAAGGCATTGCTCATGGTAGAGCGAGGCGCAGCCCGTGGTTGACCAACAACTGTCTCCGTGGTCAAGCAAGGTCATGCCGGTGGTAGAGTGAGGCACAGCCCATGGTCAACCGAGGGCTGTCTCTGTGGTCGACCATGCCATTGCCCAGAGTAGAACAAGGCACAGCCCATGGTCGAGCAAGGCATCTCTCATGGTAGAGCTAGGTGCAGACCGTGGTTGACCAATGACTGTCTACGTGGTCGACCAAGCCATCGCCCGTGGTAGGGCTAGGCACATCCCATGGTCGACCAACCCTTGCCTCTGGTAGTGCAAGGCACAACCTGTCAGCCTCTTGATGCTCGGACACAGAAAGGGCTGCTATGCGGGTCCTCGATCGCATGGCAACCAGGGCCAGGATTGGGGAAGAGGCTGCTGAAGGATCAGTTGGTATGGAACGGCGGGTGGGCAGGCGACGTGGGCAAAGGATTCTTCCACAAGGCTTGCTCCATGGCAGAGTGGCAGGAGGTGTGCGCGCGGCTGCTCCCATAGGGCGTGCTCAAGGGCGGGCGACAGGAGTGCCCTAAGCCTTCCTAAGACTTGCTCCCTAGCGGATTGGCAGGCGGTGTGCGCACGGCTACTCCTGCAGGGCACACTCAAGAGCAGGCAACAGGGACGCCCCAAGCCCTCCTAGGACCGGCTCCAGGGTGAGCTGGGAGGCTGTGGATGCGCACAAGCTCCCGCTACCCAGTTCCTGGAATGGACTGCCGGGGTGCTCTAGGAATGCCATAAGCACCGCAATTGCCGTTAGGGAAGGTTGCTCATGGTCAAGCAACACCTTGGATGCCAGCAGCTGATCCAAGGCATGGGCACGGGCCTGGGGCCGAACAGTGTGTCGGTGACAACCGGCTGGACCAGACCAGCTCCAGTCGTAGGGGCGCGGGCTCCCGGTCAAAGGCGACCAGAGGACTGAGCTGGCGAGCATTTCACCTGCTCCTGTCCATCTGTCTACTACAGGCAGCCCCACTGCTGCAGACACCAACTCCTGCTGGGCAGGTAGGGGAAAGCAGGGGCGGCCAGGGAACTGTGCTGCCTGCTCCCGCAAGGATAAAGGGGCGGCTGATCTGCAGGCAGACGAACACGAGAAGGCACACACAGAGAGACACAATTCAGGCGAGCAAGTGAGCAAGCAGGTGAGAGAGCAAGCCAGGCCAGGAGGAAGGAAGACTGGGGCTATGGCAGAGAAGTCTTTGACAGAGAGCTGGACCCGGAAGGTTGGCACTGCTGTCTCCAGTTCCTCCAGCTGAGCATGGACTCCCGGGGCGAGTTCATCAGCCCAAGTGTGGGGCGCTAGTGCGGGACGTGCAAAGGTGCACACTTGGGGTGTCAGTGTGCATTCGTGTAAGGGTTTTGCATATTCTTGTAATTCGGTTTGTAAATACAAGTGAGGTTTTCCCTTACAGTGTGTTGTTCGATTCTGTCCCTTTTGTTGTTAAACCTCGCCGAGCTGCATTGTTGCGTGTGTTGGGTTGGCTGAGAGTGTGCAGAACACTGCTCAGCACCATCGCAGGACCGGAAAAATTTGGGCGAAGTCCGACCCCTGTGACACAACCCATGGTAGAGTGAGGCACAGCCCGTGGTCAACCAAGCCATGGCCTGCAGTAGAGCAAGGCACAGCTTGTGGTCGACAAAGGAAATGCCCGTGGTACAGCAAGGCACTACCCGTGGTCGACCATGGGCTGTCACTGTGGTTGACCAAGGCATCACCCGCCTTCAACCAAGGGCTGTTGCCATGGTCGAGCAAGGCATCGCCTGTGGTAGAGCAAGGTGTTGCCCATGGGTAACTGAGTGCACAACCCATGGTCAACCAAGGGCTGCCTCTGAGGTTGAACAAACCATCGCCTGTGGCAGAGCAATGCACAGCCCTTTGTCGACCAGGCCAATGGCTGTGGTAGAGCAAGGCACAGGCCATGGTGGAGCAAGGTATAGCCCGTGGTAGAGCAAGGCACTGCCCCTGAGTGAGTAAGGCATCACCCCTGGTAGAGTGTGGCACAGCACGTGGTCAACCAAGCCATTGCCCATGGTAGAGCAGGGCAAAGCCCATGGTCGAGCAAGGCATCACCCATGGTAGAGCAAGGCACAGCCCGTGGTTGGACAAGGCATTGCCCATGGTAGAGCGGAGCACAGCCCTTGATTGACCAAGCCATTGCTCGTGTTAGAGCATGGCACAGCCTGTGGTAGAGCAAGGCACAGGCCATGGTCAAGCAAGGTATCGCCTGTGGTAGAGCAAGGCATGGCCTGTGGTTGACCATGCGCCATCACCGTGGTTGATCAACACACAAGGCATTGCCCATGGTCGAGTGAGGCATTGCCCATGGTCGAGTGAGGCATCGCCCTTGGTAGAGTGAGGCACAGCCCATGGTTGACCAAGCCATGGCCTGTGGCAGACCAAGCCGTGGCCCGTGGTAGAGCAAGGCACAGCTCGTGGTTGGCCATGGCATCACCCGTGGTAGAGCAAGGCACAGCCAGTGGTCAAGCAAGGCATCGTCCATGATAGAGTGATGCACAGCCCTTGGTCAACCAATCCAATGCCTGTGTTAGAGCATGGCACAGCCCATGGTGGAGCAAGGCAACGCCAATGGTAGAGCAAGCCACAGCCCATGGCCGAGCAAGGTATCACCCATCCTAGAGCAACAGACAGCCCGTGGACCAAGCGCTGCACCTTGCTCAACCACAGGTGATGCCTTGCTCTACCATGGGCTGTGCCTCGCTCTTCCATGGGCTGTGCCAAGCTCTACCATGGGCGACAGCTTGGTTGACCTCAGAGACACCCTTGGTCGACCACGAGCTGTCCGCTCAGTCGCTCATGGGTACTGCCTTGCTCTACCACTGGTGATGGCTTGGTCGACCAAGGAGACAACAATTGTTCGACCACGGGCTGTGTGCATGATTGCTGACGGGCAGTGCCTTGCTCTACCATGGGCGATGCCTTGCTCGACCAAGGTGACAGCCCTAGGTTGATGACGGGTGATGCCTCAAGCAGCCCTGGGTTGTGCACTCTGTCACTCATGGGGAGAGCCTTGCTCTACGACGGCAACAGCCCTTGGCCAATCATGTGGTGACACCCTGATCAACCACGGCGACAGTGCTAGGTAGGTTGACCACGGGCAGTGCCATACTCAACCATGGGCAATGCCTTGGTCGACCACTGTCTGTGCCTTGCTTGACCACGGGTTGTGCCTTGCTCTACCGCGAGCCATGGCTTGGTCATCCACAGGCCGTGCCACGCTATACCAAGGGTGATGCCTTGCTCGACCAGGGGCCGTTCCTGGCTCTACCTCCAGAGATGCGTTCCTCGACCATGGGCTGCGCGTTGCTCTTCCATGGATGATGCCTTGCTCTACCACGGGCTGTGCCTTGCTCTTCCATGGGCTGTGCCTTGCAATACCACAGGCGATGGCTATGTCAACCTCAGAGACAGCCCTTGGTCGACCACGGGTCATGCGCTTGGTCTCTCACGGGTACTACCTTGCTCTACCACTGGCGATTTCTTGGTCGACCATGGGGACAGCCATGGATCAACCACAGGTTGTGCGTGTGGTCACTCATGGGCAGTGCCTTGTACTACCATGGGCGATGCCTTGATGGACAACAGGTGTGCCTTGCTCTACCACAAGCAATGGCTTGGTCAACCACCGAGACAGTCCTCGGTCGACCACAGGCTCTGCCATGCTCTACCATGGGCGATGGCTTGGTCGACCTTGGAGACAGCCCTCGGTTGAACTCAGGCTATACCTCACTCTACCAAGGGTGATGCCTTGCCCAACCATGGGCTGTGCCTTGCTTTACCATGGATGAAGCCTCACTTGACCACAGGCTGTGCCTCGCTCTTCCATGGGCTATGGCCGGGTCGACCACAGGATGTGCCTTGCTCTACCATGGGCGATGCCTTGGTCGACCACGGGGCATACATTGCTCTACCAGGGGTGATGCCTTGGTCGGCCATGGAGACAGCCGTTGGTCGACCACAGGCTGTGCCTCACTCTACCATGGGTGATGCCTTGCTAGACCACGGGCTCTGCCTGCCTCTACCATGGGCAATTCCTTGGTCGACCACAGGCCATGCTTTGCTCTACCACGGGCGATGCCTTGCCCGACCACAGGCTGTGCCTCACTCTACCACTGGTGATTTCTTGGTTGACCATCAAGACAGCCCTCGTTCGACCACTGGCTGCACCTTGCTCTAGCATGGGCGATGGCTTGGTTGACCATGGAGACGGGCCTTGGTCAACCATGGGCTGTGCCTCACTCTACCACAGGCTGTGGCTTTGTCAACCATGGGATGTGCCTTGCTCTACAACAGGCAATGCCTTGCTTGACCGTGGTCCGTGCCTTGCTCTACCATGGGCAATGGCTTGGTCGACCACTGAGACAGTCCTCAGTCGACCACGGGCTGTGCCACACTCTACCATGGGCGATGCCTTGCTCTACCACTGGCGATGGCTTGGTCGACCTTGGAGACAGCCCTCGGTCGACCATGGGCTGTGCCTTGCTCTACCAAGGGCTATGCCTTGCTCAACCACAGCTTGTGCGTTGCTTTAGCATGGGCTATGCCTCAGTTGACCATGGGCTGTGCATTGATCTACTGCAGGTGATGCCTTGGTTGACCATGGAGACAGCCCTCAGTTGACAGCGGGCTATGCCTTGCTCTACCACAGGCTATGGCTTTGTCGACCACGGGATGTGCCTCACTCTACCACGGGCAGTGCCCACAGGCAGTGCCTTGCTCTGCCATGGGTGAAGGCTTGTTTGACCACAGAGATAGCCCTTGATCAACCACGGGCTGTGTCTCACTCTACCACGGGCGATGCCTTGCTTGACCATGGGCAGTGTGTTGCTCTACCACAGGCGATGGCTTGGTCAACCACGGAGATAGCCCTCGGTCAACCATGGCCCTTGCACTTGGTCGCTGACAGGCAGTGCCTCACTCTACCGCACGGAATACCTTGCACTACCATGGACAATGCCTTGCTCAACCATGGGCTGTGCCTTGCTCTACCGGGGTAATGGTTTTATCGACCATGGAGACAGCCCTCGGTTGATCATGGGCTGTGCCTTGTTCTACCACAGGCGATGGCTTGGTCAACCATGGAGACAACCCCCGGTTGAGCACAGGCAGTGCTTCACTCTACCAAAGGTAATGCCTTGGCCAACCATGGGCTGTGCCTTACTCTACTGTGGCCGATGCCTTGCTCGACCACGGGCTGTGCCTCAGTCTACCATGGGGTAAGGCTTGGTCAACCATGGGATGTGCCATTGCTCTAACATGGGTGATGCCTGGCTGGACCACAAGCTGTGCCTTACTCTACCATTGGCGATTGCTTGGTTGATGAAGAAGATAGCCCTCAGTCTACTATGGGCTGTGCCTTGCTCTAACATGGGCGATGCCTTACTCAACCGCTGGCTGTGCCTCGCCCTACCACGGGTGATGGCTTGGTCAATAATGGAGACAACCCCCGGTCGGGCATGGGCCGTACCTCACTTTACCACCAGCGATGCCTTGCTCCCCCATGGGCTGTGCCTCACTCTACCTCAGGCAATGGCTTGGTTGACCACGGAGACAGTCCTCAGTTGACCATGGGCTGCACTTCGCTCTACCACAGGTGATGCCTTGCTCTACCATGGGCTCAGCCTCGCTCTACAATGGGCAGTGGCTTGTTTGACCACAGTGACAGCACTTGGTCGACCATGGGCAATGCCTTATTCTACCATGGGCGATGCCTTGGTCAACCACAGGCCATGCCTTGCTCTACCATGGGCAATGCCTTGCTCGTCCACGGGCTGTGCCTCACTCTACCACGGGCCATGGCTTAGTCGACCATGGGATATGCCTTGCTCAACTGCGGGTGATGCCTTGGTCGATGACTGCTGTGCCTCGCTGTATGAAGTGCAATGCCTTGCTCGACCATGGGCTTTGCCTCCCTAGACCACAGGTAGTGCCTCTCTCTACCACGGTTGATGGCTTGGTTGACCACGGGCTGTGCCTTGCTTGACCATGGGCTATGCCTCACTCTACCATGGTGATGCCTTGCTCAACGATGAAGACAGCCTTCGGTCAACCATGGGAAGTGCCTCACTCTACCATGGGCAATGTCTTGCTCGACCACAGGATGTGCCTTCCTCAACCACGGGCAATGGCTTGGTTGACTATGAATAACACCTCACTCTACCACGGGTGATGCCCTGCTCGACCACGAGCTACGACTTGCTCCACTGCAGGCGATAGGTTGGTCGAGCACAGAGACAGCCCTCAGTCAACCACGGGCTGTGCTTAGCTTAACCATGGGTGATGCCTAGGTCAACCATGGAGACCACCCTCAGTTGACCACGGGCTGTGCCCAGCCCTACCACGGGAAATGCCTTGGTCGACCTTGGGCTGTGCCTCACTCTACCACTGGTGATGGCTTGCTCGACCATGGAGACAGCTCTCAGTCGACCATGGACTGTGCCTCGCTCAACCATGGGCGATGCCTTGCTTGACCATAGAAAAAGCCCTCGGTCGACCACGGGCTGCATGTCGCTCTACCATGGGCAATGCCTTGCTCAACCATGGAGACAGCCCTCGGTCAATACTGGGCTGTGCCTTGCTCTACCAGCAGCAATGGCTTGGCTGACCAAGGAAACAATTGTCAATCAACCATGGGCTATGTGCTCGGTCGCTGACAGGCATCGCCTTGTTCTACCACGGGCGGTGCCTTGCCCGACCACGGGCTGTTCCTTACTCTACCATGGGTGATGCCTTGCTCAACCATGGAGACAGCTTTTGGTCAACACCGGGCTGTGCCTTGCTCTATCATGAGCGATGGCTTGGTCGACAACGGAGACAGCCCTAGGTCGACCATGGGCTATGCCTCACTCTGCCATGGGCAATGCCTTGCTAGACCATGGGCAGTGCTTGGCTCTACCATGGGTGATGGCTTGGTTGACCACGGGCAGCACCTTGGCTACTGTAAGCCCCTCAATGCTCGGACACGAATATGGCCGCTACATGGGTCCTCGATAGCATAGCAACCAGGCCAGGATCGGGGAAAGACTGCCGAAGGATCATCTGGTATGGAAGGGCAAGCGGGCAGGCGACACGGGAAAAGAGTTCTCCTGCAAGCCTCGTCCCTAAGTGGACTGGCAAGCGATGTGCGCGGCTACTCCCGCAAGGGGCGCTCAAGGGCGGACAACGGGGACGTCCTAGGCTCCTGCAGGACTCACTCCAAGGTGAGCTGGTAGACCACAGACACGTGACTGCTCCCACAACACTCGCTCCAGGATAGGCGACCTGGTCGCTCTAGGAATGCCATAAGCCCCACAAGTTCCCTAAGGATGGTCGCTCATGGCCGAGTGGCACTGCGGGTGCCAGGAACTGATCCAAGGTGTGCGCACGGGCCCAGGGCCGAGCTGAGTGTCGGTGGAACTCAGCCGGACCAGACCGGAGTAGGTCATGGGGATATGGGCTCCCGGTCAGGGAACTGACCAGAGTACTGAGCTGGCAAGCAATCAGTCCAACTGCTGCTGTCAATCCGACTGCTGCAGTCACCAACTCCTGCTTGGTAGTTGGCAGAAGCATGGCTGGCCGGTGCTGGACAACCTGCACTGCAAGGATAAATGGGGGAGGCAGCCAGACGACCAGACACACGAAGGAAGACACACAGACGACTTCTGGCGAGTGAGCAAGCAAGTGGGCGAGCGAGCAAGCCAGATCAGGAGGAAGGCCAGTAGCGCTGTCTCCAGTCCCTCCAGCCGTGCGTGAACTCCCGGGGTGAGTTCACCTGTCCAAGTGAGGAGTGCAAGTGCGGGATGCACAAAGGCACATACTTGGAGTGTCCATGTGGAATTGTGTAAGGGTTTTGCATTCTTGTAATTTGGATTGTGAATACGAGTGAGATTTCCCTTACTTTGTATCGTTCGGTTCTGTCCCTTTGTTGCTAAACCTCACCGAGCTGCGTTGTTGCGTGTGTTTGGGTTGTCTGAGAGTGTGCGGAACACAGCTCAGCACCATCACAGGATCGGAAAAATTCGGGTGAAGTCCAACCCCTGTGACAGCTACCACCAGCAATTCTATGGTCGACCACAGGCTATGCCACTCTCTACCATGGGCAATGGCTTGGTCAATGACGGGCTGTGTGTCACACTCTACCACTGGCAATGCCTCACTCAACCTCGGGCTGGGCCTCGCTATACCATGGACAATGGCTTGGTTGACCACAGGATGTAACTTGCTCTACCATTGCCGATGCCTTGCTCGACCATGGGCGATGGCTTAGTCAACAACAGAGACAGCCCTCAGTCAACCATGGGCAGTGCCTTGCTCTACCACAGGTGATGCCTCGCTCAACCATGGGTAGTGCCACGCTCTACCACGGGTGATGGCTTGGTTGACCATGGGTAATGCCGCGCTCTACCACCGGCGATGGCTTGGTGGACCATGGAGACAACCTTTGGTCGACCACAGGCAGTGCCTCACTCTAGCATGAGTGATGCCATGCTCGACCATGGGCTGTGCCTCACTCTTCCATGGGTGATGGATGGGTCAACCACAGGACAGCCCTCGGTTGGGCACTGGCTGTGACTCACTCCACCACGGGTGATGCCTTGCTCGATGACGGGATGTGCCTTGTTCTACCATGGCCAATGGCTTGGTCGATCATGGAGACAGCCCTTGGTCAACCATGGACTATGCCTGGCTCTAACACGGGCGATGCCTTGCTAGACCACGGGCTATGCCTGGCTCTAACACGGGCGATGCCTTGCTAGACCACGGGCAATGCCTGGCTCTACCATGGGTGATGGCTTGGTCGGCAACAGGCAGCGCCTCGCACTACCACGGGTGATTCTATGGTCAACCACAGGTTATGCTTCGCTCTTCCATGGGTGATGGCTTGGTCAACAACGGGCTGTGTGTCGCTCTACCATGGGTGACGCCTCACTCAACCACAGGCTGGGTCTTGCTCTACCACAGGCAATGGATTTGTTGACCACGGGATGTGCCTTGCTCTACCATTGCCGATGCCTTGCTTGACCATGGGCTTTGCCTCACCCTATCACTGGCGATGACTTGGTCAATAACAGATGGTGCCTCGCTCGACTACGGGCTGTGCCTAGCTCTACCATGGGCAATGGCTTGGTCGAGCATGGAGACAACCCTCAGCCAACCACGGGCTACGCCATGCTCTATGATGGGCGATGGCTTGGTCGACCAGGGAGACAGCTCTCAGTTGACCATGGGCAGTGCCTTGATCTACCATGGGCGATGCCTTGCATGACCATGGGTGATGCCTTGATCGACCATTGGTTGTGCATTCAGTTGCTCATGGGCAGTGCCTTGCTCGACCATGGGCTGAGCCTTGCTCTACCACATGCGTTGGCTTGGTCGAGCATGGAGACAGCCCTCAGTTGACCACAGGCTGTGCCTCGCTCTACCATAGGTGATGCCTTGCTCGACCACCGGTGATGCCTTGCATGACCACAGGCGGTGCCTTTCTCTACCACGGGTGATGTGTTGGAGGACAGTGAAGACAGCCACTGGTCAACCACATGCTGTGCACTCGGTCACTGACAGGGAGTGCCTCGCTCTACCACGGGAGATGCCTTACTCTACCACGGGAGATGCCTTACTCAACAATGGGCTGTGTCTTGCTCTATGATGGGCAATGGCTTGGTCAACCGAGGAGACAGCCCATGGTCAAGCATGGGCTATGCCTCGCTCTACTACGGCCATTACCTGGCTTGACCATGGGCTGGGCCATGCTCTAACAAGGGTGATGGCAGGGTCGACCACGAAGACAGAACTCACTCCACCACAGGCTGTGCCATGCTTTGGCATGGGAGATGGTTGGGTCGATGATGGGCTGCACCTCGCTCCACCACAGGTGATGCCTTGCTCGACCACGCGATGTGCCAGGCTCTACCACAGGTGATGGGTTGGTCGGCCACATAGACAGCCCTCGATTGACCATGGGTTGTGCCTTGCTCTACCACAGGCTGTGCCTTCCTCTACTACAGGCGATGGCTTGGTCAACCACAGAGACAGCCCTCGGCTGACCATGGGCTGTGCCTTGCTCTACCATGGGCGATGTCTTGCTCGACCATGGGCTTTGCCTCATCTACCATGGGCGATGGCCCCATTGACCATGGAGAGAGCCCTTGGTCAACCACAGCCCTCGGTCGACCATGGGTAGCGCCTCACTCTAGCACACGCAATGCCATGTTCAATGATAGGCTATGCCTCACTCTACCACAGGCAATGGCTTGGTCGACCACAGAGACAGCCCTTGGTCAACCAAGGGCTATGCCTCGCTCTACCACAGGCTGTACCTCGCTCTACCACGGGCAATGCCTTGCTCGACCACAGGCTGTGCCTTGCTCTACCACGAGTGATGGCTTGGTCGAGCATGGAGACAGCCCTCGCTCAACCATGGGTGATACCTTGCTCGACCATGAGCTGTGCCTCCCTCTACCATGGACGATGGCTTCATCAACCATGTAGAGATCCCCCGGTGGACCACGGGCTGTGCTTCACTCTACCATGGGTGATGCCTTGCTCGACCACAGGCTGTGCCTTGATCTACCATGGGCAATGGCTTGGTCGACCATGGAGACAGCCCTCAGTCGACCACGGGCAGTGCCTTGCTCTACCATTGGTGTTGCCTTGCATGATGACAGGCATTGCCTTGCTCTACGATGGGTGATGGCTTGGTTGACCAGGGAGACAGGTCTCGGTTGACCACGGGCTGTGCCTTGGCCTACCATGGGTGATGCCTTGCTCAATGAAGGCGACTGCTCTTGGTGGATGATGAGTAATGTCTTGATTGACCATGGGTTGTGCACTCGATCGGTCATGGGCAGTGCCTTGTTGTACCATGGCGACACCCCTTGGTCAATCATGGGGCAATGCCCTGATCAACCACAGCGACAATGCGAGGTCGACCATGGGCAGTGCCTTACGATACCATGGGCGATGCCTTGGTCAACCAGGGTCTGTCCCTTGCTGTACCATGGGCAATGCCTTGGTCAACCATGGGCTGTGCCTTGTTGTACCATGGGCAGTGACTTGCTTGGCCATGGGCTGTGCCTAGCTCTACCATGGGCGATGGCTTGGTTGAGTATGGAGATAGCCCTCAGTCAACCATGGGCTGTGCCTCACTCCACCACAGGCGATGCCTTGCTCCACCATGGGCAGTGCCTAGCTCTATGATGGGCGATGGCTTGGTTGACCCTGGAGACAGCCCTCAGTCGACCACAAGCTGCACCTCACTCCACCACGGGTGATGCCTCGCTCGACGATGGGCTGTGCCATGCTCTACCATGGGTGGTGGCTTGGTTGACCATGGAGACAGCCCTTGGTTGACCATGGGCTGCACCTCACTGTACCACGGGCAATCCCTTGCTTGTCCACAGATTGTGCTAGGCTCCACCACAGGTGATGGTTTGGTTGGCCACAGAGACAGGCCTCGGTTGACGACGGGCCATGCCTTGCTCTATGATGTGTGATGTCTTGGTTGACCACGGGTAGTGCCTCATCCTACCATGGGTGATGGGTTAGTCTATGACGGACATTGCCCTCGGTCGACCACGTATTGTGCGTGCGATCACTGACCAGAAGTGACTTACTCTACCACAGGCGATGCCTCACTTGACCAAGGTGACAGCCCTTGGTCTATGACGGGCGATGCCTTCATCAACCATGGGTTGTGCACTTGGTTGCTCATTGGCAGTGCCTTGCTCTATCACGGTGATAGTGCTAGGTCAACCACGGGCAGTGCCTTCCTCTACCACAGGGTGATGCCTTGGTTGACCATAGTCTGCGCCATGCTCAACCATGGGTAGTCCCTTGCTCTATCACAAGCCATTACTTGGTCAACCACAAAGACAGCCCTTGGTCAACCACAGAGACAGCCCTCAGTCAACCACAGGCTATGCACTCAGTCGTAGTCGTGCAGTGTCTTGCTCTATCACGGGCAATGCCTTGCTCAACCACGGACTGTGCCTCGCTCTGCCACAGGCAATGGCTTGGTCGACCACGGAGACTGCCCTCGGTCGACCATGAGTTGTGCGTTGCTATACCAATGGCAATGCCTTTCTCGACCATGGGCTTTGCCTGTCTCTACGACGGGTGATGCCTTGCTCGACCATGGGCTGTGCCTGGCTCTACCATGGGCTAAGCCTGGCTCTACCATGGGCTAAGCCTTGCTCAACCACAAGCATTGCCTTGCTCAACCATGGAGACAGCCCACGGTAGACCATGAGCTGTGCCTCACTCTACCATGGGTGATCCCTTGCTCATCCATGGGCAATGGCTTGGTTGACCACGGGCTGCGCCTCGCTCTACCACCGGCACCGCCTTGCCCAACCACAGGCTATGCCTTGCCCAACCATGGGCAATGGCTTGGTCAACCATGGAGACAGCCCTCAGTCAACCACCAGGTGTGCCTCGCTCTAAGAAGGGTGATGCCTTGCTCAACCCCTGGCTGTGCCCAGCTCAACCACTTGTGATGGGTTGGTCGACCATGGAGACAGCCCTCAACTGACCACTGGCTGTGCCTCGCCCTACCACCAGTGATGCCTTGCTCGACAACGGGCTGTGCCAGGCTCTACCATGGGTGACAGCTTGGTCAACCAGGGAGACAGCCTTCAGTCGACCACTGGCTGTGCCTCACCCTACCATGAGCGATGCCTTGCTTGACCACGGGCTGTTCCTTGTTCTACCACAGGCAATGGCTTGCTCAACCACGGAGACAGCCATTGGTTGACCACGGGCTGTGCCTCACTCTACCGCGGGTGATGCCTTGATCAACCACGGGCTGTGCCTTCTGTTCCATGGACAATGGCTGGGTTGACCCCAGAGACAATCGTCGGTCGACCATGGGCTGTTCCTCACTCTACCACAGGCAGTTCCTTGCTAGACCATGGGCTATGCCTTGCCCTACCACAGGTTTTGCCTTACTCTACCACTGAGACTAGCCTCGGTTGACCATGGGAAGCTCCTCAATCTACTACGGGCGACACCTAGCTTGACCATGGGCAGTGCCTTGCTCTACCACAGGTGATGGCTTGGTTGAGCACGTAGACATCCCTCAATCGACGATCGGCAGTGCCTCACTCTATCACATGCGATGCCATCCTTGACCAAGGGCTGTGCCTGGCTCTACCACTGGCGATGACTTGGTCCTCCATGGAGACAGCCATCAGTCAACCACGGGCTGTGCCTCGCATTTCCACAGGTAATGTCTTGCTCAACCATGGGCAGTGCCTTGCTCTACCATGGGAATGGCTTGGTCAACCACAGAGATAGCCCTTGGTCAACCACAGGCTGTGCACTCGATTGCTGATGGGTAGTGCCTAGCTCTACCACATGTGATGCCTCGCCCGACCATGGGTTGTGGCTCGCCCAACCACGGGCAATGCAATGCTTGACCAAGGGCCATGCCATGCTCTACCATGGGCCATGCCTCACTCTACCACGGGATGTGCCTCACTCTACTGTGGGCGTTGGCTTGCTCAACCATGGAGAATGCACTTGGCCGACCACAGGCTGCAGCTCACCCTACCATGGACAATGCCTTGCTCGACCATGGGCTATGCCTTGCTCTACCAAAGGCAAAGGCTTTGCCAACCATGGAGACAGTCATCGGATGACCACGGGCAGCGCCTCACTCTGCCATGGGTGATGCCTAGCTCGACCATGGGTAGTGCCTTGCTCTACCACTGGCAATGGCTTGGTTGACTGCGAAGACAGCCCTTGGTCAACCACGGGCTGTGCCTAGCTCTAACATGGGCGATGGCTTGGTCAACCACGAAGACAACCCTTGGTCAATGATGGGCAGTGCCTCGCTCTACCGCAGGCGATGGCTTGGTTGACCACGGAGACAGGCCTCGGTCGACCACAGGCAGCACCTTGCACTATCACGCATGACGCCATGCAAGACAACAGGCCATGCCTGGCTCTACCAAGGGCAACGGCTTGGTCGACCACGGGCGTTGCCATGGTCGACCATGGGCTGTGCCTTGCTTTGCCACGGGTATGGCTTGCTCAACCATAGAGATAGCCCTCGGTCGACCACAACCTGTGCACTTGGTCACTGATGGGTAATGCCTAGCTCTCCCACTGGCGAAGCCTTGCTTGACCACAGAGACAGCCCTCAGTCGACCATGGGCAGTGCCTTGCTAGACCACGGGCTGTGCCTTTCTCTGCCATGGAGACTGTCCTCAGAAGACCATGGGCTGCACCTGACTCTACTACGGGTGACACCTAGCTCGACCACTAGATGTGCCTCGCTCTATGATGAGCAATGCCTTGCTCGAGCACAGGCTCCAGCTGGCCCCATGGGCGATGCTTATCTCTACCACAGGCAATGCGTTACTTGACCACAGGTTGTGCCTCGCCCTGCCATGGGCAATGGCTTGGTTGAACACGGAGACAGCCCTTGGTTGACCACGAGCTGGGCCTTCCCCCACCACGGGTGATGCCTTGCTCGACCACTGGCTGTGCCTCGCTCTACCATGGGCGATGGCTTGGTTGACCACGGAGACTGCCCTCGATCGACCACAGGCTGCCCCTCACTCTACCACCGGCAATGCGTCCCTCGACCTTGGGCGTTGGCTTGGTTGGCTATAGAGACAGCCCACAGTTGACCATGGGCTGTGTGCTTGGCTGCTGATAGGCAGTACAGAGCTCTACCACAGGTGGTGCCTCGCTCGACCATGGGCTGGGCCTAGCTCCACCACAGGCGATGGCTCACTCAACCAGGGGCTGTGCCTCTCTCTGCCATGGCCGATGCCTTGCCAGAGCACAAGCTGTGCCTGGTTCCACCATGAGTGATGGCTTGGTTGACCACGGAGACAGCCCTCGGTCGACCCCGGGCTGTGCCTCACACTACCACAGGCGATGCCTTGCATGACCACAGGCTATTCCTCGCTCTACCCCAGGCAATGGCTTGGTCGACCACAGGATAGGATAGCCCATGGTCGGCCATGGGCAGCACTTTACTCTACCACGGGTGATGGGTGGGTCGACCATGGGGACAGCCCTCGGTCAACCACTGGCTCCGCCTCACTCAACCACGAGTGATGCCTTGCTTGAGCACAGGCTGTGCTTGACTCCACCATGGGCAATGGCTTGGTCGATGATGGGGACAGACCTTGGTCAACCACTGGATATGCCTCGCTATACCGCAAGCAATGCCTTACTTGAGGACAAGCTATGCCTGGTCCGACCACAGGCAATGGCTTGGTCAACCATGGAGACAGCCCTTGGTTGAGGACGGGCTGTGCCTTGCCCTACCAAGGGCGATGGCTTGGCTGACCTCAGAGACAGCCCTTGGTCGACCACAGGTTGTGGGCTTGGTCGCTGACAGGCAGTACCTAGCTCTACCATGGATAGTGCCTCGCTATACCACAAGCAATGCCTTGCTCGACCACGGGCTGTGCCTCCTTCTGCCATGGGCGATGGCTTGGTTGACCATGGAGACAGCCCTTGGTCGACCACAGGTTGAGGCCGTCAACCACGGAGACTACCCTCGGTTGACCATGGGCTGCCCCTCACTCTACCACAGGGGATGCCATGCTTGACCATGGGCTGTGTACTCGGTCACTGATGGGCAGGAAGTACCGTTCTCGTCCACAGGTGATGCCTGTCTCGACTACTGGCTGTGCCTAGTTCTATGACAAGCGATGCCTGTCTCGACTACTGGCTGTGCCTAGCTCTATGATGAGCAATGCCTCACTCAATCATGGGTTGTGCCTTGCTCTACCATGGGTGTTGCCTTACTCATCCATGAAAACCCTCGGTCGAACATGGGCTGTTCCTTGCTCTACCACGGGCAATGCCTCACTCGATCATGAGAAGCACCTAGCTCTTCCACAGGCAATGCATCACTCTACCATGGGCTATGCCTTGCTCTACCATGGGTGATGCCTCTCGACCATGAAAACTGCCCTCGGTCAACCACTGGCTGCGCCTCGCTCTACCATAGGCTGTGCCTTGCTGACCACAGGCTATGCCTTGCTCTACCATGGGCAACAGCTTGGTTGACCACGGTGACAACCCTCAGTCGACCACCATTTCTGCCCTAACACAGGCGATGCCTTGCTCAACCAAGTGCCATGCCTGGTTGTACCACAGGCAATGCCTTGGTCGACCATGGAGACAGCCCTCAGTCGACCATGTGCAGTGCCTGGCTCTACCGCTGGCAATGCCTTCCTTGACCATGAGCTGTGCCTGGCTCTACCATGGGTGATGGATTGGTCAACCATGGAGACATTCCTTTGTTGACTCTGGGCTGTGCCTCGCTCTACCACTGGCAATGGGTTTGTCGACCACAGAGACTGCCCTCGGTCCACCACTGGCCGCGCCTCACTCTACCACAGATGATGTGTTGCTAAACCACAGGCTGTGCCTGGCTCTACCAGTAGCAGTGGCTTGCTTGATCACGTGCTGTGCACTCAGCCACTGACAGGCAGTGCCTCACTCCACCACAGGTGATGCCTCACTCAACCACGGGCTAGGCCTTGCTCTACCATGGGCTATGGCTTGGTCTACTAGGGGATGTGCCTTTCTTAACCATGGGCGAAGGCTTGGTCGACGATAGAGACAGCCCTTGGTCGACCATGAGCAGTGCCTCACTCTACGATGGGTGATGCCTTGCTCGACCATGGGCTGGGCCCAGCTCTGTCTCAGGCAATGGCTTGGGCAACCACAGGTAGTGCCTGGCTCTACCATGGGCGATGGCTTGGATGACCATGGGGATAGCCCTTGGTCGAACATGGGTAGTGCTTTGCTCTACCATGGGTGATGCCTTGCCCGACCAGAGGCTATGCTTAGCTCTACCACAGGCAATGGCTTGGTCAACCACGGAGACAGCCCTAGGTCAACCACGGGTAGTGCTTGGCTTTACCACGGGTGATGGCTTGGTTGACCACGGAGACAGCCCTCAGTCGAGCATGGGCAGAGCCTCACCCTACCACAGACAATGGCTTGGTTGACCATGGAGATAGCCCTTGGTAAACCACAACTAGCGCCTCACTCTATCACGAGTGATGCCATGCTTGACCATGGGCTGTGC